>LR738711.1:400606028-400788207 GCA_902687465.1 Secale cereale | reverse complement strand
CCCCCGGCGCGGCCCAGGGGGGGCGCGCTGCCAGGGCGTCTGGAGCCCTGGTGCCCCCCCCCCCTCGGCTGCCCTTCGGACGCCCGGTAGTTTCCGAAACGCTGATTTTTTATATAATTTTTCTGGATTTTTCTGGGTAGTTCTCGTAGCGTGAAAACCTGAAATACAAAAACAGCCGAAAACAGAAACTGGCACTGGGGTGCACTGGATTAGTAAGTTAGTCCAAATATGATCAAAAGTGTATGGAAGTGTATGAATATCATAGCAATATCACCCAAAAATGGCATGGAGCAAGCAAAAATTATAGATACGTTTTGGACGTATCACTCCTCTCCACTGACCCAGCTGGCGGTCTCCACCGCCGCCGGTGGCCTCGCCCCGCCGTGCTGCCCGCCGGCTGGCGCCGTGGTCGCCGGCGCACTTCAGCGCCCAGCGCCCCGCCGTGCGCCCTGGCCCCCAACCCCATCGCGTCGCGCGTCCGGCGCCCGGTGCCCGCGCCTGCTCCCGCTCCCAGGCGCCGGCCCGTGGCCTTGTCGCCGCCGGGCACTGCCCCTGACGGCCGGCCTCGCCTCCCCCCCCCCCTGCGCGATGGGTGCCTGGGTGCGTACCGCCCCAGCGCCCGTTGGCGCCCGTAGCCCATCACCCGTTAAGGCCATTGGGCCCTTGACAGATGGGGCCCGCCCCCTTTAAAAAAAGAAATAAGAAAAAAAAGGAATAAAATAATAATTTTAAAATAATTAATTAATTACTTAATTTATTAATTAACTTAATTAAAATGTTTAAGTTAAGCTAATTAAATGGTTAAACTAATTAATCTAGATTTAGTTAGATGTCTCTATGACAGGGGGCCCCACCCCCTGTTGACCAGTCAAACGTTGACTGGTCAACTGGGACCCCCTGGCCCACCTGTCAGCCTCTGGTACACTTCTGTGTACACAGAGCTGGGTACCCTTAGCAATTTATTATTTAATTTCGAATTAATAATAATTTCAGAATATTCATAAAACTTTGAAATATCATATAAAATAATCCGTAACTCGGATGAAAAAGATTTATATATGAAAGTCGCCCAGAATTTCGAGATGAATCCGAATACGCGGTCCGTTCGTTCACCACACATCCCTAGCATACCAAACATGGAACAATCCCCCTCCGGTTCGCTTGTCCGAAAATGCCTAACACCGGGAATGCTTTCCCGGATGTTTTCCCCCTTCGCCGGTACCGTGTAGCACTGCGTTAGAACACCCCTAGCGCCGCTTATTGCCATGTCGTGCATCCGTATTGCATCTGTGTGCTATGAATTTATTGTTTCTTCCCTATCTTCTTCTCCGATAGACCCCGAGACCGCTGATGATGCCCTTGTGATCGTCTACGTCGACGATGACCCTACTTCCATTTCAACAGAGCTTCCAGGCAAGCCCCCCCCTCCCTTTGATCATCCTGATATCACCCATTCCATTCTCTCTTATGCTTGCATTAGATTTTGCTACTGTTATTGTTTGATCCTATTCTGATGCATAGCCTGCTTTTGTACCTGCTATTGTTACCTACCATGCTATGCTAAACTGCTTAGTATAGGTTGGATAGTGATCCATCAGTGACCCCCACCTTGTCCTTGTTGCACTGCTTCATCATCGACAACTCGAGCAATGTGATCGAAGACCGGAGCCCGACACTTCACATCACATCACACCCCTTTGTTGCTCGACTCTGCAGAGGTACTATCGGGTGCCGAGGGTGAAGCCTCGTAACGCACTCATGATGATAACTCTGTAGTGTAGCTATTCGGTCGTGGTCATCGAGGGTGATTCCGCTTTCTCCATTCCCGATACGACTCTGTCGTGCAACCCCTCAAGTGTGAACCTCGGGGGTGATTCCTCATAGTTCGCCTTCACGGACACATCGAGTGGAATTCGTCGGGGGTGATTCCTCGGGTTTTCCACCTTGATGTTTTTGGACACACAGTTACATGTACTTTACTTGATACCTTTGTGAAAGGCAGGCGGGCCCGGAGAGCACCCGCGGGAGTTGTTACGATGGCGGCTGGCTGTTTAGCGGTATCACCCAGGAGAGGTGATAGCTCCGGACTTGTCCCGACAGCCGTCACTTCTGTCAATAATGCACTAACAGATTTGGGTATTTGTTCTGAGTTGGCCTCTGGCCTTTACGCACTAACCGCCACGCGAGAATAGTTATGGGCCTCGGCGTCGTGGTATTAGCCGAAGCTTTGTCAGACGTCCAGTTCAGCATTGCGGCACAATCTGGGCCGGCGCCATCCAGTATAGAGGTGGTGCCTGGTCCGCCCTGCTCGCAATGACCCGGAGTGCAACGGGCGATGGCCCATGACCCCGGAGTGCTTAGGATGTAGACCGGCGGGGACCTCTCTGCTGAGCCTAGGTAGGGCTGCGACGTGTTGATCTTCCGAGGCCGGACATTGACCGAGAAAGGTGTGTCCGGCCAGAGATGATCGAGCGTGAGGGTAACGTGGTGCACCCCTGCAGGGAAGTTATCTATTCGAATAGCCGTGTCCACGGTAACGGACATTCAGTCTTATATCCTGATCTATTATAACTAGAAATGGATACTTGAGATATGTGATGGATATGTGGCTGCGAGGTTACTTTCTCGCAGGGAGTCGAGGAAGGATCTCTAGGCCGTTAATGCTACAACATGCTTGTTAATTATAAACTGCTATTCTGTATTTCCTTCTACTGCTGCAAGATGATGGTTTCCAGAAGATGCTTGAAGATGCTAGTCTTCGATAGGCTAGGCTTTTCCCCTCCTCTTCTGGCATTCTGCAGTTCAGTCCACATATACAACTTTTCCTTTGATACTGATGCATACTCAGTATAGATCTGATGCTTGCGAGTACTTTGGATGAGTACTCACGGTTGCTTTGCTCCCCCTTTTCCCCCTTCTTCTTCTTTCTGGTTGTTGCAACCAGATGGCGGATCCCAGGAGCCAGATGCCACCCCAGTCGACTACTACTACTACCCCGACGGAGCCTACTACTACGTGGAGACAGCTGACGACCAGGAGTAGTTAGGAGGTCCCAGGCAGGAGGCCTTGCCTCTTCGATCGTTGATGTTTGTGCTAGCCTTCTTAAGGCAAAACTTGTTTAACTTATGTCTGTACTCAGATATTGTTGCTTCCGCTAACTCTGTTGCTTTCGAGCTTCTGTATTCGAGCCCTCGAGGCCCCTGGCTTGTAATATGAAGCTTGTATTATTTTTAATTTGTGTCTAGAGTTGTGTTGTGATATCTTCCCGTGAGTCCCTGATCTTGGTCGTACACATTTGCGTGCATGATTAGTGTACGGACAAATCGGGGGTGTCACAATCGGGGAGAGCGAGGAGTGGCGGTGGAGAGGGAGAGCGAGGGGAGAAGGAGGCAGCCTGGGGTCGGGCCTAGGGTTGGGATGGACTGGTGACTTGGCCAGATGGGTCTTGGAAGGAATTGGGCCGGCTGGGGGGTATGGGAGTTTGGGCCTGGCCTGGCGGCTGGGCCTCTCTCTCCTGCTATCTCTTTTATTTCTAATAGCAGAGATAAAATAAGAAAGACAGAAGATAGAGAAAGGGATGATTAGGGAAGGAACTTGGGCATGCGGATAATTTTCCCGGACTCGTAAAAAGGTGCACGGTCCACGAAAAATAGGAGAGGCGTGACGAAAGATGTAATTCAAACTCATTTGAATTTAATTCAAATGGGTTTGAACTAGGACTTGGTTTTTGAAGTGTCCAAAAATGTTCACATTTTTGGAGGAACCTCAAAAAAAGAGATATGAGTTGTTGGCAAAGGTTTTGAAGTCAAACTTGAGATGGAATAGGCATGGGAATTTTGCAAGTGTGTTATGCTTAATTCCAAAGAATGGAATATTTATATAGCTCCCTAATAATATTGAGAGGCTTTTATATGTTATAAAGAGAAGTCATTCTTCCCTCGATTTAAATGGACCGAAGGTCCACACGATTTATTTAAGTTGAGATGCAAAAGATTAAAGACATGATGGCATGATGACATGATGCAATGCAAAATAAATAACACAAGCACAAATAAAACACACGAGAGAACCCGGAACATCTGGAATCTTCTGGAATCTTCTGGGACGTCGGTCTTCGGGCGTCACAACTCTCCCACAGTAACAGAGGATCTCGACCCGAGATCCTAGAGATGGCACCGGTAAAAAACGGAAGAGGAAGAGGTAAAACAAAGTTGCTTCTTTGACAGACGAGTGAAACCAAAGAACCTTGAGAGGTTAAACAATCTTGAAAGAAAGAATAGAATGGAGATGAACGAAGATGAAACACTCCGTTGGAAAAGAGGAACAAGGAGCATTATGAGAACCTTGTAGGTTGAAAGACATGAAACAAGAGCTCACAGATGACGAAATAATTCAAAACCACTCCGGTTAACCAATATTGAGAAGGAATAAGAACGAAATAATTTGGACAGCACTCCGTTTGAAAATGGAAGGAATTAACAAGAACTTGAGGAGATGGAATGATACTTGATGAAATGAACAACATATTGCCTCCGAAACAAATGAAAATATGGCACAAGGGTAAGAAGGATTCAGATAGCACTCCGGTTAAAAAAGATAGGAAAAACTAGATAAGATGACGTAACTTGAATGAAGAATATGATCTTGATAAAAAAACGAGATGATGGTCAAAGAGAGCAATATCACAATACCTCCGGAATGAAAGAATAGCATATAATCAATGAAAGAAATGAATGGAGAAGAAAAATGACAACTTCTCCCACAAATGAATTAGGAAATCCTCCTTACGAAGAAGGGTTGAATGGGGTTGATGGAAAAATCAACAACGAAACGAATAAGCTTGATGTGGGCTTATGGAAAACATCTCAAAATTAAGAGGTGACAACCAGCCAGTGACGAGAACATTTAATTAGATTGAGATCAACAAGGAGACGAAAAACTTATATCACCGGAATGATAAATGAAGAACTTGGGTCATTTATAAGCACCATAATTAGCAACAATCCTTAGGAAAAGCTTTTAGGTGAAATACAGCCCAAGATTACTCCAACAATTAGTTGAAGGGTTGAAAACATCTCCTGAACAAGGAAAAATTATGGGTTTAAGTATTTCATTCTTGATAACTCGTGAATCATGAAACATGAAGGAATTGTCAAGAATGAAATAACACCATCTGAAAAGATAAGGTAGAAAGGATTGCAATTGGAATGCATGATGAAGAATGCTTGATCTCCAACAAGAATCTTGATGAAGACTTCGAGGATGAATTAAAACATGATGAACCACCATGAGAACTCCGGTAATGAAAGCATGATAAGTGAAAGATGAAAAGAATAAGATTCAAGGCCTGTGATGAATTAGATTGAGGTTGAAATGATATAATTGAAATAACTTGGAGCTCCGGAAAAACAAGATGAACAACTTAGGACCAAGGATATGATAAGATGAACAAGCTCCGGACAAAAGAATAAAATCACCTTGAAGGAATAAGAATAAGAATTATGTCATGCATCTCCTTCACCAATTTAAATTGATGACAACCAAAGGATTTGGCATACTACTTATTCTCGTTGGAAAGGATTAAGAGAGATCTCGCACAAGCTTGGGTAAACTTCAACGAACCACCGGTAGGATTATGAAAAGAACGAGTGAATTAATACGATAACAAAGGAAGAGAAAACTTGAATGAACCACCATAAAAATATGGAGACGAACGAAGAGACATCAATGAAGAATATTTGGAGGACAAAGTTGAAAACTGGGAACGAAGAAATATTCTGAAATGATGGCCTTCGGAGGAACACAAAGAAAAGAATTCATGAAATGCTTCGGATGGGTATGAAAAGAATTCCTCACAATCGGAACAATAATGAGGATGGCATTAAGCTAGAACCACAACGCATCAAGAGAACGGGTCAAAATTTAAGAGAAACACTTCTTCGATCTTCAAATGTTGAGAGTGAAGACGAGAAATGCCATGAAGAATTGTTGAGCACTCCGGAATGAAGAATTAAAAAGGTTGAACCAATGGTGAAAAGAATTTGAAAGCGATCTTGGAGAAATCATATGACTGATGGAATCCATTCTTACGTCACATTTGAAAGAATTTTAGAACAACTCCGGAAAATAGAAGAGTCAGGTAAGATCCTGGAAAAAAGACCTGTGGGTTAGGGCCCACTAAAGAAATCACCGTTGAAAAAGATTGCTTAAGAGATATTGCACCGGTTGAATTAAATGGCTTGAATAAGATGACAATCCTCAAAAAATAGCTTGAACGGATTAAGAATGGAATTATGAATTTTCAGCACTCCGGATATGAATAGCAAGAGGAGAATGATTAATTGGTGCACCGGAATAAGAAAGCATTGTGAAAAGAGGAAAAAGGATAAGATCAACACCGAATTCTTGAATTACATCCATCGGCAGAATTTGAGAACAAAAGAATGATGAACTTGAAGCTCTTGAGCATCTTCACGACAAATCACCGGATAAGAACATAGAAGGAAATGAATGAAGAAATATCACATGAATAAAATGGATATTTCATTTGAGAATTTCTTGCTCCATAAAGAAAAGGGTGGGAGGGTGGGGAAAACAAAGACAACTTGGGATGAAAGAATACAGACAAGTCGTCAGATTTCTCAACGGCGTCCGTATGGAATAACTTGAAGAGAAGGCACACCGGTTGAAAAGGATTAACATGACAATCTCGATGATTAAGAAGGACTAGCACTCCCATAGAAATATGAGAATACCGATTAGGAAAGGTATGGAATCAACATTTGACATCGAAGCAACTCGAATACCAGAATCAAAACAAAACAAAGGATAGATATGTTGCAACATAATCTTCACAATATCATTCGAACAGAGGATTGAACGAATGAATTCCGTAGGTACATCAACTTGACGAGAAACCACTTGGGAGAACAAAAGATAAATAAAAGCAACAAGGATCAGATAGAACAAATACAAGATAGAAGCTTCATTCGACATATTCGTGCTGAAAGCTCATGGAACGTGTTACAAAAGGGTTTTGCAATCCCCGGATCAGCATAGCCAAGGACCCTTTAAGATGCAACTCCCGATCGAAACAAGCCCATAAAACCACTTCACTCAATGTAGAACCCCGAACTTCATATCGTGCATCCGTTAGAAGAATGCCTAGAACTACTAGATGAACCCACCTATTAATTTCCGAAAGTTTCCAGTTATGCAATCAGGTGTTGGGATACAGGGGAAGCACCGCACACTCAACTCTAAACCTACATCCAGCTGTATCCATCCTTCAACACATAACCAGTTGTTCTCGGAAACCGTTTACCTCGGACCTTCGAAACGCATCTACTATACAAGCTATGGCAATACTCCCGAACTACCTCCCCAGTACTGGGTGATGTCGGGGTTATCTTGCCACTAACCGCATAGGAGAGTTTTCGATGTCGGCCGTCTTAAGTATTCTAGAACTGCCGCGATATGTTTGTGACGACAACACCTCGGAGCTCAACTCCCCGGGACACTGCCACAACCCCTAAATGACAGGAGGCAACGAGAACAATGTTCACGTCACAAAGACATCAGAACAATCCAAACAATACTCGCGAGATCCTAAAAAAAATTGGTGCATTTTTTAGAGTAGAAGAAATAAGAGTAATCGTCAGGAGTCCTCACCAGAGTGAAAAAGAGATGAGGAGCAAACAGAAATCCTACTCTCCGATATATATAGGACTCAAAACATTTTCAGTGTGTGCCTAGACTCAACCGTCAACGATTCTTTCAATCAGTGGGGGCTTCTAGGTCGGAGAAGGCTCTGAATACCAACTTATAATGCCCAGGATGGGACTATACCTCCTACGTGTCGAGGCATGACTTAAAGGTATAAGCCCATTCTAGAATGATCTCAAGTTTGGTATCTTTGCACGACTCATGTAAAAGAGGGATTAAAATGCAAAAGGAGATAGTTGGCTTACACTCGCCACTTCACACAATACATTACATAAGCAAAACATCATTCAAAACATCACAACCCGACTATGGGCGAAGATCCAAAAGAAAGATACCAAAATATAAAACCACAGGTCTGAATCGCCCCTAGTAAAAACCACCACTGATCGTCGAAAACGTCACAAGCATACGGCCACTCTCTTCATCGAGCTCCCAGTGAAGTACTTGAACCAGCTCCTGCATCGAACTCGGCTGAACCTGCATCTGGTGTTGTAGTATCTATGAGCCACGAGGACTCAGCAATCCCATAACCATGGGTATCAAGACTAGCAAAGCTCTATGGGTAGGAAGAGGTAAAGTGGTGAGGTTGCAGCAGCGGCTAAGCATAATATGGTGGCTAACTTACGAGTACAAGAATAAGATGAGCATCTATGCAAACGGTCGCAACTAGTAGTGATCGCTAAAGATCCTGAACTACTTACGAATCAAACATAACCCCACCGTGTTCTCTTCTCAAAGTGAAAAGAGACAGTCATGGTTACTCACACAGTTGTGTGTTTTACTTCGGATCCTCTGTCAAGTTTTCTACAACCGGACATTAACAAATTCCAATCTGCCACATAACCGCGGGCACGGCTTTCGAAAGATTATAACCCTGTAGGGGTGTCCCAACTTAGCCCATCATAAGCTCTCACGATTAGCTGAAGTGATAAATATAATATCATCACTCCTTATCTTAGGGAAATCCGATCAGGCTCGGCATCCCGGTGCACAAGACATTTCGACAATGGTAAAACAAGTCCAGCAAGACCTCCTGGTGTGTCGACACCCTGATAGTAGCCGCGCGTATCTCGTCTCAGGCCACGACCGGATGGGCGAAGCTATGGGTTTATATCAATCCTCGAGTTTCCTCGTGGTGACCCCGCAGGCTCCCCGTTTGGGACCAACACCATCAACACTGGCCCCCCCTGCTATGTAGAATTAAGAACCCGGGGACGCGACCCCCTATGCAAATTTAAATAATTAATTAAGTTGTTATTATGAGCAAATTAAAACCAATGTTGGGCCTTGCTGGAGGAGTTTTATTCAAAGTCGAACTGTCAAGGGGTCCCCATCCACCCATCGTGTAAGGAACGCAAAATCAAGGAACATAATGCCGGTTTATCGGCGCCTAAGGTGGCATGAGTGGAACAAAACACCGAGCAAAAGGCCAAGCCTTCCACCAATGCCCAGTATATAGGTGTGTTAATAATAATTATAGATATTGTGATATTCCAACAACAAGTTCCCTCCTGGAACGATCTTCATCTTCACCTGCAACTAACAACGCTATAAGAGGGGCTGAGCAAGCGGGTAACATAGCCAAACAGTGGTTTTGCTAGGAAGGTTCAAGGTTAGAGGTTTCATGGCAACAAGGAGAGGCTGACATAAAAGATGGGTAGCGCGACATGTAACGATAGCATCGAGACAACTAAGCATGGCAATGATAGTAAAGGTATCCAAGGGTATGATCATCTTGCCTGGGATTCCACAAGGGAGAAGAGCGGATCCATGAAGTAGACGGAGCAACAAGTCGAGCGAATCCTCACAACTCCGGAACGAAACCGAAGCTAACAAGAGAAGCAACCGGAAAGAAGCAAACAACACGGTAAACACACAATCATAAACATGGCATACGATGCACATCCAAGTATGATGCATGTCCGGTTTAATTATGCATGGCATGGCAAAGTGCACAAACAAGACTACAAGTTAAGTGGAGCTCAATATGCAACGAGTTGCATATTCACGAAACACCACATGTTATTTATTTAGTTGACTCTCGTTTATATACAAGACAAGATTAATGTTTGTTAACATGGCAAGAGGTGAAGCAAGAGCAAACTACCTATTTAGGCATTTAAATGAGGCCGGAAATAACAACAACAATTCCGGGAAAACCCCCATGAGCATGTTTAGCAAAAAAATTAAGCAAACAACAATTCACACATTTTAATGTTGTTAACATGATGCGGATGACATGAACAAGTTTTATGCAATTTATTAATTAAAGGTTAACATGAAGATGATAAGGAATATTTGTCACCGTGGTGGAAGGAAAGGGTGCCACGGCAACGATCCGAAAATGATGCAACGCAACATCTCGGTTCCGGTAACTCGTTGAGAGACCGGTGCAAAAGATAACGGAGAGCGTGTCAACAAGAAGAAAGTGGGGTGATCCCGTCACCGGGTTCCCACGGTTTGGCGACGAGGCAACTGAGGAACATGACAAAAGGACGAAACGGGCACGACGGGCACGGAGCACACAAGGGAAACATCTCATACATCACATAGCATTCGACGGGCATCGTCTCGGGGTTATACCTTCGGAACGATCGTTTCGGGGCGGCTCGAGATCGTAGAGGGACGTAGTGGTACACGGGTCGTAGAGGAAGAAGTCGTTCTTGCGAGTCGTGGTACACGTGTCGTAGAGGAAGTAGACGTTCTCGTTTCCGAAGAGGTACTTGTCGCGGCATCGGACGTCCTCGGGGCGACGGTAGTCGAACTTGACATCGGTAGGGGTACTCGTTTCTTCCGAAGGTAGTCGTTCACGATCGTCTTGTTATTTGGCGCCATCTTGGTCTTAGCGGCAGTAGTGGTACACGGCGACGGTAGTCATTCACGGAGCTCGTTTTTCCGTAGATGTTTGGGTCGTCGTGGTACTCGTCGTAGGGGTACTTGTCATCGTGGTACTTGGCGATTCCATGTAGTCGTACACACGGTGCAGTTGAACTTGGCACAACCGGTATTCAAACTTGAAGGTCGTCGGTGACTCGAAGGGGTACTTGGCGTGGGTCTCGATCCGGAGATGAGCTTGCATGTCTTAGGTACCAAACGCAGCAACAAGGCAACAAAAGTGGCAGCAAAGAGGCAAGGGCAGCAGCACTTGGGCCGGTGAGGAAGAGGCCCCCGACCGACGGGTAGGAGGAGGTGCTCGGGGAGGTCGACCGGGGGCGGTGACGAGGCAGCCGACGAGGTGCTGGAGCTGCGGCTCCTCATCGGGGCGCGCATGGAGACGAGGCAGAGGCCTGGAGGCTGGCGTGGGGCGCTGCTGTCGGGCGCGCGAGGGGAGATTGGCGCTGGGGAGCTCCTCTCCCTGGCGATGCAGTTGGGAGGAGAACGGAGGGAGCCGGCGCGAGGAGGAAGCGGGCACTGCGGCGGGGTCCGGGCCGGCTTGAGGTGGCGCTGGACGACGGCTGGAGGAGCATGGCGCGGCGGCCTGGAGGAAGCCGAGGCGCGGCGCTGCTTGTCGTCGCTGGCGATGCGGCTGGAGGGCGCCGAGCCACGGAGGAAGGAAGGGCGCGGCCACTGCGGGATGAGCGACGGCGCTGAGGGAGGGAGCGGGGCGCTGGGCTCTCTGGGAGAGAGAGAGCGAGGAGAACGGGAGTTGGGATCGGGGAGAGCGAGGAGTGGCGACGGAGAGGGAGAGCGAGGGGAGAAGGAGGCAGCCTGGGGTCGGGCCTAGGGTTGGGATGGACTGGTGACTTGGCCAGATGGGACTTGGAAGGAATTGGGCCGGCTGGGGGGGTATGGGAGTTTGGGCCTGGCCTGGCGGTTGGGCCTCTCTCTCCTGCTATCTCTTTTATTTCTAATAGCAGAGATAAAATAAGAAAGACAGAAGATAGAGAAAGGAATGATTAGGGAAGGAACTTGGGCATGCGGATAATTTTCCCGGACTCGTAAAAAGGTGCACGGTCCACGAAAAATAGGAGAGGCGTGACGAAAGATGTAATTCAAACTCATTTGAATTTAATTCAAATGGGTTTGAACTAGGACTTGGTTTTTGAAGTGTCCAAAAATGTTCACATTTTTGGAGGAACCACCAAAAAAAGAGATATGAGTTGTTGGCAAAGGTTTTGAAGTCAAACTTGAGATGGAATAGGCATGGGAATTTTGCAAGTGTGTTATGCTTAATTCCAAAGAATGGAATATTTATATAGCTCCCTAATAATATTGAGAGGCTTTTATATGTTATAAAGAGAAGTCATTCCTCCCTCGATTTAAATGGACCGAAGGTCCACACGATTTATTTAAGTTGAGATGCAAAAGATTAAAGACATGATGGTATGATTGTTGGGGAACGTAGTATTTTAAAAAATTTCCTACGATCACGCAAGATCTATCTACCAGATGCATAGCAACGAGAGGGAAGAGTGTGTCTACGTACCCTCGTAGACCGGAAGCGGAAGCGTCAAGTGACGCGGTTGATGTAGTCGAACTTCTTCGCGATTCAACCGATCAAGCACCGAACGTACGGCACCTCCGCGTTCAGCACACGTTCAGCTTGATGACGTCCCACGAGCTCTTGATCCAGTTGAGCTTCACGGGAGAGTTTCGTCAGCACGACGGCGTGGTGACGGATATGATGTATTCACCGGCGCAGGGCTTCGCCTAAGCTCTGCAACAGTATGACCGAGGTGTGTTTCTGTGGAGGGGGGCACCGCACACGGCTGGAACAATTCAACTTGTGTGTCTATGGGGTGCCCCCTCCTCCGTATATAAAGGAGCAAGGGAGATGCCGACCCTAGAGGGGGCGCGCCATGTATGGGGAGACCTACTAGGACTCCCAAGTCCTAGTAGGATTCCCCTTTCCTTTCCGGAGTAGGAGAGAAGGAAAGAGGTGGAGAGGGAGAAGGAAAAGGGGGCTGCACCCCTTGTCCAATTCGGACGAGAAGGGGAGCACGCGCCTCTTTCCTTTTGGCCTCTCTCCTCTATTCCCGTAACTCCCCGGTACTCCGAAAATACCCGAATCACTCGGAACCTTTCCGATGTCCGAATATAGTCGTCCAATATATCGATCTTTACGTCTCGACCATTTCGAGACTCCTCGTCATGTCCCCGATCTCATCCGGGACTCCGAACTCCTTCAGTACATCAAAACTCATAAACTCATAATACCGATCGTCATCAAACGTTAAGCGTGCGGACCCTACGGGTTCGAGAACTATGTAGACATGACCGAGACTCATCTCCGGTCAATAACTAATAGCGGAACCTGGATGCTCATATTGGCTCCTACATATTCTACGAAGATCTTTTATCGGTCAAACCGCATAACAACATACGTTGTTCCTTTTGTGATCGGTATGTTACTTGCCCGAGATTCGATCGTCGGTATCTCTATACCTAGTTCAATCTCGTTATCGGCAAGTCTCTTTACTCGTTCCGTAACACATCATCTCGTGACTAACTCATTAGTCTTTTGCTTGCAAGGCTTATTATGATGTGTGTTACCGAGAGGGCCCAGAGATACCTCTCCGACACTCGGAGTGACAAATCCTAATCTTGATCTATGCCAACACCACGAATACTTTCGGAGATACCTGTAGAGCATCTTTATGATCACCCAGTTACGTTGTGACGTTTGATAGCACACAAGGTGTTCCTACGGTATTCGGGAGTTGCATAATCTCATAGTCATAGGAACATGTATAAGTCATGAAGAAAGCAATAGCAGTAAAACTAAACGATCATAGTGCTATGCTAACGGATGGGTCTAGTCCATCACATCATTCTTCTAATGATGTGATCCCATTGATCAAATGACATCTCATGTCTATGGTTAGGAAACATAATCATCTTTGATCAATGAGCTAGTCTAGTAGAGGCATACTAGGGACACTCTGTTTTGTCTATGTATTCACACATGTACTAAGTTTCCGGTTAATACAATTCTAGCATGAATAATAAACATTTATCATGATATAAGGAAATATAAATAACAACTTTATTATTGCCTCTAGGGCATATTTCCTTCAGTCTCCCACTTGCACTAGAGTCAATAATCTAGCTCACATCGCCATGTGATTTAATACCGATAGTTCACATCGTTATGTGAATAACACCCATAGTTCACATCACCATGTGACCAACACCCAAAGGGTTTACTAGAGTCTATAATCTAGTTCACATCGCTATGTGATTAATACCCAAGGGTAATAAGGTGTGATCATGTTTTGCTTGTGAGAGAAGTTTAGTCAACGGGTCTGTCACATTCAGATCCGTATGTATTTCGCAAATTTCTATGTCTACAATGCTCTGCATGGAGCTACTCTAGCTAATTGCTCCCACTTTCAATACGCATCCAGATTGATACTTAGAGTCATCTGAATTTAGTGTCAAAGCTTGCATCGGCGTAACCCTTTACGACGAACTCTTTATCACCTCCATAATCGAGAAATATTTCCTTAGTCATCCAATTACTAAGGATAATTTTGACCGCTGTACAGTGATCTACTCCTAGATCACTATTGTACCTCCCTGTCAAACTCATGGCAAGGTACACAACGTGTTTTGTACACAGCATGACATACTTTATAGAACCTATGGTTGAGGCATAGGGAATGACTTTCATTCTCTCTATATTTTTCTGCCGTGGTCTGGCTTTGAGTCTTACTTAACTTCACACCTTACAAGTTAGGCAAGAACTCCTTCTTTGACTGATCCATTTTGAACTACTTCAAAATCTTATCAAGGTATGTACTTATCGAAAGTCTTATCAAGCGTCTTGATCTATCTTTATAGATCTTGATGCCTAATATGTAAGCAGCTTCACCAAGGTCTTTCTTTGAAAAACTCCTTTCAAACACTCCTTTATGCTTTCCAGAAAATTCTACATCATTTCCGATCGACAATATGTCATTCACGTATACTTATCAGAAAGGTTGTAGTGCTCCCACTCACTTCTTGTAAATACAGGCTTCACCGTAAGTCTGTATAAATCTATATGCTTTGATCAACTTATCAAAGCGTATATTCCAACTCCGAGATGCTTGCACCTGTCCATAGATGGATCGCTGGAGCTTGCACATTTTGTTAGCACCTTTAGGATTGACAAAACCTTCGGGTTGCATCATATACAATTATTATTTAATAAATCCATTAAAGAATGCAGTTTTGTTATCCATTTGCCAGATTTCATAAAATGCGGCAATTGCTAACATGATTCGGACAGACTTAAGCATCGCTACGGGTGAGAAAGTCTCATCGTAGTCAACTCCTTGAACTTGTCGAAAACCTTTCGCAACAAGTCGAGCTTTGTAAACAGTAACATTACCGTCAGTGTCGGTCTTCCTCTTGAAGATCCATTTATTTTTGATGGCTTGCCGATCATCGGGCAAGTCAACCAAAGTCCACACTTTGTTCTCATACATGGATCCCATCTCAGATTTCATGGCCTCAAGCCATTTTGCGGAATCTGGGCTCATCATCGCTTCCTCATAGTTCGCAGGTTCATCATGGTCTAGTAACATGACTTCCAGAACTGGGTTGCCGTACCACTCTGGTGCGGAACGTACTCTGGTTGATCTACGACGTTCAGCAGAAACTTGATCTGAAGTTTCATGATCATCATCATTAGCTTCCTCACTAGTTGGTGTAGGAATCACTGGAACTAGTTTCTGTGATGTTCCACTTTCCAATTCGGGAGAAGGTACAATTACCTCATCAAGTTCTACTTTCCTCCCACTCACTTCTTTCGAGAGAAACTACTTCTCTAGAAAGGATCCACTCTTAGCAACAAAGACCTTGCCTTCGGATCTGTGATAGAAGGTGTACCCAACAGTTTCTTTTGGGTATCCTATGAAGATTTACTTCTCCGATTTGGGTTCGAGCTTATCATGTTGAAACTTTTTCACATAAGCATCGCAGTCCCAAACTTAAAAAAAATGACAGCTTAGGTTTCTCGTCAAACCACAGTTCATACGGTGTCATTTCCACGGATTTAGATGGTGCCCTATTTAACGTGAATGCAGCTGTCTCTAATGCATAACCCCAAAGCGATAGTGGTAGATCGGTAAGAGACATCATCGATCGCACCATATCTAATAAAGTACGGTTATGACGTTCGGACACACCATTACACTGTGGTGTTCCAGGTGGCGTGAGTAGTGAAACTATTTCACATTGTTTTTATTGAAGGCCATACTCGCTAACTCAAATATTTTACCTCTACGATCATATCGTAGAAACTCTTTTTCTTGTTACGATGATTCTCCACTTCACTCTGAAATTCTTTGAACTTTTCAAATGTTTCAGACTTGTGCTTCATTAAGTAGATATACCCATATCTGCTCAAATCATCAGTGAAGGTTAGAAAATAACGATACCTGCCGCGAGCTTCAACACTCATTGGTCCGCATACATCAGTATGTATGATTTCCAACAACTCTGTTGCTCGCTCCACGGTTCCAGAGAACGGAGTTTTAGTCATTTTGCCCATGAAGCATGGTTCGCAAGCACCAAGTGATTCATAATCAAGTGATTCCAAAAGTCCATCACTATGGAGTTTCTTCATGCGCTTTACACCAATATGACCTAAACGGCAGTGCCACAAATAAGTTGGACTATCATTATTAACCTTGCATCTTTTGGCTTCAATATTATGAATATGTGTATCACACGATCGAGATCCAACAAACCATTTTCATTGGGTGTATGACCATAGAAGGTTTTATTCATGTAAACAGAACAACAATTATTCTCTAACTAACATGAATAACCGTATTGCAATAAACATGATCAAATCATATTCATGCTCAACACAAACACCAAATAACACTTATTTAGGTTCAACACTAATCCCGAAAGTATAGGGAGTGTGCGATGATGATCATATCAATCTTGGAACTACTTCCAATACACATCGTCACTTCATCCTTTAACTAGTTTATGTTCATTATGCAACTCCCATTTCGAGTTACTATTCTTTAGTAACTGAACCAATATCAAATACCGAGGGGTTGCTATGAACACTAGTAAAATACACATCAATAATCTGTATATCAAATATACCTTTGTTCACTTTGCCATCCTTCTTATCCGCCAAATATCTAGGGCAGTTCCACTTCTAGTGACCATTTCCTTTGCAGTAGAAGCACTTAGTTTCAGGCTTGAGTTTAGCTTTGGGTTTCTTCACGGGAGTGACAACTTGCTTGTCATTCTTGTTGAAGTTCCCCTTCTATCCCTTTGCCCTTTACTTGAAACAAGTGGTCTGGTTAACCATCAACACTTGATGCTCTTTCTTGATTTCTACCTTCGCCGATTTCAGCATCGTGAAGAGCTCGGGAATTACTTTCGTCATCCCTTGCATATTATAGTTCATCACGAAGTTCTACTAACTTGGTGATAGTGTCTAGAGAACTTTGTCAATTACTATCTTATCTGGAAGATTAACTCCCACTTGATTCAAGCAATTGTACTACCCAGACAATCTGAGCACATGCTCACTGGTTGAGCTATTCTCCTCCATCTTGTAGGCAAAGTACTGTCAGAGGTCTTATACCTCTCGACACGGGCATGAGTATGAAATACTAATTTCAACTCTTGGAACATCTCATATGCTCTGTGGTGTTTCAAAACATTTTTGAAGTCCCGGTTATAAGCCGTAAAGCATGGTGCACTAAACTATCAAGTAGTCATCATATCGAGCTTTTGTCAAAACGTTCATAACGTCTACATCTGCTCCTGCAATAGGTCTGTCACCTAGCGGTGCATCAAGGACATAATTCTTCTGTGCAGCAATGAGGATAATCCTCAGATCACGAAACAATTCCGCATCATTGCTACTAACATCTTTCAACTTGGTTTTCTCTAGGAACATATAAAAAATAAACGTGGAGCAACATCGCGAGCTATTGATCTACAACATAGATATGCTAATACTACCAGGACTAAGTTCATGATAAATTAAAGTTCAATTTAATCATATTAATTAAAGAACTCCCACTTAGATAGACATCCCTCCGGTCATCTAAATGATCACGTGATCCAAATCAACTAAACCATGTCCGATCATCACGTGAGATGGAGTAGTTTCAATGGTGAACATCTTATGTTGATCATATCTACTATATGATTCACGCTCGACCTTTCAGTCTCCAGTGTTCCGAGGCCATATCTGCATATGCTAGGCTCGTCAAGTTTAACCCGAGTATTCTGCGTGTGCAAAACTGGCTTACACCCGTTGTATTTGAATGTAGAGCTTATCACACCCGATCATCACGTGGTGTCTCGGCACGACGAACTTTCGCAACGGTGCATACTCAGGGAGAACACTTATACCTTGAAATTTAGTAAGGGATCATCTTATAATGCTACCGTCGTACTAAGCAAAATAAGAAGCATAATAAGATAAACATCACATGCAATCAAAATATGTGACATGATATGGCCATCATCATCTTGTGCTTTTGATCTCCATCTCCAAAGCATTGTCATGATCACCTTCGTCACCGGCGCGACACCTTGATCTGCATCGTAGCATCGTTGTCGTCTCGCCAACTATTGCTTCTACGACTATCGCTACCGCTTAGTGATAAAGTAAAGCAATTACATGGCGATTGCATTTCATACAATAAAGCGACAACCATATGGCTCCTGCCAGTTGCCGATAACATCACAAAACATGATCATCGCATACAAAAACCGTATAACTCATCATGTCTTGACCATATCACATCACAACATGCCCTGCAAAAACAAGTTAGACGTCCTTTACTTTGTTGTTGCAAGTTTTACGTGGCTGCTACGGGCTTAGCAAGAACCGTTCTTACCTACGCATACAAAACCACAACGATGTTTCGTCAAGTATGTGCTGTTTTAACCTTCACAAGGACCGGGCGTAGCCACACTTGATTCAGCTAAAGTGAGAGAGACAGACACCCGCCAGTCACCTTTAAGCAACGAGTGCTCATAACGGTGAAACCAGTCTCGCGTAAGCGTACGCGTAATGTCAGTCCGGGCCGCTTCATCTCACAATACCGCCGAAGCAAAGTATGACATGCTGGTAAGCAGTATGACTAGTATCGCCCACAACTCATTGTGTTCTACTCGTGCATATCATCTACGCATAGACCTGGCTCTGATGCCACTGTTGGGGAACGTAGTATTTTAAAAAAATTCCTACGATCACGCAAGATCTATCTACCAGATGCATAGCAACGAGAGGGAAGAGTGTGTCTACGTACCCTCGTAGACCGGAAGCGGAAGCGTCAAGTGACGCGGTTGATGTAGTCGAACTTCTTCGCGATTCAACCGATCAAGCACCGAACGTACGGCACCTCCGCGTTCAGCACACGTTCAGCTTGATGACGTCCCACGAGCTCTTGATCCAGTTGAGCTTCATGGGAGAGTTTCGTCAGCACGACGGCGTGGTGACGGATATGATGTATTCACCGGCGCAGGGCTTCGCCTAAGCTCTGCAACTGTATGACCGAGGTGTGTTTCTGTGGAGGGGGGCACCGCACACGGCTGGAACAATTCAACTTGTGTGTCTATGGGGTGCCCCCTCCTCCGTATATAAAGGAGCAAGGGAGAGGCCGACCCTAGAGGGGGCGCGCCATGTATGGGGAGACCTACTAGGACTCCCAAGTCCTAGTAGGATTCCCCTTTCCTTTCCGGAGTAGGAGAGAAGGAAAGAGGTGGAGAGGGAGAAGGAAAAGGGGGCTGCACCCCTTGTCCAATTCGAACCAGAAGGGGAGCACGCGCCTCTTTCCTTTTGGCCTCTCTCCTCTATTCCCGTAACTCCCCGGTACTCCGAAAATACCCGAATCACTCAGAACCTTTCCGATGTCCGAATATAGTCGTCCAATATATCGATCTTTACGTCTCGACCATTTCGAGACTCCTCGTCATGTCCCCGATCTCATCCGGGACTCCGAACTCCTTCAGTACATCAAAACTCATAAACTCATAATACCGATCGTCATCAAACGTTAAGCGTGCGGACCCTACGGGTTCGAGAACTATGTAGACATGACCGAGACTCATCTCCGGTCAATAACTAATAGCGGAACCTGGATGCTCATATTGGCTCCTACATATTCTACGAAGATCTTTTATCGGTCAAACCGCATAACAACATACGTTGTTCCTTTTGTGATCGGTATGTTATTTGCCCGAGATTCGATCGTCGGTATCTCTATACCTAGTTCAATCTCGTTACCGGCAAGTCTCTTTACTCGTTCCGTAACACATCATCTCGTGACTAACTCATTAGTCTTTTGCTTGCAAGGCTTATTATGATGTGTGTTACCGAGAGGGCCCAGAGATACCTCTCCGACACTCGGAGTGACAAATCCTAATCTTGATCTATGCCAACACCACGAATACTTTCGGAGATACCTGTAGAGCATCTTTATGATCACCCAGTTACGTTGTGACGTTTGATAGCACACAAGGTGTTCCTACGGTATTCGGGAGTTGCATAATCTCATAGTCATAGGAACATGTATAAGTCATGAAGAAAGCAATAGCAGTAAAACTAAACGATCATAGTGCTATGCTAACGGATGGGTCTAGTCCATCACATCATTCTTCTAATGATGTGATCCCGTTGATCAAATGACATCTCATGTCTATGGTTAGGAAACATAACCATCTTTGATCAATGAGCTAGTCTAGTAGAGGCATACTAGGGACACTCTGTTTTGTCTATGTATTCACACATGTACTAAGTTTCCGGTTAATACAATTCTAGCATGAATAATAAACATTTATCATGATATAAGGAAATATAAATAACAACTTTATTATTGCCTCTAGGGCATATTTCCTTCAATGATGACATGATGCAATGCAAAATAAATAACACAAGCACAAATAAAACACACGGGAGAACCCGGAACATCTGGAATCTTCTGGAATCTTCTGGGACGTCGGTCTTCGGGCGTCACAACTCTCCCACAGTAACAGAGGATCTCGACCCGAGATCCTAGAGATGGCACCGGTAAAAAACGGAAGAGGAAGAGGTAAAACAAAGTTGCTTCTTTGACAGACGAGTGAAACCAAAGAACCTTGAGAGGTTAAACAATCTTGAAAGAAAGAATAAAATGGATATGAACGAAGATGAAACACTCCGTTGGAAAAGAGGAACAAGGAGCATTATGAGAACCTTGTAGGTTGAAAGACATGAAACAAGAGCTCACAGATGACGAAAGAATTCAAAACCACTCCGGTTAACCAAGATTGAGAAGGAATAAGAACGAAATAATTTGGACAGCACTCCGTCTGAAAATGGAAGGAATTAACAAGTACTTGAGGAGATGGAATGATACTTGATGAAATGAACAACATATTGCCTCCGAAACAAATGAAAGAATGGCACAAGGGTAAGAAGGATTCAGATAGCACTCCGGTTAAAAAAGATAGGAAAAACTAGATAAGATGACGTAACTTGAATGAAGAATACAACACTCCGGTTAAATAGACAAGCAAGGGAGAATATGATCTTGATAAAAAACGAGATGATGGTCAAAGAGAGCAATATCACAATACCTCCGGAATGAAAGAATAGCATATAATCAATGAAAGAAATGAATGGAGAAGAAAAATGACAACTTCTCCCACAAATGAATTAGGAAATCCTCCTTACGAAGAAGGGTTGAATGGGGTTGATGGAAAAATCAACAACGAAACGAATAAGCTTGATGTGGGCTTATGGAAAACATCTCAAAATTAAGAGGTGACAACCAGCCAGTGACGAGAACATTTAATTAGATTGAGATCAACAAGGAGACGAAAAACTTATATCACCGGAATGATAAATGAAGAACTTGGGTCATTTATAAGCACCATAATTAGCAACAATCCTTAGGAAAAGCTTTTAGGTGAAATACAGCCCAAGATTACTCCAACAATTAATTGAAGGGTTGAAAACATCTCCTGAACAAGGAAAAATTATGGGTTTAAGTATTTCATTCTTGATAACTCGTGAATCATGAAACATGAAGGAATTGTCAAGAATGAAATAACACCATCTGAAAAGATAAGGTAGAAAGGATTGCAATTGGAATGCATGATGAAGAATGCTTGATCTCCAACAAGAATCTTGATGAAGACTTCGAGGATGAATTAAAACATGATGAACCACCATGAGAACTCCGGTAATGAAAGCATGATAAGTGAAAGATGAAAAGAATAAGATTCAAGGCCTGTGATGAATTAGATTGAGGTTGAAATGATATAATTGAAATAACTTGGAGCTCCGGAAAAACAAGATGAACAACTTAGGACCAAGGATATGATAAGATGAACAAGCTCCGGACAAAAGAATAAAATCACCTTGAAGGAATAAGAATAAGAATTATGTCATGCATCTCCTTCACCAATTTAAATTGATGACAACCAAAGGATTTGGCATACTACTTATTCTCGTTGGAAAGGATTAAGAGAGATCTCGCACAAGCTTGGGTAAACTTCAACGAACCACCGGTAGGATTACGAAAAGAACGAGTGAATTAATACGATAACAAAGGAAGAGAAAACTTGAATGAACCACCATAAAAATATGGAGACGAACGAAGAGACATCAATGAAGAATATTTGGAGGACAAAGTTGAAAACTGGGAACGAAGAAATATTCTGAAATGATGGCCTCAGGAGGAACACAAAGAAAAGAATTCATGAAATGCTTCGGATGGGTATGAAAAGAATTCCTCACAATCGGAACAATAATGAGGATGGCATTAAGCTAGAACCACAACGCATCAAGAGAACGGGTCAAAATTTAAGAGAAACACTTCTTCGATCTTCAAATGTTGAGAGTGAAGACGAGAAATGCCATGAAGAATTGTTGAGCACTCCGGAATGAAGAATTAAAAAGGTTGAACCAATGGTGAAAAGAATTTGAAAGCGATCTTGGAGAAATCATATGACTGATGGAATCGATTCTTACGTCACATTTGAAAGAATTTTAGAACAACTCCGGAAAATAGAAGAGTCAGGTAAGATCCTGGAAAAAAGACCTGTGGGTTAGGGCCCACTAAAGAAATCACCGTTGAAAAAGATTGCTTAAGAGATATTGCACCGGTTGAATTAAATGGCTTGAATAAGATGACAATCCTCAAAAAATAGCTTGAACGGATTAAGAATGAAATTATGAATTTTCAGCACTCCGGATATGAATAGCAAGAGGAGAATGATTAATTGGTGCACCGGAATAAGAAAGCATTGTGAAAAGAGGAAAAAGGATAAGATCAACACCGAATTCTTGAATTACATCCATCGGCAGAATTTGAGAACAAAAGAATGATGAACTTGAAGCTCTTGAGCATCTTCACGACAAATCACCGGATAAGAACATAGAAGGAAATAAATGAAGAAATATCACATGAATAAAATGGATATTTCATTTGAGAATTTCTTGCTCCATAAAGAAAAGGGTGGGAGGGTGGGGAAAACAAAGACAACTTGGGATGAAAGAATACAGACAAGTCGTCAGATTTCTCAACAGCGTCCGTATGGAATAACTTGAAGAGAAGGCACACCGGTTGAAAAGGATTAACATGACAATCTCGATGATTAAGGACTAGCACTCCCATAGAAATATGAGAATACCGATTAGGAAAGGTATGGAATCAACATTTGACATCGAAGCAACTCGAATACCAGAATCAAAACAAAACAAAGGATAGATATGTTGCAACATAATCTTCACAATATCATTCGAACAGAGGATTGAACGAATGAATTCCGTAGGTACATCAACTTGACGAGAAACCACTTGGGAGAACAAAAGATAAATAAAAGCAACAAGGATCAGATAGAACAAATACAAGATAGAAGCTTCATTCGACATATTCGTGCTGAAAGCTCATGGAACGTGTTACAAAAGGGTTTTGCAATCCCCGGATCAGCATAGCCAAGGACCCTTTAAGATGCAACTCCCGATCGGAACAAGCCCATAAAACCACTTCACTCAATGTAGAACCCCGAACTTCATATCGTGCATCCGTTGGAAGAATGCCTAGAACTACTAGATGAAACCACCTATTAATTTCCGAAAGTTTCCAGTTATGCAATCAGGTGTTGGGGATACAGGGGAAGCACCGCGCAATCAACTCTAAACCTACATCCAGCTGTATCCATCCTTCAACACATAACCAGTTGTTCTCGGAAACCGTTTACCTCGGACCTTCGAAACGCATCTACTATACAAGCTATGGCAATACTCCCGAACTACCTCCCCAGTACTGGGTGATGTCGGGGTTATCTTGTCACTAACCGCATAGGAAACTGGATGATGTCGGGGTTATCAGATTCCCGCTCGTGGAAATTAGCGTTCTCGCGTGGGAATTATTGCACTAAAAATGAGTGTCCTGAAAATAAGCACCGTGGGAATCATCTGGTCGGGCCGCGTGCTGCACCAACACAGAGAAGAATCTGATTCCCATGCGAATACCGATGCGCTGGTTCCCATGCGAATATCGAGGAAGGTGCCATCTCGTCCGCGTCTCGTCCGACGTCCCGTCCGCAGGCCAGGGCGTTGTTGACAAGCGGACGGCAGCTCCAGCCGCGGCCGCCTCACGCGGTTGCGGCAAGGCCCACCTGCCCTGCCCCGTTCCGTCCCGATGGGGGGAACACGTTCCGGGCTGGTAGCCGCCTCCCTGGGTGGCGGCAGGTTCCGCCGCCTCCTGCTATGGCGGCAGGTGGCCACGTGTCGCCTGCCGCGCCTGCCGCCATGGGCCAGGGGTTCCTTTTGACAATATATTTTGGAGGTGGTTTTTTTTGTCATATGCACTGAGGAAGGGGTCTTTTTGACAAAAAATCAAGCACTCGAGGTCGCGGCGGCTTTATTAATGCGTAACCGACTCAAGGCGGGTCCTGAAGAGCCATCCTTCTCCAACGAGTAGGCACACGTGAGGCATCGGTTTGATTGGACGCGTGCTTCCGTCTTGGCGACTCGAAAACGACTCAGTAGATAATATGACCGCGGTAGGGGATAGATCGTAACCTTAACTCTTCTCTGACTTGAATCTCATAGATTTTGTAAAATCTGGACCAATGAACTCGACGCCGATGCAGATCCTTCCGAGCTGAGTTTTTCTTCGTCCGAAAAGTTGCGACCTTCTTGATCCCTAGGAGAGATCCCTTCAAGAACTCAACACCACCGTGCGCGGGTCCCACGATGGGCGCCAACTGTCGTAGAAAAGAGCACATTTGTTACCTTGTCTTCAGTCACCGGCTCGCCACCTGCTGCACATGCTAGACAAGTGCTACGCAGCGGGGTAGGAGTGACAGATCATTGAAGACGACAAGATTTATGGCACATATTTGGCTATAATTTTTGTCAGATCACATTAGATCAAAATATACAAATAAGATCAACCTAGGCAGTTTACTTGCATACTGGTTGATCACTCCTTTTTCTAGGACCAATCTTCTCCAGCTCTTTAAGTTGAAAAGTGAAAAGACAAAGATTTATGGCACATCAAACATATTTTTACGATCCATCGAAGAAACAATAGATATGCATATTATTATCATTTTCAGGCCATGAAAATGGTACACCTGCAAGAGCATCCAAACCAAAAGTTTATTTGTACTAAAATCTGATGAGATAGAAATGCCAACTCTCGTAAAAATTAATAGTTGTGCCACACTAATTAAACTGTAGTCGGATTCAGGCTTTGTTTACGACCACGTACAAGCTTCTAATACGAAGACTTGCACTTGCTACATAGTATCAGATTTGTTTTATTGAAGAATTTTTTTCTGATCCCCAATTTTGGTCAGGTGCATAGATCAGCTGGCTATCAAGAGCAGACCCTAGCTACAGATTAGTTAATGTGCACCTGGCCTAAGCAGTTCATGCAAAGTAAATGATTCTAACCATGGATCATCACGGGTCACGGCCGCCGGCATGGACGGACGTATCTGGCAACAGAGCAACTCCCACTATCTTTACCTTCGCAAATACTTGTGAAAAAAGATGCAAAAAATTAGCAAAATCACATTTGACTTCGGAAAATTGTCACGGCCGTCGGCATGGACGAACATACCTGGCAACAGAGCAACTCCTAGGCAGGACGCAGTCAGCAACAATCCAGGTACGAACAGCTGAACCGGCGACCCAACGATTGCGGCTTGTAAGAGGAAGTGCAGGCGGCGTGCTAAGGGAGTGGGGACGGTGGACAATGCGATGACCCACGGACATGATTGGGATTCCTTCTGCAGCCCACGGAGGCAGAGGAGGATTGGGCAACGGCGCATGAAGTGGATGGGGGCGCATCGTTCCCAAATATTTGTCTTTCTAGAGATTTCAACAAGTGACTACATACGAAGGAAAATTAGTGAATCTATACTCTAAAATATGTCTACATACATCCGTATGTTGTAGTCCATTTAAAATATCTAGAAAGA
Organism: Secale cereale; assembly: GCA_902687465.1. Classification (NCBI taxonomy): domain Eukaryota; kingdom Viridiplantae; phylum Streptophyta; class Magnoliopsida; order Poales; family Poaceae; genus Secale; species Secale cereale. The sequence continues at coordinate 400,762,083 of LR738711.1, read as the reverse complement.
CAAATATTTAGGACCGGAGGGGGTATGATACAGAACTATTGACTGAAAACACATCTGGTTCCTTATCTTTGAAATCAAAATACTCCCCCACATTCATTCTGGCTAATCCTTCCACCTTAAACACCTACAGTGGTGGCCGGCAACACATACTAAAGAGCAAGACATAAATCAATTGTGTGACCATATGGAGGAAAAGGTAAACAATACGACCATTACAAAAGGAAGATGTGCGTGAAATTTTTACAGCTACAGCTCCACATAAAGATCATTGAGCATTAGTTGTTTGGCCGGTGGTGAAAGTGCTCTTGGACTTTCCTAAGCGATAATATAGCAGGATCGTATAGAATAAAAGCATTGATTCATTCCATAATTCTTGTGATAATTTGAAAAATAATGAAGAAAATACCTTTCTCCTTTGTACCACATTACCCTCTTTTTTACAAAAATGGCAATCTGAAAGAAAAGAAAAAATGAGTGTCGAAGTCATTAATTTTTAGATGCATCTTGACCAAATAATCAAGTGCTCACGTCATCCATAAAATGAGTTTAATTTGAACAGAGCAAAGTGAGTTCGCAGAAAGCTTTCTTGTCCATGTGTCCCTTCGATTACTGACATGTCAGATACCCATGAACATCTCTCATTTGTCATTGGTAAGTGTGATTTGTGTGCAGCCAATCAATATGACCATCTGTCTGCATAGATGACCTACCGCATGGTGAAGATTCTGCTGATTCAGGATGACCAATACCTACAGAAAGAAATTGCATCATATGCCATTCATAGTGTTAGATATTATTTGTTGAAAGTACCAGGTGATACGTGGACATGATAGAAAAGGGTGGGCGTGGCCTACTACCTAGAAACAAAGAAACGCAATAAGGGAATACATAAGCAGAAGCGATAAAAGGTAAAGGTTGCTATAGAATCAATAGTGCTCCTAATCAGTTCAAAATTCCCAACAGCAGCGAACCTTCTGAAAGTAGTCCAAACTTGTTGTTTAATCAGTAGTTGAACCTTCTGAAAACCATCAAATTCTAGACAAGAATGTTGTATCTGGGTATGATGTTTATGGTGGAACTCCTGTAAAATATTGCTCTGCTCCTGTAAAGCTAATGATAGCTGAACATCATGCACTAAAATGACCACTCTCGGCTATAAACTATATGACGGTACGAAAAGAAAAGAATCACAAGCATCAACTTCTCTTGTGTGGAAGGATCATATACTGGGCAAGCCCTGAAGCATGTTACAAGATTAGGCCGAAATACGCTGCAATAAACAACACTTGTAATGGACTAGCCATGTGCTATTTTATTAAATCTTGTAAATTGAAGAAAACAAAATGCTTCAGACCACAAGTGATTAAAGACTGAAAAACTGTCAGGGAACAAAAGTGACAACTGGTCGGGGTTACCTTATATCAGATCGTTCTCGAATATGGACATCATGTGCCGCAAGAACCAAGAAATAGAATTAAAATGGTTGCCTTTTCATTGATATGAGTCATCACAAAAAAACAGCGCTTCCATGTTCATATAGAAGGGCATAGGACAGAGTGGCGAAGATCAGTTAGGCAGGGCAAAATAGCCAGATGATGTGCTCTGGACTTCCAGAAATTCTTGATGTAATACAAATACCTAAATTGCCAAAAACATACGATCATGAGCTGAGTAATATCTAATACACACTTTATACATTAATCTAAAAGCAAAGATTAGTTTGCAGAGTTACAGTACAGTGATAGAGAAAAGTAGTTTTGAGCAATCTGTATGAACCCACGCCACATCTCCAAGAACATCATCTTCACAAAATTCACAAACCCCAATATTTGCAATTGATGTGTTTAGATTGGTTTAACTTCAGAAAATATTAATCTGAAAGACAAACAACAGAAAGTAGGGATTGAGAGGGAGAGAGATGTCACGCTGGCTACCTTGAGGGCTTGAGGAGGGCGGAGCTGGCTACCTTGTCCGGCGTTCGGCCCCGCGCGCTCGCGGTCTCACGTGTGGCCACGTTCTCCGGTGGCAGCCGCTCGTGCGTCCAAGTCCCCGGCGGCGGCGGCTGCTCCCGCGCGCCTCTTGCCGGCGACGAGCGACCTCACTGCAGACGGACCGGCGGCCGGCGGCCGTGGCGGCTCCCGCGCGCGGACGGCCTGACGGCAACGGACGGCCAGGCGGTCCAGGCGTCCCCGATGCCCGATGGCCCGACCGCGACGGGCGGCCGGCCAGCCGGCGTCCCCGACGGCCAAGAGGACCAGGGCGGTGGAGGAGGAGAGGACCGGCGGGCGGCGGCGGAGGGCGAGCGGAGCGGCGGCGAAGGAGGGCGAACGGAGCGGCGGACGGCCCGTGCTCTGGTCGTTGGGAAGAAGAGGAGCGAGCGAGTGGAACCGGATCCTCTAACATTGTGAAGGAAAGTCATGATGCTACAGTGATTGCCTAGTGTAAAATGAAGAAGGAAAGTTAGGGACTGTTAGTAGGTAGTTAGTAGGTTGTTTACTGTTGGTATTTACTGTAGATATAAATAATTTAAAATTAATTTTATTTCACCATCAAATTATTTGTATGTAATTACTATAAATGTACAAGATAGATCATCAATTTACAAATTAATTTAAATCGTTTTAGCCATAATCGCACGGATAGAAAGAAGGAAAGTTAGGGTAATATAGCTTCTCTAACTTTTCTTCTTAATGTTAGAGGATCTGGTTCCCGAGCGAGTGCGGGGCGTGCGTGCGTGCGCAGCCGCAGCGGTTCGCTCGAGGTGGCGAGCGTGCGCGCGAGGGAAGTGGATCCTCTAACATTAAGGAGGAAAGTCACCTAAGCTACAGTGCAAGCTAGTGTAAAATAAAGAAGGAAAGTCACGGGTACTTTAACGAACATTGTTATATCTAATTAAGTAGGTACTGTACATAGTTACCGTTAATATAAATAAATTTTAAATAAATTTTATTGCACCATAATTTTGTTTTTATATAATTTTTGTAAATGTTTAAAGTAGATTTCTAATTTGCAAATTAATTCAAGTCATTTTAGCCTTAATTATATGGAAGTGAAGGAGGGAAGTTAGAGAATTGTAGCTTAGGTGACTTCCCTCCTTAATGTTAGAGGATCCACTTCCGCGCGCGAGGGAGAGCAGCGTCGCTAATTGTACAGTGTTAATTGCAATTAGCACTAAAGATATGAGAATTAGACTAGCCATAATGGTTAGTAACACGCGGAGTAACTAGTCCCGAGCACACATGCTCCCGATATCATGTGTGTTGGTTGCTGCGTGGGGATTTGGGCCAAGCCTTTACACCGAGAGTTTAGAAACGCAGGTAAATGTGCACTGTTATGGAATACATATGTGTCAGGCCTTGTTTGTGGGCCAGGTTCTGGACGGCCGTCTCGCACTGATGGGCTGAGCCGTGGCCCAGGTTTGCGTCTTTCTGTCTGATCCGTGGCTCGGATAAGTCGCTTTCCGTCAGAGCGAGTCAGCCTTGAATTGATGCAGGTCGAGAGTCTTCTTCCCGAATGCGATAAGCCGATAACTCGCAAGGGAGAGGCTGAGGGAATGGGAGAACAGGCGACGAACGCGCTTATGCAGAGGTATGTCGACCGAGCAATTTGTTTTTTTTTCACCCTAGCTCGCGATTTGAAGGCTGGAGCTCAGGTGGCTGAGGTCTATTTGCTTTATCTGGCACAGATCGACTCTAATTGAAGAGCTCGGGGAGAGTCTGGTCCCAGGAGATACGCCGTCGGATGGTACCAGGCGGACGTTGGTGGAGGTGGCACCGCCGGAGGGCATGGGTGTGAGCGACGAAGGGTTGATCTGAGGCGCAGCTGGACACTGGCAAGGAGCAAAGATGGTCGAATCTGCAGCGCGGCTCAAGCGGCAGCAGGTAGAAGGGACAGTTCGCCTCCGACTTCTGAGTTGTCAATGGGGAAGATGAATCCCCAGGCTCCTGCCTGGAATAAGAGGTGCGAGGAACTGAATTTAAACTGAGAGGATGTGCCATGAAGAATTTCAGTAACTTATTTTTTGGCTGTGTATAGTGATGCGATATTGATTGAAATTGTTGGTGTCTTTAATCCATGGTCTGATGTGAATTAGTGTTAAAGGTTGATGTTTCGAACGATTAATATAATCTAGCAGATATGTAGTTACAACATTAATTTGATGGGCAGTGAATCAAATTGGTTGACAGAAACATTTGAAATCCCTTTCAGGCTGAGAATTTGTGTTGCTGCTCCTAACAGGGCCCCTTTCCCAAAATCGTGTTAGTTCATTTGAGAAGGCAGTAAAGGTGTTCGTAGAAAACCCGACTGAAAATGTTATCTCCAGCGCTGGGTACTACTTTTGACTCACTGGGTGAAGCATATGATTTCTACAGCTTGTATTCTTGGGAGAAGGGGTTTGGGATTAGGTATGGTAAAAGCCAGCTCAATGTTGAGAGGAGGAAGTGTATGCAAAAAAATCGTCTGAGGATGCTCGGTAAGGAACAACATTCCGCTAGGTGATGCTAGTTTACTGGATGTTGTTCTGGAGATCAACGCAATGCATGTTCAAACCTTTTAGGCATGATCAGCTTGCTCGGCAACTTGGAGCAGAGCTTGATGCGGAATGTGAGCACAGCAAAAATGTTTGATTTAAAAATATTTACTAATTACTACATGTAAAAGTAACTGATAATTGTGTGTGTATGTTGTTGCAGATGAGATGGAGAGAGCAACCCGCGCACCGACACTGAATGTGCAGACAGGTTTGTTTCAAGGGGTTATTGACATCTCCGTCAAAGAAATCAAAGATGAAGTTGATTTGGAAGAAAGCAATGATGAAGTTGATTCGGAAGAATGGTCTGATGATCCTAGGCATGGTAATCTTATTGAGACAGACTGAAGGCTGAGGGAGCAAGAGTAGAAAGATGCAAAAGTCGTGAAGACGTATCAAGAAATGTATGATAAAAATGTTGATCTGCAAGAAGAACAAGGCCGTGAGGTTGCAATGGTGTGTCAAAAAATGTATGATCAAAATGGTAAATGTGGCTTGAAGGCAAATGAGGTCATGCAAGACATTCTGGTCATGTCTTGGACACAAAGCAACTAAGCCATTTATGTTTTGCTACACGTACTGAAGCTCAGATCGCCAATGCATCAGCAACATAAATCTTGCTCAGGAGGTTGAGCCTGCAGGTAAAAAAACAAGCCTCATGGAGGGTGGTCATAGAGGTATGTTAGCAAACAAGGTAGATTAGAGATTGAGTGTATCATGCCATAGGGTTACAATTTTTTCAAGTAAACACTAGCACAAGTGTGAAATATGCTGACACTGATTTAGCTGCTCTGTCAACTGCAGTTGCAACTGTTCCGATTAATAAAGAAGCCGATGAGAGTTGCCATCGCTGGCAGGCAAATATCGGAGTTTAGGCGCACTGAAAAATAGTTGGAACATGCAACAAAACTTTTAAAATGTGTTTTTGGATTGCAGTTTGAATATTTACTACAAAACAACTCTGCTTTGCAGGACAGATAAGGAACATGAGTTCCATGAAGGGGCCTTGGAGACAGAAAGGGAAGAAGAATTCGAATAGAGGATCAAAGAGGAAGCAGAAGGTGCGGTTCTCCAACATTGTGGAGACCATATGCCTATCAGATTCCTCTGAGAGCGAAGACAGTTCTAGCGATGATGGAACACATCAAGCGGGCATGAAGATGAGCTCATACATCTTCCTGGTAGCAACAATAGATGGTTTTGATACATCGGTGGCAAATGACATTGTGTTGGCGAGTTCAATCAGGGTGGAAGAGCCATGGACAGCCATGTTAAGAAGTCCAACAAGCTGTGGAAATGGTACGGGCCTCCATGATGTCGGTAACGATCATATTTCTGTAAGGAATACTTTTCTATTAGATAGTACTTAATGTTTTGCAATTGTAGTTGTTGCTCCGCACAAACGTGCAAGGAAGTTCTGTGCGAGGAAGAAGCTGAGGAAGTCATGGCCGCCGATCTGGTTTCTTGCGGCGCGGTTGGAGAGGAGAAGAGCATCAAGATGCAGGCAGACGCGGGCGTCCGCAAGCCCACTTCATCCACGCTGCAAAAAATAGGTAAACAGACTCGCGGATGAGCCACAGGATTTAAGTGGGTTTGACAGACTTATCCTGCCTCGTGTGCTAGGCCTGCCTAGCCTGCGAGGAGAGAGCACAATTAGGTTGGCGGCTGATAGGCCAGGTGTAAGGGCATATTTCTCCCTAAGTAGTTTTGGTGATTGATGACAACACATTTGCGGACTGATCGTGTGTTCTAAGCTCATACAGGTATATCTCCCTTTGGCACAAGACGATTGTTTGCCCCTCGGATCCTATGAAAGACGGTGTTTTCTTTTTGCTCCCTGTCGGTGGCTTTGAGTAATAGGAAAGCCGTACTATTAAGAGGGGGTCCGCGTCAGAAAAGTTTGGGTAGAATCAACACGTACACATCCTTCTCCCGCACCACCTTTCCTTGCTTCTCTGGAGGTCCAACCGGTTATTTCTCGTATATGCAAAACTGTGCCTTCTTAACTGATCAACTGCCTGGCAAGCGGTAGTACCGCTCAACCAAGCGGTACTACCGCACAGTTACACGGTAGTACCGCCTGCCGACACGGTAGTACCGCTCCCACGGTAGTACCGCGTCCCCAGAACGGTAGTACCGTGTATCTGGCCCAGGCGCTGAGTCTAAGTACAGAAGTGGATGCGGAAGTAATTATTTACTTCCGCATACAATGCGGTAGTACCGCTTATCTTAAGAGGTAGTACCGTGTTGCATTTTTGCTACTACCGTTTTCGCTGCGGATGTAGCCACGGATGTAATTTATTTCATCCGTGGTTGTGAATCATGTCGCAATCTTTGCCTAAGCGGTAGTACCGCTCCCGAAGCGGTAGTACCGCTCAGCCAGCGGTAGTACCGCAACTCGTGCGCGGTACTACCGCTCTCTGCGGGCTGTAAACTCCAATAACGGTTGGATTTGTCCCCCCACTATATATAGGGGTTCTTCTTCTCCAAGAAGACTTACCTCTTCCCCCACTACTCCATTGTTGCTCCAAAAGCTCCATTTCCGCCCGATCTCTCTCCCTAGCCAATCAAACTTGTTGATTTGCTCGGGATTGCTTGAGGAGGCATCGATCTACACTTCCACCAAGAGATATTTGATTCTCCCCACTAATCCCTTGCGGATCTTGTTACTCTTGGGTGTTTGAGCACCCTAGACGGTTGAGGTCACCTCGAAGCCATATTCCATTGTGGTGAAGCTTCGTGGTTTGTTGGGAGCCTCCAAGTTGTGGAGATAGCCCCAACCTTGTTTGTAAAGGTTCGGTTGCCGCCTTCAAGGGCACCACTAGTGGAATCACGGCACCTTGCATCGTGTGAGGGCGTGAGGAGAATACGGTGGCCCTAGTGGCTTCTTGGGGAGCATTGTGCCTCCACACCGCTCCAACGGAGACGTACTTCCCCTCAAAGGGAAGGAACTTCGGAAACACATCCTCGTCTCCACCGGTTCCACTTGTGGTTATTTCTTACCTTTACTTTTGCATGCTTTACTTGTTCAACTCCTATAGCATGCATGTGTAGTTGTTGTCCTTCTTTATCTTAGTTGTCATCCTAGTAGAATATCTAGACAACTTATTTTGTCGCTTATTTTTAAGTGGTTAAGAAATGCTAAAAATTGTTAGTTGCCTATTCACCCCCCCTCTAGTCAACCATATCGATCCTTTCAATTGGTATCAGAGTCTCGTCTCTTTTTAAGGACTTTACCGTCCGAAGAGTATGGTTGACAACGTAGTCGAGACGGAGGACCATTCCGGTGGAAATCCGTCCTTGCCTACGTCAGATGGGGGAGCCTCGGTCACTCGTGAGGAGTTCAATGTGGCCTTGACCACATTGAAAGAATCACTAGCGAGCGAGGTCAAAGGCATGTTTAAAGAAATGCTTGAGGGGCTTAAATTATCCACCTCACCATTGGAAGTGGGTCGTCCCGCTACCAACGTGTCGGAGGCTAATCCCGACAAGGGAGAAGCTAGTAGTGAGCAAGCCCCGGTCACTAAGAATGGGAGTGGGAAATTTGCCCAATCTGCTCCTCCTACTCACTATGGAGGACCCGTTCCCACACCGCATTTAAATTTTGTTGGGCCCCCTCCCAAGTTTGTTAAAAATACTGATTTTGCTACTTGGGTGTTTCGTTTCAAACGTCATATTAATCATTGTTCCACTAATCTTTGGAGAATCATTGAGCAAGGTTTTTATCCGTATGATCCCGACAACATGACTCCAAGAGAAACTGCCGATCATCCGTTCAACGAGTCCGCACTTTGCATTCTTCAAGATTCCATCCCTCCTGAAGACATTGCTCATCTTCGTCCATTCACTGTGGCCAAGGAAGCATGGGAGCATGTTGGCACAATGTACAAGGGAAGCACAAGTATTCAACGCTCCAACTATGAAGTGGTGCAAGATGAAGTTGATGAGTTTGCTATGATCGAAGATGAAGATCCTCGTGAACTTTATCGAAGATTAACTATTCTTGCAGTGTCTCTTCGAGATCATGGCAGTAAGGATACGGATGACAATTGGATCAAGCGCAAGTTCCTCAAGGCCATGATGCCCTATCATAAGGCCATGTCCTCTGTCATTCGTCAGAGACCGGACTTCCACACTTTATCCTCAAACGAAGTGTTGGATGAATTTGTTGCCATGAGGATCCTTGACGTAACCGCCAACAATGCGGTCCTAAGAGCTCCACGATCCAAGAAGCCTAATCTTGCTCTGAAGGCCAAGGCTTGTGTGGAAGAGGAGGAAGTGGAAGATGATGATGAGTGTTGCCCCGAGGACACCAAATATGCCTATCACGAGCACATGGCTCTTGCTTCAAGGCAATTCTGGGGCAAGAAGAACTCAAGGTCCAACTTTAACCGGAACAACTCCAGTGGGAACAAAGGGAAGCAACGAGTAAGGACATGTTTCAACTGTGGAAATGTAAGTCACTTCGTTGTGGATTGCCCATATGAGAAGAGAGAAGACTTTGGAGGCAAGCTTATTCGGAAGGACAAGTCAAAGTCCTATCCCAACAAGAACAACTTCATCAAGAAGACTCCTCCGAAAGTGTTGGTGGCTCAAGAAGAATATGTGGAGGATGATGACAATGATGAAGACGATGAGGTGACCACTATGGCCACAATTGCAATTGCTACCACTCCGCACTCATCTCTCTTCAACTCACCAAACGAGAACATCACCGCCAAGTGTCTCATGGCCAAGGCCACCAACAAGGTAACCCCAAACATCAATACTACTATCTCTTCTAACCCCTCATTGACTAATTGTATTGATGAGGGTGAGGGTATTAAGGAGGGAGAAAATGAATTTGATGTGTTCATAAAGAATCTCAAGGGCAAACCCAAGAAGCATTTTGTTGCTCTCTTGGAACAACTCGGTGAGGCCAATGACACTATCGAGGCTCACAAGGAAACCATTACTAAAATGGAAGGGCATAGTCGAGACTATGCCGATGAGATATCGGATCTCTCTAACGCCCTAGAGGAAGAGCGTGGTCTTCGTTTGACTCTTGAGGAGTCACACAACGATGATCATGCTAAATTAAAGAAAGATCTTGATCATGCTTTAGTTGTCTCTCGTGTCCTTAACTCTGAGAAGGCAAAACTTGAGGTTGACCATGCTAAACTCAAAGAGGAGTTTGACATACTTGACAAGGCTCACAAGGCCTTGAAAGGAATGCATGCTACTCTCAAGGAGTCTCATGATCAACTCCAAGTTTCGCTAACCAAGGAAAAGGCTATCTTGCCTCGCATGGTTTTAATTGATAATGCAAATGCTACTAACCCATGTTGTGAGCATGTGCATCTTGTTGAAGAAAATGCCGAACTAAAGAAGCAACTTGAGAAAGGCCTTGTGACTTGCATACAAGGTGAGAATAACCTCAACGCCCTTTTGAGCAATCAAAAGGAAGTTGTGGCAAAGGAAGGAATTGGGTTTGCTCCTAAGCCCAAGAAGAAGAAGAATGACAAGACAAAGCAACCACCCCCTCTCCGACAATCCTTTGTGAAAGAAGGAGAGGGCACGTCAACCAAGAAGAAAAGTGGTGGTGTCAAGAAAAACTCCACCATACCATCAAACATGGCCGACGATTTTAATCCTTCATATGTTTTATGCCGTGCTAGTGATGGCCATGTGTTTGCTAAATTTGTTGGTTCTTCTTATGAGTACATTGAATGGTCCATTTGGGTTCCTAAGACCCTTGTCACTAACCTCAAAGGACCCATTACCAAATGGGTACCTAAATCCAAGCATTGATCTATTGTAGGGGTTTGCTTCCGGAGGGGGATCATGGTTGCTCGATAGCGGAGCCACAAATCATATGACCGGAAGCAAAGACTTGGTGGTGGACGTGCATCTCGGTTCATCTATGGCCACCAACGTCGAATGGGGTGATGCTTCATCTTATAAGGTATTGGGACTTGGCAAGGTTGTTGTCTCTCATGATCTCACGATCGAGAAAGTCATGCTTGTTGAGTCCCTTGCATACAATTTACTTTCTGTTCGCCAACTTGCACTCATGGGCTTTGCTACATTCTTTGATATTGATTATGTGGCCCTCTTGTGGAGCAAGACTCTTAAAGTAGCCTATGTTGGGCATGTCGAGAACGGCCTTTATGTGGTTAACTTCGGAGCAACCCACTAAGGCCGCGACATGCCTAATGGCTAAAGTTGATGTGGGATGGCTTTGGCATCGCCGTTTGGGCCACGTCAATATGAGATCTTTGCAAAGTCTTCTCAAGGGGGACCATGTCCGAGGACTAACAAATGTTAGCTTTGCCAAAGATCGTGCTTGCAGGGCATGCATTGAAGGAAAATTACATGAGAAGGCTCACCCTCCCACGACTATCATCTATTCAAAGAGACCTCTAGAGCTCCTCCACATGGATCTCTTTGGGCCTCCCACTTTTGATAGTCTTAGGGGTAGGAAATATTGCTTGGTGATTGTGGATGATTACTCAAGATATACCTGGGTGTACTTCTTCAAGAAGAAGAGTGAGACCCAACAAACCGTCATCAACTTTGCAAATGAAGCTCAATGACAACATGAAGCAAAGATTTTGATGATCAGAAGTGACAATGGCACCGAGTTCAAGAACTACACCTTGGATGAGTTTCTTGGTGATGAGGGGATCAAACATCAATATGCCGCCCCGTATACCCCTCAGCAAAATGGTGTTGCGGAGAGAAAGAATCGAACCTTAATAGATGCTGCAAGAACCATGATGGCTGAATTCAACTCTCCATACAACTTTTGGGCCGAAGCCATCAACACCGCTTGCCATGCGTCAAATCGTCTCTATCTCCGCAAAGGCTTGAACAAAACTCCGTATGAGATTCTTACCGGTAACAAGCCCAATCTCAAGTACTTCCGGGTGTTCGGGTGTAAGTGTTTCATTCTCAAGAAGGGTGTTCGTTTGTCTAAATTTGAATCTAGAGCTCATGAGGGCATATTTGTTGGTTATGCTACAAACTCTCATGCTTACCGTGTCCTCAACAAGTCCACTGGACTCATAGAGGAGACGAGTAACGTAGAGTTTGATGAAAATAATGGCTCCCAAGTGGAGCAAAGTGGTACTTGTGATGCAGGTGATGAAATTCCTCCTCAAGCCATAAGAAGAATGGGTGTTGGATATATCCTACCCATTGAGGAACCCCTTGTGGCCGAAGGAGAAGGACAATGTTCCACTCAAGTGGAACCATCACCAACCCATGACCCACACGCTTCCGAAGAACAAAGTGAAGGCCCTCAGCCTGATGAACAAGGCCAAGTGCAAGATCAACCTCAAGTTGGTGAAGAACCACCAATTGATGCACAAGGCCAAGTTCAGTCTCCCGAGCAAGATCAAGGTCAAGAGGAAGCTCAAGATCAAGAACTTGCTCATGATGACGCTCAAGATGATCAACTCAATGCTCCTCAGTTATCACTTGAAGAGCAATTAGAGTGTCGTGCTGCAAAAGTTGCCTCCAGGCTTGCTTCCAACGAGCATCACATCGAGAACATTTTAGGAAGCATCAAAAGGGGGGTAAGCACTCGTAGACAATTAGCAAACTATTGTGCTCATCAAGCTTTTGTCTCTTTTGTTGAACCTAAGAAGGTCTATGAGGCGCTCGAAGACCCTGACTGTCTCAATGACATGCATGAAGAACTCAATAACTTCGAGCGCAACAAAGTGTGGCGTCTGGTGCCAAGACCAAAGGAGAACCATAATGTCATTGGAACCAAATGGATCTTTAAGAACAAGCAAGATGCCCATGGCATTGTCATCCGCAACAAGGCACGCCTGGTGGCTCAAGGCTACTCCCAAGTCGAGGGTATCGACTACGGTGAAACCTTTGCCCCCGTTGCACGTCTTGAATCCATTCGTTTGTTGCTTGCCTATGCTTCTCATCATAACTTTAAATTGCAACAAATGGATGTGAAAAGTGCATTTCTTAATGGTCCCATTAATGAGTTGGTGTATGTCAAACAACCCCCGGGGTTCGAGGATCCTAAGTTCCCCAATCATGTGTATCAACTTGATAAGGCACTCTATGGCCTTAAACAAGCCCCACGAGCGTGGTATGAGCACCTTACCGAGTTGTTACAAGATCGTGGGTTTGAAATTGGGAAAATCGACCCCACTCTTTTTACTAAGAAGGTCAAAGGGGAGTTGTTTGTATGCCAACTATATGTTGATGATATTGTCTTTGGTTCTCCTAACAAAGCTTTCAATGATGAGTTCGCCGCACTCATGACCACACATTTTGAGATGTCCATGATGGGAGAGTTGAAGTACTTCCTTGGATTTGAGATCAAACAACGAAGAGAAGGCATCTTCATCAAACAATCCAAGTATACTCAAGACATGCTCAAGAGGTTCAACCTTAGTGATGTCAAGCCGGCTACTACTCCAATGCCAACCAAATGCCAACTTGACATTGATCCCAATGGTAAAGCGGTGGATCAAAAGGTATATCGCTCCATGATCGGATCCTTGCTTTACCTTTGTGCATCTAGACCGGATATTATGTTGAGTGTGGGAATTTGTGCACGGTTTCAAGCCTCACCTAAGGAAAGTCACTTTGTGGTTGTCAAGCGAATCTTTCGATATTTGGCTCATACCCCAAACTTTGGCTTATGCTACCCAAGAGGAGCAAATTTCAACCTTGTTGGTTTCTCTGATTCTGACTGGGCAGGAGACAAAGTGGATAGGAAGTCCACCTCGGGAGGGTACCAATTTCTTGGTTGCTCTCTTGTTAGTTGGTCTTCCAAAAAGCAAAGTTGTGTGTCTCTCTCGTCCACTGAAGCAGAATATGTGGCAGCTGGCAGTTGCTGTGCTCAACTCTTATGGATGAGGCAAACTTTAAAGGATTACGGTGTCACTTGTGACAAAGTGCCTCTTTGGTGTGACAATGAAAGTGCCATCAAGATTTCTCTCAACCCGGTGCTACACTTCAAGACGAAGCATATTGAGATTCGGTATCACTTCATCAGGGATCACATAAGGCAAGGAGAAATCGAGCTTCACTACGTCAACACTCATGATAACCTTGCAGATATCTTCACGAAGCCTCTGGATGAAGCAAGATTTCGCGAGTTAAGGCATGAGCTAAATATCATTGATTTGAGCAATGTGGTTTGAATCTGTGCACACACTCCTCACACTCGACATAGCTATCTTGTCTAGATGTAGGCATGGACTTAGGGGGAGTACTGTTCTCTCAATGAACTATTCCTCCCCCCATTATGCATAAACTAACCAAAACTTCTTCATTTGCCATACATAGTTGGCTTAAATGCTTCAAGTCGAGCTTTGATCATGGGCCCAAGGATAATTCTTCGCGGTGCCATATCTATAAAACTCAAACATAGGTGGCCTCGGCCACTGCCCTCGTGTGAGGATTCTGTGTTTCTTGTTTTGCTTGTGCTCATGGTGTTTTTACTCTCTCTAGTGCTTAAAGCCTCTTGCCTCTTTCGTGCATTTTCTTGGGGGAGCGGTACTACCGTGACTGGTTACGGTACTACCGCGGAGGACATACGGTACTACCGCACCTCCAGCACGGCAGTAATTTTTTACTGCCGCTGGTAGGGCGGTACTACCGCCTGGCGAGCGGTACTACCGCGATGACCGCGGTACTACCGCACATATCCGAACGTGTGGGGGTTATAAGCAGGCAGGGGGAGTTCCATCTCCCCCATACCCATTCACTCCTAACCCCCACGTCGTCCCTGTCTCTCTCTCTCTCAAGAACGCCGCCGGAGGACCTCGCCGGATCTCCTCCCTCGGCCACTCTTCTCGCTTTCCGACCGGTGGAATCGATCCCCACCTCGTCCTCTTGCCATGGATGCAGGTTTCTCCCCTTTTCCCCTCTTCTTATTGCCTTGCCTGAGTTTTTAGGGTTAGGGGAGATGCTTAGTGTTTTTGTGTTCTTCGTGATCTTATCCATGGATGCTTAGGATGTGGGAGAGTGTTTGTGCACTAGAAATATGCTTAGAGTTGTTGCTACGAAATTACTATGATCAGCCGTAGTACCGTATGTCGATCTCGTTGGTAGTTTCTAGATCAGCTCTTCTCAGATCTGTTTCGTGCGGTACTACCGCTGGAGAACCGCGGTACTACCGCACGATGTAATCCAGATCTGATCTGACCTGAGCGGTACTACCGCTGTCCTCAGCGGTACTACCGCTCGGGCGGAAGTAAAAATGTAGTACTGTGTGCCGAGCGGTACTACCGCGACCCAATGCGGTACTACCGCTCCGCATGCAGCACTAGGTTTTTAGTTCCGCCCCTTCGGGCGGAAGTAAAAATTTAGTACTGCTTGCCGAGCGGTACTACCGCGACCCAATGCGGTACTACCGCTCCGCATGCAGCACTAAGTTTTTAGTTCCGCCCCTTTGACGGAAGTAACATATTACTACCGCAACGTATGCGGTACTACCGCGTCCGTATGCGGTACTACCGCTTACGTTGCGGTACTAATATTTTAGTTCCGCCTCTTCTGGCGGAAGTAAAATATTACTACCACAGTGTACGCGGTACTACCGCCTCCACCTGCGGTACTACTGCTTGCCCTGCGGTACTAATTTTTTAGTTCCGCCTCTTCTGGCGGAAGTAAAATATTACTACCGCAGCGTATGCGGTACTACCGCATGTGACATGCGGTACTACCGCTTACACTGCGGTACTAATTTTTTACTTCCGCAAGGGTCAGCAGTACTATCGCTTGGATCATATTTTCTTCGTAGCATGATCTCTTTTCTATTTCTCCTGGTTTCTTGTGTCTTTCGAGGCTTTGGCATTGATTCTTCTTGTGTTTGTGTTGTTGTGGTCTTGTGTTTGTGTTTTTAGGTGGTGGCTCCGGTTTTGAGGGTCGTCGTACCAACCCTGTCCGCGACACCGGTTCCAAGTGCCTGCGTACCCCAAGTGATGTGCCAGAGGGCTCCAATCCCCAGCACCGGTACAAGACTTCAGCCAACAAACGTAAGGAATCCTCAATGTCTATGGAGGAGATGCCTGCTACTGAGTTCATGTCTCGAAGGAAGATCAACCCGTATGGAGAACCCCGTGAGCACTTTCCTGGAGATGATATCTTCTTGACCAAGCAGCAGTTTCGCATCTATCATGAGGTGCTCAAGACCAAGGCCAATCTTTATGTGGATGCTCACTGGGTGGATGTGGAGCACATGAGGAAGGACAAGAACCGGGCATACTTTGCAGAAGCCCTTGACTTGATCGAGCAGTTGGGTCTGGAGCACATCATGACCTTCCAGAACGACTTTGACCCTGAGATTATTGCGCAGTTCTATGCCTCTGTCAATTTCCAAGCCAAGGAGGATCGCCCCATGACTTGGATGACCAATGGTCACAAGATGACCTCTACTTGGAAGGAGTTCATGGATCTTCTTCAGCTTCCTGATGAGGGTCTCCATACCCCAATTGGTTTTCGGCCTCACGCCAATCCTGAATCAGCAAACAAAGACAAACTGCTTCCATTTTATGAGGAAAAGACTCTTGCTAGTGGCAAAACGACTTGGGTGTTGAACCCCTTCTTGGACATCATGTATCGGATCTTTCGCAACACTCTGTTCCCTCGTGTTGGCGATAAGGACAAGGTCCATGCCTATCTGGTTGATATGCTTCTGATGTGTCAAGAGGCTCGCTCAGCCCAGGCTGCACCACTTGATATTTCCCACATCATGTGGAATGAGCTCCGGTTTGCCATCTACTCTCGCAAGGTACCCATCTATGGTCCTTACTTATTTCTGCTAATCTCCAAGACTTGGGAAAAGTTGTACCCAGAGGAGGAGTTCGAGGCTGACTGCTATCGCCATGATCCTATCCGGCTTCGCGTCAAGACTCGTTGGGCCAACACCACTACACGTGCTCAGGCTGCTGCTGCCCAGATGGGCACTGAGGATGAGCCTGTGGAGGAAACTGCTGATGTCCGCTCTGGCAGATTTGCCCCTTCTTCTTCCTCTGCAGTGGAGAAGCCTTCTTGGGCTAAAAGGCTTCAGCAGAAGATGAAGGCTCTCTTCTGCATGCAGGCTAAGGGGCAATACCATGCTCATGTGACTGACAAGAAGACACGTCAGCGTGACAAGAAGATTCTGTCTTTGTATGGAGAGGAGGTTTCCAATGGATCCGAGGACAACATCACTCCTGAGGCTACCTGGATGGCTCGCCAGGGGTACAAGTGGTCAGAATCTGATGAGGAGTATCAGCCAGAGCAGCAGGGATCTGATGATGAGTATCAGGAGGAGCACCAGGGGTTTGATGATGAGTATGACGACTGAGCTTCTTCCGAGCTGCCACCCGTCTTCGTGTCCTCTTTTCCCCTTTGTGGTGTCTCGATGACAAAGGGGGAGAGTGATTTGCCGTCTTGTGCCTGTTCGTGTGTTTTTCATTGAACTCTGGTTTATTTGCGTGTTTGTGTCGTGTGCGTGACTATCATATGGTGTAAGACATATGCCCCGTTATCGTTGAACTTATTATTATGTCTTTAATGTTTATCCAGTGCAGTTATTTTTATATAGAGTATCTCGTGTGTAGATTATAGGGGAGCACTACCTAGTATGTGTGTTGTGCAGTCCAAAGCACTATCTTGTGAAGGCACACATCCAGGGGGAGCTCACCTATACTCTAGGGCTTGTATTGCTACTCTATTATTTCTTCTCTGTGCAAATCTCGTGTTGTCATCAATACACCAAAAAGGGGGAGATTGTAAGGGCATATTTCTCCCTAAGTAGTTTTGGTGATTGATGACAATACATTTGCGGACTGATCGTGTGTTCTAAGCTCATACAGGTATATCTCCCTTTGGCACAAGACGATTGTTTGCCCCTCGGATCCTATGAAAGACGGTGTTTTCTTTTTGCTCCCTGTCGGTGGCTTTGAGTAATAGGAAAGCCGTACTATTAAGAGGGGGTCCGCGTCGGAAAGGTTTGGGTAGAATCAACACATACACATCCTTCTCCCGCACCACCTTTCCTTGCTTCTCTGGAGGTCCAACCGGTTATTTCTCGTATATGCAAAACTGTGCCTTCTTAACTGATCAACTGCCTGGCAAGCGGTAGTACCGCTCAACCAAGCGGTACTACCACACAGTTACACGGTAGTACCGCCTGCCGACACGGTAGTACCGCTCCCACGGTAGTACCGCGTCCCCAGAACGGTAGTACCGTGTATCTGGCCCAGGCGCTGAGTCTAAGTACAGAAGTGGATGCAGAAGTAATTTTTTACTTCCGCATACAATGCGGTAGTACCGCTTATCTTAAGCCGCATTTTTGCTACTACCGTTTTCGCTGCGGATGTAGCCACGGATGTAATTTATTTCATCCGTGGTTGTGAATCATGTCGCAATCTTTGCCTAAGCGGTAGTACCGCTCCCGAAGCGGTAGTACCGCTCAGCCAGCGGTAGTACCGCAACTCGTGCGCGGTACTACCGCTCTCTGCGGGCTGAAAACTCCAATAACGGTTGGATTTGTCCCCCCACTATATATAGGGGGTCTTCTTCTCCAAGAAGACTTACCTCTTCCCCCACTACTCCATTGTTGCTCCAAAAGCTCCATTTCCGCCCGATCTCTCTCCCTAGCCAATCAAACTTGTTGATTTGCTCGGGATTGCTTGAGGAGGCATCGATCTACACTTCCACCAAGAGATATTTGATTCTCCCCACTAATCCCTTGCGGATCTTGTTACTCTTGGGTGTTTGAGCACCCTAGACGGTTGAGGTCACCTCGAAGCCATATTCCATTGTGGTGAAGCTTCGTGGTTTGTTGGGAGCCTCCAAGTTGTGGAGATAGCCCCAACCTTGTTTGTAAAGGTTCGGTTGCCGCCTTCAAGGGCACCACTAGTGGAATCACGGCACCTTGCATCGTGTGAGGGCGTGAGGAGAATACGGTGGCCCTAGTGGCTTCTTGGGGAGCATTGTGCCTCCACACCGCTCCAACGGAGACGTACTTCCCCTCAAAGGGAAGGAACTTCGGAAACACATCCTCGTCTCCACCGGTTCCACTTGTGGTTATTTCTTACCTTTACTTTTGCATGCTTTACTTGTTCAACTCCTATAGCATGCATGTGTAGTTGTTGTCCTTCTTTATCTTAGTTGTCATCCTAGTAGAATATCTAGACAACTTATTTTGTCGCTTATTTTTAAGTGGTTAAGAAAAGCTAAAAATTGTTAGTTGCCTATTCACCCCCCCCCCCTCTAGTCAACCATATCGATCCTTTCACCAGGCCGCCGCCGTTCCCCACGGCCAGGTCGGCGTCTCGCTCATCCCTGCTGGCACCACCCCTGTTTCCCGCTCGTCCCTGTGTGCATTGTCTGTCTCCGCTGGCGTCGCCCCTACTACCTCCTCGTAGCCACCCGTGGATCAAGATGCCAAGTGTTGCGGTGGATGAGCACAAGAATGCAGCAGAGGAGGAGAAGAATCCTGCGTGGGAGGGTGAGGAGGACAAGAATCCGACGAGAAAGGAGGTGCAGGTACAGGTTTGATCCTCTCTGCCACCTATGCTTAATGTGACCTATGTATTTAGCTGTGGGATTTACTACTCACTTTTTCCTGAGATTGCACATCTAAGTGAATTAAATATGAAGTATCTTCATTTGTACTGCCTTCTGATCCATTGTGATGTGCCGAGTTCATTCCAAGTAGTGATGACTGATGATTGCCTACGTTCTGTTGGGTTAGTAGGTGGAATCAGTGAGTAATGATGGATGAACAGTGTGTATGTGCATAAATATGTGACTAAGATTGGGTTCCAACTCCCAAGTTATTATTGATAGATGAACTTGGACAGAATGGGGTGCTGTTACTACCGATGAACAATGTTGTTAGTTAATCTTTTATTATATGCACTAGAGATAATGTTGAACTTAAGTGGAAGATGTTCCTGTTGATGAGGGAATCTTTTCTGGTCCAAGTGTACTGCAAATACAAGAGGCATCTTAAGATTTGTTCGTGTTGTTTGCTGCCCTGATTCTTTCAAATGTGAATTATGTGTGCTTTGTTTCCTCTGTTTTCTTGATAGGGAGCATGTTCTCGAGTAGTATAATTTTTGCCCCGTGGTCTGAACAGTTCAGGGGAAGCATCTGGTCTTCCCTGGCATTAGAAGGACTAACCATGTGGACACAACAAGTATGAAGTAACTGAATAAGATAGAAGAACATTAACCAGACCTAGCCAAGATAGTGTATTAGTGTGTTTCAGTGGGTGTAAGCAGTTAATTGTTGTGGTTGATGTTGTTCTACTTTTGGGTTTGTGTGACAAACGAAATGATGTTCCTTGCTGAGAAAATTCATATCCATATCCCTTTGTCCTTGAGTTTTTTGTTGATGATGCGTGCATGTTATATATGTAGCAGCAACATCAGTGTGTTAACAGTTAGCATTAGCATTGCAGGCATCGTGGACAGCTCAGTGGCGGACGAGGGCATGCCACTAAGCTGTCCTTTGTCCTTGAGTCCACGATCACTAATCGCATGCCACTGAGCTGTCCACGATCACTAACGGCCGACGCAGAGAAGATCTGGAAGAGGATGGATGTGGACGTCTACCGTTAGTGGGACCAGGCTTGAGCCGTGGCCCATAACTCGCACGGACGGTTGAGCCGGTTAGCCTGGGACGCGATCATGGCATTAAATGCGGTAGATAGGTGGGACCTTACACAGAGATAGGAGGGATATACTATTCGCAATACAGATGAGTATACATGGGTCGTTGTGAATCTTGGGGCGAACGGAGGACTGAGATATACCGTGCATCTGAGCTCGAGCTCAGAATAGCACTTTCGCATGGAGTACCTCTATAGTGGAGAGTAACATATGTGTGGTAACATGGAAGTCTTCATTTATTAGGCTATAGACTCATCTTACCTTGATATGTGTGATGTTATTCATATAGTAACTAGCTATGTTACCACATGTCTCTCTTTCTTCATTTATTGCTTGCCATATCATCTATTTTATCTAGATATGTGTGATGTTACTATATATGTTACTCCCACTGTGGGTGGTCTTATGGGCTGTAGGATCTCACTAAGCTTGCTCAAGCGTTGATCAAATGATGTCCACATAAATATAAAAACATTGGCGAAATAATATCCACAACAATAATAACTAGTGGTAGGGATGAAAAGGGAGTGGAAACAGACTGAACTGAGTGCTACCATATTTGTTTTCGTATATTTTTGCAGAAGCAAAAACAAATACAGAAACCCTGGAAATGAATACAGAAATAGATACTACCAGAAACAGATACGGAACGAATACAAAGCGGACACGGAAACAGAAGTGGGCATTGACCGAAACTTAAAACCCCCTTGAATCATAGAAATACATGCACAAACAAATAATAATGAATTGTTAATATGGCTACAAAATAGTATTATTATGTTAGCAACTTATCATAGTATTATAGTAATACTAGAAAATTGTGTATATGGTCAAGCTGAGTACATGTGTGGTAGTAGAAGTTGGCCCTCAAATGATCCATTCTATTCATTGTGTCATTGTGTGTTGTTTGTTGGTTCGGCTCCAAGGCAACCATAGGTCTATAGAAAAAACAAAAACTCCATATTCACGGAAATGGAAAGTTCGGTTTCCATGCATGTTCCACCGGAAAACACCTTTCCGTATTTGTTTCCGTTTTCGCATAAAAATTCCATTTCCACTTCTGTTTTGCAAATTTCCATTTCCAGTTCCATATATCCTCTCCGTTTCCTTTTTTCCGCCGGAAAAGCGGGAAGTTTCCACTTCATTTTCATCCCTAGATAGTGGATACACAGTGTTGTCTCAAGTTGTATTTTCAACAGTGAGACATCACTATGGTCAAGTTGTGTATGATCAAGTTGTGTAGAGACAATAATATATTGTTTGTTCAATCGGTGTTTCGATAGGCTGTAAAATAAGAAAACAAGTTATGATTGGAAAGCAGTCTTGCATTGTGTTCGCATTCAGTCTGTGGAGAAGCAATCCTTCAACTGGTCTCAGTATCACGGTTTAAGTAATTAACAACTAAAATATAAGAGAAAAAGATCAAGGATACTTAGATTAACAAATAGTTTATAGCTGAGATTGCCTTGATAATGCATTATGACATTTCCGACAATCAATTACATACTGCAAATAATAACTTAGGGTGGCATTCATTTGTTTTGATTCTCTGTGTTTATAGTGGTCATTTCAACCGTCAATAATGAGGACCTCAGGTAAAAAACATTTCATTTTCCCATTATTATCTACTATAACATGTGGTGTTGCAGAATTTCTGAAAATTGTATCTTACGATCTGTGAGAAAAATAAAATACATGCACAACAAGCACATACAACTTGCCTTTTCTCTGGGAGAGACCTTGCTCGATGAAAGTACACCCAGCTTGTAAAATGTAATTTATAATACCTTTCACCATGGTATGTGACTAATAAATCTAACATATACTAGTACTAAATGGTGCTTACTTGCATTATAGTTGTTTTACAAGCAGAATAAATAATAGCCAGCGGAGTTCACTTGTTGTGTCTCTAAGTGACACAAAACAAATAGGATATGTAGTATGTTGCTAACAAATCTGAAAGCAAGGGATTGATGTATATTCCATTATACTCTATGAAATCTTAAGAGGTTAGATAACAACAAGAGCATCAAAGTGTACAAGAGACTTGTCCCGATATTGGAGAAGTCAATAATGAGCTCATAGAGGATAAACACAGATAAATATTATGCAAAAAAAATTTCAGTACCTAAACATCAATGAACTACATACCATACATTGTACAACCAGTAGTCTACCATACTTGATTCTTGTCAGAACTTGCAGAAAGTTTAAAAGGTTAATACAAATAATAATCCAAGATAAGATCTATATTGTGATGCTCCTATTTATTCAATCAATTCGGATAAGAGCAAGAAATGGTTTGTTTGCAGCGTGATAGTTAGACATATCTCAGATGCAGAAGAGTTGGAAATGTATTGTTTTCAACATAATAATTGAGATGCCAAAATGCCCCCTTGTCTGAAATGGAAGTCTACTACGAGGTATGGTTACATGTCAATAGTGCAGCTTGTCTTGCATAATGTACTCAATTGTGCAAGTGGCCACTATGTTTACAACAATGTTCACGGAATTTGGAAAGGACAATGATCATACTGGAAGATGAAAGAGTTGCATATCAAGCTCAGTACAGAACCAGGATACCCACAATAATATGCCATACACTTGAGAGCTATCACCCTCCATGTGACCCATGGATATGAAATTCAGATTTTATTATAAGGTGAACCACTCACTACCATGTCCCCATCACTGACAGGAGAATAACTTCAGATTTTATGATACAACGACTGATGCCTTGAATTTACAAGAGAATAAATTTAGATTCTAAGAAGAAAATTATATTATTTATTATACATGCTCGATGCATCCAATGCGGGAAGAATGATGAACCGTGTTAGCCTATGACTAATGTACAAAAGGTCTCATAAAGAGCATCAGTTTGACATGCTAGAATTTCGATATTCTAGTTGTGATCATTTTGGATCAGAAGTCAGCATCAAGTTTCTAAACAAGAGCTTTGCATACGTCTAAAAACAAAATCATGAATAGAAAAAATTATGAATAAGTATGCTAAGTGACTAAGCGAGCTAAAATATGAAAGATCGTAGAAGATGCTACACATTACTAGAGATAGTTTCAGTGCTTATAGCCAACAAACTCTTACCAAACACAAATTACTTAAACCATTAATCAAATGAAATGAAGCAAGAACTCACTGATCACTCAGGTGCACTTCCTCTTCCCTTCCGTTGCTCCAGTATTACCAGAGCAATGACTGATACGTCTCCGACGTATCTATAATTTTTTATAGTTCCATGTTATTATTTATGAAGTCTTGGATGTTTAATGGGCTTTATCATTCACTTTTATATCATTTTTGGGACTAACCTACTAACCCAAAGGCCCAGTCCAGACTGCTGTTTTTTTGCCTATTTCGGGGTTTTGCAGAAAAGGAATATCAAATGGAGTCCAAACGGAATGAAACCTTCGTGAGAGATATTTTTGGAGGAAATCACGCACGAAAGACTTCGAGGCCAAGCCAGGGGACAAAGGGGCCACCCTCGACGATGGGGGCGCGCCCCTCTTCCCAGGGCGCGCCCCCTGCCTCGAGAGCAGCCCGTGTGGCCCCCGGTGCCCCTCTTCTTCCTATATATACCTACGTACCCCAGAAACTCCATACGCAGAGAGAAAACCCTAATTCCACCGCTGTAGCTGCTCTTCCCGTGGAGATCCCATCTTGGAGCCTGTTCCGGGAGGGGGATCCATCACGGAGGCCTTCATCATCATCATCATCGCCCTCACCATGAGTTGTGAGTAGTTTACCACAGACCTTCGGGTCCATAGCTAGTATCTAGATGGCTTCTTCTCTCTCTCTCTGGATCTCAATACAAAGTTCTCCTCGGTCTTCGAGCAGATATATTCGATGTAATCTCTTTTTGCGGTGTGTTTGTCGAGATCCGATGAATTGTGAGTTTATGATCAAGGTTATCTATGAAAGATATTTGGTTCTTCTCTGAACTTTTTATGTGTGCTAATAATATCCTTGCAAGTCTCTTCGAATTATTGGTTTTGTTTGGCCTACTAGATCTATAGTCCTTGCAATGGGAGAAGTGCTTGGCTTTGGGTTCAATTTTGCGGCGTCCTTTCCCAGTGACAGTAGGGGAAGCAAGACACGTATTGTATTGTTGCCATCGAGGATAAAAAGATGGGGTTTTCATCATATTACTTGAGTTTATCCCTCTACATCATGTCATCTTTCTTAAGGCATTACTCTGTTCGTATGAACTCAATACACTAGATGCATGCTGGATAGCGGTCGATGTGTGTAGTAATAGTAGTAGATGCAGGCAGGAGTCGGTCTACTTGTCTCGGACGTGATGCCTATATGCAATGATCATGCCTAGATAGTCTCATAATTATTCGTTTTTTTATCAATTGCTCGACAGTAATTTGTTTACCCGCCGTAGAATATCGCTATCATGAGAGAAGCCAATAGAGAAAACTATGGCCCCCGGATCTATTCTCAACATATCAATTTACGTCTACTTTACTTTTACCGCTTTTATTTGTTGTTTTATTAAAACTAAAAATACCAAAAATATAATTGTCATCTCTATCAGATCTCACTCTCGTAAGTGACCGTAAAGGGATTGACAACCCCTAATCGCGTTGGCTGCAAAGTTCTTATTTGTTGGTGCAGGTGCGAGGGACTGGCGCGTGGTCTCCTACTGGATTGATACCTTGATTCTCAAAAACTGAGGGAAATACTTACGCTACTGTGCTGCATCTCCCTTTCCTCTTCGAGGGAATACAACGCAAGCTCAAGAGGTAGTAAGAAGAATTTCTGGCACCGTTGCCGGGGAGGCTTTCGCAAAAGTCATATACCAAGTACCTATCACAAACCCTTATCCTTCGCATTACATTTATTTGCCTCTTGTTTTCCTCTCCCCCACTTCACCTTTGCCGTTTTATTCGCCCTTCTTCCGCCGTGTGTTTTTCGTTCGCTTGCTTCTTCTTCGCTTGTGTGTGTTGGATTGCTTGCTTGTCACTATGGCTCAGAACAATACCAAATTGTGTGACTTTTCCAATACCAACAACAATGATTTTATTAGCACTCCGATTGCTCCTATTACCGATGTTGAATCTTGTGAGATCAATGCTGCTTTGTTGAATCTTGTCATGAAAGATCAATTCTCCGGCCTTCCTAGTGAAGATGCTGCTACCCATCTAAACAACTTTGTTGATTTGTGTGATATGCAAAAGAAGAGGATACGGATAACGATATTGTTAAATTGAAGTTATTTCCGTTTTCACTTAGAGATCGTGCTAAAACTTGGTTTTCCTCTTTGCCTAGAAATAGTATTGATTCGTGGAATAAGTGCAAAGATGCTTTTATCTCTAAGTATTTCCCTCCTGCTAAGATCATCTCTCTTAGAAACGGTATTTTGAATTTTAAGCAACTAGATCATGAGCATGTTGCACAAGCTTGGGAGAGAATGAAATTAATGATACGTAATTGCCCTACACATGGTTTGAATCTATGGATGATTATTCAGAACTTTTATGCTGGCTTCAATTTTGCTTCTAGAAATCTTTTAGATTCGGCCGCCGGAGGCACTTTCATGGAAACTACCTTAGGAGAAGCTACCAAACTCCTAGATAATATTATGGTTAATTATTCTCAATGGCACACCAAAGGATCTACTAGTAAAAAAGTACATGCTATCGAAGAAATTAGTGTTTTGAGTGGAAAGATGGATGAACTTATGAAATTGTTTGCTGCTAAGAGTGCTTCTTCTGATCCTAATGATATGCCTTTGTCCACTTTGATTGAGAATAACAATGAATCTTTGGATGTGAATTTTGTTGGTAGGAATAATTTTGGTAACAATGCTTATAGAGGTAATTTTAATCCTAGGCCTTTTCCTAGTAATTCCTCTAATAATTTTGGTAATTCCTACAACAACTCTTATGGAAAGATGCCTTCTAAATTTGAAACTAGTGTTAAGGAGTTTATGATCTCGCAAATGAATTTCAATGCTATGCTTGAAGAGAAATTGCTTAAAGTTGATGAATTAGCTAGAAGTGTGGATATAATTACTCTTGATGTTGATTCTTTGAAACTTAGATCTATCCCACCTAAGCATGATATCAATGAGTCTCTCAAAGCCATGAGAATTTTCATTGATGAATGCAAAGAAAGAACCGCTAGAATGTGTGCTAAAAGAGAAGATTATATTAAATCGTGTTCTTCTAGTTATCGTGAAAATAAAGATGAAGATCTAAAAGTTATTGATGTGTCTCCTATTAGATCCTTGTTTTCTAGTATTAATCTTGATGATGATAAGATTGGAGATGATTCTGCTTTAAGGTGTCCTAATAATTTGGAGTTTTTAGATCTTGATGCTAAAATTGCTAAAAGTGGGATTGAAGAGATTAAAAACTTTGCATAGTGATGAACCCGCTACTTTGGATTTCAAGGGATTCAATTATGACAATTGCTCTTTGATTGATTATATTTCCTTGTTGCAATCCGTGCTAAATTCTTCGCATGCTTATAGTCAAAATAAAGCTTTCATTAAACATATAGTTGATGCTTTGATGAAATCTTATGAAGAAAAACTTGAGTTGGAAGTCTCTATACCTAGAAAGCTTTATGGTGAATGAGAACCTACTATAAAAATAAAAATAAAAGATCATGAATGCTATGCTTTGTGTGATTTGGGTGCTAGTGTCTCCACTATCCCAAAAACTTTGTGTGATTTGCTAGGGTTCCATGTGCTTGATGATTGTTCTTTAAATTTGCATCTTGCGGATTCCATTATTAAGAAACCTATGGGAAGAATTAATGATGTTCTTATTGTTACCAATAGGAATTATGTGCCCGTAGATTTTATTGTTCTGGATACAGATTACAATCCTTCATGTCCTATTATTCTTGGTAGACCTTTCCTTAGAATGATTGGTGCAATCATTGATATGAAGGAAGGAAATATTAGATTCCAATTTCCCTTAAGGAAAGGCATGGAACACTTTCCTAGAAAGAAAATCAAATTACCATATGAATCTATCATGAGAGCCACTTATGGATTGCCTTCCAAGGATGGCAATACCTAGATTTATCTTGTATCGTGCCTAGCTAGGGGCGTAAAACGATAGCGCTTGTTGGGAGGCAACCCAAATTTTATGTTTTTTACTTTTGTTGCTGTTAGGGAATAAATATTGCATCTAGCCTTTGATTAGATGTGTTTTCATGTTTTGTTTAGTGTTTGTGCCAAGGTAGAACCTTTGGTAAGACTTGTGTGAAGTTTATTTGATCTTGTTGTGAAAAACAGAATCGTTAGCGCTCGCTAAAGTAGTCTTCAGATTTTACTGGAGCGTGATTTTTAGTTGATTCTTTTTGCTGCTGATTGGCAGACAAATTTCGCAAATTTAGCAATTTAGTTTGATTTTTTTTGGAGTTCCAGAAGTAGGCGAACCCAGCAGATTACTACACACTGTTATGTTTTTGACAGATTCTGTTTTTCGTGTGTTGATGGCTTGTTCCGATGCATCTATGAGTAATATTGGAGGATATGAACCATAGAGAACTTGGAGTACAGTAGGTTTAACACCAATATAAACAAAGTATGAATTCCTTGTTGTACCTTTGATTGGTGGTTTGCTTTCTCTTACTAACGGAGCTCAAGTTTTGTGTTGAGAAGTTTTCAAGTTTTGAGTATTGCTTTGATGGACTATGGAACAAGGAGTAGCAAAGGCCCAAGCTTGGGTATGCCCATGGCACCCCAAGTAAATTCAAGATAATCAAAAGCCTAAGCTTGGGGATGCCCCGGGAAGGCATCCCCTCTTTCGTCTTCATCCATTGGTAACTATACTTGGAGCTATATTTTTATTCACAACATGCTATATGTTTTGCTTGGAGCGTCTTGTATAATTTGAGTCTTTGCTTGTTAGTTTGTCACAATGATCCTTGCTGGACACACCTATTTGAGAGAGTTAATATTTTGTAGAAATTGTTGAACTCTCATGCTTCACTTATATCTATTTGAGAGTCTATTAAAACATCATGGTAAAGTGTTTAGGCTAAAGAAACTAGTCTTCACATGATAAACATCCAATGTCAATGTAGTAAAAAAATCACATCAAGTGCATTGAATAGAAAGAGATGTTGGATGCTTAATAGTTGTTTTGAGACATGAGGATAGTGATATTAGAGTAATGCTAGTGGAGTTATTATGAAATTGAGAAATATTTGTGTTAAGGTTAGTGATTCCCGCAGCATGCACGTATGGTGAACCGTTATGTGACTAAGTTAAAGCATGAGGTATTTGTAGAGTGTCAACCTTTGTGTGGAGGTAGGGGGCGCGCGATGGTTAACTCCTACCAACCTCCCCCTAGGAGCATGCGTTGATTGCTTTGTTTTGATGACTCGTAAATTTTTGCAATAAGTATATGAGTTCTTATGACTAATGTTGAGTCCATGGATTATACGCACTCTCACCCTTCCACCATTGCTAGCCTCTCTTGTACCGCGCAACTTTCGCCAGTGCGATAAACCCACTATATATCCTTCCTCAAAACAGCCACCATATTGTTCCTCAAAACAGCCACCATACCTACCTATCATGGCATTTCCATAGCCATTCCGAGATATATTGCCATGCAACTTTCCACCGTTCCGTTTATATAACACGCGTCATATTGGCATATTGCCATGCATGATCTTGTAGTTGACATCGTATTCGTGGCAAGGCCACCATGCATAATCTTTTCATACATGTAACTCTTGTTTCATTGCACATACCGGTACACCGCCGGAGGCATTCACATAGAGTCATACTTTGTTGTTGTAGTATCGAGTTGTAATATTGTGTTGTAATGAAAGTGTGATGATCATCATTTTTAGAGCATTGTCCCATGGGAGGAAAGGCTGAATCTATAAAGCCCCTCCGCAAAAAAAAGGCCAAAGAAAAAAAGGCCCAAAAAAAGAAAAAGAAAAAAGGGACAATTGCTACTATCTTTTTCCACACTTGTGCTTCAAAGTAGCACCATGTTCTTCATTCTAGAGAGTCTCATGCTTAGTCACTTTCATATACTAGTGGGAATTTTCGTTATAGAACTTGGCTTGTATATTCCAACGATGGGCTTCCTCAAATGCCCTAGGTCTTCGTGAGCAAGCAAGTTGGATGCACACCCACTAGTTTCTTTTGTTAAGCTTTCATTCATATTTAGCTCTAGTGCATCCATTGCATGGCAATCCCTACTCACTCACATTGATATCTATTGATGGGCATCTCCATAGCCCGTTGATACGCCTAGTCGATGTGAGACTATCTCCCATTTTTTTGTCTTCTCCACAACCACCTCTATTCCACCCATAGTGCTATGTCCATGGCTCACGCTCATGTATTGCGTGAAAGTTGAAAGGTTTGAAAAGATAGAGCATGAAAACAAATGCTTGGCTAAAATCGGGGTTGTGCATGGTATGAATATTTAGTGTGATAATAAGGGAGCATAGCCAACACTATATGATTTTGTAGGGATAAATTTCTTTAGCCATAGTATTTTGAGAAGACATGATTGCTTTGTTAGTATTGCTTGAAGTATTGTTATTTCTTATGTCAATATAGACTTTTGTCTTGAATCTTTCAAATCTAAACATTCATGCCACAATTAAGAGAATTACATTAAAAACTATATTGGTTAGCATTCCACATCAAAAATTCTTTCTTTATCATTTACCGACGAGCAGGAATTAAGCTTGGGGATGCTTGATACGTCTCTGACATTTCTATAATTTTTATTGTTCCATGCTATTATTTATGAAGTCTTGGATGTTTAATGGGCTTTATCATTCACATTTATATCATTTTTGGGACTAACCTACTAACCCAAAGGCCCAGTCGAGATTGTTGTTTTTGCCTATTTTAGGGTTTTGCAGAAAAGGAATATCAAACGGAGTCCAAATGGAATGAAACCTTCGCGAGAGATATTTTTGGAGGAAATCACGCACGAAAGACTTCAGGGCCAATCCAGGGGACAGAAGGGCCACCCTCGAGGGTGCGGGGCGCGCCCCTTCCCAGGGCGCGCCCCCTTCCTCGAGGGTAGCCCGTGTGGCCCCCGGTGCCCCTCTTCTTCCTATATATACCTACGTACCCCAGAAACTCCATACGCAGAGAGAAAACCCTAATTCCACCGCCGTAGCTGCTGTTCCCGTGGAGATCCCATCTTGAAGCCTGTTCCGGGAGGGGGATCCATCACGGAGGCCTTCATCATCATCATCATCGCCCTCACCATGAGTTGTGAGTAGTTTACCATAGACCTTCGGGTCCATAGCTAGTATCTAGATGGCTTCTTCTCTCTCTCTGGATCTCAATACAAACTTCTCCTCGGTCTTCGAGGAGATCTATTCGATGTAATCTCTTTTTGCGGTGTGTTTGTCGAGATCCGATGAATTGTGAGTTTATGATCAAGGTTATCTATGAAAGATATTTGGTTCTTCTCAGAACTTTTTATGTGTGCTCATAATATCCTTGCAAGTCTCTTCGAATTATTGGTTTGGTTTGGCCTACTAGATCTATAGTTCTTACAATGGGAGAAGTGCTTGGCTTTGGGTTCAATCTTGCGGTGTCCTTTCCCAGTGACAGTAGGGGCAGCAAGGCACGTATTGTATTGTTACCATCGAGGATAAAAAGATGGGGTTTTCATCATATTGCTTGAGTTTATCCCTCTACATCATGTCATCTTTCTTATGGCGTTACTCTGTTCGTATGAACTCAATACACTAGATGCATGCTGGATAGCGGCCGATGTGTGGAGTAATAGTAGTAGATGTAGGCAGGAGTTGGTCTACTTGTCTCGGACGTGATGCCTATATACAATGATCATGCCTAGATAGTCTCATAATTATTCGCTTTTTTATCAATTTCTCGACAATAATTTGTTTACCCGCCGTAGAATATCGCTATCATGAGAGAAGCCACTAGAGAAAACTATGGGCCCCGAGTCTATTCTTAACATATCAATTTACATCTACTTTACTTTTACCGCTTTTATTTGTTGTTTTATAAAACTAAAAATACCAAAATATAATTATCTCTATCATATCTCACTCTTGTAAGTGACCGTAAAGGGATTGACAACCCCTTATCGCGTTGGCTGCGAAGTTCTTATTTGTTTGTGTAGGTGCGAGGGACTGGCACGTGGTCTCCTACTGGATTGATACCTTGGTTCTCAAAAACTGAGGGGAAATACTTACGCTACTGTGCTGCATCTCCCTTTCCTCTTCGAGGGAATACAACGCAATCTCAAGAGGTAGCAATGACCTCCTCATCACAGCATCCTTCTTCACCACCTCCTCACATTCTTTGGTGCAACTGGCCGTGACCAGCTTCTCTACGTCCTTCCGCATAAGCCTTACCAAGGTGCCTGTGTAAGGAGGTATGCTTTTTAAGGCACTCGGCCAAGCACCGGAAGGTAATATAGTGGCTTGCTTGCTTTGTATAAAAGGTTGGAGGAGAACGCCAGAGATAGTGTAGTGAAACAAAAATATTAGCCAACAAGGGCTTCAAAGCTATGGAGTTTGCCACGGCTGCGAATATTCGCCAATATATAGCAACAACCGACGCCTAAACTTAAGATGTCACAGTAGAAAAAAATTGCACTCATAAGCACAGAATATACAACAAATCAACAGTAGGATTAACCGAAGAAGCAAGATGTCTACATAACTTAATGTCATCATGTTCGTCCAAACTGCCATAATACTACCACTATGAACATCAAAAACATTGGTTACCTCTGGTCATGAACACCAAGCAGGTCAATATGTATTCAGATTATTTTATCCATCAGTGGATGATATCAGTCCTCTGTTCGAGGAGTCCAACAAATCAAGTAGGCGTCTATACAACATTGAGTATCAGCATCAAAATAGGAACCTAGAGGTGGTAGCCATAGGGAAATACAGACCTGAGAGTTGCATGAGCCACAATTACTTTGATAAAATTCAGCTTACTTGCAGTACATTTGAGGTTGTAGTCTGCAGTTGTGTAATTTCAATTCCCATAACTTATGTTATATAATCTGTTATGGAGAAACATACATTAAAGCAGAAAAAGGTGGTTAGCCAAATGAGACAAAAACTGCAAAAGCTAGATCATCATCATAGTCTATTTCAATATCAAATGCAGATGCAGTCTATCTGTACAGTTGACATTATATAGACAGATTTTTATTATTTCCTTTACAGGCCCCACTGCTCCCTGGTTTAGCTAGACCAGTACATGTGATAGATCATTTTATTTTCCTTATTAATGTGTTCTCAGTAGTTGAACCCCCGACTTGGTGCTCATTTGAGCTATAAACTGGTTCGTTAGATTAACCACCATACTGTTTCCTTGTTCGACCTGTATAATGTCTCGATACCATGCAACAAGAGTCACACATGACATGTAGGCAAGGCATTGTAGAGGAAAAAGAATTCACATGAGATCAGATATATTTGCATTAAGTATTATATTATCTTTCTTCTTCCTTTGATCAATTATCATCCCTTATTTCACCAATTCCCCCAAGATGGAAGATAGCAGATGCATGAAGATAAAAGAGCATCAATCTGATTTATTCATAGTTCGGTATCAAGCAGCAACATCCATCTTGGCATCATCCATGACTGCATGAATAGTTCAGGAAGAGATTTCCTGATTTGTCACAATATGTATCCATTCTCGAGCATTAAGTATAATGAAAATAGGAATACAAAACCTGAAACCTGAAAGCAAGTGATCACTCTCGGCGGATTGCCAACGCCCAAAGAATGGAGGTAGGTTGGTCAGTGTCAGTCAGAGGGTGTGATTGAGGTGTTACATGGCCAGTGAAGGCGATGTCGAGGTCGTGGGAGTAGAGTAGGTCCTCCATGCATGGCCACTCTCATGTGATCCACCTCCCTGCAGTGAGCCTTGTAGGTGGTGTACCATGGCGCGTGCCAGCCGGCGACCAGCCACAGCCTCACCGACCTGCCCACCTTCGCCAGGTCATTCTCCAGCCATTTGTACTGCTCCCCTGACTTGCTATAGTCGGTGTAGGTGGTGAGCATGATGAAATGGATCCCGCTGACGTCGAAGGAATAGTAAAAGGGGGAGAAGGACCCGCTCTCCGTCGACGGGAACGCGAACCGGGAGTGGTATGCCGCGAACGTCCTATTGCCGATCTACTCCTCTATCTCACGGTTCCCTTCCACCACCATCATCTGCGTGCCCAACGTCACCGCCTCCATGTACCTTCCCCAATAGTACCAGCGCGTCCGGTACGTCTTATGGATGGGCATCGACTTGCCAAACGCGCAGGATTAGCAGTCCGCTCCAGTGCCGTTGGTGAGGTACAGGTTGGCGTAGCTCACGTCGCCGACGAGGACGACCAGGTCCAGCCGGTTGCTCACCATGTGGTCCACAGTGGAGGTTGATGACCCACAAGTATAGGGGATAAATTGTAGCTCTTTTCGATAAGTAAGAGTGTCGAACCCAACGAGGAGCAGAAGGAAATGACAAATAGTTTTCAGTAAGGTAGTGTCTCCAAGTGCTAAAATTGTAAGTAGCGAGTAGTTTGACAGCAAGGAAATTTGTAACGAGCACGTAACTATAATTGTAACAAGTATGCAGCAAGGTAGCCCAATCCTTTTGAGGCAAAGGATAGGCCAAAACGGTCTCCTATAGTAAGCAAAGCGTTCTTGAGGGTACACGGGAATTTCATCTAGTCACTTTCATCATGTTGGTTTGATTTGTGTTCGCTACTTTGGTAATTTGATATGTGGGTGGATTGGTGCTTAGGTGTTGTTCTTACTTTGAACAAATCTCCTACTTATGATTAACCCTCCCGCAAGCATCCGCAACTACAAGAAAAGTATTAAGAATAAATTCTAACCATAGCATTAAACTCTAGGATCCAATCGGTCCTTTATGGAATAGTGCATAAATTGGGGTTTAAGTTTCTGTTACTCTCTGAAAGGATCGAGAAGAGAGTGTGTTTAGAGGGGGGTGAATAGACTCTAGCAAGAAAAGTGGCAGCTTTTAACATACTTGATGTTGGAGTGGAGTTTTAGCACATGTTTAACTTTCACAATACACAACAAGCATATATGACAAGAGAATATAGGTATTGTGAAGTAAAGCATGCAACTTTGACCACTTGACTAAAGCAAAACTCTATCCTTTTCCCAATTTTAACTCTTAGCAGATTTTAGCAACTTAGCACAAGTCAAGTAATCAACCTACACATGCAATTCTAAGAGTATAGCAGCGGAAAGTAAACAATTGCATATGAAGGTAAAGGGAGGAGTTTACAAGGAGCAAACACAAGTGAAAACAACGATGTTTTTTGTCTTGGTTCCGATAGGTAGTGCTATCGTACATCCAAGTTGATGGAGACTTCAACCCACAAAGGGTAACGGCTGGGCGAGTCCACGAAGGGTCCACGAAGAAGCAACCTTGTCTATCCCACCATGGCCATCACCCACGAAGGACTTGCCTCACTAGCGGTAGATCTTCACGAAGTAGACAATCTCATTTCCCTTAAAAACTCCTTGGTTCAACTCCACAATCTTGTCGGAGGCTCCCAAGTGACACATAACCAATCAAGGAGACACCACTCTCCAAAAGGTAATAAATGGTGTGTTGATGATGAACTCCTTGCTCAAATGCTTCAAGTGATAGTCTCCCCAACACTCAAACAGCTCCTCACAGATTTGGATATGGTGGAGGAAGGATTTGAGTGGAAAGCAATTTGGGAAGGCTAGAGAACAAGATTCATATGGTAGGAATGTAATATCTTGATCTCAACACTTGAGTAGGTGGTTCTCTCTCAGAACATGAATGATGGAAGTGTAGATATGTTCGGATGGCTCTCTCCACGAGTGAAGAGTGGGTGGAGGGGTATATATAGCCTCCACACAAAATCTAATCGTTACATACAATTTACCAAACTCGATGGGACCGATTCAAAGAACTCGGTCAGACTGATTTAGTTCATAATGTGACTGTTAGGTATTTTGGTGGGACCGATATGATCAACTCGGTGGGACCGATTTCACTAGGTTAGGGCATAACGTAATCTTGGTGGGACCGATTACACAAACTTGGTGACACCGATTTTGGTAATAAGCACACACAGAGTTTGTCAGGCAAACTTGGTGGGACCGATTCGCTCATTTCGGTGAGACCGAAATGTTACGAAGAGGCAACAGAGAGTTTGCATTACAGACTCGGTGGGACCGATTGCACATCTCGGTTGGACCAAAAATATTGCAACAGGCAATAGAGAGTTTGTAATCCCATCTCGGTGAGACCGAGATCCCTTTCGGTGAGACTGAAATAATTAGGTTTTCTGGCAGTGGCTATGTCAAATGAACTCGGTGGTGCCGGATAGATATTTTCGGTGGGGCCGAGTTTGACTTTGGTTTGGGACATATGTGGATGTGAGAAAGTGGTTGAGGGTTTTGGAGCATATCAAGCATCATGAGCAAGCAATCCATTAAGCAACACCTCATCCCCTTTTAATAGTATTGGCTTTCCTATGGACTCAATGTGATCTTGGATCACTAAAATGGAAAATGTAGAGTCCTTAGCTTTGAGCTTGAGCCAATCCTTTAACCTTTGCATTTTGAGGGGTCCACAATCCTAATCCATGCCACTCCATCTGTTGAACTTGTCTGAAATATACTAGATGGAAACATTAGTCCAACAAGAGATATGTTGACATTAATTGCCAAAATCACCCAGGGAGCACTTGTGCTTTCAATCTCCCCTTTTTGGTAATTGATGACAACATACATCAAAGCTTTAGGTAAAGATATGAATAATGGTAGTTAAAGCTTTGGAAGAATATGTAACATGCATAGGCTCCCCCTACATGTATGCAATCATGTGAATGATGAATATAAGAGCATATGAAAGCATGGGCATGACAGAGCAAGCAAAGAGTTACATGTATCTTGGCTATATGCATCAGAGCAAATGATATGAATATATGAAGTGTATCCTCATGTTCATGATTCCTTCTTGCAAACAATATGTACATTAGCAAGAAATCTTCATGCTCATGAGTGTGATGCATATACTTACCTTGTGATCTTGAGCTGACTTAAGATGAGATGAACCTAAGTAAACAAGGTTAGATAACACAGATACATCTATTAGATAGAATAACAAAAGAGCCACAAGGGTACCAAGATTGGGATAACATGTAGAGTGTGAGTATTAGGTACTCTTGAATACAAACATGTTCCCAAAGGTAAAAGATATGCAATGAATTCAAAGACTTTCTTCCCTAGCAGTTTTTCTCCCCCTAAATCTTATATTGGATAATGGAAGAAAGTAGGGAGAGCAAAACATATCAAATCAATAACATAGACATGGCTTTCCCCTCATAGAGACATGTAACTACTCTCCTCTTGAACACGAGGCATCTGGGGCAAGTGATTTTACTCCCCTAGGCTTTGAGCTCATTCTCTCCCTGGAGCTTTGATGTGAGCTCTCTCTCCCCCTTTGACATCAATTTCCAAGAAGGGATCTTCTGGAGTGTATGTCAAAATAGGTTTGATCCTTGAGTCACTAAGTAGAGCTGGATATGCATGAGATGTTGGTAGAGGACAAGTATTATTGAGTGGAGCTGGAACATATATGCAGGATGCAGATGTCAAACTGTCTCCTCAGTGTTGAAATCAGAAGCACCGAGTTGTTTGCTTCGGTGGCACCGAGATGTTTCAGTTCGACCGAAAGAAGAAAATCGGTGGATCCAAGTTCAACATTGAGAGAACAGTTTTCCATCTCAGCTCACTTAGGCAAATAAGATCTCAGAAGGATTTGCAAGGAATTAACTAAAAGATTTGCAATGAATTGGATGTAGAAAATGCAAAGAAAAGCAGAGAAAAGAAAAATCTAGATGAAGTTTTTTTTTGATAAGGGGAGGGCAACAAAATGCAAGTGTCAAATGCAAGAAACACAAGAAAAATCTTAGAGAACTTCATCTAGAATTGGTCGGCGACAAAGTCACCTATGTTAGAGTATATTGACTTAGGAGTCAAGTGAAGACATTTGATCATAGGTCATACTCATGGTTTAAGCTCAAAATGGGGTTGCCATTTTTCGTTTAAGCCTTTTGATGTATTCACATCTTGTTGAGATGTTTTGACCCACAACTTGTGGCAAAGCTTCTCTAAGATGGAATACCATACCTCGGGTAGTGGTGTTGGTCTTGATCATGTAGTTGAACTTGTGTGGGTTGCTCAAGATTGATGAAGCTCATCAAGGATTGGGAGCACCACTTGTAGTTTGAGTTCATCTACCTACATGAGTTAGTCTTGCAAGGAAGAGCACTTGTGTATCCATAATGACAATCATGAAAGTTTGATACCAAAAGAAATTTGACATATATGGAAATTGTCAAAGGATATGTTGAGGGGTTTCATGCTTCCTTGTCTTCAACAACCATGGTGTAGGGGCTTGGTGATGTAGAGATTGCTCAATATATGAGTGAGTTGCAATCTCATGGATTTAGGTTCATCCAAGTGCCTACAAGAATTAGATAGCATGCAAGGGTACAAATATATTCAAGACATAAGTTCATAAGGGAAAAGTCAAGGATTAGTCAAAGGCTTATGCCTTGCATGTATCGAATGGAGTTCCTACTCCAAGTTTGAGGCATCAATAATGTTCAATTCACCTCTCAACCTGAAAAACACTTTCTCATCAAGTGGTTTAGTAAAATATTCGCTAATTGCTTATCGGTGCGAACATGTTTAAGATTAATATCACCCTTAGCAACATGATCTCGAATGAAATGATGACGAACTTCAATATGTTTAGTTCGAGAGTGTTGCACAGGATTATGAGCAATCTTAATGGCACTTTCATTGTTGCAAAGCAATGGTACATGTTTCACACATATCCCATAGTCTTTAAGAGTTTGAGTCATCCAAAGCAATTGAGCACAACATGAACCAGCGGCAATGTATTCCGCTTCGGCGGTGGATAAGGATACCGAGTTTTGTTTCTTGGAAGACCAAGACACGAGAGACCCACCAAGAAATTGACAAGTACTCGAAGTACACTTTCGATCAACCTTGTCACCGGCATAATCCGAGTCGGAGTAGCCAACAAGATCAAAAGAGTACCTCTTAGGATACCAAATGCCAAAATTTGGTGTATGAATTAGGTATCTCACTATCCGTTTCACGACCTTAAGATGACATTCTTTAGGAGCCGCTTTGTATCGTGCACACATGCACACACTTAGCATAATATCGGGACGGGAGGCACATAGATATAACAATGAACCAATCATAGAGCGATAAACCTTTTGATCAACCGGTTCGCCATCCTTAGTTAAGTCAAGATGTCCACTAGTAGGCATGGGTGTAGTCATAGCTTTGCATTCTTGCATGTTGAACTTCTTGAACAAGTCCTTGGTATACTTTGTTTGAGAAACAAAGGTACCCTCCTTAGTTTGCTTGATTTGCAAACCAAGAAAGAACTTGAGTTCACTCATCATAGACATCTCAAACTTTTCCGACATTAACTTTCCAAACCTTTCACTGAGGGTTAGTAGAACCAAATATGATATTATCAATATAAATTTGGCACACAAATAATTCACCATTAACCCTTTTAGTAAAAAGAGTGGAATCTATTTTTCCAATTTCAAAACATTTTTTCAATTAGGAACTTGGTCAAACATTTATACCATGCTCTAGGAGCTTGCTTAAGACCATATAGGGCTTTGTGTAGTTTGTATACATGATCAGGTTTCTTGGGATTAACAAAGCCGGGAGGTTGTTTAACATAAACTTCCTCCTCAATTTCACCGTTGAGAAAAGCAATTTTAATGTCCATTTGGTACGAGGTGATATCATGGTGATTAGCATAGGCAAGCAAGATACGAATGGATTCAAGTCTAGCAACGGTGGGGTATGTCTCACCGTAGTCCATACCTTTGACTTGAGTGTAGCCTTGGGCGACGAGATGTGCTTTGTTGTGGACAACTTGACCATCTTCGTCTTGCTTGTTGCGAAACACCCATTTGGTACCGATGATGTTGTGGTTGTTGTCGGGCTTTTTGACCAATGTCCACACTTGATTTCTCTCGAAGTTGTGTAGCTCTTCGTGCATGGCATTCACCCAATCTGGATCATCAAGAGCATCCTCAACCTTCATAGGTTCAAGGTTAGATATGAAAGAGTAATGTTCACAAAAATAAGCTAAGCGAGATTTAGAGCAAGTGATTCTCCCGGTTTGGATATCATTGTGGATTTGATCTATGGGGTGATCTCTAGCAATTCTTGCTCTAACTCGTGAAAGCTTTTGCTTGGGTCGGGGTGGAACATCTTCTTCATCGTCTACTTCCTCTTCTTGTCCTTCTTCATTGTTGTTGGTGTTGTTGTCCCCTTGGGGAGGTGGAGAAGGAGGTTGATGAGGTTCATCTTGATGCACATCCTCGTTTCCTTCATCATGGCATCTCCCACTTGTGGATGCCCCCAAGTCAACTTGAGGTTCAATTTATTGTGAGGTAGGAGCTTCCACATGGGCGGACGAAGTACTCTCTTTCACTTCTGTTGGATGGATTTTGCCAATAGACAAGTCTTGGATTGCTTCCGAAGGATCTTTATCTCCTACATCAATTGGAAATTGCTCTACTTGCGGGCCGTTAGATTCATCAAACTTCACATCTACCGTCTCTTCAACCTTTCGGGTGAAATTGTTATAGACACGGCATGTGTGAGAGTTTGAGCCGTAACCAAGTAGGAAACCTTCATGAGATTTAGGAGAAAATTTAGAACGACGATGCTTATCAAGAATGTAGCACTTTGAGCCGAATACTTGAAAGTATCCAACTTGGGGTTTGTTACAGGTGAGAAGATCGTATGCCGTCTTGCCGAGAAGCTTGTGAAGATACAAGCGATTTGTTGCATGACAAGCTGTCTCAACCGCTTCCGCCCAAAAGTGTCTTGGCGTCTTGTATTCATCAAGCATTGTTCTTGGCATCTCAATGAGTGTTCGGTTCTTCCTCTCAATAACTCCATTTTTTTGAGGTGTGTACGTAGCCGAGAACTCATGTGAAATCCCTTCTTCGTCAAGAAAGGTATCCACATTTGCGTTCTTGAACTTCGTTCCGTTGTCGCTGCGAACCTTCTTGATCTTCACTTCAAATTGATTTTGGGCCTTCCTAGCAAAGTTTTTGAAGATCTTTTGGACCTGCGATTTATCATCAAGAAAGAACAAAATCATCAACAATGACTAATCCAAAGGAGTTACCACCGAGGCTTTTGTAAGCATTGGGACCAAAAAGATCCATATGAAGTAGCTCAAGTGGTCTTCTAGTTTTCATGATGTTCTTCACGGGATGACTTCCTCCAACTTGTTTTCCAGCTTGACAAGCACTAGAAAGTCTATCCTTGTCAAATATAAAATATTTAACACCAAGGATATAATCACCTTTAATCAGCTTATCAAGATTTCACATACCGACATGACCTAACCTTCTATGCCACAACCAACCTTTAGAGGATTTAGCAATTAAGCAAGTGCAGGTTTGGGCTTTCTTAGGGAAGTCAACAATGTATAGGTCACCTCTACGTATGCCGGTAAAGACCATGTTGTGATTATCTCTACGGAAGACTTGGCAATCAACATGAGTAAATAGCACATTTAAACCAAAATCAGCCAATCTAGACACGGAGAGAAGATTATATCCGAGGGATTCTACAAGCATGACATTCTTAATTGAGCTATCATTGGATATGGCCACCTTACCAAGGCCAACAACTTTACCCTTAGAGTTGTCACCAAAGGTAACATACTTTCGTGGACCATCATTTCTAGCAAGCTCATCAAACATGTCTGCTACTTCTCGAGCTTGCGTTGTATTCCCTCGAAGAGGAAAGGGTGATGCAGCACAGTAGCGTGAGTATTTCCCTTAGTTTTTGAGAACCAAGGTATCAATCCAGTAGGAGACCACGCGCGAGTCCCTCGCACCTGCACAAACAAATAAGAACTTCGCAGCCAACGCGATAAGGGGTTGTCAATCCCTTTATGGTCACTTACGAAAGTGAGATCTGATAGAGATGATAGTTCATATTTTTGGTATTTTTAGTTTATAAAAACAACAAATAAAAGCGGTAAAAGTAAAGTAGATGTAGATTGATATGCTGAGAATAGACCCGAGGGCCATAGTTTTCTCTAGTGGCTTCTCTCATGATAGCGATATTCTACGGCGGGTAAACGAATTACTGTCGAGCAATTGATAGGAAAGCGAATAATTATGAGAAAATCTAGGCATGATCATTGTATATAGGCATCACGTCCGAGACAAGTAGACCGACTCCTGCCTGCATCTACTACTATTACTCCACACATCGACCGCTATCCATCATGCATATAGTGTATTAAGTTCATATGAACAGAGTAACGCCTTAAGCAAGATGACATGATGTAGAGGGATAAACTCAAGCAATATGATATAAACCCCATCTTTTTATCCTCGATGGCAATAATACAATATGTGCCTTGCTGCCCCTACTGTGGGAAAGGACACCGCAAGATTGAACCCAAAGCCAAGCACTTCTCCCATTGCAAGAACTATAGATCTAGTAGGCCAAACCAAACCAATAATTCAAAGAGACTTGCAAGGATATTATGAGCACACATAAAAAGTCCAGAGAAGAACCAAATATCTTTCATAAATAACCTTGATCATAAACTCACAATTCATCGGATCTCGACAAACACACCGCAAAAAGAGATTACATCGAATAGATCTCCTCGAAGACTGAGGAGAACTTTGTATTGAGATCCAGAGAGAGAGAAGAAGCCATCTAGATACTAGCTATGGACCCGAAGGTCTGTGGTAAACTACTCACAACTCATGGTGAGGGCGATGATGATGATGACGATGAAGGCCTCCGTGATAGATCCCCCTCCGGTGGAGCTCCGGAACAGGCTCCAAGATGGGATCTCCACGGGAACAGAAGGTACGGTGGTGGAATTAGGGTTTTCTCTCCGTTCACGGAGTTTTTGGGGTATGTAGACTTATATAGGAAGAAGGAGGGCACCGGGGGAATCACGGGGGCTCCACGAGGCAGGGGGCGCGCCCCCCACCCTCGTGGACCCCACGTGGCTCTTCTGACGTGGTTCTCAAGTTCTTCGTGCGTGATTTTCTCCAAAAATATCTCTCGTGAAGGTTTCATTCCGTTTGGACTCCGTTTGATATTCTTTTTCTGCAAAGCCCTGAAACTGGCAAAAAAACAGCAATCTGGACTGGGCCTTTGGGTTAGTAGGTTAGTCCCAAAAATGATATAAACGTGAATGATAAAGCCCATTAAACATCCAAGACTTCATAAATAATAGCATGGAACAATAAAAAATTATAGATACGTTGGAGACGTATCAAGCATCACCAAGCGTAATTCCTGCTCCCTCAAGTAGGTAAATGATAAAGAAAGAATTTTTGATGTGGAATGCTAACCAATATAGTTTTTCAATGTAATTCTCTTAATTGTGGCATGAATGTTCAGATCTGAAAGATTCAAGATAAAAGTGTATATTGACATAAGAAACAATAATACTTCAAGCATACTAACAAAGCAATCATGTCTTCTCAAAATATTATGGCTAAAGAAAGTTATCCCTACAAAATCATATAGTGTTGGTTATGCTCCCTCGTTATCACACAAAATATTCATATCATGCACAACCCTGATTTCAGCCAAGCACTTGTTTTCATACTCTATCTTTTCAAACCTTTCAACTTTCACGCAATACATGAGCGTGAGCCATGGACATAGCACTATAGGTGGAATAGAGGTGGTTGTGGAGAAGACATAAAGGAGGGAGATAGTCTCACATCAACTAGGCGTATCAACGGGCTATGGAGATGCCCATCAATAGATATCAATGTGAGTGAGTAGGGATTGCCATGCAACGGATGCACAAGAGCTAAATATGAATGAAAGCTCAACAAAAGAAACTAGTGGGTGTGCATCCAACTTGCTTGCTCACGAAGACCTATGGCATGTGAGGAAGCCCATCGTTGGAATATACAAGCCAAGTTCTAT
The DNA here is from genome assembly GCA_902687465.1 of Secale cereale. Lineage (NCBI taxonomy): Eukaryota > Viridiplantae > Streptophyta > Magnoliopsida > Poales > Poaceae > Secale > Secale cereale. The sequence goes on along the minus strand of LR738711.1, from coordinate 400,718,879 downwards.
AATGAAAAATTCCCACTAGTATATGAAAATGACTAAGCATGAGACTCTCTACAATGAAGAACATGGTGCCACTTTGAATCACAAGTGTGGAAAAGAAGATAGTAGCAATTGTCCCTTTTTTTTTCTTTTTTTTGGGCCTTTCTTTTTCTCTTTGGCCTTTTTTTCCTTTTTTTTTGTGGAGGGGCTTTATAGATTTAGCCTTTCCTCCCATGGGATAATGCTTTAATAATGATGATCATCACACTTTCATTACAACACGATATTACAACTCGATATTACAACAACACAGTATGACTCTATATGAATGCCTCCGGCGGTGTACCGGTATGTGCAATGAAACAAGAGTGACATGTATAAAAATTATGCAAGGTGGCTTTGCCACAAATAAGATGTCAACTACATGATCATGCAATGGCAATATGACAATATGATGCGTGTCATATGAACGAAACGGTGGAAAGTTGCATGGCAATATATCTCGGAATGGCTATGGAAGTGCCATGATAGGTAGCTATGGTGGCTGTTTTGAGGAACAATATGGTGGCTGTTTTGAGGAAGGATGTATAGTGGGTTCATGGCACCGGCGAAAGTTGTGCGGTACAAGAGAGGCTAGCAATGGTGGAAGGGTGAGAGTGCGTATAATCCATGGACTCAACATTAGTCATAAGAACTCATATACTTATTGCAAAAAATTACGAGTCATCAAAACAAAGCAATCAACGCATGCTCTTAGGGGGGAGGTTGATAGGAGTTAACCATCGCGCGCCCCCGACCTCCACACAAAGGTTGGCACTCTACAAATATCTCATGCTCTAACTTCGTCACATAGCGGTTCACCATACGTGAATGATACGGGAATCACTAACCTTAAGACAAGTATTTCTCAATTTCATAATAACTCCACTAGCATGACTCTAATATCACTATCCTCATGTCTCAAAACAGTTATCAAGCATCCAACATCTCATTCTATTCAATGCACTTAGTGTGATTTTTTTTACTACATTGACATTGGATGTTTATCATGTGAAGACTACTTTCTTTAGAATAAACACATTAACATGTTGTTTTAATAGACTATCAAAAGGATATAAGTGAAGCATGAGAGTTCAACAATTTCTACAATATATTACCACCACCGTGCTCTAAAAGATATAAGTGAAGCACTAGAGCAAAAACTATTCAACTCAAAAGATATAAGTGAAGCATATAGAGTGTTCTAATATTTCTAGGCCATATTTAACTCTCAAAAATAGGTGTGTCCAGCAAGGATGATTGTGGTAAACTAACAATCAAAGACTCAAATTATACAAGACGCTCCAAGCAAAACACATATCATGTTGCAAAAAAAAATATAGCTTAAAGTATAGTTACCGATGGATGAAGACGAAAGAGGGGATGCCTTCCCGGGGCATCCCCAAGCTTAGGCTTTTGATTATCTTGAATTTACTTGGGGTGCCATGGGCATCCCCAAGCTTAGGCCTTTGCTACTCCTTGTTGCATAGTACATCAAAGCAATACTCAAAACTTGAAAACTTCACAACACAAAACTTAGACAAAAATTCTCGTGAGCTGCGTTAGTATAAGAAACCAAATCACTACTCAAAGGTACAACAATGAATTCATTCTTTGTTTATATTGGTGTTAAACCTACTGTATTCCAACTTCCCTATGGTTCATATCCTCCAATACTACTCATAGATGCATCGGAATAAGCAAACAACACATGAAAAACAGAACCTGTCAAAAACAGAACACTGTGTAGTAATCTGCAGGTTTCGCCTACTTCTGGAACTCAAAAAAATTCAAACTAAATTGTAAAATTTGCGAAATTTGTCTACCAATCATCTTCAAAAAGAATCAAATAAAAATCACGCTCCAGTAAAATCGGAAGACTACTTTAGCGAGTGCTAACGATTCTGTTTTTCACAGCAAGATCATATAAACTTCACACAAGTCTTCCGAAAGGTTCTACTTGGCACAAACAGTAAACAAAACATGAAACCAAATCTAATCAGAGGCTAGATGCAATATTTATTCCCTAACAGCAACAAAAACAAAAAACATAAAATTGGGTTGCCTCCCAACAAGTGCTATCATTTTACGCCCCTAGCTAGGCACGATACAAGATAGATCTAGGTATTGCCATCTTTGGAAGGCAATCCATAAGTGGCTCTCATGATAGATTCATATGGTAATTTTATTTTATTTCTAGGAAAGTGTTCCATGCCCTTCCTTAACGGAAATTGGAATCTAATATTTCCTTCCTCCATATCAATAATTGCACCAATCGTTCTAAGGAAAGGTCTACTAAGAATAATAGGGCACGAAGGATTGCAATCTATATCAAGAACAATGAAATCTACAGGCACATAATTCCTATTGGCAACAATAATAACATCATTAATTCTTCCCATAGGTTTCTTAATAGTGGAATCCGCAAGATGCAAATTTAGAGAACAATCATCAAGCTCATGGAACCCTAGCAAATCACACAAACTTTTTGGGATAGTGGAGACACTAGCACCCAAATCACACAAAGCATAGCATTCATGATCTTTTATTTTTATTTTGATAGTAGGTTCCCACTCATCATAAAGCTTTCTAGGTATAGAAACTTCCAACTCAAGTTTTTCTTCATAAGATTGCATCAAAGCATCAACTATGTGTTTAGTGAAAGCTTTATTGACTATAAGCATGCGGAGAGTTTTGCACGGATTGCAACAAGGAAATACAATCAATCGAAGTGCAATTGTCATAATTGAATCCCTTGAAATCCAAAGTAGTGGGTTCATCACTATGCAAAGTTTTAATCTCTTCACTCCCACTTTTAGCAATTTTAGCATCAAGATCTAAAAACTCCGAATCATTGGGACACCTTAAAGCAGAATCATCTCCAATCCTATCTTCATCAAGATTTATACTAGAAAACAAGGATCTAATAGGAGACACATCAATAACTTTCAGATCATCATCTTTATTTTCATGATAACTAGAAGAACACGATTTAATATAATCTTCTCTTTTAGCACGCATTCTAGCGGTTCTTTCTTTGAATTCATCAATAGAAATTCTCATGGCTTTGAGAGACTCATTGATATCATGCTTAGGTGGGATAGATCTAAGTTTCAAAGAATCAACATGAAGAGTAATTCTATCCGCACTTCTAGCCAATTCATCAACCTTAAGAAATTTCTCTTCAAGCAAAGCATTGAAATTCTTTTGCGAGATCATAAACTCCTTAACACTACTTTCAAATTCATAAGGCATCTTTCCATAAGAGTCATTGTAGGAATTACCATAACTATTAGAGGAATTACTAGGAAAAGGCCTAGGATTAAAATTACCTTTATAAGCATTGTTACCAAAATTATTCCTACCAACAAAATTCACATCCAAAGATTCATTGTTATTCTAAATAAAAGTGGACAAAGGCATATCATTAGGATCAGAAGAAGCACTCTTAGCAACAAACAATTTCATAAGTTCATCCATCTTTCCACTCAAAACGCTAATTTCTTCGATAGCATGCACTTTTTTACTTGTAAATCTTTCGGTGTGCCATTGAGAATAATTAACCATAATATTATCTAGGAGTTTGGTAGCTTCTCCTAAGGTAGTTTCCATGAAAGTGCCTCTCGCGGCCGAATCTAAAAGATTTCTAGAAGCAAATTTCAAGCCAGCATAGAAGTTCTGAATAATCATCCATAGATTCAAACCATGTGTAGGGCAATTACGTATCATCAATTTCATTCTCTCCCAAGCTTGTGCAACAGACTCATGATCTAGTTGCTTAAAATTCATAATATCGTTTCTAAGAGAGATGATCTTAGCAGGAGGGAAATACTTAGAGATAAAAGCATCTTTGCACTTATTCCACAAATCAATACTATTTCTAGGCAAAGAGGAAAACCAAGTTTTAGTACGATCACTAAGTGAAAATGGAAATAACTTCAATTTAACAATATCGTTATCCGTATCCCTTTTCTTTTGCATATCACACAAATCAACAAAATTGTTTAGATGGGTAGCAGCATCTTCACTAGGAAGGCCGGAGAATTGATCTTTCATGACAAGATTCAACAAAGCAGCATTAATCTCACAAGATTCAGCATCGGTAATAGGAGCAATCGGAGTGCTAATAAAATCATTGTTATTGGTATTGGAAAAGTCGCACAATTTGGTATTGTTGTGAGCCATAGTGACAAGCAAGCAATCCAACACACACAAGCGAACGAAAAACACACGGTGGAAGAAGGGCGAATAAAACGGCAAAGGTGAAGTGGGGGAGAGGAAAACGAGAGGCAAATAAATGTAATGCGAAGGATAAGGGTTTGTGATAGGTACTTGGTATATGACTTTTGCGTAAGCCTCCCCGGCAACGGCGCCAGAAATTCTTCATGCTACTTCTCGAGCTTGCGTTGTATTCCCTCGAAGAGGAAAGGGTGATGCAGCACAGTAGCGTAAGTATTTCCCTCAGTTTTTGAGAACCAATGTATCAATCAAGTAGGAGACCACGCGCGAGTCCCTCGCACCTGCACAAACAAATAAGAACTTCGCAGCGAACGCGATAAGGGGTTGTAATCCCTTTAGGTCACTTACGAAAGTGAGATCTGATAGAGATGATAGTTTATATTTTTGGTATTTTTAGTTTATAAGAACAACAAATAAAAACAGTAAAAGTAAAGTAGATGTAGATTGATATGTTGAGAATAGACCCGGGGGCCATAGTTTTCTCTAGTGGCTTCTCTCATGACAGCGATATTCTACGGCGGGTAAACAAATTACTGTCGAGCAATTGATAGAAAAGCGAATAATTATGAGACTATCTAGGCATGATCATTGTATATAGGCATCGCGTCCGAGACAAGTATACCGACTCCTGCCTGCATCTACTACTATTACTCCACACATCGACCGCTATCCAGCATGCATCTAGTGTATTGAGTTCATAAGAACAGAGTAACACCTTAAGAAAGATGACATGATGTAGAGGGATAAACTCAAGCAATATGATATGATATAAACCCCATATTTTTATCCTCGATGGCAACAATACAATACGTGCCATGCTGCCCCTACTGTCACAGGGAAAGGACACCGCAAGATTGAACCCAAAGCCAAGCACTTCTCCCATTGCAAGAACTATAGATCTAGTAGGCCAAACCAAACCAATAATTCGAAGAGACTTGCAAGGATATTATGAGTACACATAAAAAGTTAAGAGAAGAACCAAATATCTTTCATAGATAACCTTGATCATAAACTCACAATTCATCGGATCTCGACAAACACACCGCAAAAAGAGATTACATCGAATAGATCTCCTCGCAGACCGAGGAGAACTTTGTATTGAGATCCAGAGAGAGAGATGAAGCCATCAAGATACTAGCTATGGTCTCGAAGGTTTGTGGTAAACTACTCACAACTCATGGTGAGGGCGATGATGATGATGATGATGATGAAGGCCTCCGTGATAGATCCCCCTCCGGTGGACCTCCGGAATAGGCTTCAAGATGGGATCTCAACGGGAACAGAAGGTACGGCGGTGGAATTAGGGTTTTCTCTCTGTTCACGGAGTTTTTGGGGTACGTAGACTTATATAGGAAGAAGGAGGGCACCGGGGGAGTCACGGGGGCTCCACGAGGCAGGGGAGCGCACCCTGGGCAGGGGGGCGTGCCCCCCACCCTCGTGGGCCCCACGTGGCTCTTCTGACGTGGTTCTCAAGTTCTTCGTGCGTGATTTTCTCCAAAAATATCTCTCGCGAAGGTTTCATTCCGTTTGGACTCCGTTTGTCGGGGAAACTGATCGCCCACGAACACCTATGGGACCGGAGCCCCTTCTCGGTACGGCAAGGGGGCGGAGGATGCACAAAGAGCGGATCGAGGCGAGCACGCGTGCAGTTTACCCAGGTTCGGGCCGCACGGATGCGTAAAACCCTACTCCTGCCTTGGTTTGTATTGCGTTCTGGGCTCGGGAGCGAGAAGAGCTACAGTGCTGATCGCTAGCAGTACCGAGCGTGAGAGTGATCGATGATTGGAACCCCTTCTACGTTGCGCATGGGCCTCCTTTTATAGGTCAAAGGGGTCACCGACAGGTGGCAATGCAGTCGAGGGTAAAAATGTAAAATGGGTGGTAGTTGGAACAGTGTTGCATAGTGCTCTATACCTAACCCTGACGGCAGGGGACAAGGGCATTAAATGCCCGTCACCGTCGCCCAAAAAGTGCAAAAAGTGACCGTCAAGGGCGCCTCCGTCCGCCACGATGGTGGCCTCGTCATTGCAGCTTGCCACCGTGTTCCCCTGGCTGCACAACCTTCCGCCACGTGCACCTGGGAGGGTCCCAGGGCGACACGTGGGTGGATGAGCTGGAGCGTGGGTACTGAGTGGAAGCTTGCCGCGGCAAACGCCTTGCCGCGGTGGCTAGCTTGTCGCGGCCGGGAGCTTGTTGCTCACCGGTCCTTGCCGGGACGCGTGGCGCGTCGCGGCAAGTTTCTTGATATGCCTTGGATAGCCTTCCCGGCAAGCTCCTCTCACCGGGGTTTCGTGTCTTGAGTGATTCTGTGCCTTGAGTGGCCTTCCCGGCAAGCTCCTCTTGCCGGGGCCTTGTCTTCTGGACTTGGATACTTTGTTCTTGAATGGCTATAAAGGATCCACGAGGGGTCTTGGCGGTCGCCTGGCTAGCCCTGCCGCGGGACGCTACAACTTCCCGTGCACAAGTTCGGGATACTAAGGTACCCCTACTTTAGTACACCGACAGGAGCCCCCGGGCCTGGGCCACACACGGTGCCGAGCGCTGTTGGGCCAGGCCCAAAATAGTGCATGGGCCCGCGCGCGGCCTGCGGCACGCCGTATCCCACTCCGTATCCACCGCGTCCCTCCCTAACGGCACGCGTCAATCGTGGCGTCGTGGGAGAGATCGTGGCCTGATTCTTTAATGGGAAATGCGGAACGTCCCCCTCTTCCCCCCTTAAAAGCGGGGGAAACAGGGGCAGTTCCTTCCATTCGCCCGTTGCTTCGTCATCCTTCAGAAACCCCCGCCGCCCCTCCTCCCCAAAGGTCGAAAGAGAGCAGCGCTCCGCCCCCCCATCCGCCGCCACCAGCATCACCAGCGCCGTTGACTTCCCCCACCGTCCCCGCCATGGCTCCGAAAGGCGAGAAGGCGAAGGCCGCGAAGTCCGCCGAGGCGCTGCGGCTAGCAGCAATGCGGAAGAAGATGGCGGTCTTCCCGCCAAAGCTTGACGCGGAGGAGCTGAAAGACACCTTCTACCTTTTCTGGGTGATGGAGACGAAGGCGCACCCACGCACCAAGGTACTCCCCGCCGTAGCCTGCGAGATGTACCCGAACGGCTACACCTTCTTTGCCCTGTTCTTCTACTGTGGGCTATGCCCGCCCTATTCTGAGTTCTTCTGCGATGTCATGAACACATATGGATTCCACCTCCTTGACTTCACCCCCAACGCTGTCTTGACCATGGTTGTTTTCGTGCATTTGTGCGAAAACTTTGTCGGAGTTTACCCCAATGTAGCTCTTTTCCGCCATTACTTCACACCTCGAGTCGAGGCAGGGTCACCTCTGTCTGGCGGAATCTCTTGGATCTCTAGGACCCATAAGAAGGAGGCTTACTTGACGGGGGAGCTCCGCGGCAAGTGGGATGAGTGGAGAGCCAACTGGTGTTGGATCGTAGAGGATGACCCGTAGCCATTCACTTCCCGGCGCCAAGCCGCAGTAGTACGCGGCAACGACTGGAGCGATTTGGCCCCTGAAGACGACAAGCTGAAGATAGCCACCACCCGGATCCTTCGCCTCTGGCAAGCCAGGCTCACTGTAGGCGCAGTTGGAGCAGATTTTCTCCGCCGCCGCATCGCCCTCTTGCAGGAGAGGAAGAGGGTCGCCTGGGAGTTCGAGAACGCGGCAGACATCATGAGGCTGCGCCCGGGCCTCAATTACAACTTTACTGTCCTGGAGCTCAACGCAATGCTCCAAGCGCTATTCAAGTACGACTCTGCCCATCCTGAATGGTTCACGTTGCCGCAAGGTGTCGTCCCGCTGTGCAATAGCTCTGCGCTCAGTGCCATCCGCGCGGCGATGCCGCTATACGACTCCCACGGGATCGACCCCACTTGGCAAGAGCCTTCCGACGAAGCCGTGCAGACGTTCTTCGACAACCTGGAGGAGCTGCCAGTCGACGCCGACGAGAAGAGGGGCCTCACCCGCGACACCACCGACCAGGAGATGGCATATATTGCCACCAGGCAGGAAGAGGCAGCGGCAGCCAGGGCCGCAGGCGAGTTTGGGTATACTGTGGTGGAAGCGGAGGCAGCGGAGGCGACAAGCCTCGCCGAGGAGGAAGAGCTTCGCAAAGCGGGAAAGCTTGCCGGGCGACTCACTGGGACAAGCGAGCCCACCGAGCAGGGCGCCGAGTCGAGCGGGCCCGCCGAGCAGGGCGTCGGGTCAAGCGACCATGCCGAGGACTCGGGCGGCTCGCTGGGCCTCGACTCCTCTTCTTCATCCTCGGGCAGCTCACCAGCACCGGCAAGTCCTCCAGCTCAAACAAGGAGGCGCCTCCGCAAGGCCGCAGACGTGGCGGGGCGGCCGGCGGGCCAGCAGCCGCAGCGCCGCTCGACACGCGCCACCGCGACGAGCAAGGCCGCCAAGGGAGCGCCTCGTGCTTCAGCGGCAACAGGAGGGGGATCTTCCCGGGCTAGCGCCCCTGCTCCCGCTGTTCCTCGTGCTTCGGCGGCAACCGGAGCGGGGTCTTCCTAGACCACCGTCCCTGCTCCCGCCAAGCGGCCGAGGGGGCCCACTCCTCCGCCTCCACGCGCCGGGGTGCGCGAGCCGGATTTCGACTTCTCGACGCTCAGCTCCGACGAGGAGGAAGAAGAGTAAGTCTTCGCAATCCTTGTGTTTTTTTTATTTTCTTGTCTTGTACCTCTTTTGCCTAACTCTGAACCTGTTCTTCTTTTCAGAACTCTGGCTCAAAGGGCGGCGAAGAGGGCCAAGGTCCCGGTGATCGTCATCGAAGACGAGCCCGCCGCGCCAGCAGGGGGCGCGCCTGAGACGAGCTTGCCGGACCCGGCAACTGTTCTTCAGAGCAGCCCCCAGCGCAGCCCCCAGCGTAAGTGTGGTTCACTTTCCGCTTGTCGGGCGCGCGTGGGTCTTTCTTCCTTACTGATATCTTGTTTGTTGGCTTGTGCAGGAGCAGAGCAGCAGCATCAGGAGCACCAGGAGACCGCCCCCGACGTGCCGCACGCCTCGACCACACCTCCAAGGGGGAGCTCCCCGGCAAGGGAGAACACTCCACCGAGGGCGAGTACCCCGCCAAGGGCGAGCACCCCGCCAAGGGATGGCGCCAGCGGCCCCCCGCCGGCGGGAGCTACAACCACGCCGCCGAGGGAGAGCTCCCCGGCGAGGAACCTCACCGGGGAGCCGGCCCGCGCAGGTAAACCCTTGGACTTTTCTTTCTTTCAATTCTTCTTTCTTGGATATTTGCTTGACTTGTTCGTCTTTTCTTTTTCTTTTCTTCCGTCAGACCCGTCCGCAGCCAAGCCCATGGAGATGGAGGTCGCCGCCGACGACGCCGCCGTTGCTGAAAAGACGGTTGGCGCGGGCGATCCCGCTGGCGCAGAGGCCGCCAAGGCTGCCGCCAAGGCAGCTGGCGAAGAGGCTGGCGACCGCACTGACGGCACTGGGGCCGCAAGAGTGCCAGGCGCTACGCCGGCCGCCGAGCCTTCCGCCGCCACTGCAGCCCCCAGCTCTGACGAGCCCGAGCCCAGCGCTTATCTGAAGGCCGGCGACGACGTCTTCATCCAGCTCCCGTGGGCGTCCATGTCCAGGGCGCCAGTCGAGGGAGAGGTCTTCGACGGGGAGGTCCTCGCCTCCGCCGGACTGAAGATCGTCGATGCACCGAGCAGCAGCAGCGAGCCCGAGGAGGAGCGGCTGCCGCGCAAGCTTCTGTCTCTGTATCGCGCCCGGCAGGCGAAGCTGGAGTCCCGAGAGGCTCTGGCCGCCAAGGCGAGTGGTGACTTGGAGAAGCGCGCAGAAGAGCTCCGGGCCGCCAACCAAGCAGCTCTCTGATCCTTGGCGGAGGAGCGGGAGCAGCTTGCCGTGGCGCATCAAGCCTTCATTCTGGAGAAGGCTGAAGCGGAGGAGCAGCAGCGGCTTGCCGCCGAAGATCTATCCAGGCGAGAGGGTGAGCTGACGCAGCGGAAGGTCGACCTCGACAGCCACGAGGACGAGCTTGCCGCGCATGAACAGTCTCTTGGCGGAGCTCTGCAGGAAGCGAAAGATGCTGCTGCGGCTGCCGAGACCGTCAAGAGGGACTTGGAGGTGAGGGTGGCGCAACTGGAGGCCAACCTCAAGACGAGCGGCGAGGAGGTTGCCGCACTGAAGCTCGAGAGGGAGAAGGATGCCCACAGCCATTCTGAGCTGCAGGTCCGCCTCTCCGAGAAGGGCAAGGAGCTCGCCGTCGCCAAGGACTCCATCGCCGATCTGGAGTTGAAACTAACCACGCTGACCCTGACGCTGGACGGTGCCATGGAGCGGGAGACGGCCCTGAAGGAGGAGCTCAGGGCCGAGAAGGTGTTGCTGGACAGCGCTGCCATTTCGCAGAATAACTTTAGGCGGAACGTCGAGATATGGACGGAAGGCCTTGTCAACGCCGCCGCGGACATCGACAAGGAGCTGGTGGAGCTGGGGGCGGAGTATCTCGGGTACTCCACCGACGAGAACCTCCACGCCAGCGCCAAGCTCACTCTGTTCTTCAAGGGCGTGGCGACGACCCTCCAGCAACTCCGGGAGAAGATCCCGAAGCAGCTGGCGGACGAGTCGCGCAGGCTCTGCGCGGGGGCCCTCCAGAAGGTGCTGATGAAGATAGCGTACCGCAACCCCGGCCTCAACCTCACCAACGTCCTCAGGACTCTGCCGCCCGACGCCGACCAAGAGGCGCTCAAGGCCCTTGTCGCACCCATCGTGGACAAGGTGGGCGGGATCAAGAGGGTTGAAGGCGACCGCGCGGACTAGGCTTTTTACTTTCTTCTTTCCTTGCCGCTGCCAACCATGTTATGAACAATAGTCTATTAGAATTGCGGCAAGTCATTTTGTAATATAACTCTATCTTAGGTGGTTAAGGCAACATTATTTCCTTTACTTGACTTCCTTGCTTTGTATGTTTTTACCCTACGCTTTTAGGGAACTTGCCGGCGTAGGGACCTTTGCCGCGAGCGCTGAGTGCGGAACTTCAGCAGCCTGCTGGCAATGCCGTTGCCGACAAGAAACCTTGTCACGACTAGTTGCAGCACGCTTAAATTGTTGAGCGGGCTCGGAAACAAAGTAAGGGCGCGACACTAGTCGCAGCACACTTAAGCTGTTGAGCAAACTCGAAACAAGGTAAGGGCGCAACTAGCCACGAGTTGGTTCCTCCGCGCACAGGTTTTCCATACAAAGTACGGTCGTTCAAGGAAGATAACTTAAAAATTTAAAAATTTGATTGCTCAAACTTTGGCAACTTAGCTTTTGTGTTGTCTGCTTCCCGGCAAGGCGAGACTTTCTTGAACGGCACTTGGTCCATACCACTATCTTCTCCTCCCCCCGGCAAACTCGTGCGCGAGGGGATCTTCTTTTCCTTGAGGAAGAAAAAGAAAGAAGAGAAAACACAGATATGGAGCCTTGTGGCTCGTTATTGCTTACCGGTAATAGGTGCTGCACAAGGTGTCAGATAACTCATGCAAAAATATAAAAAGCATGAAAATGACGAGGTGTGCGAAGCACAAAAGGTATACTGATGCACGGGGTCTGCGCCCGGCTTTGTACAAAGGATTACATGCAACAGCGGCAAGACTTGTACAAAAGGTGGTTGCCGGAACGGATCACGGCAACCGCGCCTTATGGATAAAACTTGCGAAGATGCTCTATGTTCCAGGAGTTGCTCACCGGAAAGCCATCTTCGGTCTCAAGGCGGACAGCGCCGGGCCTAGTGACTCGTTTCACCCGATAAGGGCCTTCCCACTTCGGCGTCAACTTGTTGGAATTCTTGGCGGACTGAACGCGCCGAAGAACAAGGTCGCCTTCCTCGAGACTTCTGGCATTGACTTTGCGGCTATGGTAGCGGCGCAAAGCTTGCTGGTAGCGAGCAGGTCGCACAGCAGCCTGAAGACGGTCCTCCTCAAGGAGCAGCGCGTCATCTTGTCGCAGCTGCTCTTGCTCGAGCTCATCGTAAGCGAGCACTCGAGGCGACCCGTATACGAGTTCCGTGGGGAGAACTGCCTCCGCTCCATAGACTAGAGCAAAGGGTGTCTGTCCGGTGGCTTGATTTGGTGTCGTCTTGATCGACCAAAGAGTCGCCGGCAACTCCTCGATCCAGTTTCTTCCGCACTTGTGCAGCCTGTCGAAAGTCCTTGTCTTGAGGCCGCGCAGCACTTCAGCATTTGCCCTCTCCGCTTGACCGTTGCTTCTCGGGTGAGCAATAGAAGCGAAGCAGACCTTGGCGCCAAGGTCTTGGACATATTGCATGAAGGTGCGACTTGTGAATTGCGTACCGTTGTCGGTGATGATCCTGTTAGGGATCCCGAAACGGCAAACAATCGACCTGAAGAACTTGACTGCTGACTGTGCGGTCACCTTTCTCACTGGTTCCACTTCCGGCCACTTTGTGAACTTGTCGATGGCAACGTACAAGTACTCAAAGACCCCGGCTGCGCGGGGGAAGGGGCCGAGGATGTCGAGCCCCCAGACCGAAAATGGCCAGGAAAAAGGGATCGTCTGGAGAGCTTGAGCTGGCTGATGTATCTGTTTGGAATGGAACTGGCACGCTTCACACTTGGTTACTTGTGTAGTTGCATCCTGGAGGGCTTCTGGCCAGAAGATACCTTGCCGGAACGCCTTGCCGGCAAGTGCTCTTGCGCCAATGTGGTGGCCACATATGCCTCCATGTGTCTCTGCCAACAGCTTCTGTCCATCTTCCCGGGGAATACACTTCAATTTCACACCGTTGAGTCTTCTTCTGGACAGTTCGTTGCCGACAAACTGGTACATACTTGACTGCCGGGCTACTCTTTCAGCTTCTTCTTGCTCTTCGGGAAGTTCTCCTGTCTGGAGAAAACGGACAATCTGCTACGCCCATGCTGGAGCCTGTGGCTCGACAACAAGGACTAAAGGCACTTGTACTGCAGCGGGAACGTCAGCTTCTACGGCAAGAACCTGCGGCTCAGCCGGAGCTTGACATTCCCCGGCAAGCTTGCCGGAGCAAATCTTGTCGGGAGCGCCTGCTTCAACTGCACAAACCCTAGGGCTTGCAGGAGCAGACTGCTCCTCAGCAATCTTGTCGTTGATCTTGGGGACTTTCTCGGCGGCGGCTTCTGGGAGCTCTGCCGGGAAGTAGTCGCCGGAGATCAACTTCCTCTTCTTGCCTTGTCCAGTTGATGGCGTTACGGATGGTTGAGTCAACTTGAGCACAAAGATCCCTGGTTCCACAGGTAACTTTAGTGCGGCACACTTTGACAGGCCATCTGCGATGTCGTTCTGAGCTCTTGGAACGTGCTCCATCTGTAGGCCTTCAAAGTGTTCTTCAAGCTTTCTCACTTCCTCGATGTAAGCTTCCAGCAACGGACTCTGGTAGCTCTTGTTTACTTGGCGGACGAGAAGCTGTGAATCCCCCCTCACGATCAGCTTCTTAATCCCAAGGTCTGCCGCGATCTTGAGACCGGCAAGCAAACCCTCATACTCTGCAGTATTGTTTGTCGCTTGCTCCTTGGGAAAGTGCATTTGGACGACGTACTTGAGGTGCTCTCCGGTGGGCGCGACAAGCAGCACGCCGGCACCGGCGCCTTGCAGCGAGAAGGCACCATCAAAGTACATTATCCATTCCTTGCTCGCTTCTTTGACGGGGATGCTTGTTTCTGGAATCTCTTTGTCTGGCGTTAGCGTCCACTCTGCTATGAACTCTGCCAATGCTCTGCTCTGGATAGTTGAAGTGCTTTCAAACTTGAGACCAAAGCTTGACAGTTCTAGGGCCCACTCGACGATCCTGCCTGTTGCTTCTGGATTTTGCAGTATCCTCTTCAGCGGAAAGCGAGTGACCACTGTTATCTCATGTGCTTGGAAGTAATGGCGCAGCTTTCTCGAGGCCATGAGAAGGTCGAAAAGCAACTTTTGCATGCCAGAGTACCTTGACCTAGCCCCCTACAGAAGGGAGCTGACAAAGTAGACTGGGCGCTGCACCATCTTCTTCCGTACCTCCTCTTGCATCTGCATAGTTCCATCCTTATCGGGACCAGAGCTTGTCAGGGAAGCCCCCTGCTTGTCCCTGGATGTGCTTGCCGCGGCCGCTGGCTCGTCATCTACCTCCCTCTCCGCTACTAACGCAGCACTAACCACTTGATTGGTTGCCGCTAGGTACAGCAGCAACTTCTCTTGTGGTTTAGGTGCGACAAGTATTGGGGTGGAGGACAGGTACCTCTTCAAGTCTTGCAGCGCTGCCTCCGCTTCCGGAGTCCATTTCATTGGACCTGCCTTTTTCAAAATTTTGAAAAACGGCAGGGCGCGTTCTACAGACTTAGAGATAAACCTGCTGAGAGCAGCCACGCAGCCAGCAAGTCTTCGTACATCCTTGACGCGCTTCGGTGCTTCGATCTGCTCAATGGCCTTGATCTTGTCGGGATTGGCTTCAATCCCCTTTTGAGACACGAAGAACCCGAGAAGCTTGCCGGAGGGGACTCCAAACACGCACTTCTCGGGGTTTAGCTTGAGTTGAATCTTGCGCAGATTTGCAAAGGTTTCATCTAGATCTTGTATCAGAGTTGCCCTGTCCTTGCTTTTGACCACTATGTCATCCATGTAAGCTTCTACATTCCTGTGTATCTATGGCTCAAAAGTTGTATAGACAACCCTTGCAAATGTTGAACCCGCATTCTTCAATCCGAAAGGCATGCGTATGAAGCAATAAGTGCCACACGGAGTAATGAATGCGGTCTTCTCCTCATCTTCCTCAGCCATGAAAATCTGGTGGTATCCTGAGTATGCGTCAAGAAACGAAAGCAACTCACATCCAGCCGTGGAGTCAACAATCTGGTCAATGCGCGGCAAGGGAAATGGATCTTTGGGACAAGCTTTATTCACATCGGTGAAGTCAATACAAAGCCTCCACTTCCCGTTCGCTTTACGCACGACAACAGGATTAGCCAACCACGTGGGATGGAGTACACCTCTGACAAGGCCTGCCGCTTCCAGCTTCTTGATTTCCTCTGCGATAAACTCTTGGCGCTCCACTGCTTGTTTCCTAACTTTCTGTTTGACGGGCCGCGCGTGAGGACAAACGGCAAGCTTGTGCTCAATCACTTTCCTGGGAACACCGGGGATATCAGACGGTTGCCATGCAAACACGTCGACGTTCGCTCGCAGGAAAGCAACGAGTGCGCTTTCCTATTTAGGGTCAAGCATGGCACTGATGGTGAAAGTACCACCAATGCCGTCCTCCTTGGTGGACACCTTCTTGGTTGTCGGTGGAGCTGCCATCGTCTTCTTGCACTTGCCGGTGGAGCTCGATGGTGCGTCCTCGACGGCATCGCAGCACTCCGAAGAGGTGCATTTGCCGGAGTGGGTCCCAGAGCTCTTGCCGGACTTGGTCTTCTCCTTCTCCCCAGGAGCATCAGCGGCAAGTGTTTGGTGGTCTGTTGCGGCTGCTGCTTCCCGGTAGATCTTGTCGGCGCAGATAAGGGCATCCTTCTTGTCGCCAGGGACAGAGATGACGCTTATCGGGCCGGGCATCTTGAGCATGTTGTAAGCATAATGAGAGGCTGCCATGAACTTGGCGAGAGCTGGATGGCCGAGTATTCCATTGTAAGGCAATGGAAAATCAGCAACGTCGAAAGTGATCCTCTCAGTCCTGAAGTTCAACTCCCCGCCAAACGTCACTGGCAGCGTGATCTTCCCCTTCGGCTTGCTCCTTCCCGGGCTGATCCCTTGGAACGTGTCGGTTTCCTCGAGCTCGCTGTCGGGGATCTGGAGTTTCCGGACCACAGCGGAGGAGATCAGGTTCAGGCCGGCCCCGCCGTCAACTAACATCTTGGTGACCTTGAGGTTGCGGATGGTTGGTGAAACCAACATCGGCAAGCACCCGACCGCAGTTGTGCGATCAGGGTGGTCCTCAATGTCGAAGATGATAGGCGTGCTGGACCACTTCAGAAGTTTGCGCGACTCGACGGGTGGTTCTGCCGCATTAACTTCCCGCACCCACTGCTTGAGTTGGCGGTGAGAAGCATGCAGAGAAGCACCACCGTCAACGCACAAAACTTCCGTGGCTTTCTGAAACTCCTGCTCGCTGGTTTCTCCGTCATCCATGTCTTCGTCGTCGTCTTCGCCTTCGTCCTTGTCGCGGCCGCGGGGAGGCCTGTCTCCTTGCCGCTGCTTGGCCTTGCCGCGGCGTCCTCCCCGGCCGTTGAATGGCCGCTTCTTGCCGGACCCCCCATCACCTCCCTAGGATTTCTCCTTGTCGCGTCGCTCGTACTCAGCCTTCTGCTGCTCGACGAGGTACTCGACTTTCTTGCAGTTCTGGAGGTCATGGCCCTTGGTGCGGTGGATCTTGCAGTACTGCTTGTCGGTGCCGTCCTGCTTGTCGGCGGCCGCCACAGCCTGGCAGTTGGTGCACGCGGCAGTCTCCTTGCCGGAGCTACCAGCCTGGGCTTTCTTGGCGCCAGCCTCCTTGCTGGACTGCTCGACGACTAGCACTTCCTTGTTCTTCTTCTTTCTGTTGTTCCTCCGCCGGCTCTTCTTTGCCGGGGCGGCGTCCTCGCTATCGGATCCCCCTGCTCCTGCATCCTCTCCGGGGAGCTTCCTCCCCTCCTTAGCGCGTGCGCACTTGTCGGCCAGGGCATAAAGCTCACTGACGTCTCGGATCTTGCACATCGCCATCTCCTCCCTCATCCGGCGGTTACACACGTTCTGATGGAACGCGCTTATAACTGCGGCAGGGTGGACATCTGGGATGTTGTGTTGCACGCGGCTGAACCTCTGGATGTACTTACGCAGGGATTCTCCTTCCTTCTGGGCGAGTATGTGAAGGTCACTCTCCTGGCCATGGGGCTTGTGGCCACCCGTGAAGGCGCCGACAAACTGATGGCACAAGTCTGCCCAAGAAGAAATGGAGTTCTCCGGCAAGTGCATGAGCCAAGATCTGACGTTTGGCTTGAGCACTAGCGGGAAGTAGTTTGCGAGTATCTTCTCGTCTCGTCCCCCGGCAGCCTGCACCGCGATGGTGTAGATGCTGAGGAACTCCGACGGATGTGTCTTGCCGTCGTACTTCTTGGGTACGTCGGGCTTGAAGTTCTTCATGCTGGGCCACTGGACTTGCCGCAGCTCACGAGTGAACGCAGGGCAACCTGTCGCGTACGGCAGGTCGCCTGGTCCCCCTGGCGCTTGCATGTCAACGGTGGGCCCAGCGCGCTGGTCAGATTGACGTCGCGCTTCTCTGCGATGCTCGATGCGGGTTCGAGCGTCCTCTTGTTGTCGGTCGTCAAGGACTTGGCGCTGATCGCGGCGAGCTCGCGGGTCCGACGACGCGGTGGAGTCGTCGTCGATGTTGATCCGGCGAGTCGGCGATTTTGGCCTTCGGGGCGGGGAGTGCACGGTGGTTGCACCCCCAGCAGTCTTGTCGCCATCAGCCCGCGCCTGGCTGACTTGCCACGGCCGCGACGTGGTCGGCTGCTGCGGAGTGTCGCCGTTGGCGAAGGCGATGAGGCTCTGGATGGTGGCCCTCCAGTCGTCGGCCTTGTCTGCCGCTGGAGGGAAGTCGAGGAGCAGTTGAGCCCACGCTAGAGCATCTGCTGGAGTGGCGGGCAGCGGTGGCGAGCGGTGCGAGGAGCGAGATATGCTCGGACTTCTAACTACGTTAGAAGGAGCAACATCTCGTCCCGGTGACCGCGCCTTGCTCGTGCCAGCATGTTGGCCTTGAGCGTCCCGGGATCCGCCAGCTTGTCCTTGACCCAGCAAGCGTATGGTACCTTGAGTACCACGTCGCTGCCGGTCCCGCGCCTCCTGAGACGGGTGCGGTGCATGGACGGACGCCGAGGTCTTGGAGTGCGCCCGGTCGTCCGTCTTGTCCTTGGACTTGGCGGCGCCGTGAGTTTCCTCGCCAACGTCCGTCCTTCCGCCGGCGTCTACCCCACCAGCCGTTGGCTCCGGCGGTGGTGGGATCGACGCGGACGGGCCTGCTGCCTCCGAAGGCTTCTTCTTCGGCGGCATGTTGATGAAGTCGATGAAGTTGGAGAAGATCTAGCCCGCGTGGACGCCGGATCAGGTTCGCACAAACTCGACGCACCCCCTACCTGGCGCACCAAAGATGTCGGGGAAACTGATCGCCCACGAACACCTATGGGACCGGAGCCCCTTCTCGGTACGGCAAGGGGGCGGAGGATGCACAAAGAGCGGATCGAGGCGAGCACGCGAGCAGTTTACCCAGGTTCGGGCCGCACGGATGCGTAAAACCCTACTCCTGCCTTGGTTTGTATTGTGTTCTGGGCTCGGGAGCAAGAAGAGCTACAGTGCTGATCGCTAGCAGTACCGAGCGTGAGAGTGATCGATGATCGGAACCCCTTCTATGTTGCGCATGGGCCTCCTTTTATAGGTCAAAGGGGTCACCGACAGGTGGCAACGCAGTCGAGGGTAAAAATGTAAAATGGGTGGTAGTTGGAACAGTGTTGCATAGTGCTCTATACCTAACCCTGATGGCAGGAGACAAGGGCATTAAATGCCCGTCACCGTCGCCCAAAAAGTGCAAAAAGTGACCGTCAAGGGCGCCTCCGTCCGCCACGATGGTGGCCTCGTCATCGCAGCTTGCCACCGTGTTCCCCTGGCTGCACAGCCTTCCGCCACGTGCACCTGGGAGGGTCCCAGGGCGACACGTGGGTGGATGAGCTGGAGCGTGGGTACTGAGTGGAAGCTTGCCGCGGTGGCTAGCTTGTCACTGCCGGGAGCTTGTCACTCACCGGTCCTTGCCGGGACGCGTGGCGCGTCGCGGCAAGTTTCTTGATATGCCTTGGATAGCCTTCCCGGCAAGCTCCTCTCGCCGGGGTTTCGTGTCTTGAGTGATTCTGTGCCTTGAGTGGCCTTCCCGGCAAGCTCCTCTTGCCGGGGCCTTGTCTTCTGGACTTGGATACTTTGTTCTTGAATGGCTCTAAAGGATCCACGAGGGGTCTTGGCGGTCGCCTGGCTAGCCCTGCCGCGGGACGCTACAACTGCCCGTGCACAAGTTCGGGATACTAAGGTACCCCTACTTTAGTACACCGACACCGTTTGATATTCTTTTTCTGCAAAACCCTGAAACAGGCAAAAAAACAGCAATCTGGACTGGGCCTTTGGGTTAGTAGGTTAGTCCCAAAAATGATATAAAAGTGAATGATAAAGCCCATTAAACATCCAAGACTTCATAAATAATAGCATGGAACAATAAAAAAATTATAGATACGTTGGAGACGTATCAATGTCCTTATCTCCGGTCATGTGATCCGTGCAACCACGATCAAGCACCCATTCCTTTTCTCCAGCTGTGTAACCATGAAGATTTTCCATAAGACCAAAATGTCTCAGTTGTTCATCAAGTTCATCTTCATCGTAGTATCCATGTTCCTCGTCGTCATGTGATTGATCAACACCTAGAGAGAGTGATTCATTAGAGGTATGACCGTAACAATGTTCATCTCTATGAATTCTAATGACTTCGGAAATGATATTGCTAATTATTCCAACGTCTCCTTTGGCAAGCATGAGTTCACGAAGCTCAAACAGACAATCACCAAACTTAGGATTACTAGTACTCATCTTATCTAAGTCAATAGACTTATGGAGAATCTCATCAAGATTTTTCAAGGAATAATTTGGAAATCGTTCCTCTAAAAATCTCCATATAGTGTAAGCACAATCTAGAGCAGGTAAGCTAGCAATCAAGTTTTTGGACAATCCTCTAATAATAAGATTGATAGTTCTAAGATTGCGAATCATGTCAAGTTTCTCATTGAGAGTAGGTTTTGAAGCATCAATGGGGGGGGGGATGTAAGGATTATCAATGTACTTGTTCAAATGATATTCATTCAAAATCTCAAGCATCTCATTTTCCATCCTTGAAAGTACTCTCCATCAAGCATAGGTACTCTACGTCTAATACTCCCCAACGTAGACTCATCCATCTTCCTCCAATGGTGATTAAACCAAAGCAATGGAGACCAATGCTCTGTTACCAATTGAAAGGATCGAGAAGAGAGTGTGTCTAGAAGGAGGGTGAATAGACTCTAGCAAGAAAAGTGGTAGCTTTTAACATACTTGATGTTGGAGTGGAGTTTTAGCACATGTTTAACTTTCACAATACACAACAAGCATATATGACAAGAGAATATAGGTATTGTGAAGTAAAGCATGCAACTTTGACCACTTGACTAAAGCAAAAATCTATCCTTTTCCCAATTTTAATTCTCAGCAGATTTTAGCAACTTAGCACAAGTCAAGTAATCAACCTACACATGCAATTCTAAGAGTATAGCAGCGGAAAGTAAACAATTGCATATGAAGGTAAAGGGAGGAGTTTACAAGGAGCAAATGCAAGTGAAGACAACGATGTTTTTTGTCTTGGTTCCGATAGGTGGTGCTATCGTACATCCAAGTTGATGGAGACTTCAACTCACGAAGGGTAACGGCTGCGCGAGTCCACGGAGGGCTCCACCCACGAAGGGTCCACGAAGAAGCAACCTTGTCTATCCCACCATGGCCATCGCCCACGAAGGACTTGCCTCACTAGCGGTAGATCTTCATGAAGTAGGCGATCTCCTTGCCCTTAAAGACTCCTTGGTTCAACTCCACAATCTTGTCGGAGGCTCCCAAGTGACACCTAACCAATCTAGGATACACCACTCTCCAAAAGGTAATAAATGGTGTGTTGATGATGAACTCCTTGCTCAAATGCTTCAAGTGATAGTCTCCCTGGCAGGCCCAAGATGCGATTCTATCTCGATCACTAGATAAAACTTGTGATTGAGGCACAACCGCATTTCAGGCGCTTAGCAAGATGGATATCATTACATCGTACCATTGCATACATACATGAGGATACATACAAGTCATACAATACACATGAATACAACATCATCATATACATAACATCCGACTACGGATGCAAACATGAAAAGCACAACGACATCCATCTGCTATCCTAGGCTGCCGACCAGGAACCTATCCCAAGATCGAGGAAGAAGAAGAAGAAGAAACAACTCCAACACAAAGAACATCGCTCTCGCGTCAAGACATCGGAAACCTGCACCTGCAACTATTGTTGTAGTAACTGTGAGCCACGAGGACTCAGCAATCCCATAATCATGGGTATCAAGACTAGCAAAGCTTAATGGGTAGGAAGAGGTTAAGTGGTGAGGTTGCAGCAGCGGCTAAGCAATATATGGTGGCTAACTGACGAGTACAAGAATAAGATGAGCATCTATGCAAACGGTCACAAACTAGTAATGATCGCTAGAGATCCTGAACTACTTACGAGTCAAACATAGCCCCAGCGTGTTCTCTTCTCAAAGTGAAAAGAGATGGTCACGGTTACTCACGCGGTTGTGTGTTTTACTTCAGATCCTCCGTCAAGTTTTCTACAACCGGACATTAACAAATTCCAATCTGCCACATAACCGCGGGCACGGCTTTCGAAAGATCATAACCCTGCAAGGGTGTCCCAACTTAGCCCATCACAAGCTCTCACGATCAGCAGAAGTAAAAGTATCACCCCTTATCTTAGGGACAACCCGATCAGACTCGGAATTCCAGTGCACAAGTGATGGCTTCTCGCCCCTCGTTGGTTACCCCAAGTGGAAGGTTGAGATGTAGCGTAGCGGCAAATTACCCTTGGCAAAGGTACCAAGGATCGAATCCCGTGAGACTCCGAGGGTCGACAAGTAGGTGTCAACGGCGCCAGAAACTTAGCGGTTGACAGGACCTGCACACAGATACAGATAACTTTGCTCCCAATGAGTACAGAGAGGTTGTCAATCCCTCCGGCCTTGTTGTTTACATAGGATAAAACACAAGAGATAATAATGATAGCTATGACTGCAACTTAGGAAATAAAAACAGGAAGTAAATAGAAGGTGTGATCAGCGGTGGTAATATGGACCGGGGTCCCATGATGTTCACTAGTGATGTCTCTCTCCCAAAAGACGATAAAACAGCAAAGCGAGGTAAACAAATTACAGCTGGGCAATTGACAGGATTATGTGCGCAAACCAATGCTAACTATGCTGCAATGAAAGGTAGAGGCTCAAAAGCATGGGCGGTACGCCAAGGCAAGTAGACCGAAATCCATCTGCATCTACTACTAATCATCCACCTTGAGATATCTATCCAGAACATCTCGCTGGTATTAAGTTGCGAATCCCACCCAAAGTGTAAACTCAAAGCAACAAACAACTGCATTAAAAGAACTTTGCGTAAAGTAAACAATCCTTGCACCCGCAAGTACAAGCACCGTTGTTTTCCCCCTTGTGGCAACAACACATCCCCTAGACTCATGTTTCTGTCACTCAAGCTAGTCATCAAGGGGCATGAACCCACAATCAAGCATAACGCTCCCTCTTGGAGTTACTACCTACTACTTGGCCAAAGCAATAAACAGCAACGGAGAACATGCAAGAATTACTCAAGAACAAAGATATAAAAGAGGTGAATCAAATATATTACTCACACACAATCTGAACATAGTCTCATAATCCATCAGATCCCAGCAAACTCAGCAAAGCAACAGCAGAAAGATTACATATGTGCCTCGATCATGTAGGGCAGCTCACGAGGTCTAAACCATGAAGAGCAAAGAGGGGAGGAGAACATCACATAGCTACTGATCATGGACCCATGGTCCAAGGTGGACTACTCACGACTCATCCAGGAAGCGTCCATGGTGGTGGAGAAGCTCCCGGTGGTGGTTCTCCCCTCCGGCAGGGTGCCGGGAAGAGTTCTCCTGATGCTCCCGATCTTGGAAGCGATGCGGCGGCGGAACAGAGGCGAAATCGCGAAAAAGGGTTCTGTCCTCGAGGGTTTCGGGACGAGAGGGATATATATGCGAAGGGGGGCAACCAGAGGCGGAGCAGGGGCCCTAGGCGCCCCCCTAGCGCGGCCAGGGGTGGGGCCGCGCCAGGTGGCCGCCTGGGCCTCCCCTGGCTCCCCTCTGGCCCAGCTTTGGTTCTTCGCGAAGCTTCGTGTACGCTGATTTTTCCTCTATTTTTCCCGGAATTTTTGGAGCACTTTTAATATGGGGGAAACCTGAAATAGAAAAACAGCAGAAAACAGGAACTGGCACTGTGGTGCACTGAGTTAATAGGTTAGTCCAAATATGATCAAAAGTATATAGAAGTGCATCAATATCATAGCAATATCACACAAAAGAAGCATGGAGCAAGCAGAAATTATAGATACGTTTTGGACGTATCAACATCCCCAAGCTTAATTCCTGCTCGTCCTCGAGTAGGTAAATGATAACAAGCATAATTTCTGTGGTGACATGCTACCAACCATATAAGAACTTTTTAAGTAAAGCAATCAAGGCATGTAATTCAATTCAAGTCATAACAAGCAAGAGTCTATATTAGCATTGTAACAAGCAACATAAGAACATAAATGTGCAAGAGCTCTCGCTGTCCGTGACTCGAATGTCTCCAAATGGTGTTTGCGTGCAAGAAAGGGGATAGTGATATACGAGAGAGTAAAACATAGTTTTTGTATTGTTGAGAACTTAATCTACTAAAGTTTCACACTTGGTCTTCTTTGGAATCTTATCTTGACTCATCCCCAGACCACTAGCCAGGTACAAGTCAAAATGATCCACTCCCTTTCGATATTTTGAGCACTAATGCAATGGATGAGCGTAAGCAAGAAAGTTGACACTTAGGATGGCAAAGAGAGAAAAATGATGGAGGGGGAAGACAAAAAAGGTGTGAAAGGCTCACATCAATGAGGACAATCATAGGCGAGAGAAAGCCAAATGATAGATATGATGTGAGGAGTAGGGATTGCCATGCAACGGATGCACATATGAGCTAAGGTAAGCTCTCCAATGGAACTAGTGGGGGTGCATCCAACTTGCTTGCTCAAGAAGACCTAGAGCTCTTTTGAGGAGGCTCATCATTGGAATATACAACCCAAGTTCTATAGTGTGAAGGTCCCCACATAGCTATATGCATGAATGATAATCTCTATGGAGTACAAGGTATAAAATGGAGTACGAGTGTGGATCTCTCAAAAGGAATAGTAGTGTGCCCCCTTCTCTCTTTTTATTTCTTTTTCTCTCTTTTTTCTATTTTTTTTCTATTTTTTGTGGCCTCAATGGCTCTTTCTATTTAACTCTCATTTGTCCTCTTTGGGATCTTTTGATTTTGTCCTCTTTGGGATCTTTTGATTTTGTCCTCTTTGGGATCTTTTCCTCGCTTTAGGGGCAACACTCTATATATTACAAGAAGTATAGAAGATCTTTCACACTTTACAAAAGTACTCAACATAAAGAAAATGAAACTATCATGATGTATGCAAATGTATGCCTCTGCCAGTGTAGCAGGATATGCAATGATACTAGCGCGTTATGTAGCAATGATTAGGGCAAGGCCCAACTAGCATGCGGCTCATCGATCAAGCAAAAAACATGTATGACATGAAGATCAAGTCATGAGAAGATGGATGTTGCATGGCAATGTATCTCGGAAAGGCTATGGAAATGCCTTGATAGGTAGGTATGGTGGCTGTTTTGAGGAAGGATATAATGAGGCTTATGATGACAGAGCGTATCGTGCCAAGGATTTGGATGCACCGGCGAAGTATGCGCCAACTCTCGAGGTGAGAAAGGGCAATGCACGGTACCGAAGAGGCTAGAAAAATATGGCTAGGTGGAAGTGTCAACTCTCGAATACTCACATTAGTCCGAAGAACTCATGCACTTATTATCGGTAACTCTCAATCTAATTAGGAGGTTCACAAAGAGACAAGTACCCCGAGGAGGAGTGTATGGGGGTTTGGTTATCTTTGCGCATCCTCGACTCATGGTACGTGAGTGTACTCTAATATTCGATCCCTCCAAAGATTAGTGATCCATCTAGTAGCTAAAGTTCTCAACTATTTTGTAGGTTTTCGAAAATAAACACGGATTGCCCAAAATACGACATCTATCACTAATAGGCTAAAGCTCTTGACACCAAAAGTTCAGACATTACTCCTGGCAATACCTCAAAACTATTGCAAGTTACTACTAAAATTAAATAGCAACCTCAGTTACCTACTTTAAGTTAAGACACACAACTCAGTGCAACAGGCAAACTCTCTTAACAAGATAAATATGAAAACTCAAGAGAGTTCAGTAACCAACTAAACAAAAGCTCTTTAAAAAGAAAAGCATGAAAACTAAGAGCTAAACATGACAGCAGCTATGGAAAGACAAAGAACACACACAGAAAAGATAGCATGAAAATCCTATGTTGTGTTCTAGGTTGAAGTGGAGCGTGTTTCTCTCCCACACAAAGAAAGCTGGGTTCTAACTTGTTACGAACAGCAAGCAAAGCTAAAGAAAACTAAAAAGGAAACTAAGAGCAAGACGCTCCAAGCATAGCACATAACACATGAAGTGATAAAAATATAGTGGAACGAATGACGAACTGATAATTATAGATGGAGAAGGGGATGCATGGGGGCATCCCCAAGCTTAGATGCTTGAGTCTTCTTGAATATTTCTTGGGGGTGCACGGGGGCATCCCCAAGCTTGAGCGTTTGACCCTCCTGAATCTTCTTTTATCATCTTCCCTCGCACACTTGAAAACTCCCTGCATACATAACTCATCATAATCTGATTAGCGAGGTTAGTACCCACAATAAAATAATTTTTCCCTACTGGAAATAAGGATAATCTTGAAGAGCTACTGTTTCTCAAGATTGCCAAAAGGTTTTTGCAAAGAAAAAGCAAGCTCAAGGTTTGCAAAACGAAGAAAAGGCAAAATAGGACAGAATCTGTGAAAAACAGACCAGCAGGTAGTAAATAATTTTTTCGGGGCACTTCTGCAAATCAAATCAAAAAACTCAGAACAGACACTCGAAAGCCAATTGTATAGAGCACGCTGTCAAAAAAATTCAGATCAAAAAGATGATCTGGTGATTTTATTTGAATTTTTCTGTCCAAGGACAGAATCTGTTTTCTGGACAGCACGTCACAACTTTTGAACTTTCTTGCAATCGGAGGCTAAACTTGGCACAAAGCTAAAAAGAAAAGATACAATGATGATGCTACCGTAGTAACAAACATCAAGACACAACAAAAGCAAAAATAAAACCTAATTTGTTGTGGGCTGCCTCCCAAAAGTGCTTTCTTTTATGCCTTTAAGCTAGGCATGATGCAAAAAGAGAAGATCAAGTTTTATCAAGAGTAAGAGAATAGCTAGCCCGTGTAACGGACTCAAAAGGCAACTTAATCTTCTTTCTAGGGAAGTGTTCCATCCCTTTATTGAGAGGGAATTAGAATTTTATATTCCCCTCTTTCATGTCAATGATAGCACCAACGGTGCGAAGAAAAGGACGTCCCAAAATAATTGGACATGAAGGTTCACATTCAATATCCATAATAGTAAAATCAACGGGAACATAATTGTCATTGACAATGATAAGAACATCGTCGATCTTCCCCAAAGGTTTCTTTACGGAAGAATCAACAAGACGAACACCAAAAGAACAAGGATCAAAAGGTTTCAATTCAATCATATCATACATTCTTTTGGGCATAACGGAGGTACTAGCTCCAACATCACATAAAGCATAGCAAGAGAAGTTATTCAACTTAATTTTAATCATAGGATCCCAACTATCTTCTAGCTTTCTAGGTATGGAGGCTTCCACCCTAATCTTCTCCTCCCTAGCTTTGATGAGAGCATTAGTGATATGCTCCGTGAAGGCAAGGTTAAGTGTGCTAGTGTGGGGGTCTTTAGACATCTTGTGAAGAAAACCAATAACTTCAGAAAGGGTGCAATTATCAAAATCAAGGTCACTACTATCAAATAAAGTGGTAGTGGTGTCCTTTAGGCTCACTTGTTTGGTAGCTTCTATGGTCATAGGAGTTTCTTCTTCTACGGTTGAGGTCATAGCATCACCATTAATAGGTCCAATGGGACTAGGAGTGCATTGGGTGCTAAGAGTTTGGATATCCTCAACAACTTGAATAGTAGCAACAGTGTGATGGGTAGGAAGGCTCTTAATCCTATCTTCTTCCTCCTTTTCTCTAGCCCATCTCTCTTTAAGTTTAGCCATCATCCTAATGTTTTCATTAATTTGCACTTGAATAGCATTCATAGGAGTGGTCTTCCTCTCCTCAAGAGGAGAAGTTCTGATTTTAAGCAACTCTACCTCATGGGCTAAATTGTCTACCTTCGAAGAGAGATTATCTAGTTTGTCTAGTTTTTCTTCTACACTCTTATTGAAGGCCTTTTGGGTAGTGATGAAGTCTTTAAGCATAATCTCTAGTTCAGAAGTGGAGTTCTTGGTGCTAGGATAAGCATTGTTGTTCCCATAGGAATTAGAGGGGAACGGTCTAGGGTTGCTACCAAAATTACTCCTATAAGCATTGTTATTGAAATTGTTTCTAGAGATAAAGTTCACATCTACTTGATCTTGAGCAATCAACGAATTTAAAGGAACATCATGAGGATCAATAGAAGATTACTTGGAAACTAGAGACATGATCAAGTCAACTTTTTCATTTAGGGAGGAAATCTCCTCGACAGAGTTTACCTTCCTACCTGTTGGAGCGTGTTCGGTGTGCCATTGGGAATAATTGGCCATCATCTCGTCGAGAAGCTTAGTGGCAGCACCAAGTGTAGTTGACATAAAGGTTCTTCCCGCGGCCGAATCTAACAAGTTCCGCGAGGTAAAGTTCAGGGCCTGCATAAAAAGTTTGGATAACCATCCAAGTAGTCAAACCATGAGTAGGGCAGTTCTTGACAAGAGATTTCATGCGTTCCCAAGCTTGGGCAACGTGTTCATTATCCAATTGTTTAAAATTCATTATGTTACTCCTTAGTTGGATAATTTTAGCAGGGGGGGAGTACTTCCCAATAAAGGCATCCTTGCACTTGTCCCAAGAATCTATACTATTCCTAGGCAAGGATTGAAACCAGATTTTAGCTCCTCCTCTCAAGGAGAAAGGAAAAAGCTTAAGCTTAACAATATCACCATCTACTTCTTTGTACTTTTTCATATCACAGAGCTCAACAAAATTATTTAAGTGCAAAGCAGCATCATCTCCAGCACCGGAGAATTGATCTTTCATAACTAGGTTCAGTAAAGCAGGTTTAATCTCATAAGAAGGTGCTGAAGTGGCAGGTGTAGCAATAGGCGTGCAGATAAAGTCATTGTTGTTATGACTAGTGAAGTCACACAACTTGGTGTTCTCGGTGGAACCCATAGTAGCAGCAAGCAGGATAACTATTTTTGTGATTTTTGGTAAGGGACACTAAAACAAAAACTGCAAGGTAACTAACAAGACTAAAAAGCAAAGATAAAAGATAGCGTGCAACTCCCCTATCTTGAAGAGTGGAGTCCCCGGCAACGGCGCCAGAAACTTGCTTGATGGCTTCTCGCCCTCCGTTGGTTACCCCAAGTGGAAGGTTGAGATGTAGCGTAGCGGCAAATTTCCCTTGGCAAAGGTACCAAGGATCGAATCCCGTGAGACTCCGAGGGTCGACAAGTAGGTGTCAACGGCGCCAGAAACTTAGCGGTTGACAGGACCTGCACACAGATACAGATAACTTTGCTCCCAACGAGTACAGATAGGTTGTCAATCCCTCCGGCCTTGTTGTTTACAAAGGATCAAACATAAGAGATAATAATGATAGCTATGACTGCAACTTAGGAAATAAAAACAGGAAGTAAATAGAAGGTGTGATCAGCGGTGGTAATATGGACCGGGGTCCCATGATGTTCACTAGTGATGTCTCTCTCCCAAAAGACGATAAAACAGCAAAGCGAGGTAAACAAATTACAGCTGGGCAATTGACAGGATTATGTGCGCAAACCAATGCTAACTATGCGGCAAAGAAAGGTAGAGGCTCAAAAGCATGGGCGGTACGCCAAGGCAAGTAGACCGAAATCCATCTGCATCTACTACTAATCATCCACCTTGAGATATCTATCCAGAACATCTCGCTGGTATTAAGTTGCGAATCCCACCCAAAGTGTAAACTCAAAGCAACAGACAACTGCATTAAAAGAACTTTGCGTAAAGTAAACAATCCTTGCACCCGCAAGTACAAGCACCGTTGTTTTCCCCCTTGTGGCAACAGCACATCCCCTAGACTCATGTTTCTGTCACTCAAGCTAGTCATCAGGGGGCATGAACCCACAATCAAGCATAACGCTCCCTCTTGGAGTTACTACCTACTACTTGGCCAAAGCAATAAACAGCAACGGAGAACATGCAAGAATTACTCAAGAACAAAGATATAAAAGAGGTGAATCAAATATATTACTCACACACAATCTGAACATAGTCTCATAATCCATCAGATCCCAGCAAACTCAGCAAAGCAACAGCAGAAAGATTACATATGTGCCTCGATCATGTAGGGCAGCTCACGAGGTCTAAACCATGAAGAGCAAAGAGGAGAGGAGAACATCACATAGCTACTGATCATGGACCCATGGTCCAAGGTGGACTACTCACGACTCATCCGGGAAGCGTCCATGGTGGTGGAGAAGCTCCCGGTGGTGGTTCTCCCCTCCGGCAGGGTGCCGGGAAGAGTTCTCCTGATGCTCCCGATCTTGGAAGCGCTGCGGCCGCAGAACAGAGGCGAGATCGCGAAAAAGGGTTCTGTCCTCGAGGGTTTCGGGACGAGAGGGATATATATGCGAAGGGGGGCAACCAGAGGCGGAGCAGGGGCCCCAGGCGCCCCCCTGGCGCAGCCAGGGGTGGGGCCGCGCCAGGTGGCCGCCTGGGCCTCCCCTGGCTCCCCTCTGGCCTAGCTTTGGCTCTTCGCGAAGCTTCCTGTACGCTGATTTTTCCTCTATTTTTCCCGGAATTTTTGGAGCACTTTTAATATGGGGGAAACCTGAAATAGAAAAACAGCAGAAAACAGGAACTGGCACTGTGGTGCACTGAGTTAATAGGTTAGTCCAAATATGATCAAAAGTATATAGAAGTGCATCTATATCATAGCAATATCACACAAAAGAAGCATGGAGCAAGCAGAAATTATAGATACGTTTTGGACGTATCAACATCCCCAAGCTTAATTCCTGCTCGTCCTCGAGTAGGTAAATGATAACAAGCATAATTTCTGTGGTGACATGCTACCAACCATATAAGAACTTTTTAGTAAAGCAATCAAGGCATGTAATTCAATTCAAGTCATAACAAGCAAGAGTCTATATTAGCATTGTAACAAGCAACATAAGAACATAAAGGTGCAAGAGCTCTCGCTGTCCGTGACTCGAATGTCTCCAAATGGTGTTTGCGTGCAAGAAAGGGGATAGGGATATACGAGAGAGTAAAACATAGTTTTTGTATTGTTGAGAACTTAATCTACTAAAGTTTCACACTTGGTCTTCTTTGGAATCTTATCTTGACTCATCCCCAGACCACTAGCCAGGTACAAGTCAAAATGATCCACTCCCTTTCGATATTTTGAGCACTAATGCAATGGATGAGCGTAAGCAAGAAAGTTGACACTTAGGATGGCAAAGAGAGAAAAATGATGGAGGGGGAAGACAAAAAAGGTGTGAAAGGCTCACATCAATGGGGACAATCATAGGCGAGAGAAAGCCAAATGATAGATATGATGTGAGGAGTAGGGATTGCCATGCAACGGATGCACATATGAGCTAACGTAAGCTCTCCAATGGAACTAGTGGGGGTGCATCCAACTTGCTTGCTCAAGAAGACCTAGAGCTCTTTTGAGGAGGCTCATCATTGGAATATACAAGCCAAGTTCTATAGTGTGAAGGTCCCCACATAACTATATGCATGAATGATAATCTCTATGGAGTACAAGGTATAAGATGGAGTACGAGTCCGTGAAGTAAACGAAGACGAACGAGTCCGTGAAGTAAACGAAGAAGAAGCCACGAAGACGAACCACGTGAAGATGAATGAATCCTCACGTTCGCAACGGAATAAGCACTAACGAGAAGAAGCACACAACATGGTAAACACACCACTCAAGAACATAACAAGATGCTCAACCAAGTATGATGCAAGACAAGTCTATATGATGCAAAACATGGCAATGGATGATGCATACAAGAACAACACAACCCAACAAGTTTAACTGAGGCCGGAAACAACATATAACAACTCCGGTAAGTCCTCATATGCACATTTCGAAATTGGTCCAGATCTGAACAAACCTTATGTTAAAGTAGTTAAACAGCAAGTTAACGTGCACCAAGATGATATACTCGAAATTCTAGTCAAGTTACATATAAGGTTCATTTAATTCGGAGCTACGACCTAGAAGATATGAGCAAAACAAGACAAGCATGTCAAAGATGCAAGATGCACCCACACATCAAGCAAACACACTCCAAACAGGTATTCAACGTGTTATTATGCATCTACATGCAAAAACACACAAGTTTGATATAGATCACGCTCAAAACGGAGCAACGGTTCAACACATACACATGAAACAAGATATAACAACAAGTTGTCCAAAACAGCAACATGGGACTTAGTTGACATCAAAACAACATGATACAATAACATTTCATGGCAACAAAGGGCATGGCAAGCATGTACATGTCAAGCACTACAAGCATGATCACTGGGCTACTCCCAAGCACCACTAGAACATGCTCAAAACATCATGGCAAAATTGCAAAAGATAACAGTTTCACAGACTTAGTGAAACTAAACTAGACATGCCAGCAACAACGACAAGTAGGCATGTTTGCAAGCTTGTGTAACTCAACTCAGAGCATAACATGGCAAGTGAATATAACCAACAGCAAGAAGACATGTTTATGAAGGTACTCATGACAAGAACATGGTCATAGGATGCATAGAACACTAGCTATTCACATGGCAAAACTGAACTTGCTGATAATCGGCTGACATAAACATTTTATAGCAACTTGAGAGCATGAAAACAACAAGCTATAGCAAGCCATATATGCAAACAAGGGCATGGATGGGTAGAGCATAACATGGACAACAAGACATGATCATTGGACAACCCAAAACATTCATGGATTTGAGTGGGGCATCAAGCAAGCATGGCATCAGGTTATAACAATTTCAGACTTAGCAGTTTTTCAACAAGTCTCAGGAAAAAAACAACAGCGAGTAGGCCACTTTACAAGCTTGTTGCGAACACCACAAGGCATATCATGAAAATTGGATTGCACCACAACAAAGATGGCATGATTGTGCTTCTAAAACATATTGACATGTAGCTCAAACAAAAATCACACATAAAGATTGTGCTTCTAAAACATATTGACATGTAGCTCAAACAAAAATCACACATAAAGATACAAAAATGACAAATCAGCATCTCATAACAAGTTTCAGCACTTAACAGCCACATGCACTTTTGCAACAGAGATAAACATGGCAATATGGCACCTAACATGAATGCTACAGCAACCATCATGTAGAGTACTTCACAATGAACATTTTGACATATCATACACTCCATTTGGACTAACATGCACAAAGGTGTGACCTCTCAAACATGCTAACATAATAACAGTTATTAGCAGTTTATATCATATAGCACTTTTGCGACGATGATTAGGGCATCAAGATGAACCCAAACAAGCATGCCATAGTACAATAATATGAATAGCATCACGATACGAACATTTTGACATATCATATGCACAATTTAGACCAACGAGCACCAAGATATCACCATGCAAACATGCATACAAATTAGGGTTTTCTGGGGACTTAGTGAAAAAGCAGCACCTCGGGGGAGGGGGGGTGGTGGACATGTCCAGTACCCGGCGGACACGTTCGGCGTCTGGAGCCCACGTGGAAGTGACTCAGCGAGGGGAGGGAGGACATTGTCCGTGCCAGCTGGACACGTCCGGCTGGCTGGCACGCGGGCCCATCGGACAGGGATGGAGCGGGGCAAGGCAGAGGGCCGGATCCGGTCGGGGAGGACCGGATCTGGCCAGCGGTGGGGCTGGCTCAGGCGAGGCGGGACGCCGGCGTGGTGGAGGAGGCCGACGGGCGCGTGGAGACGGCACGGATCCGAGCTCAGGGGCGCAGGGGTCGCGAGATCCGGCAAATGGAGCTTCAAGATGGCGGTGGCGGATCATCGACGGCAAGCTACACGGCCGGCGACAGTGGTTAGAGCAAAACGGAGAGGGAGAGGCACGGGGAGGAGGAGGAGGACGACGGGACGACCTGGGGCGGAGGCGGCGGCGCGCTCGCCGGCGTCGGCTCACCGGCCAGCACGGCGGCGTGGCGCGGGCATCGAGGCGTGGTCGGGAGGAGCGAGCGCTCGTGCCGTGGCGGTGACCCGGGCTCGTCCGGGCCCGGTTGCGGCCCGTGGCAGGCCAGATCCGGGTGTAGTGGGCCGCGGTGGTGGAGAGGCTCGCGGTGGGACAGGTGGCGCTCTCCCACTAGCTGCGGGAGGCTGTTGCAGCGGCAGCAGCTCGTGGGACGGCGCCAAGTGGCGGCGGGGCGTTGGGTCGGCGCGGAAAACGATGTGGCGGCGACTGGGAGGTTAGGGAAGGCTGGGGGTTAGATTTAGGCCAAAAACGGCATGGGTATGTGGTTTAAATAGGCAGGGCTAAGGGTTTGAGCGTGTTGGGGGGTTTCGGAGCCCTCCGATCGTTATTCGACGGATCCGATCGCGGGGAAGCTTAGGCAGGCCTAGGTGGGCTATGCAGAGAGGCCTCAGGCTAAGAAGAGAAGGAAGAAGAGAGGCCCGGCAGTTTTCAGAGACCGAAAACATCCAACGTTTATCTGGCTATAGTGTCGCTATATGTTTATCGGTTGGGCTATCAAACGAGCTCCGAATGCAACGAAACTTGACAGGCGGTCTGTCTACACTATAATAAGACCACACGCCAAGTTTCATCCCATTCCAAGAACATTTTCCGGCCACTTATAAAATAAATATTCGAAGGTGCCGCGGGCGCGTGCGAGTGTGTCTGGGCTCAGAACGGACAATGGAAATGACGAGCGGACTTGGACGGATGCAAGTTTTGAAAACGATGCAGATGCAATGCACATGATGACATGGCAAAGTGCAACACGCGAGCAGATGACATGGCAACGGCAACGAATAACTGGCTGACACCTAGCGCATCGGTCTCGGGGCGTTATACTCCCCAACACTCAAACAGCTCCTCACAGATTTGGATATGGTGGAGGAAGGATTTGAGTGTAAAGCAACTTGGGAAGGCTAGAGAACAAGATTCATATGGTAGGAATGGAATATCTTGATCTCAACACTTGAATAGGTGGTTCTCTCTCAGAACATGAATGATGGAAGTGTAGATATGTTCGGATGGCTCTCTCCACGAGTGAAGAGTGGGTGGAGGGGTATATATAGCCTCCGCACAAAATCTAACCGTTACACACAATTTACCAAACTCGGTGGGACCGATTCAAAGAACTCGGTCAGACCGATTTAGTTCATAATGTGACCGTTAGGTATTTTGGCGGGACCGATATGATCAACTCGGTGGGACCGATTTCATTAGGGTTAGGGCATAACGTAATCTTGGTGGGACCGATTACACAAGCTCGGTGAGACCGATTTTGGTAATAAGCACACAAAGAGTTGGTCAGGCAAACTCGGTGGGACCGATTCGCTAAATTTCGGTGAGACTGAAATGTTACGAAGAGGCAACAGAGAGTTTGCATTACAGAATCGGTGGGACCGATTGCATATCTCGGTTGGAGTGAAAATATTGCAATAGGCAACAGAGAGTTTGTAATCCCATCTCGGTGAGACCGAGATCCCTTTCGGTGAGACCGAAATAATTAGGTTTTCTGGCAGTGGCTATGTCAAATGAACTCGGTGGCTCCGGATAGATATTTTTGGTGGGGCCGAGTTTGACTTTTGGTTTGGGACATATGTGGATGTGAGAAAGTGGTTGAGGGTTTTGGAGCATATCACTAAGCATCATGAGCAAGCAAGCCATTAAGCAACACCTCATCCCCTTTTAATAGTATTGGCTTTCCTATGGACTCAATGTGATCTTGGATCACTAAAATGGAAAATGTAGAGTCCTTAGCTTTGAGCTTGAGATAATCCTTTAACCTTTGCATTTTGAGGGTTCCACAATCCTAATCCATTCCACTCCATCTGCTGAACTTGTCTGAAATATACTAGATGGAAACATTAGTCCAACAAGAGATATGTTGACATTAATTACCAAAATCACCCAGGGAGCACTTGTGCTTTCACTCTCGCAACCCACCATCTATTTACTACTCCACAATGCATTCCCTTAGGCCCAAATATGGTGAAGTGTCATGTAGTCGACGTTCACATGACACCACTAAGGGAATCACAACATACATACTATCAAAATATCGAACACATATCAAATTCACATGATTACTTGCAAAATGATTTCTCCCGTGACCTCAAGAACAAAGGTAACTACTCACAAGTGATGAACATGCTCAAGATCAGAGGGGTATTAATATGCATAATAGATCTGAACATATAATCTTCCACCAAATAAACCATATAGTAATCAACTACAAGATGTAATCAACACTACTAGTCACCCCCTAGCAACAATCTATAGTTCTGGTAGCAAAATTTAATACAAGAGATGAACTAGGGTTTGAGATGAGATGGTGTTGTTGAAGATGTTGATGGAGATTTCCCTCGCCAAGATGGGAGAGTGGTTGGTGATGATGATGACGATGATCCCCCCCTCTGAGAGGGAAGTTCCCCTGGCAGAATCGTTCCACCGGAGGGCAAAAGCGTGTCTGCCCTACCTCGAGATGGAGGCGCTTCATCCCAAAAGTCTTCTTATTTTTTCTAGGTCAGAATCACTTATATACCAGAAGATGGGCACCGGATGTGGGCCGACGAGGCCACAACCCACCAGGGCGCGCCAAGGGGTTCTGCACGCCCAGGTGGGTTGTGCCCACCTAGTGGCCCCCTCTGGTGTTTATTGGCTCCAATATTTATTAAATATTCCATAAATAATGTTCATGGAGTTTCAACTTGTTTGGAGTTGTGCGGAATAGGTGGCCTGATGTAGCTTTTTCAGGTCCAGATTTCCAGCTGCCGGAATTCTCCCTCTTGGTGTGTACCTTGCAAATTATGAGAGAAAAGGCATTAGAGTTACTCCAAAAAGTATTATTATGGATAAAAACATTGTAAATATCAGTAAGCAAACATGATGCAAAATGGACGTATCAACTCCCCCAAGCTTAGACCTCGCTTGTCCTCAAGCGAAAACCGAAATCGAAAAGCATGTCCACATGCTTTGAGAGAGAGGTGTCGATAAAAACAAAATACGGACATAGAAGCATCATGTTGATTGTTATAACAGAAATAGAATTAAACATAAGAATTTTATCATAGAACTTTTATCATAAACTTCTCATGAATAAGTGACAATTCATGACACAACTGAAGTATAAAGCATAAACTCTATAGAAACCAACAAACTATGTTTTCAGTCAACTTTTGCAACTACAATTCATCATCTTTTCAGGAAGGGTCACGTATCAGAGCATTTAGGCAAGTCCACATACTCAACCATCATATAGTCTTCTATGATTGCTAACACTCACTGCATATACATGAGCAAAACGTTTCAACCAGACACATAGAAAGATAGGGGCTTATAGTTTCGCCTCCCAACATACTCACCTCAAGGGTGATGTCAACAATAATAACTCATGTCACCCATATCCAACTGGACATATATGCCTAGATCTTTCCTCACCACATGATGCTTGCCAAAGGATAAAAAAAGAGGAAAGAGGGAAAACTTTGACTCTTTGCATAAAAGTAAAAGAAAGGCCCTTCGCAGAGGGAAGCAAAGGTTGCCATGCGCTTATTTGTTTGCATGCTCAATCCCTTAGTGCAAGATAATGTCACGTTGTATTGCCCCTGAAGATGACAACCTTTATTATGCAGTTTGTCGCTTTTATTCTTTGTCATCCAAGTTCGTACAACGCTCAATTTTCTCTTACACTAAATGATCTCACATATTTAGAAGCAATTTTTATTACCTTTTTGCACTGATGACAACTTACTTGAAGGATCTTACTCAATCCATAGGTAGGTATGGTGGACTCTCGAAAAAGGTTTTGGGTTTAAGGGTTTTTGGATGCACAAGTAGTATCTCTACTTAGTGCGGATTTTTTGGCTAGAAAAGATATTGGGCAAGCACCACATGTTAAAGGATATATTACAATATGACTTCTGTGTGAATATGAACAAACATAAATCATTAAGTTGTCTTTCTTGTCCAACGTCAACAATTTTGGCATATAATATTTTGATGGAGGCTCACAATCACAAAACAATTCTAGGATAGTATATTGATATGTGAATTTTATCTTCCCTTCTTAATTCTTTCATGAGTAGCATCATTGACCAATGCTATGTTTGTCAATCCCTAACAAAATTTTCTACTTATACTTTTCCTTATGTGGTGTCATCACCTACCATAAGATTAGCATATGATCATCTTAATTTATTTCCTTTCTTTTGATTCAAACAATTATAACATTTCTTTCTCTTTTTCTTTTCTTTATTTGCAACATGAAAGTAAAGAAAGTAAAAACTCGAACTAACTTTATTATATAACTTGCGCATGATAACAATGATAGATCACTAAGCAAACTCTCAAAGAAGAAAAGATCGGACTAAACTTTTCTCATCTAAACAAAAGATTGAACTAAGATAAGTAAAAGCAAAAGATAGTGAGATGATACGATACCGGGGCACCTCCCCCAAGCTTGGCGGAAGCCAAGGGGAGTGCCCATACCAGATGCTCAGTTCTCTTTTGGTGGTGAAGAAGATGGTGGTGGATATAAAATTGTGAGCTCTTCCAACTTGCCCAATGCTTCCTTGGTCTCCCGTTGGAAGTGGGGAGGAAGACGCTCATCTTCTTCCTCATCTATGGACCAACGTGTGCAGGCTTAAAAACATATATATCAAAAGACTCGTGGGAGGAGGGCTCTCATCTCCTGAGCCTTGAGACGACATGATTTCAGATCTGACAGAAAAACAACAAGGAAAGAAAACAAAAGATTTCTCCACGATACGGTGGTCAACAAGTTCGGGAAGTATATATAGAATTTTTATCTTGGAGGACAAGCAGATGGAATAAAAACGGAATACGGGAGGTGTCCCAGGTGGGCACAACCCACCTGGGCGCGCCAGGGGCATGCGCCCTAGTGTATTGTGCTCACCAGGGGACGCTTCCTGGAAGTTTCATTATTTCTAAAAAAACAAAAAAACAAAAATAATCCAAAACTGACAGTAAATATTTTTTGTGGATTTTTCGGAGTCTGTTTACTTACCGTATCACGTACCTCCTTATTTTCACAATTCTGGAGTGTTCCGAAGGACTCTTTTATGTGCTCTTCCAGTGTCAAAGTTTGGATAATATTACTTTCAACATTAATGGGCGTACCTGAGATATAATGCTTTATTCGTTGCCCATTGACAACCTTCGGGTTAGTACCTTCAGAATTATTTATATTGATGGCACCAGACCGGTAAACCTCCTCAATGACATATGGGCCTTCCCATTTCGAGAGGAGTTTCCCTGCAAAAAATCAAAAACGAGAGTTGTACAAAAGAACATATTCTCCGACTTTAAACTCTCGCTTTTGGATTCTTTTGTCATGCCATCTTTTAAATTTTTCCTTGAGTAGCTTTGTGTTTTCATAAGCTTGGGTTCTCCATTCATCTAATGAGCTAATATCAAATAACCTCTTTTCACCAGCAAGTTTGAAATCATAGTTGAGTTCTTTAACTGCCAGTATGCTTTATGTTCTAATGATGACCCATAAGTATAGGGGATCTATCATAGTACTTTCGATAAGTAAGAATGTCGAACCCAACGAGGAGCAGCAGGAAATGATAGGCAGTTTTCAGTAAGGTATTCTCTGCAAGCACTGAAATTATCGGTAACAAATAATTTTGTGACAAGGTAATTTGTAACGAGTAGCAAGTAATAAAAGTAAATAAGGTGCAGAAATGTGGCCCAATCCTTTTTGTAGCAAAGTACAAGCCTGGACAAACTCTTATATAAAGGAAAGTGCTCCCGAGGACACATGGAAATTATCGTCAAGCTAATTTTTATCACGCTCATATGATTCGCGTTCGTTACTTTGATAATTTGGTATGTGGGTGGACCGGTGCTTGGGTAATGCCCTTTCTTGGACAAGCATCCCACTTATGATTAACCCCTATTGCAAGCATCCGCAACTACAAAAGAAGTATTAAGGTAAACCTAACCATAGCATGAAACATATGGATCCAAATCAGCCCCTTACGAAGCAACACATAAAGTAGGGTTTAAGCTTCTGTCACACTAGCAACCCATCATCTACTTATTACTTCCCAATGCCTTACTCTAGGCCCAAACAATGGTGAAGTGTCATGTAGTCAACGTTCACATAACACCACTAGAGGAAAGACAACATACATCCCATCAAAATATCGATCAAATACCAAATTCACATGACTACTTATAGCAAGACTTCTCCCATGTCCTGATGAACAAACGTAACTACTCACAAATCATATTCATGTTCATAATCAGAGGGGTATTAATATGCATAAAGGATCTGAACATATGATCTTCCACCGAATAAACCAACTAGCATCAACTACAAGGAGTAATCAACACTACTAGCAACCCACAGGTACCAATCTGAGGTTTTGAGACAAAGGTTGGATACAAGAGATGAACTAGGGTTTGAGAGGAGATGGTGTTGGTCAAGATGTTGATGGATATTGACCCCCTCCCGATGAGAGGATCGATGCTGATGACGATGGTGGTGATTTACCCCTCCCGGAGGGATGTTTCCCCGGCAGAACAGCTCCGCCGGAGCCCTAGATCGGTTCCGCCAAGGTTCCGCCTCGAGACGGCGGCGCTTCGTCCCGAAAACTTCCTTCTAATTTTTTCCAGGGCAAAAGACACCTTATACCAGAAGATGGGCATCGGGGGGCTGTCAGGTTGCCCACGAGGCAGGGGGCGCGCCGAGGGGGTAGGGCGCTGATGTCTACACACACTTCTACTCTTGTAGACTATGTTGGGCCTCCAAGCGCATTGGTTTGTAGGACAGCAGCAATTTCCCTCAAGTGGATGACCTAAGGTTTATCGAACTCAGGGAAGTAGAGGTTGAAGATGGTCTCTCTCAAGCAACCCTGCAACTAAGATACAAGAAGTCTCTTGTGTCCCCAACGCACCTAATACAACTAGGAGTTGTATAGGTGCACTAGTTCGGCGAAGAGATGGTAAAATATGGATGATAGAAGTGGCAAAGCAAAGTAATATAAATCTGTAATAAAAAGTGCAGCAAGCAAACAAGTGGTAAACGTGAGCACAAATGGTATTGCAATGGTGGAAACAAGGCCTAGGGATCATACTTTCACTAGAGGCAACTCCCAACAACATTAACATAATCGAATCACATGATATTTCCCATAAAACATGCAATGGAGACGCACCCGGAGGTCATTCCTTCGTGGTCAAGAGAGGACGAGAATTATGTAGGGCTACAAAAGCACACCTCAAAGTTCGTAGTTCTCAATCTAAGGATTTCCCAATGTCACCGCGGCCATCCAAAGAGAGTCCCACAATCACCACAACATATCTACAGGATAGTCAAAGACAAGCACCAAGAGACTCTCAATCTTCAATCAACACACAAGAGAGGAAATCACTCATGAAAATATTTTTCTAATCCATGTCCAATAGACCGCTGTCACCTTGGTCTCGGGGATTATACTAGATAAAGACAAGTGAGTACATCAATCCAATACATAGAGGAAGGGGAAATATCATGGGATCACCCTTGATTAACATAACCTATGATCACAACAAAGATCACATCATGGGAGAGAGAGATAACCACATAGCTACACGTACGAGCCCTCGGCCCCGGAGAAGACTACTCACACATGAACATGGTGAGGAGGAGGTTGATGATGGTGTTGATGGAGAGGTGCAGCCCCGCGAGGAGGAGACGGCCGGCGGCAGCCACGGAGGCGGCGGCGGCGGCCCTTGGGGGCGCGGCGACGGCGGACCTAGGGGGCGGCGGCGGCCCTAGGGGGCAGCGGCTCCTTGGCCCCCCTTCTTCCTTGTGGATGGTGCTGCAATGGTGTTGGTCCTCCCCTCCAAGACGGCGGCTTGGGAGGAGGAAAATTCGTGGCCCTTGGTGACCTAGGTTTCCTCTCTTTATATAGACTCTCGGATTCCCGTCATTAGATTTTGGGCCTCAGTAAAACGGGCTTTACTCGGCCGTCCGGACTCCGATTTGGACAAATTTTATATCCAGAAGCATCGCCTCGAAATTCCCCACAACTTTCGCAACTAGACTTTTTCCGTTTGACGACGTCTTCGGGTCAGAACGTGACCATCTTTAAAAAACGTTCTCAGACAGATTTCAGGAAAGTCAGAGTCCTACTCCAATACGACTCCTTTTGCGTTTTTGTCAATTTCCAAGTAATTCCTACACAATAAAGTGTAAAACAAGAACATTGTGCAGTTTTGCAATCATTAGTAGGTTAGTCCAAATATGATCAAAAGTGTATGGAAGTGCATAAATATCATAACAATATCACACAAAAAGGGCATGGAGCAAGCAGAAATTATAGATACGTTTTGGACGTATCAACATCCCCAAGCTTAATTCCTGCTCGTCCTCGAGTAGGTAAATGATAACAAGCATAATTTTTGTGGTGACATGCTATTAACCATATAAGAACTTTTCACAGTCACATGACAAGTGTTACTGAGACAATGAATCTGTAGTAATTAAGTTGCCTCATTAGAAAATCACAAAGAACTGAAAGTTTTACAATATGATACTGAAACACTCAATAGATTTGTAGTGAGCATGGTGTGCAAATATGACAAAGTGATATCTCGCTTGCCCCCTTTAATGAAGCAAAACATAAATGCAGGGGCACCTCCAAGGTTTAAGTGACGACTAGATACAATGATTTCAGAATAAACGATATCATAATCATGCAAAAGACAATGGTACTTTGGGACAATGCACATTACACTCAGAATGACAATCATGCTAAATAGTTGGTGCTTTAAAGAAGGTGGAGACTCTCGAACCGTGGCTTTTGTTGGCAAGGTTGAAAATCCGTGGTCGGAAACAAAGACAAAACATGTACCAGAGCTCTTGGTTTTAAAAACAGAGGTAATAATTATTATTTTTAGAATATGCATATTTCGTCAACGAATGCTAGCAGATAACTCAATCACTTCTTGAGCTGGACAAGTTTCGAGAAACGACTCCCGAATGAGGACGATCACATCCTCTTAATCTCCTTTGTTTATCACTGCCAAAGTTTTCTGATTTCTCATGAACAAAGCGTGAAGGAGGGTTTGTTTGTTGTATAATTTTTAAATGAGTCGGGCGCACTCTATGCGAGTTCCTTCTCGTATTATGGGTTTGCACATTAGAGATGCAATCCCGGGGTGAAGCTTGTCCAACTTAAAAAGATCATGAATTAACTACTACTTCCTCATGAGCTAAAACAGAGGCACAAAAGAGAAATGTCTTTTGAATAATTTCGAGATGGTACATGAAAGTCTTCGTTAGGAATGACAGGTAAATACCATGTATAGGTAGGTATGGTGGACTCATATGGCATAACTGGTTTAAAGGATTTTGGATGCACAAGCAGTCAGTCCGCTTAGTACGGGCGAAGGTTAGCAAAAGACTGGGAGCGACCAACTAAAAGAGCAATGACGGTCATAATCATGCAGAGCGACAAAGCAACATTGAATCGGGCATGGAAGTTATATCGCTACTCAGAAATTAAAGATCATCAAGGCTTGATAGACTTTCTTTACGGTCTTAAATATGCGTGAGCATACGCCAAGTCAATCAAAATAAATTCTTGGGGGAAGATACCACTAAACCATACCACATCATAGGCAAACAAATCATGTTGGTACTCCAATAACACATTGAGAACCCCCCAGCTATTTGAGACTAACCATAAGAAAACATGAACTACTAAGCACCATTATGCACATCGCATTTTTATCATAGACATATCAACCAGTGCAACAGAAGCCAACTCTCTTAACAAGATAAGCATGATAAATAAAGAGAGTTCCAGCGACCAACTAAACAAAAGCTCTTTAAAAAGATAAGCATGAAAACTAAGAGCTGAACATGATAGTAGCTATTGAAAGACAAAGAACACACACAGCAAAGATAGACATGAAAATTCTATGTTATGTTCTAGGTTGAAGTGGAGCGGGTCTCTCTCCCACACAAAGAAAGCTGGGTTCCAACTCGTTATGAACAGCAAGCAAAGCTAAAGAAAACTAAAAAGGAAACTAAAAGCAAGACGCTCCAAGCATAGCACATAACACATGAAGTGATAAAAATATAGTGGAACGAAAGACGAACTGATAATTGTTGATGGAGAAGGGGGTGCACGGGGGCATCCCCAAGCTTAGACGCTTGAGTCTTCTTGAATATGTCTTGGGGGTGCACGGGGGCATCCCCAAGCTTGAGCGTTTGACACTCTTGAATCTTTTTATCATCTTCCCTCGCACACTTGAAAACTCCCTTCATACATAACTCATCATAATCTGATTAGCGAGGTTAGTACCCATAATAAAATAATTTTTCCTTGCTGGAAATAAGGATATTCTTGAAGGTCTACTGTTTCTCAAGATTGCCAAAAGGTTTTTGCAAAGAAAAAGCAAGCTCAAGGTTTGCAAAACGAAGGAAAGGCAAAACAGGACAGAATCTGTGAAAAATAGACCAGCAGGTAGTAAATAATTTTTTCGGGGCACTTCTGCAACTCAAATCAAAAAACTCAGAACAGACGCCCGAAAGCCAATTGTATAGATCACGCTGTCGAAAAAATTCAGACCAAAAAGATGATCTGGTGATTTTATACGAATTTTTCTATCCAAGGACAGAATCTGTTTCCTGGACAGCACGTCACAACTTTTGAACTTTCTTGCAATCAGAGGCTACACTTGGCACAAAGCTGAAAAGTAAAGATACAATGATGATGCTTCTGTAGTAACAAATATCAAGACCACTAAAAACTTAAAGAACAAACTGAAAGCAAAGATAACAAGGGTTGTCTCCCTAGAGCTCTTTCTTTATAGCCATAAAGATAGGCTTAAGACTTTAATGATGCTCTCGTAGGAATAAGAGTTGAAGAACAAAAGAGAGCATCAAGAAGCAAATACCAAATACATTTAAGCCTAACATGCTTCCTATGCATAGGAATATTGCAATAGAATAATTCATTGAAGCACAAAGTAATAAGCATAGGAAGACAAAACAAGTGCAGCTTCAAAACCTTCAACATAAAGAGAGGGAACTTAATATTATTGAAATATCTATAAGCATATGTTCCCTTCTCATAATAATTTTCAGTGGGATCACAAATAAACTCAACAATATAAGCATCACATAAAGCATGGTTACCATGATCCACATGCAAAAAGGTACTCTTACTCTCCACATAAGCATCTTTGGGGAGCCCATGGT
This sequence comes from Secale cereale, assembly GCA_902687465.1. Lineage (NCBI taxonomy): Eukaryota > Viridiplantae > Streptophyta > Magnoliopsida > Poales > Poaceae > Secale > Secale cereale. The sequence goes on along the minus strand of LR738711.1, from coordinate 400,674,169 downwards.
TAGGACTTTTTAGCATTAACGTTTTCAGTCTCCCCCAAGCTTGAGCAATGCTTTCTCCGTCACGAGACCTAAAGTTATAGATATAGTTCCTGTCTCGATGAATTTCATGAAGAAGATAAAACTTAGTATAAAAGAGAGACATAAGCTCTTGCCAATCAAGCAAGTGCGAGTTATCGAGAAGCTTATACCAATCTGAAGCTTTATTTATAAGTGATACGGCGAACAATTTCCTCATGGCAAACTCCCTTGATACACCTGCAAGCTTAAATAATGATCATAATTGTGACAGATATAGCAAGTGTTCACCGGGATGTCTGTCTCCTGCATAACGATTAGCCAAAACATAATCGATAATACCAGCTGGTATTTTATAGGGCACAATTTCAATAGGGGGAGGAGCAACCACCACAGGTGTGGGGCGTCTCCCCACAAGCAACGAACTAAGATTGCGGTTTTCCATAAACATAACTAGTGAAATAAAAACAAGAAACAAAAAGATTTAATTGCAAGATCTAAAGATATACCTTCAATCACTCACCTCCCCGGCAACGGCGCCAGAAATAGCTTGATGTCTACACACGCTTCTACTCTTGTAGACTATGTTGGGCCTCCAAGCGCAGAGGTTTGTAGGACAGCAGCAATTTCCCTCAAGTGGATGACCTAAGGTTTATCGAACTCAGGGAAGTAGAGGTTGAAGATGGTCTCTCTCAAGCAACCCTGCAACTAAGATACAAGAAGTCTCTTGTGTCCCCAACACACCTAATATAACTAGGAGTTGTATAGGTGCACTAGTTCGGCGAAGAGATGGTAAAATATGGATGATAGAAGTGGCAAAGCAAAGTAATATAAATCTGTAATAAAAAGTGCAGCAAGCAAACAAGTGGTAAACGTGAGCACAAATGGTATTGCAATGGTGGAAACAAGGCCTAGGGATCATACTTTCACTAGAGGTAACTCCCAACAACATTAACATAATCGAATCACATGATATTTCTCATAAAACATGTAATGAAGACGCACCCGGAGGTCATTCCTTCGTGGTCAAGAGAGGACGAGAATTATGTAGGGCTACAAAAGCACACCTCAAAGTTCGTAGTTCTCAATCTAAGGATTTCCCCATGTCACCGCGGCCATCCAAAGAGAGTCCCACAATCACCACAACATATCTAAAGGATAGTCAAAGACAAGCACCAAGAGACTCTCAATCTTCAATCAACACACAAGAGAGGAAATCACTCATGAAAATATTTTTCTAATCCATGTCCAATAGACCGTTGTCACCTTGGTCTCGGGGATTATACTAGATAAAGACAAGTGAGTACATCAATCCAATACATAGAGGAAGGGGAAATATCATGGGATCACCCTAGATTAACATAGCCTATGATCACAACGAAGATCACATCATGGGAGAGAGAGATAACCACATAGCTACACGTACGAGCCCTCGGCCCCGGAGAAGACTACTCACACATGGACATGTTGAGGAGGAGGTTGATGATGGTGTTGATGGAGAGGTGCAGCCCCGCGAGGAGGAGACGGCCGGCGGCAGCCACGGAGGCGGCGGCGGCGGCCCTAGGGGGGCGGTGGCGGCCCTCGGGGCGGCGGCGGCCCTAGGGGGCAGCGGCTCCTTGGCCACCTTCTTCCTTGTGGATGGTGCTGCAATGGTGCTGGTCCTCCCCTCCAAGACGGCGGCTTGGGAGGAGGAAAATTCGTGGCCCTTGGTGACCTAGGTTTCCTCTCTTTATATAGACTCTCGGATTCCCGTCATCAGATTTTGGGCTTCAGTAAAACGGGCTTTACTCAGCCGTCCGGACTCCGATTTGGACGAATTTTATATCCAGAAGCATCGCCTCGAAATTCCCCACAACTTTCACAACTAGACTTTTTCCGTTTAACGTCGTCTCCGGGCCGAAACGTGACCATCTTTAAAAAACGTTCTCAGACAGATTTCAGGAAAGTCGGAGTCCTACTCCAATACGACTCCTTTTGCGTTTTTGTCAATTTCCAAGTAATTCCTACACAATAAAGTGTAAAACAAGAACATTGTGCAGTTTTGCAACCATTAGTAGGTTAGTCCAAATATGATCAAAAGTGTATGGAAGTGCATAAATATCATAGCAATATCACACAAAAAGGGCATGAAGCAAGCAGAAATTATAGATACGTTTTGGACGTATCAGGCGCGCCCCCCACCCTCGTGGACGGTGGGTGGCCCCCCTCTGGTGCTTTCTTCGTCCGATATTTTTATATATTCCAAAACCGACTTTCGTGGAGGTTCAGGTCTTTTTGAGTTGTGCAGAATAGGTGTCCAATATTTGCTTCTTTTCCAGCCCAGAATTCCAGTTGCCGGCATTCTCCCCCTTCATGTAAACCTTGTAAAATAAGAGAGAAAATGCATAAGTATTGTGGCATAATGTGTAATAACAGCCCATAATGCAATAAATATTGATATAAAAGCGTCATGCAAAATGGACGTATCAACTCCCCCAAGCTTAGACCTCGCTTGTCCTCAAGTGGAAGCCGATATCGAAAAATATGTCCACATGTTTAGAGATAGAGGTGTCGATAAAATAAAATACGGACATGAGGGCATCACGATCATTCTTATAACAGCAATATATATATATATATATATATATATATATATTGTCATATGATTTCTTATGATAAAGTGACAATCTATTCACAATGTCAAGTAGGAATCAGAAACTTCATTGAAAACTAACAAACTATGATCTCGGTCATCGAAGCAATTGCAATTTACCATAACATCAGAAAGAGTCAATATAAGAGCTTTTCAGCAAGTCCACATACTCAACTATCATTTAGTCTTGCACAATTGCTAACACTCACGCAATACTTATGTGTATGGAGTTTTAATCGGACACAGAGAAAGATAGGGGCATATAGTGTTGCCTCCCAACCTTTTACCTCAAGGGTAATGTCAACAATAATAGTTTATGATAACTTACATCCAATTGGGTATATATGTCAGGATCTTTCCAGCACAATGTGCTTGCCAAAGGATAAAATGTAAAAAGGAAAGGTGAAGATCACCATGACTCTTGTATAAGGTATAGGACAAGAATAAAAGATAGGCCCTTCACAGAGGGAAGCAGAGGTTGTCATGTGCTTTTATGGTTGGATGTACAAATCTTAGTGCAAAAGAACGTTACTTCATATTGCCACTTGTGATAGGGATCTTTATTATGCAGTCCGTCGCATTTATTGCTTCCATATCACAAGATCATATAAAGCTTATTTTCTCCACACTAATAGATCATACATATTTAGAGAGCAATTTTTATTGCTTGCAACAATGACAACTTACTTGAAGGATCTTACTCAATCCATAGGTAGATATGGTGGACTCTCATGGCAAAACTGGGTTTAAGGATATTTGGAAGCACAAGTAGTATCTCTACTTGGTGCAAGGAGGTTGGCTAGCATGAGGGGGAAAGGCAAGCTCAACATGTTGGATGATCCATAACAATATACTTTATTTCAGATATAAGAAGACATAAGCCATTACGTTATCTTCCTTGTCCAACATCAACTTTTTAGCATGTCATATTTTAATGAGTGCTCACAATCATAAAAGATGTCCAATATAGTATATTTATATGTGAAAACCTCTCTTTCTTTATTACTTCATATTAATTGCAACGATGACCAAAACTATGTTTGTCAACTCTCAACAACTTTTATTCATCATACTCTTTATATGTGAAGTCATTACTTTCCATAAGATCAATATGATCTCTTTAATTGTTTTTATTCTTTCTTTTATTCCCTCATGATCATAGTGAGAAAATTAAGCCCTTGACTCAAAACTAATCTTTATTATATATAGCTCACAGACTCGATTACAAAGATAAGGACATAAAGCAAAGCTCACAACTAGATCATACTAAACTCTATTCTACTAGATCATGGTATAACCAAAAGGATCGAAATAAGAAAAATGGTAAAGATAGAAGTGTGATGGTGATACGATACCGGGGCACCTCCCCCAAGCTTGGCAACTGCCAAGGGGAGTGCCCATACCCGATACTCAATTCTCCTTTGGCGGTGATGGAGTTGTTGATGATGCAGGCTTGTCGTCCATCTTCCAAGGCGTAGGCTCGCCATCATAGAAGGATGATCGAGTCTCCGGGATCCTCAAATCTGCAGCCAAACTCATCTTCTTGAATCTATATTCATACTCACAGTTTTGGTTTTGCAGGTCATAGATCTGGGCTTGGAGGTGCTCGATTTTCTCATGAAGCTTGAAGATGGCCTCCCCTATGTTCTTGGCATCCGGCTTGTGGTTGTTGGTGAACTCTGCAATCATCATGTGGTTGGCGTTGAGTCCGCGTTCCACCATCCCCTGGCACTTGAAAACTTGCTGCTCCATTGCTTCGAGTCTTGTCTCCACGCTTCTGGTCCTCCTTGGTCCCTCAACATCGCAGATGTGCAGCACCCCCTCACGCATCTCAATGGTTTGAGGGTGTTGCAGCACCTCCGCGAGGTAGGGGTTGATGACCTTCTCGAAAAACTTGTCCTTGGGGGTGCTTGAAGACGTCGTGGTAATCTAGATCTGTCAGAAAAATAGCTCGCAACAAAAGCAGGAGATATTCGTGTGGTGCGGTCGTCAAAACCTTCGGGAGATTATATAATGAATTTTTACCGACCAAAAGAAGTATCGTGCAAGACAACGGAGTCCGGAGGGCACACAAGGTGCCCACGAGGCAGGGGCGCGCCAGGGGGTAGGGCACGCCCTCCACCCTCGTGGGTGCCTCGTGTCCCTTTCAGACCTTATTTTCCTATTTTCTTAAATATTCCAAAACAGAGAAAAATTGCTATTAGAACTGTTTTGGAGTCGGTTTACTTACCGTACCACATACCTCTTCCTTTTTGGAGTTTGAAACATTCTGGAAAGTGTCCCTTATGTATTCCTCCGGGCTTACGGTTTCAATGATATTAGTTTCAACATTTATGGGATTACCTGAGATATAATGTTTGATTCTTTGACCGTTCACCACCTTTGGATTTGTGCCTTCGAAGTTGTTGATTTTTATGGCACCAGAACGATAGACCTCCTCGATAACGTAGGGGCCTTCCCATTTAGAGAGCTGCAAGAAATCTTAAACGAGAGTTGTATAGCAAAACATAATCACCTACATTAAACTCATGCTTTTGTATCCTTTTGTCATGCCATCTTTTAACTTTTTCTTTAAATGGTTTGACATTCTCGTAGGCCCGGGTTCTCCACTCATCAAGTGAGCTAATGTCAAATAACCTCTTCTCACCGGCAAGTTTGAAATCATAATTGAGCTCTTTAATGGCCCAATATGCCTTATGTTCTAGTTTGAGGGGTAAGTGACATGATTTTCCATATACCATTTTATACGGAGACATACCCATAGGATTTTTATATGCAGTTCTATAGGCCCATAATGCATCATCAAGTTTCTTGGACCAATTCTTTCTAGATCTATTAACAGTCTTTTGTAAAATTAATTTAAGCTCTCTATTACTCAGTTCTACTTGACCACTAGACTGTGGGTGGTATGGAGATGCAATTCCTTGATTAACATCATAATTAGCAAGCATTTTACGGAAAGCACCGTGAATAAAATGTGAACCACCATCAGTCATTAAGTATCTAGGGACTCCAAACCTCGGAAAAATAACTTCTTTAAGCATCTTAATAGAGGTGTTACGATCAACACTACTAGTTGGGATAGCTTCTACCCACTTAGTAACGTAATCAACAACAACTAAAATATGTGTATACCCATTAGAGGAAGAAAATGGTCCCATATAATCAAAGCCCCAAACATCAAATGGTTCAATAACAAGTGACTAATTCATAGGCATTTCTTGACGTCTACTAATATTACCAACTCTTTGACATTCATCACAAGACAAGACAAACTTACAGGCATCCTTGTAGAGAGTAGGCCAATAAAAAGGGACTGCAATACCTTATGTGCAGTTATATCTCCAGCATGGTGTCCTCCATAAGCCTCAGAGTGACACTTGCGTAGGATCTGTTCCTGTTCATGCTCAGGCACACAACGTCTAATAACACCATCTACTCCTTCTTTATAAAGGTGTGGGTCATCCCGTAAGTAATGTCTTAAATCATAGAAAAACTTTTTCTTTTGCTGGTATGTGAAGCTAGGTGGTATAAATTTAGCAACAATGTAATTGGCATAATCAACATACCATGGAGCAGTGCGAGAAGTATTTATGATAGTTAATTGTTCATCAGGAAAGCTATCATCAATAGGTAGTGGGTCGTCAAGAACATTCTCTAACCTAGACAAGTTGTCTGCAATGGGGTTCTCAGCTCCCGTTCTATCAATAATATGCAAATCAAATTCTTGTAGCAAGATAACCCATCTAACAAGTCTAGGTTTAACAACTTTCTTTTCCATAAGATATTTAATAGCAGCATGATCAGTGTGACCAGTTACTTTAGAATCAACAATGTAAGGTCTGAACTTGTCACAAGCAAATACAACTGCTAAAAATTCTTTTTCAGTAATAGCATAATTTCTCTGGGCATTGTCTAGAGTTTTACTACCATATTGGATAACATTTAATTTGTTATCAACTCTTTGTCCTAAAATAGCACCTACAGCATAATCACTAGCATCACACAAGATTTTAAAGGGCAAATTCCAATCAGGTGGCTGGACAATAGGTGCAGAGATCAAGGCTTTCTTAAGTATTTCAAATGCTTCTACACAATCATCATCAAAGACAAAAGGAACATCTTTTTATAAGAGGTTAGTCTGAGGCCTAGAGATTTTTGATAAGTCTTTAATGAACCTCCTATAAAAATCGGCATGACCAAGGAAACTTCTTACAGCTTTGATGTCCTTAGGACACGGCATCTTTTCAATAGCATCAACTTTAGCTTTATCAACTTCAATATCTCTTTCAGAAATTTTATGCCCCAAGACAATACCTTCATTAACCATAAAGTGGCACTTCTCCCAATTCAAGACAAGATTTGTTTCTTCATATCTCTGCAAAACTCGATCAAGGTTGCTCAAGCAATCATCAAAAGAAGCTCCATAAACGGAAAAATCATCCATGAAGACCTCAACAATCTTTTCATAAATATCAGAGAATATAGTCATCATGCATGTTTGAAAAGTAGCAGGTGCATCACATAAGCCAAAAGGCATGCGTCTATAAGAAAAGGTACCGAAAGGGCAAGTAAAAGTGGTATTTTCTTGATCCTCTTTTGACGCATGTATTTGAGAGAAACCAGAATAGCCATCTAGAAAGCAAAAATGTGTATGTTTGGATAATATTTCTAGCATTTGATCAATAAAAGGTAAATGGTAATGATCCTTTTTAGTAGCTTTATTTAATTTGCGGAAATCAATTACCATTCTATAACATGTAGCAATTCTTTGTGGGATCAATTCATCTTTATCATTAGGAACAACAGTAATACCTCCCTTCTTAGGGACACAATGGACATGACTTACCCACTGACTATCAGCAACTAGATAAATTATACCTGCCTCTAGAAGCTTTAGTATTTCTTTCCTTACCACTTCTTTCATCTTAGGATTTAACCGTCGTTGGTGATCAACAACCAGTTTAACGTCCTTCTCCAATTTTATTTTGTGTTGGCATAGAGTGGGACTAATGCCCTTAAGATCATCAAGAGTATATCCAATAGCAGCATGATGCTTCTTCAGAGTTTTCAATAATTTCTCTTCTTCCTGCTCTGAAAGGTTAGCACTAATAATAACAGGATATATCTTCTTTTCATCGAGATAAGCATACTTAAGAGTATCAGGTAATGGTTTGAGCTCAAACACGGGATCACCCTTGGGTGGAGGAGGATCCCCTAGGATTTCAACAGGCAAGTTGTGTTTCAAAATAGGTCCCTGCTCAAAGAACACTTCGTCTATTTCCCTTCTTTCATTCGTAAACATATCTTTTTCATGGTCTAGCAAATATTGTTCTAAAGGATCGTTAGGAGCCACGACAATGGAAGCAAGACCAATAATTTCATCCCTACTAGCTAATTATTTATCATGGGGTTGTCTACGAAATTTAGCAAAGTTAAAATCATGAGACATATCCCCTAAACCAACGGTAACAATATCCTTTTTGCAGTCTATCTTAGCATTAACAGTATTTTAGAAGGGTCTACCAAATATAATGGGGCAAAAGTCATCTTGTGGGGAACCAAGAACAAGAAAATCAGTAGGGTATTTAACTTTCCAACACAAAACTTCAACATCTCTAACAATCCCCATTGGTGAAATAGTATCTCTGTTAGCAAGCTTAATTGTAACATCAATACCTTCTAACTCAGCAGGTGCAATGTCATGCATAATTTCTTTGTATAGATAATGAGGTATTGCACTCGCACTAGCACCCATATCACATAAGCCATGATAGCAATGATCTCCTATTTGAACAGAGATAACATGCATGCCTACAATAGGTCTATGTTTGTTTTTAGTATCGGGTCTAGCAATTCTAGCAGATTCATCACAGAGGCAAATAACATGCCCATCAATATTATCGACCAAGAGATCCTTAACCATAGCAACACTAGGTTCAACTTTAATTTGCTCAGAGGGTGTAGGTGTTCTAGTATTACTCTTACGAACCACAGTTGAAGCTTTAGCATGATCCTTTATTCTAACAGGGAAGGGTGGTTTCTCAATATAAGCGGTAGGTACAATAGGATCAACATTATAATTGATAGTCTTTTCTTCAACTTTAGCAGGTTCAACTACTTTTACTTCAAAGGGAGGATGATATTTAAACCACTTCTCCTTAGGAAGATCAACATGAGTAGCAAATGATTCACAGAAAGAAGCTACTATCTCATAGTCAAGTCCATATTTAGTGCTAAATTCACGGAAAACCTCGGTATCCATAAAAGATTTAACACAATCAAACTTAGGTGTTATATCTGACTCCTTACCTTCGTCGAGATCCCAATCTTCAGAGTTGCGCTTAATTCTTTCCAATAAATCCCATTTGAATTCAATAGCCTTCATCATAAAAGAACTAGTACAAGAAGAATCGAGCATGGAGCGATTATTGAGAGAGAGTCGAGCATAAATTTTTTGAATAATAATTTATCTTGAGAGCTCATGATTGGGGCATGAATATAACATTGACTTAAGCCTACCCCAAGCTTGAGCGATACTTTCTCCTTCGCGAGGCCAAAAATTATATATATAATTATGATCACGATGAACCTGATGCATATGATAGAACTTATGATGAAATTCCAATTTCAATCGGTTGTAGTTCCATGATCCAATATCATCGCATAACCTAAACCATGTCAATGCCTTTCCCTTCAAAGATAAAGGGAAGACCTTCTTCTTGATAACATCCTCGGGCATACTTGCAAGCTTAAATAATCCACAAACTTCATCCACATAGATTAGGTGCAAATCGGGATGCAATGTTCTATCTCCTGTAAAGGGATTAGCTAGTAGTTTCTCTATCATACCCGAAGGAATTTCAAAGTAAACATTTTCAATAGGTTAACTAGGTTGAGGAGCAACTCTTTGCTCTACTGGTCGGGGTGAAGATACCCCGAACAAGCCCCTCAAAGGATTATGTTCCATAGTAACAAGTGACAGTAAATTTCAGCACACTATATAAATTTTTCTTTACCAAAGACGCTTCACTCCCCGGCAACGGAGCCAGAAAAGAGTCTTGATGACCCACAAGTATAGGGGATTTGTCGTAGTCCTTTCGATAAGTAAGAGTGTTGAACCCAACGAGGAGCAGAAGGAAATGATAGGCAATTTTCAGTAAGGTATTCTCTGCAAGCACTGAAATTATCGGTAACGGATAGTTTTGTGATAAGGTAATTTGTAACGAGTAGCAAGTAATAAAAGTAAATAAGGTGCAACAATACGGCCCAATACTTTTTATAGAAAAGGACAAGCCTGGACAAACTCTTATATAAAGGAAAGATCTCCCGAGGACACATGGGAATTATCGTCAAGCTAGTTTTCATCACGCTCATATGATTCACGTTCGTTACTTTGATAATTTGGTATGTGGGTAGACCGGTGCTTGGGTACTGCCCTTTCTTGGACAAGCATCCCACTTATGATTAACCCCTATTGCAAGCATCCGCAACTACAAAATAACTATTAAGGTAAACCTAACCATAGCATGTGACTGATGCTGGTGTTATTGATATATATGTTGTCATTCATCCTGATGAAAGTTTTGAAGGCAATGATTGGCAGTTTGAATTTGCAGATGAGTTTGAGGCACTGCATAGAGGGCAAGATCAGGCAGAGGAACTGCATGCAGAGCATTATCAAGTAGAGCAAGTTCATACAGAGGAGGTGCAGGCAGAGAGAAGAAATGCATATGAGGTACAGGGCAGAGCCAAAATGACTGTTTTCAGGGCTGCAAGTTCATTGTCTGATACACGAAAAGGTGTTGTAAATGAAGAGATGCATACTTCAAATGACTCTGATAGTGACAGTGACTATGTTGTGCCTCCTGCAGAGAGCAACAGTTTTGCTGGAGATGAAGAAATCCTTGAGTACGGAAAATATGCCAAATAATTTAAGGAGAAAAAGAGGGGAAAATGTTGGGGGAGGAAGAAGCACAAGCCTGCAATGTAACTGAGGATTTCATTGTACCAGAAACATGTAAGTTGGATGATGATGCAGATGATACCCCTTACTTTGAAAGTGATGATGATCTTTCCTATGATGACGCTAGTGATGGAGAGGTCAATGCTGTCAGAAGGAGAAAGGCCACTCATAAAGTGTATGATGATAGTACAAATACACCACAATTTGAAGTTGGCCAGGCTTTTACTGACAGCATGCAATTCAAAAATGCACTAGTGAAATATGGACTAAAGAATTTCCATCACTTGCTATTTTCCAAGGATAAGAAAAAAAGAGTAAGTGCCAAGTGCAGCTGGAGTGGCTACCAATGGAGCATACAAGTCTGATTGGTTGGTGGTGCAAAGGTACAACAATGTCCATACATGTGTGCCTAGGAGAGATAATAAACTTGTGACTAGTACTATCATTGCAAAGAAGTATTTCAGACAGATAAGAGATAATCCAACATGGAGGGTGGAGAAGATGCAGGAATCTGTACTAGAAGATTTGCTAGCAGATGTTAGCATATACAAATGCAAGAGGGCAAAGAAGCTTGTGATGGATACACTCATAGATTCAACTAATGGTGAATATTCTAGAGTATTTGACTATCACCTTGAGTTAGTTAGGAGTAATCTTGGTAGTACTGTTGCAGTTACATTGGACCCCGATGAGCATAATGTGTTTCAAAGGATGTATGTTTGTCTAGATGGCTGCAAGAAGGGGTTTATGGCTGGATGCAGGAGAGTTGTTGGCTTAGATGGTTATTTCTTGAAAGGTGCAGTACATGGACAAATATTATCTGCAATTGGGAGAGATGTCAACAAACAGATGTACCCGATTGCATGGGCAACTGTTGAGGTTGAGAGTTATGACAGTTGGTATTGGTTTCTATCATATCTTCAGAAGAACATCCAGATAAACAACAATGGTGAGGGCTAGGTTTTCATCTCTGATCAGCAGAAGGGTCTCATAAGAGCAGTGAGTGAGATTTGTCCAGAATCAGAACATAGAATGTGTGTGTAATGCCCAGGATGGGACTATACCTCCTACGTGTCGAGGCACGACTTAAAGGTATAAGCCCATCTTAGAATGATCTCAAGTTTGGTATCTTTGCACGACTCATGTAAAAGAGGGATTAAATTGCAAAAGGAGATAGTTGGCTTACACCCGCCACTTCACACAATACATTACATAAGCAAGACATCATTCAAAACATCACAACCCGACTACGGGCGAAGATCCAAAAGAAAGATACCAAAACAACATAAAGCCACAGGTCAGGATCGAATCCTAGTAGAAACCACTACTGATCGTCGAAACGTAACAAGCATACGACCACTCTCTTCATCGAGCTCCCAGTGAAGTACTGAACCAGCTTCTGCATCAACTCGGCTGAACCTGCATCTGGTGTGGTGAAGTAACTGTGAGCCACAGAGGACTCAGCAATCCCGTTCCCGGGTAACATGACTATTTAAGCCTAGGGTGAGGATAAGGCTGAAGAAAGAATATGAGGTGAAGGGAAAACAAGAGTCTGCAGCAGCAACTAGCACTAGCTTACGTATACGAGAGCGAGAAGAGAAGTGCCTCGGTCGAAAGTTGATCACGAAGTGATCCTAGCTAAAGCCGGTCAAACATAACCCCACCGTGTTCAACTCCCGAATCCCTATTCGGAAATTGACAGTCACGGAACACACGCTGGTAGTGTATTGAATCATTGTGTCAAGTTATCTACAATCGGATATTAACAAGCTCCCATCTGCCACATAACCGCGGGCACGGCTTTCGAAAGTTCAAACCCTGCAGGGGTGTTCCAACTTGACCCATTACAAGCCCACGATCCGCGGAGTCGCAACTCCAAAGTGGGAAGACCCGAGTATCCTCGGAATCCCGTGCTCAAGTTAAACCGAACTAAGGTAAGGCTAATCCAGCAAATCCTCCCGGCGTGTCGACACCCTGATAGTAGCCGCACGTATTTAAGTCTCAGGACACGACCGGATGGGCGATTGTACAGGTTTTTACCAAACCTTGAGTTTCCTCGAGGTGGCCCCGCAGACTCCCCGTTTCGGACCAACACTCATGTGGAGCACTGGCCCGGGGTTGTTGATTTAAAATAAAAGAGGGTTTGCAAGGCCCTTATGCAAGTTTTATTAGTTTGTTATTAGGCAAATAGTACCAATGTTGGGACTTGCTGGAAAAGACTTAGCACTTAGCGGTTTATCAAGGGGGTCCCATACACCCCAACCGTGTTAGGAACGCATAATCAAGGAACATAACACCGGTTTATACGGTTCCTAACGGCATGAGTGGAACAAAACACCAAGCAAAAGGCTTAGCCTTCCACCCTTGCCAATATATAGATGATTTCATTTAAGCATTTATATAGTGTGATATAACCCAACCAAACTTCAACATGAAGCAAGCATCTTCAAACTTCACCTGCAACTAACAACGCTATAAGAGGGGCTGAGCGAAGCCTACGTATAGCCAATCAATGGTTTGCATAGGTAGGGTGGTTAGACAGGATCATGGTTACAATAGGAGGCTGACAGGAAAGACATGGGCATCGAGGCAAAACTATAGAGCGTGACTACTAGCAATAGGCAAAAATAGTAATGGTATCCGGGTTCGGTCATCTTGCCTGGGAATTCCACAAGGGAGAAGAACGGATCCATGAAGTAGACGGAGCAACATAGACGAGCGAAACCTCACAACTCCGGAACGAAACCGAAGCTAACAAGAGAAGCAACCGAAAAGAAAGAAACAACACGGTAAACATACAAGCATAAACATGCCATACGATGCACATCCAAGTATGATGCATGTCCGGTTTAATTATGCATGGCATGACAAGGTGCACAAACAAATACTACAAGTTAAGTGGAGCTCAATATGCAACGAGTTGCATATTGACGAAACACCACATTTAAATTATTTAGTTGACTCTCGTTATTCACAAGACAAGATTAATTGTTTTTAGCATGGCAAGAGGTGAAGCATAAAGAAACTACACTATTTAGACATTTTAAATGAGGCCGGAAAATAACAACAACATATCCGGAAAATCCCCATGAGCATGTTTAGTAATTATAAGCAAACAACAATTAAACATTTTAGGGTTGTTAACATGATGCGGATGACAAGATCAAGTTTTTATGCAATTATTATTAAAAGTTGACATAGGAGGATATGAAGTGTTGTCACCGTGGGGGAATGAAAGGGTGCCATGGCAACGATCCGAAAATGATGCAACGCAACATCTCGGTTCCGGTACTCGCTGAGAGTCCGGTGCAAAAGATAGATGGCGTGAGCGAGTGAAACAAGATGAAAGGTGGGGCGATCCCGTTACCGGGTTCCCACGAGTCGGTGACGAGGCAACCGAGGAACATGACAAAAGGGACGAAACGGACACGGTGCACACACGGGAAACATTTCATACAACCACAACAAGCAACACACGGGTCATCCACGGGGTCGTCTCGTTATACCTTTGAAGCGTGCGTTTCGGGGCGGTTCGAGATCGTAGTGGAAGGAGTCGTTCTCACGAGTCGTAGAGGAAGTAGTGGTTCATGTGGCGGTAGAGGTACTCGTTCGTAGAGGAAGTAGTCGTACACGGGGCGACGGTAGACGTTCACGGAGCTCGTTTTCCCGTAGATGTTCAGGTCGGTGTCGTGGTACTTGGGGTTCTCGTTTGCGACGGTAGTGGAAGTAGTGGTACTTGTACATGTAGTCGTTCTCGTCCGTAGTTGTTCATGTCATCGATGTCGGGGTACTTGGTCGGGTCGCCGTGGTACTTGTTGGTCATGTAGAGGTACTTGGCGTTCGACGGCGTCGTGGTACTTGAGGACTCAAAACGTTCGTCGGTCCAATCTCGGTGTAGATGTACACGTCGTCACGTCGTGGTACTTGCGTCCATGGATACTTGCTGGACCAAACAAAACAAGACGAAGCCGCCGGAAAAAGCACAGCAGCACTAGGACTTGGGGCGGCCTTGGGGACGAACGTGGAGCACGGAGGGAGATCGCGCCAGGAGGAGGCCATGGCGACAGACGGAGCAGGGCGCTGCTGGAGCTCGGGAACGCACGGCGCGCGGGACGGGCGCGGCGTCTAGGCGCTCGTGGCCGTGGGAGGAAGGAGGCGAGCCCTCGGCTGCTCGCGCGCTGGAGACGAAGCAGAGGACGGCCCTGGTCGCGGGGAGCCCTGGCGAAGGAGGAGCAGAGCTCGGAGTGACCTGGAGGCGACCACGCGAGGGGGGGCGCCGCGAGGCAGCTGAGGCGCGGGAGCTGCTGCCCCGGCTTGAGGAAGGAGGGAGGCGGCCTGGGACGCGCAGGTGGCACACGGGAGGAAGTCCATGGCCGGAGGGGCGCTGCCGCTCGCAGGCCTGCGATGGACGATGGCGCGGCCGCTGGAGGCGAGGGCCTAGCCGGCGGGGCGGCTGGCGCAGATGAGAGGGGCCGCGGGCGCCAGGCGCTGCGGGACGCTGAAGGAGGAGGCCGCTCGAGGGACGGGCGTTGAGGCGAGGCAGGAGGCCTGCGCGGCGGGTGGCTGCCCTGGTCGAGGAGATGGAGGGATCCATGGGTTAGGATCGAGGGACTCGGGAGATGAGGCAGGGAGCGAGAAGATCGGCTCGGGATCGAGCGCTGGGCTCAGGGCAGAGGCGCGAGATGGGGGCGCCGCGCTGGGATGGAGCGATGGGTGCGAGGGAAAACGAGGCAGAGCGGGGGGGTCGATGGGATCGAGAAGAAGCTGGCGGCGGGGTCGGTAGGAGGAGGAAAGAGCGATCGCTCGGGCTAGAGGCTAGGGTTACGGGGGGATGCGGGTTGTAGGAGGAGTTGGGCCTTGAGGCCGCGGAAGGCCTGAGGGATGGGAGTGAGGTGCGGGCTGCTGCGGCTGGGCCCTCTCTCTTTTTATTTCTTTAGCAGAAACAAAAGAGAAGAAAAGAAAAAGAGGAGGGGTTAGGGAAAATAACACAAAGGACTATTTTTCTCGGGCACATAAAAACGAGCACGGTCCGAGAAAATAGAAAAGGCAAGATCGAAAGAGATATTCAAACATATTTGAATTTAATCAAATGGGTTTGAACTAAGACTTGATTATTGAAGTGTCCAAAAATGTTCGAATTTTTGGAGGAACCTCGAAACAACGGAAAAGAATTACAGGGAAGGGTTTTCAAAGGAGAAACTCGAAGTGAAATAGACATGGGGAAATATTGCAAGTGTGTTACGGTGATCCCAAACAATGGAATATTTTAATACAGCTCCCTAAATATTGAGAGGCTTTTATATGTTATAAAGAGAAGACATCTTCCCTCGATTTAAATGGACCGAAGGTCCACACGATTTATTTAAGTTGAGATGCAAAAGAAAATATGACATGATGGCATGATGACATGATGCAATGCAAAAAATAAATAACACAAGCACAAAAGAACACACGGGCAACCCGGAACATCTGGAATCTTCTGGAATCTTCTGGGACGTCGGTCTTCGGGCGTCACAGTGTGCTAGGCACATCTATGCAAATTGGAGAAAGAAACACAGGGAGAAGATATATCAAAAAATATTTTCGGCATGTGCAAAAGCTTCTGACAGAACATGATTCAACTCACAGAGCAAAGCTTGCTAAAAAAACAGAAGACGGGGCAAAAGATGAAATGAAAACCAATCCTGAACATTGGAGCATGGATTTTTTCAAACTTGGCTCATATTTTGATTCTGTAGAAAACAATATGTGTGAGTCCTTCAACAATTCCATCATGAGAGCAAGATTTTATCCTGTAATTACTAGTCATGAGATCATAAGAAAAAAGTTCATGGCTAGAATTCAAGAGAACAGAGCAAAGCCTGCAAAGTGGAGTGGAACTATATGCCCTAATGTGTTCAAGAAGTTGCAGCTCAACATAAAGAGACCAGGAAGATGCAGAGTGCTATGGAATGGCAAAGATGGGTTTGAAGTGCAAGAGGGTGAGTACGGAAGGTTCACAGTTGATCTAGAGAAATGGACTTGTTCTTGCAGATATTGGGAGCTCTCTGGACTGCCTTGTGCTCATGCAATTAGTTCAATATACACATGTGGTTTCAAACTTGATGATTTCATAGCAGATTGTTACTCCATCAACACAAACAACCAAATATATGACCATGTGCTGCAACCAGTGGAGGGCAAAGAGAGTTGGCCTATTTCTGACAATCCTAGACCGCATCCTCCTGTAAGGGTTAATAATAAACCTGGGAGGAAGAAGACTGAAAGAACTAGAGAGGAGCAAGAGAAGCCTGAAAGCAGCAAAATTTCAAGGAAAGGAGTCAAGATGAGATGTTCAGTATGCGGCAATACACAACACAATAACATGAAGCATTCAGAAAATCCTCAGGACAACAACTATGTAAAGGCAGCAAAGAGAAGTAGGAAAAGGACACAAGCTGCAGGCATGGCTCAGGTAATTTTCTATCTAGGACCCATTCCATTTTAATAATGATAAATGTGTCGAAGACGTTGTCGAATGGTCTCAATGGTCTTGTCGTAATGCTAGGACCCATTCCATTTTAATAATGATAAATGTGTCAGGGACGTTGTCGGATGGTCTCGATGGTCTTGTCGTAATGCTAGGACCCATTCCATTTTAATAATGATAAATGTGTCGGAGACGTTGTCGGATGGTCTCGATGGTTTTGTCGTAATGCTAGGACCCATCCCACTATTATAATGATAAATGTGTCGGAGAAGTTGTCGGATGGTCTCGATGGTCTTGTCGTAATGCTAGGACCCATGCATTTTTCATAATGATAAATACCATTCCATCTCGACTGTTGCATTATGTAGGACCAACCAACAAGAACAACTAGGAAAGCTATCAAAAGGGGAAAACCCACCAATAGGAAGGGCCATGCTCACACCAAGCAACCAGTTCACAACCATGCATAACCCAGCCAACACAGAGTTCACAACCACCTCCAAGGGCACCAACAGTTTCAAGTGCTCCACCAGCTCCATGGGCACCAGCACCTCCAAGGGCTCCAGCAGCTACAAGGGCTCCAACACCTCCAAGGGCTCCAGCAGCTCCAACAGTACCAAGCCCATTTAGGGCACCAAGGGCTCCAAAGTCTCAGCCAAGCACATCTTCATCAACAGTTCCAGCTTATGGTGATGGGAGGTTGGAGTGGCTTCTAACACGAAGGAGGGGATAATGTGCCTATGGTTAGATTAATGGTGATGTGTAGCATCAGTGATAAGCCTGAGCTCTTGTTGATGTAAAACATCACTTAAATTATGTGCTTTTGGTCATGACAAAACAACTGAATTATGTGCTTGTGGTAATGCTATACTCCATTGTGGATGATGAAAGAAATTGTAAGATCTTATGGTAAAATTCTTGTGTATATTGTTCTGTTTCTCTATTTTTCATTTCCTATGCTGTCAAACTTAATTATCCTACTTCAGTGTTGTGTGAAATACTAACAGTGCTATATGCAATGTACAAAGTTGTTGCTTCGCACATGTTCACAATTACACAAAATTCAGACAGAGTATTATGATCAAACTAGATATAATTCAGACAAATTGCTGCTTTGCACATGTTCACACTTGTATTGAAACAAAATCACACATTGAATGCAGATTTAGCATCACTACTGCATAGACACAATGCAACTGGACATCTTTAGCACATTGACATCTCACTGTCCTGATATAGAACTAGTGCAACATAACATAGCCATTGCAATGGTAATAAAAAAACGAGAAAATCTTTCTAAACACCCCTGCATCTGACTGAATCTTCAGCTTCAGTGACTTGATTTCAGCAGCTTGGATGTCAACCTTCTCATGCAGTTTTTGCATCTCCATCTTCTCACACCTCTCTTTCTCCAAATCTTCCACCAACCTCATGTTCTCACCTTTGTTATCCCATATAGAATTGCGCAAGTCCACAATCAGCCGCCTCAGAAATGGTGTTGTTGGATCATCTGTCCAGTAGTAGTACTTCCTCCAATCTTATGCATTTTTTAGAAAAAGACCCAAAATGAGCAACCAAAACAGTGCGAACCAAATGTAATAAGAACCATGTTGGAGAAAAATACCTGACGAAACCTGCACTTGTGATATCTTCTTTAGGATTGTCATCGCTCCATGAAATCCATCTAGGCGTCTTTGCCCCGCAATCACAATTAATCGGTGGCTTGTACCCCATTGGGTGCTCTCTGTAGGGGATCAGCGGCCCTAAACTACGGCAGTGCCTAGAGGACGAGGAACCGCGCGAGGAGCTTGAGCTCGCCATGACGGAGGAGGTTGAGCAGATGAGAGAAGAGGAGGGAATGGGGATTGGGGACGAACCCTAGCAGGGAAGGGGGATTTATTCTTCCCGCGCAAACAAGGAACCCTCGGAGCCGATTCCCGCGCGAAAAAGGCGCCTCGGTCAATCCTACCGCCCAACCACCTCCGCCACGTGTGCAAAACCACCATCTCAAACCACTTAAAACGTCTCGGGGGGTGATTTGTCCGGTTTATGACAGTCCATGGGATTAAGAAGCCGGTTTTGCAGTTGGGGGGTGATCTGCCCGAAATCTGACAGTTCAGGGGGGTATATGGACTTCTTTCGGTCGAGGAGGGGGCGAGAGAGGTCGTGCGGGGAGGAGGGGAGAGGTCGTGCGGTCGTGTGCGGGCAGCCGTTTTCTTTTTCCGAACGACGGGGCAGATTAGCGATCGATGGATTTGGCTTAATGTGGTGTTTAGGAACGGCGGACCGGCCGAACGCTCGGCCGGTCGCGGCCACGCGAGCGAGCGTTCCTTATATCCCCGAGCGACACGTATGTATAGGGTCCACACCTAATCGTTGCCTTATCTGCTTCTTCGTCCAAAGCAAAAGCTGGAACCGCAGTTGATTTTTGCTTCAACCAACAAGCGAGCTGGAACCACAGCTGATTTTGGCTACAACTGCATCGCATTTTTTGCTACAACCGGTGTTCTGGAAAGCTACAACCGATGCGGCGAAAAGCTTCAACCAGCGGCGGCAGATGCTGGAACCAACCACTGCCACAATAAAAGGCTACATCCGGCATCACACAAAGCTTCAATCGGCGTTGAAAAAAGCTTCAAACGCTGAAATGCCGATGCTAGGGGTTGGCTACTACCAACAGGGAAAAAGCTTCAAGGTGTCGCAAAAAGCTTCAACCGTAGATAATAAAGCTTCAACCGTAGCCGATTTTTGCTACCACCGGCAAAGTTGTTTGCTACATCCATCAGGCGGAGCTGCGACCTCGCGACGGCGATGATGATTTGCTGCAACCATAATAGGATTTTGCTACTATCATTGGAGCTTTTTGCTACTTTTCTCTGGTTTGTAGTGTCTGATTGGGAGCTTTTTTTCCAACGGTTGAAGCTGTTTTTCATACACGGTTGAAGCTTTTTTCGTCCACGGTCGAAGCTTTTTCTGCAGCAAAATGCTACAACCATTGACATAAAATGCTACAACCATTGACATAACAGTCGGAATGCTACAACCATTGACATAAAATGCTACAACCGTTTATAAAAAAAGTTTCATTGCAGCACATCGGGTGGGTCTGGTGCGACCGGCCGAAATTTCGGCCGGCGCACCGGCGCCTAGCGTTGCCCTTTTTTGCGTTAAACATCGAAGAATTAAGAGCCATTAGATCTTGTTAATGGATGGGTCAGATTGTTTGGTTCTTCGCCCTCTCTTCCCTTTATAGGGGTAGTAGATGTATGAAGGGATATGATGAATTTGGATCTCCGCACTTCGTGCTTTTGTAGGGGTAGTAAATAGATTAAGTAAATAAATAAGGATGTTCACAATAATCTAAACGCAGAAGCCAAGTGAACGTGTGGTTGGATGGTTAGAGGGACAGTGGTATCCCGAGCCCACCAGGGTTCAAGTCCTCGTGCTTGCATTATTCCTGGATTTACTTCAGTATTTCTGGCAAAACGCTTTCAGTTGGAGGAGACGTTCCCGTCGACGATGAGGCGCCTACGGTGACTTCGTAAATCTCAAGATGATATGCCGGCTCAGTCTCTCGAAGGTGCTCATAGGAGCAGGGTGTGCGTGTGTGTGTTCATAGGGGTGAGTATATGCGTGTATATATGAGCGCTTGCGTCTATACCATGTTCAATTTTTTTGCCACGCCACACAAACTAAATAAAGTAGATGATTCTCCACGCGTTGTTGAGGGATATTTTTGTTGCTAAATGTTTTAGTGTGGAGAAATAAACCATGCCAAAAAATAAACAGTGACTTCCATCAAAACATTTCCGGTAAACATATCTTCCAAAGGATGTACATACTTGCCTGCGTAGACTAAGCAGTAGTCTTAATACAAAGAACTCAAAACGAAGAAGGCTTTCAATGATAACACTTGTCTGTTAGATACATGAAAGAGTGCATCAAAATCAGGATAGCTATAGCTAAATGTAAAAGGAATAAATTTGGATGTTGGATCCATGTATGTATGACTATTTTGTTTGCTTAGCTATTTTTGTGGAGTATGGTAAAAATGCAAGTAATTCATAAACTATCTTTTTTTGTGTGTGGGTGAATTCATAAACTATATGGGGACAAAAGAATGTACACAAGGGAGGAGTGGCATAAGAAAACCCACCACCGCTAGGAGAATACATGGTATTGTAAAGTACTCCCTTCGTCTCATAATATATGACTTTTTTGACACTAGTGTAGTGTCAAAAAATATCTTACATTATGGGACGGAGGGATTACATAATATGTCTCCTTGGATGCCCATTAATTAATTGATTAATTTGTAACTACTGTTTCAAGCTGCACCTCTCGCCACACAAGTTTGGCGAGAAGAGGAGAGAAATTGGTTGGTTTGGCCTGACTGTCTAGGAGGGACTGAGCTCATAACTGCTGGATTAATCTATCTATTTAATGGGTCAAGGAAATTGTAACAGCAGGTGAACACGACCACGATACCTTGAATTTCAGAAACATCGTCTCCCTGCTTGTAAGCTTATCACTGATAGAAAAGAGCAATCTAGATGGCTTCCTCCCTAGCTGAGCTGCAGAGTCAGGTGGCCAAAAAACACTACCATTGCCATGCTAGAAGATCAGAGATCGTTGAATACTCACCTCATATATGCCAAGTGAGAGCAGATCTATGTACAGCCCGACAAAGATGGGGCTGGATCCAACATTCCTCCAACTTGTCAGAATGAAGGTTTCAGTTTTCCAGCTTCCTGATGCTGTTTGTTTGGCCCATGGAGCTAAATAAACCGACCTGAAACACATCAAGTAAGAAACAATTTCACTGATACAGTTATGTGAATTAATGGTTTGTTTCAAATTACCAAGGAACAAATAATTCACAGTCTAGTAATGTTGGGATGGATTTTATTAGTTTGATTATATATAAAATCCATCCCAACATTTTGTAGATGGAGTTCTCAATAATCTCTCTTTATTTGGTTAACTTGGTTAATCTGGTCATATATGCAACATGGGTATAAAGGGTATGCAGAAACAGATCATGTAGTACATAGTAAGATGATAATGTAATAATTCGCAACAGAGTCAGGCAACCCAACCTCACGCTCACCTGAATCCAAAAAATACATAAATGCACACCCGTCAGTGCATGTTGGAAACAAAAAGACAATCAGATTTGCCTTGACTCACTGGATCGGAAAACCAACAGCGTCAGCATGCATACATACACAAAACAGGGGAATAATCTGTACGCATAACACACATGTCAGCACCGGAACAGATCGATGGGACCTAGGCATGATCGGATGAAGGCGACTTACGTATGTGTAGAGCGCATCATGTAATCCTCAAACATGTACTATGGATCTTCCTTGTCCTCGAGGATGTTTATGCCCTTCTGCATGTCCACGCATCCTCCATATTGATGGTCTTGTGATCCTGCCCTGGCCCCGCAAGCCTCGCCGCCGGTTCTATCCCTGATGGTGGCCCCAAATCCTAGAGGAGGTTGGGTTCTAGTGCGCCTACCACCGCGTGGCGATTGTGTCACTTGGGCAAAGATGGGGAGATGGGAGACAGGGAGGCCAACTTATGAGGAGCGATTCCACAGAAGACGTTTCGATTGAAGAAATGTTCTCTTCAGCTCCCGCGGGTCTAGGAAGGAGAAGCCAACGGAAGGGACCTCGCGTGTAGCTTACGGAAAAGATCAAGTCTTCACTATAGATCCACAAAAAAATAGTTGTAGATTTTTTTTGAACATAGTACAGACGCAAGCGCTCACATAACACACATGTCAGCACGAGAACAAATCGATGGGACCTAGGCATAATCGGATGAAGGCGACTTACGTATGTGTAGAGCGCATCATGTAATCCTCGAACATGTACTGCAGATCTTCCTTGCCCTCGAGGATGTTTGTGCCCTTCTGCATGTCCACCCATCCTCTAGATTGATGGTCTTGTGATCCTGCCCTGGCCCCGAAATCCTCGCCGCCGGTTCTATCCCTGATGGCGGCCCCAAACCCTAGAGGAGGTTGGATTCTAGTGCGCCTACCACCGCGTTGCGATTGTGTCGCTTAGGCGAAGATGGGAGGCGGGGAGGCCAACTTATGAGGAGCGATTCCAAGGAAGACGTTTCGATTGGAGAAATGTTCTCTTCAGCTCCCGCGGGTCTAGGAAGGAGAAGCGAATGGAAGGGACCTCACGTGTAGCGTACAGAAAAGATCAAGTCATCGCTGTAGATCCATAAAAAAATTAGTTGTAGATTTTTTTGAACACATTACAGATGCAAGTGCTCACATACACGCGTATACACTCACCCATATGAACGCATACACGCACACCCTACCCCTATGAGCACCTCCGAAAGACTGAGTCGGTATATCATCTTGAAATTTGCGAAGTCACCGTAGACACCTCATCATCGACGGGAACGTCTCCTCCCACTAAATACGCATCACTGGAAATCCTTAAATAAATACAAGAATAAATGCGAGCACACCGTAGGCACCTCGTCATCGACGGGAACGTCTTCCCCCACTGAATGCGCATCGCTGGAAATTCTGAAATAAATCCAGGAATAAATGCGAGCACCAGAATTTGAACCATGATGGGCTGAGGATACCACAGTCCCTCTAGCCATCCAACCACAAGTTCGTTGGCAAAATTAGTTGTAGATGAGGTGAGGTGGCATGTGGGGGCATATGTGCTAATGTGGATAGGCTGCATGTCTAGATAAATAGATAGTGGTGATCAACTAGTTAGAGCATCTCCAGCCGCGCCCCCAACAGCCCCCAGACGATTTTTTAGCACCGGTGGTCGAAAACCAGCCCAGTCGCGCCCCCACGATCTCGTTTAGCGCCGGTTTGGACGAAATACATGACCTGCGTTAACCCAAGCGCCCGGGTGTCGCCTGGGCGCGCCGGCACAAGCCAAAAGCAGCGTGGGGCCGCTCTGTCAGCGACGGAAGCCCGTTTCCCCGCCGTTTTCTCCCGCGTTGCTGTCTAGGATCACATCTCTTCTCCATTCCTCCCGCCATCCTCCCTACCCTTCCGCCCGCCATGCCACCGAAGAAGTACGTGATGCCGCGCGCCGCGACGGATCCCACAGCCGCGGCCGCGGCCACGGCCGCCGCCAAGCCGAAGCAAAGGAAGTCGAGGGCACTGCTATCCAAGCCCCCCGGCATGTCCAACACCGAGTGGAAGGCGGATGTGAAGCGCCATGATGGGCTGATGACGAACAACACCGTCAAACTCGACTTGCTCCGGACCAACGCCGCCGCAAAACTCGAAACTCAAAGCTCAAGACGAGAAGAAGAGGAACAACGACTTCGCCTTCTTGATGGGCGGCGCTGACATGCTCCAGAGCGGCGACGAGAAGCTCAAGGCGTGGTTCTTGGCGGAGCGCGGCCTCATCCTCAGTCAGATACTGGCGACGCTGACGCCGCCGCCGAGGCCGGTGGCCGATGACGATGCCTCCGCGACGCCCAGCCCCACCGACGATGCCTCCGTCGCGACGCCCAGCAACACAGAAGCCGCGCCGACCAGCCCGGAAGCCGCACCGACTCCTTCCAGCCCGCGTACGCCGCCGCCGATGCCGCCGGAGGCTGAGCTCGACGTTTGATGCACTCCTTCCGCGTCCTTCCTTTTCTACACGCCGAACTACTGCGTGTCCTTTTTTGATCGCCGAACTGTGGCACCGAATCGCCGAACTATTGCGATGATCGCGAACTATCGCACCGAATCTCCGAACTATTGCGATGATTGCCGGTTGTTGTTTCTTTGAGCGGGAAAGATTGAGTTCGAATATGGGCCGCCTTGGGGACGGCACGTGGGGCCTGGCTAGGGAGAAACGAACCCAGGGGCCGATCTAGCGCTTGCTCGCCCTCATGCTGCCCTTTTTCGGCGCCCCGGGGCCGAACGACTGGAGATGCTCTTAGGCTACTTCCAATGCATTGGTGCTTAGGTAAGGTGCTAAGCACATTAAAAACTTTAGCAACAAAAACTCCCAATGCATAGGTGCTTAACTTGTTGGTGCTAAGCATCCCTTATTCAATGATTTTGCAACTAAAGTTCTTCATGCATTGGTGGGATTCTTCAATTTAAATGTTTTGCCTAGGTTCTCGCGCTTGGCATTGTTTCTTCTCGGGGTCACCACACTCATCTCTCTCCTTTTAATTACATTGGCACATCAGATTTTTTGCCTACATGGCAGCCTTAGCACCTGTACAAGGTGGAGCATTGGGAGGGGCCTTAGGTATTATAGATAAGCGCCTAGATTAATAAATAATGGCAAATGGCAACCCCGCCCCAAATGTGAAAAATCACAAAACTGGCCCTTTGGGCAAAGTTCAGCACAAAATGGCCCTATTTTCAAAATATTTCACAAAATGGCCCTACCCGCATGACGCCCGCACCCGGGGCGCCATGCTAGATGACATAACGCCCTGGTCAAAGGCGTCATTCGGGTCATCGGTGACTTGCCACGCTGGCAGGGTTTGGCACGATGACGCCCCAGGGCAAGGCGTCGTGCTCAGGACTATGGCGCCCCGGCCCGGGGCGCCATGCCCCTGTGCGTGAACAAAACAGAGTTTCCTCTGCTTTTCCCTCCACAAACCCTCACTTTTCCCCCTTCTCCACCCCGGCCGCCCCACTCAAGCCCCTCCCTAATGCCCACAAAATTTCATGGATCGGAGCTCCAAATCGGTGATTTATCCTTCCCTTCGACCCGTGAAGGTATTCTCCATCATCCCTCCACTTTTTGTTGGTTGAAATCTCCCCATTGTGGGGATTTGGGGAAACCCTAGGTCATCCAATTTTGCTATTTTTGTTGATGCTTTTTTGTGTTTATGATTCTAGATGGCGAGGATCGTCAATGTGCATCATGTGGACTTTGTCTCCTTTGAGAAGGGAGACGCGGAGTATGGTGACCCGAAGAAGAAGCCGGTAGTGATGGGGTTCGCACAAGTCCTAGCCTTGAGGAGGTTTTGTTTGAGCTTCGAAGAAGGGTGAATTGGATGGAAGAAAGATATGGAGTAGACTTAATCGGAAGGTATAATGTTGGG
This sequence comes from Secale cereale, assembly GCA_902687465.1. Classification (NCBI taxonomy): domain Eukaryota; kingdom Viridiplantae; phylum Streptophyta; class Magnoliopsida; order Poales; family Poaceae; genus Secale; species Secale cereale. The sequence continues at coordinate 400,648,027 of LR738711.1, read as the reverse complement.
TATGGACAACATATTCGTTGGAAGATAATGCCTCTTGACTCCGAGTTTCATTGGGAAGCATATAAAGAAAGTGTGTTGGCCTCACAAGATAAATCATTTGAGTTATTTGCCACAAAGGTTGTTCGTGCTCCATTGAACATTGATTTGAATCGTTGTGCATCTTCATATGATGTTAGAAGCCCGGTTCGAGATTCAACACATGTCACTCCGGATGTGCATGACACAACAATGAGCCAACCTCCAATGACCCAATGTTTGAGCCCCTTGGGGAATGACCAAGGTGATAATGAAGACTTGCATATGGATGGTGGTGAGTTTGAGGGTGATGAATCGGAGGCTTATCTTCGTGATCATTATGTTGGTGATGTTGAGGCAAATTCACACTTCGGGCATCTGCGAGGTGTTAATCTCATCATGCGTCTGTTCACCCCCCTCCTCCTCCATGTCATCAACCGATTCTTTGCCTTGCTGCTGGGTGTCGCTTGATGATGATCTCGATCTCGAAGCTGTAGGGACGGCGACATCAGTGGAGCGGCAGCCTAGTAGAGCACCAAGGCCACGTGCCCAAGACTTGCTCCGCTATGAAATTGACATATCATGAAGTTAGGAGATGTACCCAAAAAATGTGTATGAAAAGCAAATTGTGGCATACCTCGACAAAAGCTTTAAGCTTATTGCACGACTCTTCACCTGGAGGGTACTTGAGTGCCTCACCGACGTCGTTGACATGTTTCGAGAGCTCGTTTTGCTGTTGGACACAATAGGACAAATCATTTTGGCACAATGTAGGCAAGCATATAGATATAACGGTAACTTACCACAAAGCGGATAGTTGGCGCCGTTTCATACCGTCTACCATATCTAATAAGCCTGTTGTACTCAATATTGGCCATCTGATCAAAACCTGGATTTGGTTCATGTAATATGTCCCCTGGCTGAAATGCGGGTGCATTAAGTTGAGTACGGGCAATGGAACGAAACCACAAAAGATAATTGTTGAATACTTCCGTATCAAAAGGCCGTGGGGGAGGCTTAGAAGTCGGTTCACGTAGTGAAAGCTCAATCTTATTGAGCTTTTGCTTGAACTCCTGGATATACACGTCATGCTCTCGATCTCATTTTTTTATACTCTTCTGCTTCATTTTGTCGAGACTGCATAGCATTTGACAATTGCATTTTCGTTAGTATCTTCAAAACAATGGAGAAAGCATTTGAAGTGCTAAGCACTTACCTATGCAAATGTAGTGAAGTGTCCTTGTACTTCGGCGGGGTCTCTTGAAATAAGCTAAATTGTGTCATAACTCGTTGTGGCTGATAAAACTCAACAGCATAATAACAAATCAATGGGTAACACATCCGCCATAAGTGTGCTTCCTGTAGACACTTTGGGTTAAGTCTGAAAGTAATATGACCAGCTCCCCTACCAATATTGCCCTCCGTTCCGTACGGTTGCCAGGTAACCTATAACCAAAGATTAAGAAAATACTACATTGTTAGTATGAATTTTGGAAAACCGAACAAACCGAAGAGACAAAGCAAGAGACTACTAAGATAACCTGCTCCGGGGTCATGATGTCAAGCTCGTTGCAGTAGTGCAAATACATGGTCTTTGAATTGCCAAAAAAACCTTCAACCTTGTCCCACTTATACGCCCATGTAGGCATACGGTCTGGGTCATCATGATCATCCCACCGGTCGTAACCCTTTGGTATAGGCCGCCCCACTGGCAGGTGCTCCCAACTCCAGATCGATAATAGAAGCATCGCACCACCGATGTTGGCTTCCTTTGACTCTACGACGTTTCTTGGATTCGCGCCCCTACGACACGCCTCGTCCAGCTACACACAAACAAGATATATGTCATTACAAACTACAAAAGTTCTACATCTTCAATACACTATGATAAGCAAAACTACTTACCTGACGATACAAATAAGCCAACGCCGCCGTACCCCAACTGAGTCCATGCTCCCACCCAGCAAACAGCTTAAGCCACACAAAGGAAGCGTTCACGCCAGTGCCGTCAGCGAAAAGAGTTCGGCTGACTACATACCACAAGTATGCCCTGGTATACTGCTGCACTGTTTCATCGTCCGCACGAGCCGGGCATTTCCCAAAGTTCTCAGCAATCCAATGATAACTTGCACCGGCAGACTTCCCTTGTACCCCTGACTCCCTCCCTATGAGTCCAACCATAATCTCACGCCATCCATCAGAATCTATGCTAAAACAAATAGGCTCTCCTTTGATGGGAAGTCCAGTGATCAGAGAAACATCCCGCAAAGTGACCGTCATCTCCCCAACATAGAAGTGAAAAGTATGTGTCTCAGGGCGCCATCGGTCAACGATTGCCGTGATCGCACAAGGGTTCATCTTCGGCATCGAACGAGACACGAGTGAGATGAAAGGGAGAAGCCCAGTCTTCCGAATATACTCCGTGTATCGCTCGTCATACTCCATCTTGTCATGAACCGAACCGGACCTCAGGTGAAGCTGATCAAAAACCCTTCCTTCTTCTGCCATGAACCGTCCACGATGCAATTGATCATACGATGGATGGATAAGAAAAGCCATCCTGCAAATTACGAATGTATATGGTAAGCCCCGTTGTCATTTGCAAATATCCGCACTAGTGCAAAAATATACATACATGTGCAAAATTTCTACACTAATGCTTCTGCCATACACCATATATGTGCATATAATTTTCTACAATATATCCAATATCATACATCATATATTTGCACTAATTCTTCCATACACCATATATGTGCGTACATATCCTAACCAAACTCATAGCACCTTCATAAAAATCCTATATCATACATATTCTAAGCCATACATATCCTAAATCACACTAATCCACACATTATCACACAAAAATCCACTATTCATTTCAACAACAAGATGAAGTAGGGTTTCACCCAAATCAATCAAATGGACAGATTTCATCCAATAGAAAGAGGGGAAAGGGAGGAGAATACCTTGAGGATTCGAAGGGCTACCGGATCCACCAATCTTTGGCTCAGATCCGCAGCTCTTGAGTGGGGAGAGGGAGGGCGATTTTTGGGGCGCCATGGAGGGGAAAGAACAGAGGGAGGAGAGAAAGGAAGAAGACATACGAGATGGGATCGGGGGTTCGATTTGCTGAAGGGGTATGACGCCCCAGGTCGGGGCGTCGTGGATCAGACCATGGCGCCCTGGGCCGAGGCGTCATGGGCCCAAGGCCGTGCCCACGTGGCAGTCAGCGCCGACGAGCATGACGCCGTTGACCAGGGCGTTGTGCTAATATGCATGACGCCCCGAGTGCGGGCGTCATGCGGGTAGGGCCATTTTGTGAAATATTTTGAAAATAAGACCATTTTGCGCTGAACTTTGCCCAAAGGGCCAGTTTTGTGATTTTTCACGCCCCAAATCCTTTTTTTTTTGCGGGGCCCCCAAATCCTTCTTTTAAAGGAGTATACATAAATACTGATTCATCACAAGCAAAAATCCCCTTCCCACCCTCTCACCTCCACACCAGCGGAAAAATAGTAATAATCCTCGCCGCCCAACCCCAACACCCACCCTCACCGGCGCGTGCGCGTGCGATGCTTCCGCGCCGACGTCGGCAACGGGTGGTGCAGTGATGGTGGGCTTCTTCCGCAGCGGCAACCTTGCCTCCAGGGTGTTCGACCGGCAGTTCCTCTCTCCGCGCCCCGGCGCAACCGTACGCTTCTTTCTCCTTCCTCCCGCCTCGCTAATTCTGAGAATCGGTGATAGGCGTAGTGCTCTTGCGACTGTGGGCACGCGGAGGGCGGTCGAATGCGGCTGCTTTCCTTGCATTAGGGCGGGCAGAGGGTGGTGTCGATGTGGTTGCCGTTGCTACACGTGATTACCCTTTGTGGCCTCTGGGGGGTTTGGGGGTGGAGTGAGGCCCCATTTTTGGGGTTGTACTGTTGACTATGGTACTCCTGTCTGTGCTGTAGTATGGGAACTGTGGCTAAGATATTTGCCAGAGATATCTAGAGTCTAGAGCTAATGACACTCCTGGTATTAACCATACATGGTAAAATATTAATGCGACAATGTCATGCTTGTGAATAACCAGTTAGGGCATGTACAATGGTTGATAAGATAGTCTTATCTTAAGTCTTGCATGTAATTTAGAGATGACAAAAAAATATGCCTACAATGGGTCATTTCTTAGCCTTATCTTCAATAACTAGTTATTCCTAAAAACATGGTGAGACATATTGTGCTAAGAGATCATCTCTTGTCCTCTCTTAAATAAGAAAAGACAAGCCTTTTCTTATAATTTCTCTCTCCTCCACCTCATCATTTATCCTACGTGGCATTGCTAAGATAGAACCATTGTACATGCCCCTAGCTCATAAGCAGTGAAATGTCACAAAAAAATAACAGGTCAAATGAAGTAGGCAATGGTCTGAGTGAACTGACAACATTCCACCTATCACCTTAACAATTTTAGGATAATTTGTACAACAGGGCGATGCAAGATTATCTTATCCGGTTATCCCTATGACTTAGACAATTATCTATGTCAAGTAGTTTAGTTAACTAGTTTATGGTTTGGAAAACAAAAGAATGGTGCAGGATGTCAAGCTTGAAACTGAGTGTGAGGAATAATGCAGCAAAATCCTTGGACTTCTGAATTGAGTTTTTTTTGGTAGAGTTGTTATGTAGTGCAGAACACCTATCAAGCATGAACAAACAAGTAAACAATTGCCTATTGTGTGTGATTGAAAATAAACATACATGCAATATTGATGAATTTGTTATTGCATGTGTCCATAATCTAGGATAGATGAAACATGCACAAAATCTGCACACGTGATGTTGTGGTAATATTTTTAGATAAATATATTCATTACCCAAGATGGGGAGTGTAACTGTCAAAAGTTAAAGTTCAAGAATGTAGGCTCATATCTTTTTAGGTAGGCATAATTCACACTTGTTGCTGTATATTTTTTGATGACCAATGTGTGTTGTCTTTCTGTAATAAACTATTGGTACTCGCATGCTTTGGTGTTCTAGCATGCTCTTTATATTGAGTCTTGGTTATGAACTTGTAACGGGAGCAAATTTTTGCAACCTTTTTATTATGCAATTTAAGAAGATTTAAGTGGTTTTTCTTCTCCTTCCCTTTTCCATTGTTGACAGGTTAATACTGTCAGACAATTCTATGAGAATTTGGTTCCAAGTTACACTATATACGACATAGATTGCCCAGATTATTCGTTTCGCAAGTTCACTGATGATGGCAAGTATCTTGTGGCCTTTAGTCGAAACCACCAAGATTTGATTGTGTACCGTCCCATCTGGTTAACGTTTTCATGCCATGAAGAATGTGATTCTCATGATCTTCCGGCCAATGCAGAGAGATTTGACAGTTTCTTTAAGCAGCTCTACTCAATCTCACTTGCATCCAGCAATGAGTACATTTGTAAGGACTTTTTCCTTTACATGGAGTGCCATCAATATGGCTTATTTGCAACGTCAACTGCACAAAGTAATGACTCAAGTGCCACTGACGGTGCAATTCACGGGGTACCATCAATTGAGAAAATAACTTTCTATCTTGTGAGGTACAGTTATCTATTTATCCTGATTTATGAAGAATGCAGCTTTTAACTCAAACTAAAATATATTCTATAACCATGCTTTCCTACATTTGGGTGGATTAGCACATCTGTATTTGTGTTATTAGGCTAGAAGATGGTGCAATACTAGACGAGAAAGCTTTCTGCAATGATTTTATCAATTTGGCTCATAGTATTGGTGCTTACTTGTATGAGGATCTGGTTTGCATTGTCTCTCTTCGATATCAAACAATACATGTCCTACAAATCCGAGATTCAGGCAGCCTTGTTGAGGTACGGAGAATTGGTGCATTTTGCCGGGAAGATGACGAACTATTTCTTTATTCACATGGCCAGGTACATGCAAATCTTTGTATTTTTCAAGATTGCTGAGTCTGCACTCTGTACATGTGTTGCATTCATTTTCTCATATTTGATTCTTCTGGTTCACAGCATCTACTTATTAGCCTGTTTTGACATACCTTTGTTAACATGTTGTTATCAGTTATACGATCACTTTTGGAACATGTGCGCAACATACCACATGGTTTAGTGAGGCATATAATTTTAGTTTATCCGGCAATATCATTATAAATCTCTGGTTTACTATCGAATTTTCAAATTATTGTTTGATATTCTTTCGTTCATCTCCTCTAATTGTTGTCTGAAAATAGTCTCGTTTTACCCACATCACTTCTATACAGCAAATAGCCTTTGGAGGCTGTAGCAAACCTTCATGTGTGTAATCTGTCATCCTTGAACAAGACTAATTGGAAATTGTCTGGTATTGAACTTGTGAACTACGAAATTGGTAATGGAGTTTATGCTTGCAGGCTGCACAGGGGAATTATTTTCTTCCTGGCATCAAGCAACGGTTGCTATCATTTATTTTCCGCAAGACTTGGAATGAGGAACCTGATCAGGCTTTGGTTAGCTACTTAGCTATCTTAAACATTCATTTGCTATGTGATCTTGATATGTGCTTTGCATTCTTACTCGCTTGGTTATTCCTAGGTTGATCTCAGTATTTTGAATCCCCGCATCAATTATGATGCTTAAAATCATCTCTAATTTATTGCATTCACTGCTGAAATATTCGAACTCCCTGTCATTATTGTGTACAGTTAATCCTGCATCTTTTGAATTGCTGAAACAAACTTATGCTTAATTGCTTATGCCCCCTTCTTTCTTGGTCGTGTGGATTTTGTTGTGCAGGAAAATTGTTTTATCTCTACTTGTTTGAAATTGTAATTTTTATTTGCAGAGGGTCCAGCATCTGAAGAAGAAATTTTATTTTCACTTTCAAGACTATGTGGATCTTATCATATGGAAGGTACGCATAGATACTTTCAAGACTAGCTTAAATGAATCACAATAGCAGTAGGATTTTGCTCTGTTTTTCTTTTGCCTTGTTCTTTCTTTCTTCTCTCTTCTGGTTATTCTTAAGTATTGGCTAGCCTAGGTTTTGTCTCCTTTCTGTTCCTGGTTTTGGCTGGTTTACCTTGCAAGTCTTATGCCTTCTCTGCAGTCTTCTATGTGAGTTTTTTTTTCTCCTACTGTCATCCCTTCATTTTTTCTGTTAGATTAAAGTTCTAAATTCTTCACTTACAGTTTTTGTTGTTCATTTTAGCTAGCTATCAGTAACCTAAGTATTTACAGGGACTATGTTGTTCACTGAACACATTGTTTTCTGCTAAAGAATTTTTGCAAGAAGTATTTATAACATGATAGTGGAACAGGTACAGTTTTTGGATCGCCGTCACCTATTTATCAAGTTTGGTAGTGTCGATGGAGGGGTAAATCTATTTTCTCCTGACATCTTACCAGTATTTTATTCGCATCTTGTCACCATCTAATTGCAGACGCTCTAATATATTTCTGTAGGTTACTCGAAGCACTGATCAAAACCTAGCATTCTTTGCTGTGTACAACATGGAGACGACAGAGATTGTCTCACTCTATCAGGTATCTATGATCATCAGAGATGTTGTTCAAGTTATTGGATATATTTTCCCTTGTGTTTGAACATAATACTTAATTTGCCAGCAGAATTCTTCAGAGGAGCTGTATTCATTGTTTGAACATTATTATGAACATTTCCATGCAAATCCTCAAAATTCTTCGCATGAGAAATTTATCTCGTCGCATTCCAATAGTGTTCATGCTCTTGATCAACTTCGCACCATTAAAAATAAAGCAAGCAGCTCCTCACAGGTAATGTTGATAACGCAAGTTGTATGAACGTATGATGCATTTTTTGTGAACCATTCTATTGATTTGTTCCATTCAAATGCCTCGACAAGATGCGGGGACTTGTGCATGTTGCGGCACTAATGGTATCTTTATTTCCAAGGATGATGCTCTGATTGTTGACTGTACTGAAATGTTTCGACGTATTCTAGTAATATCATGCACAATTCCCACAATTGTTGTAAGAAAAGAGGTTTTCTTGGATATAACATACATGGCATGCAATATAAAAAACAGTTTTCTTGGATATGTATGTTCATAATTAATTGCATAATAAAGAGATTTTCTTGGATATAATGTGGAGAATTCCAAATAATGTATGGCTATAAATTGAGTTTTATCCTTTCAGGTTAGCTTCCCTGAGCATGCGTCAGTTCTAGTAGTACTAGAAGTCCAATTTGTTTCAGGTTTCAGTGAATCAACTAAGAAAAAGCAAACTTTTTTTATAGCTTTAAGCTTATTTTCTGGTGCTTGTCATGCCTTTTCACTTATACGGAGTATATACCAACTTACATGTAGTTCCAGATGAGGCGGTATGCTTGTGAAAGTGTTAGAAACCCATACCTTTCAGATGAAAAAACTAGAGGTGTGAAACGGTCACTAGTTGCTGATGGCTTATTTCTTGATAACTATAGTCACTACATACTCCCTCCGTCCCAAAATAAGTGTCTCAACTCTAGTACAACTTTGTACTGAAGTTAGTATGAAGTTGAGACACTTATTTTAGGATGGAGGGAGTATTTCTCATTTATGTACGCTTAAGGCATCTGATTTGTGAACAATTCACCTCTTTTGTTAGAGTATGTAATAATGAACCTTTTGATGATTGCTAGTTTGCTACTTGTTTTCTGTTTTTAGCAGTTTGTGAAAAAGATGATGGCGTCATTGCCTTACACTTGCCAATCACAAAGTCCTTCGCCATACTTTGACCTGTCTATTTTTCGTTATGATGAGAAGGTTTGTTCTACAACTTGTTTGAATATATGTCATACAGTAGTTCCAGTTTGGCTAGTTTTCTGGCTTGAGTGTCATACTATAATATCCTGCAAGTGTTCATGTGCTTTCACTCGAGTCACCAACTTCATTTTTGCCTTTGTCAAACAATCAATATGGTCTTGGTAGAAAATTGAACATGAAGCACACGTTAATACATTATTAACTGGAATGTCTAAACATTTGATATTGTTCCGCTGGGCTTACTTTAAGTCTGTCATTGAACCAATGATTCTTCAAAACTCTGAGAAGGACATTGTATATCCTGCTTTTTGTGACATGTAATATGTGTGGCTTCTATCCTCTTTGAATAAATAACAACAAAACAAAAATTAGACGTGCAGTTATTGGCAAAAAATAATACATAGTACAAAGCTGCATCTTATAAAATGTTTTTCTACTTCGAATGTTAGTATTAACATCTGACTTGCACATATTGATTATACTTAAAAATGGAGCCGCTATGTTTTTTCTCATGTATCCACTTGTTATGACATTATTACTGCAAATAGATACGCATTCCACTGATAGTCAGAGGTCCTGTTGGCCTGGGAGATGATTGGCTGTTTGCATGTTGGGAACTTGGTGATGATTTTGCATATTTATTGGGAGAGTGAAGATGCAGCTACATTGCCACTTAGTGGGGTGGTTGCTGGTGATCTGAGGAAAGAGAAATGAGAGAGTATAGGTGTGTTGGCGTGAAGGGAAAGAGTTGTGCGGTATTAAAGTTTTAGTTCAATTTATTTCGATGAGATCGGCTCTGAGCAGGGGTGGAGTCAGAAATTTTGTGAAGCCTGAGCAAGTTTGAGCCTAGCTAACTGTATGATTTAAAAAAATTCAGGGGTTTGAATCAAGGTTTTTCTTTGATATCGGTTTTTTCAGGTAGGGGCCAAAAGAACCGTTTTTTGAAAAATCTATTTTTTTTTTCGCCTGAAAGTATTTAAACAAATTCATTTAGCAGTATATAGTATTTAACCCTTTGTATACGCAAATCTCTTTGTGTTCTACCGGTGAACACGCGTCAATCCTTTCCCTAATGCGTGGGTTTGAGTCCTCCCTAACCCACCGTGGCCATATTTTTTTTAAACGCTGATAACATTAGAAATCAGGCTGGCGAAATTGGTAGTCGGTCTGTGACCTCGAAAGCACTTCCACCAGGCTAGGGGCTATGTTGTGTTAAAATATGCATACAGATTCAATTTGATACTAACTAAACATGTAGCAAAAAAAAATCAGGGTCTGAAGAAATATCCGGTAACCGGTCGGTTCTTTAAAAAATTGACCAATAAAAAACCTTGAGTCAGATAGATAACATGTAAAATAGCATCAAAATCCCAGACCACAAATCTACATTAATAATGAAGTGAAATTATGAATATATCAGTCATACAAATGTAATTTTAAAGTGAAGTAATATATAACCTCAATGACCAACTCTCCATGGCTGAACCTCAAAATTTAAACCCAAATAAATCTACTATCTCCAAAAGTGCAATTTCACTCTCACCTAATCAGGGAGGAGGGGACAAGCAGCCGCCGGCCGATGATGCAAGCTGTTCCTGGGATGGATCCGCTCCGGCACAACCCCTAGGGCTGCATCCACTCGCCACCATTCCTTCTCCGATCGATCCAGGGTGCCTCCGTCTGGAACAGCCGAACAAGCGGGGTCGCGGGGAGTGGAACGATCGACCGATCGTGCTCCTTTTTTGTTTGAGAAAAAGATCGTGGTTCTTCTCGTCTGAAGTAAACAATAGCCGAACAGACCTCTTGCTAGGTTAGTAGCCCAGTAGGCCCAGTTCTCATCTGATTTAACACCAGGGCGTCAAGTAAGGGCCTGTTTGGGACTACTCTGCTTCTCAAAATTCAGCTCCGCTCTAGAAAACACAATCCAAACGGGGTAGCCCCACAATATGCTGCTCCACTAAAAAACTAGAATCTGGGGTCCAACTCCTTGTTTTTTGTGAAGCTCTCTAGAGGGTGCTTCAAAAAAATCTAGAAACTGGAGTTGGAGGAAAATTACCCACCACTGCCACCAGTAAGTGGATACCCCTTCGTCAGCCAATCAAATAGATCATTTCCACCAAATTCTCATTCTTGAAGCTGGAGTTGACTGGAAGCCAAACATTCTCTTTGGTGGAGCTGCAACTCCTGTGAGAAACTGCTCCAAAATGAATTTGATGAAGTAAAACTGAATTTCGTGGAGCGGAGCCGTCCCAAACAGGCCCTAAGTCTCACCTGATCCATTACTACTGAAGGAAAAGGAAGCCCATTAGCTGATTAGCAAACCAGAACGAGCCCAGCTGCCTGGGTAAAGCACTATGCGTTGACGGTTTTTCTCAATGTAACGGAGCCATTGTAGCTGGCGTGTACCTAGTGTACCTAGCGAGCCCGGGCAAATGCCTAGGGTCGCCGGCCGCTGGCTCCGCCACTGGCGTTGAGAGAAGCAGTGGCAGGTGATTCAAACCGGGGAGGTGGGTCAGCAGGCTGCAATACTTCTTTTGTGGGTTCCAGCTAAGGAGAGAGTAGTGGGTGCTAAGCACCCTTGCTAAGGGTGTGTTTGGTTACATTGCCAATCAAGCCTGGCTCTAGTGAGCCGGTTTGAGGGGATGCAGGCAAAAAGACCCCATATGCACATAGTTTGGTTGCCTGCATGTACCTTAGTTGCATGAGACAACCATTTTTGACCCGGCGTTTTGTTGCCCGCATTGCATTAAGCGCACATATGACATGGTGTTTGGTTGCAACCTGCATAAGGTGTTGTCACCACTTCTAACTAGTGGTGAGCTTACCACACACAATCTGAACATGTAGTGCCAGCTAGTTAAACAAATGACAGTTCATCCTAACTACTATCAAATGACAGAACAAATTATTAAGAGCCACCACTTCTAACTAGTGGTGAGCTTACCACACACAATCTGAACATGTAGTGCCAGCTAGTTAAACAAATGACAGTTCATCCTAACTACTATCAAATGACAGAACAAATTATTAAGAGCCATTGGCTAAATAGGGCATAGTTCATCGGTGTTGCTGCTACCAGATCTTCCTCTTCCTCTGCTTCTGCTAGTGCTGCTGCTGCTGTTGCTTCTTCTTCTTCTTCCTCTTCTTTAAATCCTGCACTGACCTATGTTAAGCCACATTGCCTCTGCCCACTCCAACCTTTTGTTCTTCCAAGCATCATTGTCAAATGCCTCCACACCATGGTGGAGCTAACAACATCGTCAGGCTCAACCTCTTCCTCCTCAGGCACAACAACAAACAACAACAACAAAGCCTTTAGTCCCAAACAAGTTGGGGTAGGCTAGAGGTGAAACCCATAAGATCTCGTGACCAACTCATGGTTCCGGCACATGGATAGCAAGCTTCCATGCACCCCTGTCCATAGCTAGTTCTCTGGTGATACTCCAATCCTTCAGGTCTCTCTTCACGGACTCCTCCCATGTCAAATTCAACCTACCCCGACCTCTCTTGACATTCTCTGCACGTTTTAGCCGTCCGCTATGCATTGGAGCTTCTGGAGGCCTGCGCTGAATATGCCCAAACCATCTCAGACGATGTTGGACAAGCTTCTCTTCAATTGGTGCTACCCCAACTCTATCTCTTATATCATCATTCCGGACTCGATCCTTCCTCGTGTGGCCACACATCCATCTCAACATACGCATCTCCGCCACACCTAACTGTTGAACATGTTGCCTTTTAGTCGGCCAACACTCAGCGCCGTACACTATGGCGGGTCGAACCGCCGTCCTGTAGAACTTGCCTTTGAGCTTTTGTGGCACTCTCTTGTCACAGAGAATGCCAGAAGCTTGGCGCCACTTCATCCATCCGGCTTTGATCAAAGCCCCACTGGAGGATCCAGTTATGCAGAATGCAACAAGCAAGAACAAGCTTAACCTGAGTGGAGTATGGGTGGAATGGCTTCTGATCCAGGATCTTAAACCTATTCTCCAGAGCTCCAAATGCCCTCTCAACAGTTACTCTAAGGCTGGAGTGTCTGAGATTAAACAGCTCCTGTGCAGTCCTAGGATAGTTCCTACCAGAGAACTCGTTGAGATGGTACCTGGTTTTCCTGAAGGGTGGAAGAACACCCGGCCAACATGCATAGCCAGCATCTCCAAGGTAGAACTTGCCGTCGGGGATGTTGATCCCATCAGATTGACTCATGCTGTCACTGAGAATGTTAGCATCATGCGCTGACCCGTCCCAGCCAGCCATCACATATGTGAACTTCAAATCAAAGTCAACAGCAGTAAGCACATTCTGGCTTGTGTTGTGCTTCCTCCCCCTGTATGCTGCATACTGTGACCTAGGAACTCTGGCAGTGACATGAGTACCATCTATTGCTCCAATGCAATCCTGAAAATGGCATCACAAGCATGTGTTAATGCTCAACTTGAACAATACAAGCATATCAAGCCATGAAAAGTGTATATTGTCAACGCTCACCTTGAAGTATGGATACCATCTTGGGCTTCCACGAATCTTGGGTGGAGTTCGGCCAGATGGTCTCCTGATCATCTCTCTAAGTTCCCCAACAGCAAAAAGCACCTGCTTGAAGTACCTATAGATGGTCTCCATTGATCTCCTGAACGTGTTGTGAATGACCCTGAACCTGTGGTTATGGCCAACAACATGGAGGAACATGGCCACTTGCTCTTCCACACTGGTGTTGATGTTATCTTGTAGCAGCCCCCTGCTCCTGAAGGTCTCGACAAGCCTGGCAAATTGTGCTCTTTTCATTTGAAGCATCCACAGAGCCTCGACGTCATTGCAGTTGTAGATGTAGTTCAGATTTTTGGATCCTCTCCTGTTCCCGGATAAACATTGGACCTTAGCGGATCAAAGGTCTCCCAACACGACGAACAACTCTCTGGTGCATGAACATGACCCATGCCTGAATCACACTTATCAGTGCTGCTGCCTGAATTATCAGCCTCATCCGTGCGTCCATAATCTAGTCGACATCGACGATTCGTTCAGTGGGAAATCAATTGATGTAGGGTGGAACCCTAATCAGCAGATCTTTCACGAACGGAGGTTTTCCCACAACAAACACGGAGAACACAAGGAAGAAACGGAGGAAAACACGAGGGGAAACACTCAAATCAACACAAATACGATCACACAAGCGCTAGATCCATGATACATATCAAGATACACGATCCATAGTCAACGACGGTGGTACAAAGATAGTCTTCTCCCGGAGGAGGTCTTGGATATCCCTTGGGATCTTCCCCGATGTGGAGGTCTTGAATCCGAGGTGGATCTTCTCCGAAGAGGCCGCGGTCTCGTAGTAGAGAATCCACAGAGGTCTATGATGAGCTATCCAAAAGCTACCTCCAAAGGAGGGAAGTCAACGAGTATATATTACATGAGTTGTCGCCGTCGGGGCGGACGTCCGCTGGTTACCGGACGTCCGGAGGGACCGGACGTCCGGTAATCCTCGGATTTCCGCTATTTAGCTTCTGTGGTCGATGTCACGGACGTCCGGTGGCTTCCGGTCGTCCGGTCGTCTGGGAGTCGCCGGTCGTCCGGTGGACGCCGGTCGTCCGGTGCTTGGGAGTTGCCGGTCGTCCGGTGTAGGCCGGACGTCCGGTGCCTGTAGCATCTTCAGCCTTCCTTCTTCTTGTTCCCGGCACTTGTCGAACTCGCCGTCTTGACCATTGTGCAGAGCTGTCCCGTGGCCTTCATCTAAGTACCTGAGTATGCACAGAGTTCCTGATGAGGGTAGAAGCCATGTCTCAAGTGAATCTGAAAGATGTAGAGAGAGGAGCGAAGTCACCTCGGTCTCGAGAGCTCTTGCACGGGCTCGAGTCATTGGTCCTTTGGGCACTTGGTGAGGCGATGAAGGGTCCATGGGGATGACCTTAGGATGCTCCGCATCATCTCCCCTCCCTTGGGAAAGATCCGACCTCGGATCGAAATCTTCATCACCATGGAAAGGAGATAGGTCCTTGATGTTGAAAGTATTGCTCACGGAGTACTTGTCTCGTGGGATGTCGATCTTGTAGGCGTTGTTGTTGTAGCGTGCTAGCACCTTGAAGGGTCCATCAGCGCGAGGTAGTAGCTTGGACTTGCGCTCGTGTGGGAAACGGTCCTTGCGAAGATGAAGCCAAACAAGATCTCCCGGTTGGAACACCGTTGGTGCCTTGTTAACATTGAGCTTGGTGGCGAGACGGTGGACTTGTCGCTCGATCATGGCCCTTGTATCTTCGTGCACCTTCTTGAGATAGCTTGCTCGTGCACTTGCGTCCATGTTGATGCGCTCTTGTAGAGGTAGAGGTAGGATGTCCAAAGGGGACAATGGGTTG
The DNA here is from genome assembly GCA_902687465.1 of Secale cereale. NCBI lineage: Eukaryota > Viridiplantae > Streptophyta > Magnoliopsida > Poales > Poaceae > Secale > Secale cereale. Next base: position 400,632,885 of record LR738711.1, on the reverse strand, counting down.
AAGCCGTAGACGACCTCGAAGGGGGACTTGCCGGTAGTCGAATGTCTTGCGCGGTTGTAGGCGTACTCGGCGATGGGCAAGCATTGCTCCCATTCCTTGATGTTCTTCTTGATCAACACGCGAAGAAGCGTCGAAAGCGTGCGGTTCGTCACCTCCGTTTGGCCGTCCGTCTGTGGATGGTACGCCGAAGAGAAGAGTAGCTTGATTCCTAGTCTGGCACAGAGGGTTTTCCAAAAGTAGCTCAAGAACTTGACGTCCCGGTCCGACATGATCGTTCTGGGCACGCAGTGTAGACGAATGACCTCCCTACAAAATAGATTGGCAACATGTGAAGCATCGTCTATCTTGTTACAAGGAATGAAATGAGCCATTTTAGAGAATCTATCTACCACAACTAACACGGAATCTTTGCCATTTTGAGCCCTAGGCAACCCAAGTACAAAATCCATGCTTATGTCTTCCCATGGATGGTATGGAATAGGAAGAGGCATGTAAAGACCATGAGATTGAGCTTTGGACTTAGCTTTGCGGCATGTAGAACATCGGTTGGTGAGGCGCGAGACGTCACGGAGCATCTTGGGCCAAAAGTAGTTCTTGGAGAGGGTAGCAAACGTCTTGTCGCGGCCAAAGTGTCCCATGAGTCCTCCATGAGATTCCTGCAAAAGGAGCAAACGAAGCGAAGACTCGGGAATGCAAAGTTTGTTAGCTCTCATAAGATATCCATCCTTTAGGTAGTAATGTTCCCAAGAAGTGTGAGTCAAGCACTTAGCATAAGCATTTGCAAAGAAAGGATCATGCTCATATAAATCTTTTATGTGCTCAAAGCCAATAACATTCAATTCAAGTTGCGTAACAAGCATGCATTTTCGGGAAAGCGCGTCCGCCACAACATTTTCCTTGCCTTTGATGTATTTGATGACATAGGGAAAAGACTCAATGAACTCACTCCACTTAGCATGACGCTTGTTCAACTTAGTCTGACCCTTGAGATACTTGACAGTCTCATGGTCCGTGTGAAGAATGAATTCATGAGGTCTAAGATAATGTTCCCAAACACGTAAAACTCTCACCAAGGCATAAAGCTCTTTGTCATAAATGGGGTAGTTAAGTTGCGCTCCGGATAGCTTCTCGCTAAAGTACGCAATTGGGCGCTTTTCTTGCATTAGCACGCCACCTATGCCGGTACCACTAGCATCACAATGAATTTCAAACGGTTTATCAAAGTTTGGTAGGGCTAGAAGTGGTGCGTGGGTAAGCAAGCTTTTAAGCTCATTGAACGCGGTGTCTTGCGAAGGACCCCAAATGAAGGGTGCGTTCTTCTTGCTCAAGGCGTGTAGAGGCATAGCAATAGTGCTAAAGTCCTTCACAAAACGTCGGTAGAAACCGGCTAGACCAAGGAAACTACGCACTTGCATGAGATTCGTTGGTTGAGGCCAAGTTTTAATTGCTTCAATTTTAGTTTCATCAACGTGAACACCTTGTGAAGAAACGACAAATCCTAGGAAGACGACCTTGTCAACGCCAAAAGTGCATTTCTCCATATTAGCATATAAGCGCTCTTTCCGAAGGGTTTGTAAAACCAAACAGATGTGTGTCACATGGTCCTCTAGCGTCTTGCTAAAAACGAGGATGTCGTCAAAGTAAACCACTACAAAGATGCCTATGTAGGGTCGTAGACAAAAGTGCATAAGACGCATAAATGAACCGGGTGCTTCTGATAAGCCCATTGGCATAACAAGCCACTCATATAACCCAAACTTGGTTTTGAAAGCCGTTTTCCATTCATCACCCTCTTGAATGCGAATTTGGTAGTAACCACTTTTAAGATCAATTTTTGAAAAGATGGTGGCACCACATAATTCATCAAGCATGTCGTCTAAGCGAGGAATAGGATAACGGTATCTAACGGTGATAGCATTAATAGGACGGCAATCGGAGCACATGCGAAAACTTCCATCTTTCTTAGGCACGAGAATAACCGGAACGGCACAAGGGCTTAAGCTTTCACGTACATGACCTTTGTCGATGAGTTGTTGTACTTGCCGTTGTATTTCCTTTGTTTCCTCGGGGTTGACGCGGTAAGGAGCCTTGTTTGGAAGTGGTGCGCCGGGTATGAGGTCGATGCGGTGTTCGATTCCTCGAAGTGGAGGTAGACCCGGAGGTAGTTCATCCGGAAAGACGTCCGAGAATTCCTGCAACAAATTAGACAACACTAAAGGTAGAGGTGGTGAAGTGTTAGTGGGTTTGGCTTCCCCTTTGCATAAAAGCACAAGGTGGAAGACACTCGATGGGTTCTCACACACTTCTCTCATCTCACTTTTGGTGGCAAATAGCACTAGTTGCTTCTTGTCGCTCATCGTGGGGTCGCTCATATTTGGCTTGTGGCTCTCACTCTCTTTTTGGTGGCTCACTCTCTCACCATTCTCTCCACGATGGTTGGTAGGTAAAAGCTTGTCGGCGGCTACTTGACTTGGAGACATTGGTCGGAGCACGAATTCCTTGCCCTTCATCTTGAAGCTATAGTGATTTGTCCGTCCATTGTGTGTGACTCCACGATCATATTGCCATGGACGTCCAAGAATAAGGTGGCACACGGACATGGGGATCACATCGCATTCAAGAGTGTCCTCGTAGGCGCCTATCTTGAAAGAGACTTGCACGGTGTGCTCGACTCGAAGAATTCCGGCGTCGTTGAGCCACTGGACCTTGTAGGGGTGAGGATGCTTCGTCTTGACCAAATGAAGCTTGTCGCATAGCTCTTCGCTCGCCAAGTTGTGACAACTTCCTCCATCGATGATAACCTTGACGGAGCGTCCATTGATGCCGGCCTTCGTATGGAAAATGTGACATCGTTGGTCGTCATCTTGTTGGTGTTGGAGTGTCAAGACCTTGGAGACAACAAGATTGGGGCTTGAGTCATTGTCGCAAAACACTTGACGGTCTTCTTCTTCATTCACTTGGCGATGCATTGCGACATGTTCAAGTGCTTCCAGCTCATCATCGCTCATGGAGTCATAAGATCTGTCATCATTGATGATCATGGTGCGAACGGTCTTGCACTCAAATGACTTGTGGCCTCGCCCTTGGCATTTGAAGCATTTGATGGAACTCGTCTTGGAGTTGTCTTCGGTTGGAGTTGTAGTTGAGGAAGCTCTTGGCTTGAAGTTGTTGGTAGAAGGTGGACGACTCGATGTAGTCGCGTTCTTGTAGCTTGACTTGTCACCGAAGTTTGTAGATGGTTTGGTAGAGGTAGTAGGAGTAGCCGAAGTCGTGGAAGCTTGGTTGTAGGAGCCAAAGTTCTTGGAATTGATCTTGGAGTACTTGTAGTCCTCTTGAACTTGTCGCTCCGCTTTGGTTGCTTGATGTACTAGCTCGAGGAGATTGTTGTATGGTTGGAAGTCCGCAATCTTCTTGATAGGATAGTTGAGTCCATTCAAGAATCTCGCCATTGTTTGCTCTTCATCTTCCGTGATGTTGGCTCTTATCATGGCAATCTCCATCTCCTTGTAGTACTCTTCAACGGACTTGGTACCTTGCTTGAGGAGTTGTAGTTTCTTGAACAAGTCACGGTTGTAATGTGTTGGCACAAAGCGTGCTCTCATGACTTCCTTCATTTGAGCCCAAGTGGTGATAGGAGGTTCGCCTTTTGCTTCTCTTCTCTCGATGATTTGCTCCCACCAAATGAGAACAGTCTTGGAACTCAAGGGATGCCATTGCGATCTTCTTCTCTTCATCGAAGTTGTGAAGGCGAAAGATCTTGTCAACCTTCAATGCCCATGAGAGATAGTCTTCGGGATCAATGCTTCCGGAAAACTTTGGCATGGTGAACTTTAGCTTGCCATAGCGATGCTCTTCATTGTTGCCTTGCCTATTGGGAGGGCGGTCTTGATTGGGACGATTAGCAATCTCATGTTGCTCTTGTCGAAGTTGATGCTCTTGTCGCGCTTGAGGAGGAGCTTCTTGTTGCATTCTTGCTTGGTGGCGTCGATCTTCCATCTCATCACGAAGGAAATCCTCTTCTTGACGAGTGTGTCGAGTGCGGGCTGCCACATTGCGATGTGCATCATGTAATGCTCGTTGCGCCTCCATAGCTTGAGCTTCTCGACGTTGTTGTGCTTGGTGGTTAGCCTCGGCGTCTTGTTCTTCTTGATATTGACGTGCTCGCTCTTGTTGTTGTTGGCGTAGTCGTTGCCGTTCTTGTGCTTGCTCAAGTGTAGCTTGGTTTTGACGACGTCGGCTTTCTTGCTCGTCGAATAGCTCTTGTGAACTCTTGTCATGAAGAGGCAGCCGGTTGTCATGTCGAGCTTGGCGTGCGGCTTGACGAAGAGTGTTGGACGTAGGAGTACTTGAGTTTTGCGTGGAGTCGGAATGTCGACTTGAGCGGCTTCGTCTTTGAGAGGATGTGGAAGAAGAACGTCGGTTGACTATCAATGTCCGAAGCTCGTTGAATTGAGTAGACATGTTGGTGTTGATGATGTCGAATTGCTCTTTTGTTCTTGCTTCAAATTGGCGCGCGTCCTCGGCGACTTGACCAATGTACTCGCGCATAGCTTCACTCTCTTGATGTAGAGCTCGTTGGACACTGAAGAGATGTAGTTTGGTGACGTAGTTGTTCGCTTCTTGAGGATCGTCGAAGATCGGGTTGGAAGATGTACTTGGCCTATCCATCATCACAAGCAAGTATGTGAGTGGGAGAAAAGGAGAAGACAATACCAAATGTACCTTAACCGAAGTTGAAAATGGATCAATGATCACTCGATAATGTAACCCGGAAATAGCACTATTGGTACCACTTCGTGTTGATTCTCACACCTACACAAGTAAAGCTTTGAGAGGAGCTTGGTTAGGATGGTGGCATCAATTCAATGCAATCGTCAAAGTGACTCAATGATGTTGAAAATGGTTCACAATTTGCTCATGCAACAAGTAGATCACTAGCAAGGTAGCACACGGAACACGCGCACGGATAGATAAATGTGGTTGTGCAATCAAGGGTGAGCGCAAAATGTGGAATCCACGGAAAATGCTCGTGTTGCACAACACTAGAGAGACGCTAACCGATTGCTTAATAGGCGGATACGCACTGGTGCACGACCTATAAGAGGCAAAACGTAACGACTATCTATCACAAGTATGCTATGAGTGTATGATGTGCCGATGCTTTAGCACAAGATGATGTATTGCTATCTCATATGATCGTTCTTGATGCAAGGCGTATGATGCTATTGTCCCTTTTGCTTATAAGCTTTGGTTGGCTCTTTTGCTTAAAAGCTTGTGAGCTCTTTCTTTGGATACTTATGCATGCTTCTCGGATCAAGGTAGCTATTGTGTATGCGGATCACTCTTGTGGCACACGGAGATATGATGATATGGTATGTAATATCTATGACTATCACTAATGTGCACAAGTGTCGTGGCCCGGCAATACTCAAATGGCTAGTCTCGATGGGAAAGCTACGCAAAGATGGTTCATAGGGTGACAATGCAATTGCAAGGTAGAATGGACAAAGTGTCGTCGATGTTACCGTCCTTGCTGAAGTTGAGCGGTGGTGTTGTCGAAGTCTTGCCGTTCCAAGGTAGCCTAAACATTCAAGGAAACGGTGAAACCACAACTCAAGTATCCAAGGCAAAGAGAGACAAGATGTTCCAAATCGTAGCAGATAAACGATGGTGGTTGCGGAAGGTGGGATGAAAGGTAGGTGGTAGCGGAAGGTGGTACGGAACTGAACAAGTTTAGCTTCGTCAGGGATTGCCGGACGTCCGGAAGTTGTCGGTCGTCCGGTCGGCCGGAGGGGGTCAGACGTCCGGTAAGTTCCGGAAGTCCGGGAAAAGTTTCTGTAGGCGGGGTTCCGGTCGTCCGGTGTTTAGCGGACGTCCGGTGTCTCGAGAGGTGCCGGACGTCCGGTAAACGTCGGTCGTCCGGTAGGTCTGGGGCTAGGTTTCTCGGATCCGTGGACAAATTGGTCAAACTTGCCCGAATTCGCGGAAGAAAATCGGTGAAAAGGTGGGGAAAAGCTAGATCCACTCGTGGCACAGCAAATCCATGGAACAAAGTCAACAAAATCTTGCCAAATCAACAGATCACAAAATTTTTTGGGGCTATTTTTGTGGGGAATTTTCGAAATTGGGAAGAACACAACAAAACAAGCTAGAAAACAGGGTGTGGGGCTCCAAAATCGTGATCAACCTATGCTCATGATACCAAAGATGATGTAGGGTGGAACCCTAATCAGCAGATCTTTCACGAACGGAGGTTTTCCCACAACAAACACGGAGAACACAAGGAAGAAACGGAGGAAAACACGAGGGGAAACACTCAAATCAACACAAATATGATCACACAAGCGCTAGATCCACGATACATATCAAGATACACGATCCATAGTCAACGACGGTGGTACAAAGATAGTCTTCTCCCGGAGGAGGTCTTGGATATCCCTTGGGATCTTCCCCGATGTGGAGGTCTTGAATCCGAGGTGGATCTTCTCCGAAGAGGCCGCGGTCTCGTAGGAGAGAATCCACAGAGGTCTATGATGAGCTATCCAAAAGCTACCTCCAAAGGAGGGAAGTCAACGAGTATATATTACATGAGTTGTCGCCGTCGGGGCGGACGTCCGCTGGTTACCGGACGTCCGGAGGGACCGGACGTCCGGTAATCCTCGGATTTCCGCTATTTAGCTTTTGTGGTCGATGTCACGGACGTCCGGTGGCTTCCGGTCGTCCGGTCGTCTGGGAGTCGCCGGTCGTCCGGTGGACGCCGGTCGTCCGGTGCCTGGGAGTTGCCGGTCGTCCGGTGTAGGCCGGACGTCCGGTGCCTGTAGCATCTTCAGCCTTCCTTCTTCTTGTTCCCGGCACTTGTCGAACTCGCCGTCTTGACCATTGTGCAGAGCTGTCCCGTGGCCTTCATCCAAGTACCTGAGTATGCACAGAGTTCCTGATGAGGGTAGAAGCCATGTCTCAAGTGAATCTGAAAGATGTAGAGAGAGGAGCGAAGTCACCTCGGTCTCGAGAGCTCTTGCACGGGCTCGAGTCATTGGTCCTTTGGGCACTTGGTGAGGCGATGAAGGGTCCATGGGGATGACCTTAGGATGCTCCGCATCATCAATCCTACACCTTGCCTAACGGCCTAACCACCGACCTAACAAAGGGGGAACGGGGTGCTGCTTACCGGCATCGGAGATGAGGACGACGTAGGGGGAGCCATGTCATAGACAAGGTCGACCAGACGGTGGCCAACAACAAGGGGAGCACCAGATCCGCCGCAAACGCCGCCGCCTCTAGAGCAGATCTGAAATCGCAGCCGCCACCGGTGAGGCAGTAGGGAAGAAAGTGGCTATGGGTGAGCGAGTAGAAAGGGGGGTGAGGCTAGATTTGGCGCCGGGACGGCGCGCCAGATTTCCCATCTCCCGCCACCCCCCGCCCTCACGTCGCACCCGCCCGTGCGACCTCGTGCCGCTCTCAGCCTGGTTCGCGAGAAACTGCCGATCCAAGTGTTTCCAGCGAGCCAGGCTCTAGGCTGCTTTGAGAAGCGTGCGATGCAGGCCCAACAGTGAAACTAGGCAACCAAACAGTCCTCTTCCTTCCCGCGCGGGCCTGGTTGGGCTCGATGCGGGCAACCAAACACGCCCTAAAATGCAAACTTAGCTCCTGCATGAGGTTGGGTTGAGGTTGTAAGTTAAACCCCTCCTACTTCGCAGAAGGCCTGGGTAGGCTAGGTATTTCTTGGAAATTTTGTATCCGTGTTCCTATACAATGTGTGAATTGTTTTATTGATATAGTATAACACTACACTTGTTTTGGACTAATGGCTTTTTCATTGCTGTAGTAACAGTAGTAATTTAGCTCAAAGCTAACCTACGCAATATGAGGGATTCCATCGTGATGAGTAATGACATCAGTGGTTTATATGTGTCCAACTTGCATTTTCTAAATCATTTTTATGACATTCCATGGCTTTGTTTATCTTCTCGATTTTGTCGTACTCAAGTGCATGATAGTAATTTTCCCTTCATTTGATATATCACGTTGTTTCGTTTCCTTGTTTGCAGCTGATTTCAGCGATTGATCGACATAGGCATTGCACTGAGCATCCGATAAAATTTATATCAGTGAGGCAACCAAATGTCGTCAAATTTAAGATTAAACCAGGTAACTCTTGATCCAATGCTGTGACCAAGCATCTAGATTCTAGAACTAGGGTGTGTGGAACTATATCAACTTGAACTTGTATCCGCATGAGAAGTCAACATTGGTCAAGGCTCATCTGCTCAAATTCTAGACCATATCAAACTTCGTCACACTCATCCTCCACAATCATGTTGTGCATGATCACACAAGCTATGATCACCTCCCACAACGTTTTTGGATCCCATACCTTTATAGATACTCGAACAACTGCAAAACGGGCTTGGATCACTCCAAATGTCCTCTCCACATCCTTTCTAGCTCCTTGTCTTTGGGCAAAGTGAGATCTTTTCTCACCGCTTGGATCAGAGATGGTCTTGACGAAGGTCGCCCATGAAGGATAGATATCATCACAAAGATTGATGGTATGTTTGCATGGAGGAGCTTCTCCCTCACACAAGCTTGCAATTGCAAGCAATGGAGGCCGCTGCAACACGTTTATGTCATTGCCAGACCCGGACATCCCAAAGAAAGAGTGCCAAATCTAGAGGTCTTGTGATGCAACTTCTTCAAGAATGATGGTGGGCTTCTTGCAATGGCCTTGATATTGCCTTTGTAGAGCATACGGGCAATTCTTCCATAGCTAGTGCATGCAATCCAGAAATCCAAAGCATGTGCCATGAGCCGTGCGGTGTCTTAGGCAGTTCGTTCTCTCAAGTACTTCTGTCCAAACATCTTGACCACCATAGTAGCAAAGCTGATCATAAGTTCGAGGCATGTGCTTTCGGACATCAGAAGGTACTCATCCCATGAATTTGTGGCCTAGCCATAGGCAAGCATCCTCAATGCAGCCATGCACTTTTGGTAACCAGATAATCCAATCTTTCCAACAACATCCTTCTTCTGGAGGAAGTAGTCATCATAGGCCCGTCTACCATTGTAGAGGTGATCGAACACAGTTCAGCTCATCCGGAATCGATGACGAAAATAGGACTCAAATAGCGCATTGGGGACAAAGTAGTCATCCATCAGCATCATATGCCCCCCGTGCCCTATTCCGATTCATCACTCGATGTCCCTTGATTGATCTCCGCACGTTGGGCATCTTGAATAACTGCATACATCATTGTCGTTTCATCATTATATTCGTCCTCATCTAACTAGACGTATCTATGAACTCGGTGTAGAAGTACTCGGCGGCCGAATGCATCGTGTTTGCTTCAAAGTAAACAATAAAACGTCAGTAAATTTGGCTATGGTATTTGGCCGAACACTTGCCGGGCACCGTGTTCGCCATGGACGACAATGTGGCAGAGGGTACCTCAGCGGTAGCTGGACCTGGGATGGAAGGGCGGCGTAGGCAAGTTGGTGCTGGCGCTCGGGTGGAGCGGCGGAGGTCCGGCAAGGCCTGAATGGCGGACTAGGTGGTTCAGCGGAGGCGTGGGTCTCGGACTACACGGATACAGAACAAAGGGGAGGGATAGAGTGAGAAAAGCGGGGCTTGGGGTAGGTTTTTGTGTGGGCTGTGGGTGTCGGACGCCTACGTGGCGGCTGTCCGGACATTCGCAAACCTCCCTGGCTTTGCTTCCGGTTTGTGAGAATTCGGATGTACGGACTGGTCCGCGGACATTTGATGCACGGCATTGGATGGCACAAAGTGTCCGGCCTGCGCTGGACGTTTACGGGTGTTTTGATGCAGTGTTGGAGATGCCGTTATCTCATTAATTCAAGCAAGATAGCCTTATCTCAATCCCATAAGCGTCATCTCAACCCCATAAGGAGCAGCTGGAGCAGCGCGCGGGTCCTTCCCTTTGATGAGGCCCGCGTGTGGATCGCAGCACTTGTCCCTCACTGTTAGGGAGCTAGCGGTAGCACCCCGACCTCACATCTGCTGCTGCCAATTTCTGAATTGGTGGAGGGAAGTTCGATGGGGAAAGGTACAGGGCAGAGAAAAAAAATCTGACCGGTGGGTCCCCAATCGGTGCTAAACGTTGGAGCAAATTTGGTTTACTTGGACCCTCCTCGCTTTTTTATAAGACCTGCCTCATGCTGCTTAGACTCCAAGGCCGATGACGAGACCAATGCATGGTCATGAACTCCCACACCATAGTGATGTTTTTTTTTTGAGAAAACGCAAAAAGCATTTGCGTTTCATTATATTGAAAAGAGAGATAGTTAGATACATCCTCTCAGGAGGTATCGGTACAGGTGGAAACCAAAAAATAACATCAGTGGACGTCCCAGGTCTGTGGGAGGATGACCCTCAGGCCTCGAGCACCCGCGGTTGCCCAAAGCACAGCTTCATCTTTGATCCTTGCTACCAAGACACTAGTCGATGGGGTTGCGGCATTGAAAACGCAATCGTTGCGATGTTTCCAGGTCATCCAAGGGATCAGCAGCGTCGCGGTGGTGAGCCCTATATGCATCGGCGTAGGCGTGGCCTGCCGCGCCGTTCGCCACCAGGTGGATAGGGAGCCTTCCCCATGCGGCGCGCTGCATGGTAGGTGCAGCCAAGATAGGACTTCATGCCAGACCTGTTTGGTGAAGGGGCAGTCCAGGATCAGGTGGTTCATCGACTCCGGCATCTGGTCACAAAGCGGGCAGCGGGGAGGGTGCGGCAGTCCGCGGCGGGCGAGGCGGTCGGCTGTCCAGTAGCGTCCCAAGCTGGCAAGCCAGTGGAAGAACTTCACGCGCGGGGGGCCCCAGCCCTTCCAGGTAAGCTTCCAGTCCGGGCAGGATGTGGAGCCGTGGAAGGTGGCAAGGTACGCGGACTTGGCAGTGTAGGTGCCTGAAGCATTCCACCTCCATTGTAGTTGGTCCGGTTCAGCAGAGAGGGTGGTGTGTTCGATGGACCTCCAGGTTAGCAAGTATTGGCCAATCTCCTAGATGCCAATGGTGCCATGAATGTCTGAAGCCCACTGGTGTGCCTGAAGACCGTCGGCCATCGTTCTGCTTTTGCGGATGCGCTTGGGGATGAGGGCGTACAGCTGGGGAGCGATCTCGGAGATGGAACGCCCGTTGATCCAGCGGTCTTCCCAAAACAATGCCCGCCGACCATCGCCCAGGATCATGTAGGTGGACGCGAAGAAGAATGCACGTTCGTCATCTGAGAACTGGAGATCGAGGCCGGCCCATGCTCTGTTTCCATCTGTCCGTGCAAACCAGAGCCATCTGGTGCGCAAGGCGAGGCCCGTGCGCTCCAGATCGTGGATGCCAAGGCCGCCCAGGCTGGTGGGGCGGCAGAAGCGGCGCCAATTCACGTGGCAGTTGCCGCCTTGAGCATCGGCCCGGCCGGCCCAGAGGAATCCTCTCTGGATCTTCTCGAGGAGCTTGAGGACTCTCTTCGGCGGCGCAAGCACCAGGAGCTGGTGCAGGGGAATTGCACTAAGCACGGACTTGACGAAGGCAAGGCGACCAGCCTTGTTCATGAGGTGCGCCTTCCAGGTGGGCAGCTTTCCGGCCGTCTTGTCAACGACGGGTTGTAATTGGGCAGCCGTCGGGCGTCGCAGGGTGAGGGGGATGCCCAGATAGGTGATGGGGAACACCGCGAGGGGGCATCCCAGGGTCGCGACAGCCGGGGCGACCTCAATATCCGCGCAGCGGATCATCGTGGCCGTGCTCTTCTGGAAGTTGACACGCAGGCCTGACGCGCGGCCGAAAAGCTGCAGGATCTCTTTAATCGCCATCGTGTCGCTAGGCGAGGGGTGGCAGAAGAGAATGACGTCGTCGGCATAAAGGGAGATGATGGGAATCTCACGACGGGGGTGTAGCTGCTGCAGAATGTTGAGCTCGGCAGCTCGGCGGAACACGCGCCCCAACGTGTCGACAGCAAGCACAAAGAGCTGTGGCGACACAGGGTCACCCTGGCGGAGTCCACATCGATGCCAGATCGCAGGACCAGGCGCGCCATTCAGGAGGATTCGGGTGCTGGCTGACGATAGCAGGATAGCAATCCAGCCAAGGAAGCGGTCGCCGAAACCGTATTGACGCAGCGCCTCGAAGAGAAAAGGCCACGAGACGGAGTCGAAGGCGCGAGTGAGGTCGAGCTTGAGGAGGATGCGCGGGGCTCCCAGCTGGTGGAGGAGACGCGCAAATTGTCGCACAATCAAGAAGTTGTCGTGGAGGCTGCGACCGGGGATGAAGGCATTTTGGATGGGGCTGATCAGGTCGTTGAGCCTGGGCGCAAGGCGGAGGGATAGCATCTTCGCGAAAATCTTGGCGACGAGGTGGATTAGACTGATGGGCCTGTAGTCGAACAGGCTGGTAGCGTCGGCGCGCTTTGGGATCAGCGTGAGCAGCGCCTGGTTCAGGCAGCTGAATCCTCGTCCTCGAAGCTCATGGAGTTGCTGGAAGGCGCAGACGAAGTCATGCTTGATGATGGGCCAGCAGGATCGAAGGAACTCCGCGGTAAATCCGTCTGGGCCGGGCGCCTTGCGCGCTGGCAAACGCTTGATGGCTTGCCAAATCTCGTCTTCACTGAATGTGGCCTCCAGGTCGTCGAGGACGGTCGGCTCGATGAGGTGCTGTAGGTCAAGGGAGCAGTCTCGAGGGCGATCGGTCCCGAGCAGAGAATCAAAGTGCGCGAAGGCCGCCGCGGCCATGTCAGCATGATCGGTAAGCACCGCGCCATCGACCGTCATGGAGTGGATCTTGTTCTTCTGCTTGCGATAAGTGCACTGGCGATGGAAGAAGGAGGTGTTGGCGTCGCCGTCTTTGAGAGAGGAGATGCGCGCACGCTGTCGCGCCAAAGTTCGCTCCAAGGAAGCTAGGCCAAGGTATGACAGCTTGATCTGTCGGCGGAGCCAGTCCTCGTGTGGTGTTAGCTGGCGGAGCTCCTGGGCCGAGTCAAGACGCAGTAGCAGCTCCCGCGAGATCGCGAGCTGGTCGCGGATGTTGCCCACAGCGCGAGCGCTCCAGCTCGTGAGCTTGCGCGCGGTGGCCTGCATGCGCCGCATGATGCGGCGAAACGGGCTCGGGTCATCCACCGAAATCCACGCAGCCGCAACCACGTCCTGGAAGCCCGCAATGCGCGTCCAGTACTCCTCGAAGTGAAAGCGCCGGTGCACCGGGGGAAGAGGCGCGCAGTCCAGCAATAGCGGGCTATGGTCAGAGACAACCGAGGCGAGGCAGCGAAGGTGGCACTCTCCGTGCCGCTCCTCCCAGTCCACGGTGCATAAGACACGGTCAAGGTGAACCAGCGTGGGCGGCGTCTGCTCATTCGACCACGTGTATCTCCGACCGTTGAGGTAGACCTCCTTAAGCGCGAGGTCGTTGATGTAATCAGTAATCATGAAGGCAACATGACCATATCAGGGCAAGCCAAGACGTAAGAAATCGTACCTGACTTTAAGGGTGCAACTGGGGCGGGCCTTTCCGCTAGCTAGCTGTTAGCCTGCCCCACAAATAGGTCCCGCTAATTCTCCCATGGGCCAACTGCGTTATTCATGCGGGTTCACGTGGGTGTGTCCGCTATGTTCTAGGGCTGCTGCATATCCCGCAAAATGCTAAAGCAGCTGTCGTCAGCTTCGAGCCTGCGACCTCTTGTCCTTACTGTCCTTCTGTTTCCTGCTCTATTTTCTAGCAACATCCGAGTTGCCGGCGACCTCTTGTCCTTACTGATGACTTCCCGATTAAGATATGATTGCATCAGGGGTCAGCTCTGAGCCCTTATCTTTTTGCCTTGGTGATGGATGAGGTCACAAGGGATATACAAGGAGATATTCCATGGTGTATGCTCTTTGCGGACGATGTGGTGCTAGTTGATGATAGTCGGACGGGGGTAAATAGGAAGTTAGAGTTATGGAGACAAACCTTGGAATCAAAAGGGTTTAAGCTTAGTAGAACTAAAACTGAGTACATGATGTGCGGTTTCAGTACTATTAGGTGTGAGGAGGAGGTTAGCCTTGATGGGCAGGTGGTGCCTCGGAAGAACACCTTTCGATATTTGGGGTCAATGCTGCAGGAGGATGGGGGTATTGATGAAGATGTGAACCATCGAATCAAAGCCGGATGGATGAAGTGGCGCCAAGCTTCTGGCATTCTCTGTGACAAGAGAGTGCCACAAAAGCTAAAAGGCAAGTTCTACAGGACGGCGGTTTGACCCGCCATGTTGTATGGCGCTGAGTGTTGGCCGACTAAAAGGCGACATGTTCAACAGTTAGGTGTGGCGGAGATGCGTATGTTGAGATGGATGTGTGGTCACACGAGGAAGGATCGAATCCGGAATGATGATATACGAGATAGAGTTGGGGTAGCACCAATTGAAGAAAAGCTTGTCCAACATCATCTGAGATGGTTTGGGCATATTTAGCGCAGGCCTCCGGAAGCTCCAGTGCATAGCGGACGGCTAAAACGTGCGGAGAATGTCAAGAGAGATTGGGGTAGACCGAATTTGACATGGGAGGAGTCCGTCAAGAGAGACCTGAAGGATTGGAGTATCACCAGAGAACTAGCTATGGACAGGGGTGCGTGGAAGCTTCCTATCCATGTGCCGGAGCCATGAGTTGGTCACGAGATCTTATGGGTTTCACCTCTAGCCTACCCCAACTTGTTTGAGACTAAAGGCTTTGTTGTTGTTGTTGTTGTTGTTGTTGTTGTTGTTGTTTGTTGTTGTATCCGAGTTGCCCGCGACAACAGATTCGCTTTATTTCCCTTTTTCTAGAGAAAGCAGGATCGATCGGCCGTGCTCCGTGTACATGTTATGGCACGAGCACGATGAAAAGGCTGATCAGCTAGACATACACCTGGTGACACTGCTGCCAGGCACCATGCAGGCGTTTCAACTGGTTCCCCCAATCGTGACAGACCATGGCCATTGCGTCCCTGCCAACCGTGCCATGGAGGCGATGATCGTCATGGCCTGAGTGCTCTCCGCCTAGCTTCACGGACATCTTTTGGGACGGCAAGGGTGCTGTGTGGTATGGCTCCGCGATACGCCGAAGGACCTTATAGGACTGCAAAGAGTACCCACCATCCTTCCTTCTTTCAACAAGAGATAGTAGAACTTGAATCCTTTTATCGGACAGAGTGCTTTCTGCCTTGCCTTCTTATCTAACGGAGGATCCCGAATATTATCTTTTTATTTAGGCGTGAAAGAATCACTGTTTAGATTCTCTGATAGGACAGAGAAGGGGCTCCGACAAGGGGTTTGATTCGTTCTTTGAGCAAAAAGATAAGTTCGGAATACCGGAGTTCTTTCTTTGCTTCCAAGAACATAGATTTCTTCTTCAGCCCAGGTCATGACCGAGGGCGGGTATCTCATTCGCATATCTAGCCCAGCATCTCTCCTGAATGATACCTTCTGCAGACTCTACTGGTGGTATTTCCCGAGGCGAGGGCGGCCAGTGTCTTCATGTCGGTGCCACTGTTTGACCAGGACGTTTGGGATTTGGAGCCAGAGCTGACAGGCTGAACGCCAAGAGCAACGCGACAAACGGTGTGCGATGTGGAGAATTGGAACTGATCTCCACCAAATTAGATGCGCGGGCTGTACGAGGCGTAAGGGGGGCGCTGCGTTAACCTGCAACAATTAATAGTGCAGCATTACATAGACCACGGCAAAGCCCGCATAAACTGTGAGTGCCCGCATATGCAGGTGCAGGCTGGCCCTAACCCGCACCGCTTGCATCCTGACCTGACTTGATAATTGGAAAATATATCATCACTTTCAGGACACCGGAGGGAAATCATTTATACATTTGCTTTTCTACTTGGGTTTTAAGTCTCACTACTTTGTTTTAGTAGCATTTATCGAGTAACTTCACGTGCATATATCTCCCTTCTCTGCAGGGTCAGATTCTGGTTCTTCCGACAACCGAGCAAAAAGAATCTCTTCCTTCTTGTTTCACCCATTTTTCCCGCTTGCACTGTCAATTCAGCAGACATATATGCAGCCAACTGTTGTCAATGTACATTTCAGGAGATAGAAAAGTTATAGTCGTTGCCTCAATTGTGTTTGGCCCAATAGAAATTTTGGTCATCTGTAGTAGATGTTTTATCGGCTGATCTTACTGTAGGAGAAAAAGAAGTGTTTTTTTGCTTCTTGTTCACGTGTTAATACAGAAATAACCATTTTATAGGGTATGTGATGTTGGAAGATAAATGGTAAGGCACAAAAGGAAATTTTGTTTGATCATGCATGTGAGATACGGAATCAAATTAGCAAATATAGCCAAACAAATAATTTCTACTTTATGTATTATTTCATGCTATACTACCTGTGCATACATCTAGTTCAAATTTGTTCTCTGTTAGTAACAGAAAAATGTGAGAAGATATTTTTCTCTCTTCATTTGTAAATTGGATACGGACGCGTCTAGCGGGTGGCCGGCTGCCCGCTAGCTCTCTGTGGTGTCCGGCCTAAAAAGTAAGTCTTTGTCTCCCTAACTCATATTAGAAAAAGAAAAAATGTGTGGACATGTGTGAACAGGATAAATAATTCCAAAGCATCCACTGAATAGATGTGAACACACTTAATTTCTGTTTCAGTTTTAAAAAAAATCATAACTTTTAAACCGCGCATCGAAATTAAGATCCGTTTTCACCGTTGGAACCCTCGCGGCGTGCTCTTCGAAACTAGATCCACCATGGGTATATTTCGACGAATTTTTTTTTGTGTAATTTTCTCTCCGTTTTGTGCAACTACCTGACAGGGATGTGCAACTTTTTACACCGTAGACGTGCAATTTTCAATTATGTTTCCTCCACCCCCAAATTACCTCCTTCTAGTGAGATGTGCAACTTCGGCTGTTGCCCATGCCCATGGACGTGCTTCACTGTTTGCTGCATCAGCCAACATCCTAACAGTGGATGTGCAACTTCGGATATTGCCACGGCCAACTGTCTAACATTGATGTGTAACTTTCTGTCCCCATAGATGTGTAGTTTTCCTGCTAGCACCCGGTCTAAACCATCCCTGCTAGTGAAATTTGCAACTTTAGCACTCTGTTTATATGCAACTTTTCACTACCCTCATGAATGCCATCTTTTCACCATTCAACTGTCTCTGCCTGTGAGATGTGCAACTTCATATGTTGCGCTGGCCAACTACCTAACAGGCTATGTGCAATTGTTTGTCGTCCCGCCCAACTGAAAATACATGCCCACCAATAGGGAGGGCAATGAGTTGCACGTTGACTAATAGACAGTTGGCTTGAACAATAGATTAAGTTGCACATAGCTCTTAAAGGGGGAGGTGGGGTAGGGTGTGCCAACAGTGAAAATTTACACATCCATGAGTATGAAGGAGGATTGCACATCGACTACTAGTTAATTGGTCGGGACAGTAGACTAGTTGCACATCAAAGTTGTCATGGTTGCTAGATTGCAATCTCATAGGAAGTTGAATCATGGAGATCCAAAAATTGGTTTTGAAAAAAAGTTGCACGATGTAGTATTAAAGTTGCACAATACAATATTAAAGTTGCACCATATAGCACCAAAGTTGGCATCGGAATTTTTTTGTCGGAATATACTCATGGGGGATTTAGTTTTAATGATCTCGTCGTAAGAGTTCCAACAATGAAAACGAATCTGAATTCCGTCGCACGGTTTAAAAGATATTACTTTTAAAAATTTGAAACTCCAAAATAAATGTGCGTGGATTTGTTCTTTTTAGAATAATAATCAATATGAACACATTTAATACTAACAGCAATATGCACTAGACAAAAAAAAACTCGTGCATGCATGCAAGATCGGCCGCCCGTTTCTGCAAGATGATGCGCGTGCATCGGGAAGAATTTAGATCTCCTCCAATGCATTGGTGCTAAGATGTGGTGCTAAGCACATTAAAGAGCTAAGCAACTAAAGTCCTGTAATGCCCAGGATGGAGTTATACCTCCTACGTGTCGAGGCACGACTTAAAGGCATAAATCCATCCTAGAATGATTTCAAGTTTGGTAATCTTTGCAATCTCATGTAAAAGGGGGGATTGTAAACAGAAAATAGTTGGCTTACACTCGTCACGTCACAGAATTACAATTGAAGTCTCAATCATCATACATTAAGAACATCACAACCCTCTAAGGGCAAAATCCAAATGTCAAGATACCAAACTTAGATAAATAAACCACAGGCGGATCGAATCCTAGTAAGAGTCTCCACTACTGATCATCCGGATATCGCACATAGTACCGACTACGCTCCTCGTCGTACTCCCAATCCAGCTCGGTGCCATCACCTGGATAGCTCACAGCTGGACCTGCATCTGGTGGGTGAAGTAACTATGAGCCACAGAGGACTCAGCAATCCCGTTCCCGGATAACAGGACTATTTAAGCCTTTGGGAGAGGAAAATGCTGAAGAAAAGAAACAGTGTCTGCAGCAGCAACTAGCAACTAGCTTACGTGAGTGAGAGCGAGAAGAGGAAGCCTCGGACGAGAAGTGATCACGAAGTGATCCTAGCTACAAGCTCAACAATCATAACCCCTCCGTGTTCAACTCCCGAATCCCTATTCGGAAATTGACAGTCACGAAACACACGCTGGTAGTGTATTAGTAACGTTGTGTCAAGTTATCTACAACCGGAATTAACAAGCTCCCATCTGCCACATAACCGCGGGCACGGCTTTCGAAAGTTCAAACCCTGCAGGGGTGTTCCAACTTGACCCATTACAAGCCCACGATCCGCGGAGTCGCAACTCCAAAGTGGGGAGACCCGAGTATCCTCTGAATCCCGTGCTCAAGATATACCGAACTAAGGTAAGGCTAATCCAGCAAATCCACCCGGCGTGTCGACACCCTGATAGTAGCCGCGCGTATCTAAGTCTCAGGACACGACCGGATGGGCGATTCTACGGGTGTATACCAGATACCTCGGGTTGCCCCAAGGCGGCCCCGCAGACTCTCCGTTTCGGACCAACACTCATGTGGAGCACTGGCCCGGGGTTGTTGATTAAGAAAGAAGGTTAATTACTCCCTATGCAAGTTTAGTTTGTTATTAGGCAAATAGTACCAATGTTGGGACTTGCTGGAAAGGACTTAGCACTTAGCGATTTATCGAGGGGGTCCCATACACCCCAACCGTGTTAGGAACGCATAATCAAGGAACATAACACCGGTTTATACGGTTCCTAACGGCATGAGTGGAACAAATCACCAAGCAAAAGGCTTAGCCTTCCACCCTTGCCAATATATAGATGATTTCATTTTAAGCATTTATATAGTGTGATAAAACCCAACCAAACTTCAACATGAAGCAAGCATCTTCGATCTTCACCTGCAACTAGCAACGCTATAAGAAGAGCTGAGCGAAGCGTACTTAGCCAAGCAATGATTTGCATAGGTAGGTTGGTTAAACATGGCAATTGGTTACAAGTAGGAGGCTGACAAGAAGATCATGGGCATCGAGGCAAAACTATAGATCGAGACTACTAGCAATAGGCAAAGATAGTAATGTTATCGGGGTTCGGTCATCTTGCCTGAAGAGAAGTCGTTCGGATCGTAAGAAGGGTCCTCGTGCTCAACCTCGTTGGAAACCTCGTGCTCGTACTCGATCTCGGTCTCGGCTTCCGGCTCTAAACAAAACAATCACACCACGCACCAATCAACAAGATGCAATGCGCACCCGAAAAAGATGAATGCATGATGGATGCACTAAGGATGCACACGGAGCACGCAAAATATCACTCAAGCAAAACACCTCAAAACATGATAACAATAACATATTATGATTCTACACAGAAAATCAATCAAGTTTCATGTAAAATTCGCCGAAATCGGAGTTACGGGCTAAAAGTTATGCCCGAAACAAGAAATGAGCGAAAGCTGAAAATTACAGCAACATAGCAACTTCGGAGCACAAAATAATTGAGCTACAGTGTGACGTCCGAGACCGACGTCCCAGAAGATTCCAGAAGATTCCAGATGTTCCGGGTTGCCCGTGTGTTTTATTTGTGCTTGTGTTATTTATTTTTGCATTGCATCATGTCATCATGCCTTCATCTCATTAATTTTTTTTGCAACTAAATAAATCGTGTGGACCTTCGGTCCATTTAAATCGAGGGAAGGTGACTTCTCTTTATAACATATAAAAGCCTCTCAATATATTAGGGAGCTATATAAATAATATTCCATTTGCTTCGGAATCACCATAACACACTTGCATAATTTCCCCATGCTTTTCCTACTTCGAGTTCTCCTACAAAAACCTTGCCTATAATTCTTTTCCTATTTATCGAGGTTCCTCCAAAAATTTGAACATTTTTGGACACTTCTATAATCAAGTCTTAGTTCAAACCCATTTGAATTAAATTCAAATATGTTTGAATTATTTTTCCGATCTGGCCTTTTGTATTTTTTCTCCGGTCGTGCTTATTTTTATGTGCCCGAGAAAAATATCCTCTTGTGTTTTTGCCCTAAACCCCCTCCTCATATTCTTTTCTTCTCCTTTTGGTTTCTGCTAAAACAAGGTTCAGTTTTAAAAGAGCAGCTGGCCTCTAGGCCATCTCAGCTTTCCAACCGCAGCCTCAAGGCCCAGCCGGCCTCCCTGTCCCTCCGGCCCATTCCCTCCTACCTGGCCCAACCAGCCCGAGCCGGTCAAACCTCCTCCCGAACCCTAGCGCACCCCTCGTTCTCTCCCTCGACCCTCTCTTCCCTCTGGCCGCCGCCACCCCTCGCTTTCTCTCTCAGCCCGTTTCCCTCTCCCCCTCGCCACCTCTCGTTCCCCGACCGCACCCCGACTCCTCGCTCTTCGCTCGACCGAACCCTCCTCCCGAGCGCCTCGTCCCAGGCTGCGAGGCCCGCGGCAGCTTCCTTCGCCCCAACTCGCCAAGGCCAGAGCCAAGGCCGAGCCCCGCGCAGCGCCCGTCCCCGAGCGCCCTCTCCCTCCGGCCGGCCAGAAGCCGTGGCCAGAGCGCCCCGCCTCGCCATGTGCTCGTCCTCCCTCCGGGCCAGGCAGCGAGCAGACCCGCCGCACTCCTGCGCGCCTCGGGTCCCCTTCCTCCGTCGATCTCCAGGCCGCCTCCTCCGCCTACCGCGCGCCTGGCCCGTGACCAGCGCCGCATCTGGCCTCCGTTTCCCTCCAGTCAGCGCGGCGCCCCCATCTCCCCGCCTCTGCTCTAGGGCCAGCCCCGAGCGCCCCTGCCTCCAGGTCGTCCGCATCGCCATGGCCCCTCGCCTCGCTGCTTCCTCCTCCCGCGGTCAGGAGCGCGCCCGCTGGTCCTCCGTGCCGTGGTTGTTTTGCTGCTGCTGCTGTGCTTCTTTCGGTATTTGCGTTTTGTTTTGTCCAGCAATTGAACATGGAGCAGCAAATGCCACGACGACGAGAACGTCTACGTACGTGTACGGCTATCTTCGGCGAAGAACGAGTACCTCTACCGCGTCTCCGGATTCGTCAAGACACCAAGTACCACGACGACACTACACAACGCGTCAAGTACCCCTTCGTTTGCGTCAAGTTCGACTACACATGGAGATCCCGTGTACCCCGACGTCGCAAGTACCACGACACGTAACGTGAACGACTACGTCGCCGAAGACCCTCAAGTACAACTACGGACGAGAACGACTACACATCTGGCGATGCGACAAGTACCCCTACGGAACGTGTACCACTACCGTCGCTCGACGACCGCGAGTACAACTACCGACGCCGTGTACCCCTACCGTCGCCAAGACCGCAAGTACCTCTCCGAACGGGATGTGAACGACTACACGTGTACCTCTACATGAACAACTACTTCCTCTTCGGAACCGTGAACCACTACTTCCTCTACGACCCACGTGAACGACTCCTTCCTCTACGATCTCGAACCGTCCCGAAACGAGTGTTTCGAAGGTATAACCCGAGACGATGACCCGTGTGATGCTTGTGGTTGTATGAAATGTTTCCCTTGTGTGCTTCGTGCCCGTTCCGACCTTTTGTCATGTTCCTCGGTTGCCTCGTCGCCGACTCGTGGGAACCCGGTGACGGGATCGCCCCACCTTTCATCTCGTTTGACTCGCTCTCCGCCATCTTTCTTTTGCCCGGTCTCTCAACGAGTTACCGGCACCGATATGATGCCGTTGCATCATTTTCGGATCGTTGCCGTGGCAACCTTTCCTTCCACCACGGTGACAAGTGCTTCATCATCTTCTTGTTAACCTTTTAATAAAATTGCATAAACTTGATCATGTCATCCGCATCATGTTAACAACACTATATGTTTAATTGTTGTTTGCTTATAATTATTAAACATGCTCATGGGGATTTTCCGGATATGTTGTTATCTTCTGGCCTCATTTAAAATGCCTAAATAGTGTAGTTTCTTTATGCCTCACCTCTTGCCATGTTAACAAACATTTAATCTTGTCTTGTAAATAAACGAGAGTCAACTAAATAATTAAATGTGGTGTTTTGTCAATAGGCAACTCGTTGCATATTGAGCTCCACTTAACTTGTAGTTTTGTTTGTGCACTTTGCCATGCCATGCATAATTAAACCGGACATGCATCATACTTGGATGTGCATCGTATGCCATGTTTATGCTTGTGTGTTTACCGTGTTGTTTCCTTCTTTCCGGTTGCTTCTCTTGTTAGCTTCGGTTTCGTTCCGGAGTTGTGAGGATTCGCTCGTCTTGTTGCTCCGTCTACTTCGTGGATCCGTTCTTCTCCCTTGTGGAATCCCAGGCAAGATGACCGAACCCGGATACCATTACTATCTTTGCCTATTGCTAGAGTATCGCTCTTTAGTATATTGCCTCGATGCCCATGTTTTCCTGTCAGCCTCCTATTGTAACCATGATCCTGTCTAACCACCCTACCTATGCAAACCGTTGAATGGCTAAGTACGCTTCGCTCAGCCCCTCTTATAGCATTGTTAGTTGCAGGTGAAGATTGAAGATGTTTGCTTCATGTTGAAGTTGTTGGGTTATATCACACTATATAAATGCTTAAAATGAAATCATCTATATATTGGCAAGGGTGGAAGGCTAAGCCTTTTGCTTGGTGTTTTGTTCCACTCATGCCGTTAGGAACCGTATAAACCGGTGTTATGTTCCTTGATTATGCGTTCCTAACACGGTTGGGGTGTATGGGACCCCCTTGATAAACCGCTAAGTGCTAAGTCTTTTCCAGCAAGTCCCAACATTGGTACTATTTGCCTCATAATAACAACTTAATTAAATAATTAAATTTGCATAGGGGGTCGCGTCCCCGAGGATTCTTAATTCTACATAGCAGGGGGGCCAGCGCTGATGGTGTTGGTCCCAAACGGGGGTCCTGCAGGGCCGCCTTGGGGAAACCCGAGGTATCTGGTATAACCTGTAGCATCACCCATCCGGTCGTGTCCTGAGACTTAGATACGCGCGGCTACTATCAGGGTGTCGACACGCCGGGAGGATTTGCTGGATTAGCCTTACCTTAGTTCGGTTTAACTTGAGCACGGGATTCCGAGAATACTCGGGTCTTCCCACCTATGGAGTTGCGACTCCGCGGATCGTGGGCTTGTAATGGGTCAAGTTGGAACACCCCTGCAGGGTTTTGAACTTTCGAAAGCCGTGCCCGCGGTTATGTGGCAGATGGGAGCTTGTTAATATCCGGTTGTAGATAACTTGACACAATGTTACAATACACTACCAGCGTGTGTACCGTGACTGTCAATTTCCGAATAGGGATTCGGGAGTTGAACACGGTGGGGTTATGTTTGACTGGCTTTAGTTAGGATCACTTCGTGATCATCTTTCGACCGAGGCACTTCTCTTCTCGCTCTCTATTACGTAAGTTAGTGCTAGTTGCTGCTGCAGACTCTTGTTGTTCCTTCACCTCTTGTTCTTTCTTCAGCCTTGTCCTCACCCAAGGCTTAAATAGTCTTGTTACCCGGGAACGGGATTGCTGAGTCCTCTGTGGCTCATAGTTACTTCACCACACCAGATGCAGGTTCAGCCGAGTTTGATGCAGGAGATGGACCCGTTCTTCACTGGGAGTTCGATGAAGAGTTTGACCGTTTGCTTGTGACGTTTCGACGATCAGTAGTGGTTTCTAATAGGATTCGTTCCTGACCTGTGGCTTTATGTTGTTTTGGTATCTTTCTTTTGGATCTTCACCCGTAGTCGGGTTGTGATGTTTTTGAATGATGTTATGCTTATGTAATGTATTGTGTGAAGTGGCGAGTGTAAGCCAACTATCTCCTTTTGCAATTTAATCCCTCTTTTACATGAGTCGTGCAAAGATACCAAACTTGAGATCATTCTAGGATGGACTTATACCTTTAAGTCGTGCCTCGACACGTAGGAGGTATAGTTCCATCCTGGGCATTACATACAACATTCAAACAACATGGCAAAGGACATGAACAAAAACTAGACATATACTACAGCAACTAAGTCCAAAGGTGCACCCCCAAAGGAGCCACGGATCAATAGCAATGACCTTGGACATATTGAACTTGACAATAAAATTCTGGCAGCAGAATTTTATTGAAACTTTGGAGCAAAAGATAAACATGCTACAGCCACTTAAATAGGCATGTGAGGACATGAATGGAAAGTCAACAATATATACTACAAGGAACAATCAAGATCCACTCCAAAACTAACATGGTTTGTCCTAGAACATCACACGAACATGGCATCGGAACGTTACAGATTTCAGACTTAGTGAAAAACCACTAAGTCCTAAAACAACAATTTCATCATGGCATATAAAAGAGCATGTTTAAGTCACCTCGAAACTAAACATGGCAAGAGGTAAGCACCTCATCAAAGTACACATGAAGGTGATCCCGAAACACACAAGCATGCATCATTGAGGTAAACACAACGATAGCAACGAGCTCAACAATATGGTATTTCATAACAAGTGAAATAACAACACAGCCACATGGCACTTTGCAACGATGATAACAAGGCAAGAATAAATCTATCATGCTACCTAGCACATACAACACGTAGAGCATGGCAAGACGAACACGTGGACATGTCATTTGCATCATTCGGACAAACGAGCTAAAAGATATCACATGGCAAAGATGGCATAAAAACATCACATAGCAGCAGTTTATATCATGATGCCCTCTTGCAACAGCAAAACAAGCACCTAGATGACCTCTAACATGCATGACAATAACAGATAAAACGTAGTGCACGATCCCACGAACGTCTGGACATATTATATGCGCGAATCAGAGCAACACACAAAAAGATATGCATGTTTGAAAACAGCATGAGCAACTAAATTACTGGGGACTTAGCAGTTGAAACAACCTCAAAACAGATCAGACTTGGGCCGGAGCGGATCTGGGGGTCCGGCGGCTGGGCGGCCCGGTCGGTGAGGATCTGCTGGGACGGGCTTGGAGGCGGCGAGTCGGGCCGCCTGGGGAGCTGCGGCCCACCCGGTGGCCGAAGGGGCGGCTGAGGCCTGGCGACGAAGTGGCGGGAGTGGCGACCTGGGCAATCGGTGGCCTGGAGGAGGCCCGCTCGCGGTGGCGCTGGGCCTGGCTGAGGTCGGCCCAGCCGAGGCGGGAGGTGGAGGCGCCCGGTGAGGCGGATCGGCCCGGTGGGAGGGTGAGGCCCAGCAGCGAGGCGGCGCGCTGGCTGCGGAGGCCCGACCGGGAGGCTACGGTGATGTGGTCCAGGCCTCCCCCGATCGACTGCTGAGGTGGCGGCGGCCCGTCGCGGATGAGGCGGGGCCCAGGAGGCGGACGGCGCGCGGGAGCGGTCTGGCCGCGATGCGGCGAAGTGGCCCCAGCCTGGCGGATCGATCGGCCAACTGGCCTGGATTGGTCAATGCGGAGCTCGTTGACCGAGCGAAGAAGGGGCGGCTGGCTCGGTCGCTCGACGAGGAGACTGCGGCGGATCTGGCTGGTTCCCTCGGGAACTGGCCAGATGGAGAGGAAGGGAAGGCTGGATCTGAAGAAAAAAAATAGGAAGGAGTGGAGAAGAGGCTAGGGATGCCCAAATTAGACTAGGGGTCTAAATATATAGCAGGTAGCTAGGGTTAGGGGATTTGGGGGTGTTTAGGAGCCCTCCGATCACGATCCGACGGATCCGATCGCGGGGGTAGTTTAGAAGGGCCTAGGAGAAGATAAAAGACTGCAGTAGGGGTGTTTCCGGGACACAAAGTGAAGGCACTTTGGACCCACACGAATAACTGATGGGATAGCCAACGGAGTCCGAACGAGAAGAGATTTGAGAGGCGGGTTGCACACAACAAAACAACAACACACACAACAACCTCGCGGCATACCGGTAACGTTACACGCCCAAACAACAAAGTAGGCCTACGGGACGTCACGGACACGTGAGGGAGCTCCGGAACGCGAAACGGACAACGGGAAGGAACGCGTGGAACCGGATGCAACCGACAACACAAATGCAATGCGATGCACATGTCTACATGATATGAATGAATGCCACACACTCACACAACAAAACGACGAAACCCGAAAGACAAAGAACCCGGAATGGAAATAGATGAAGCCGGAGATATATTATATGCCCAAAAGGGAAAGTATTACATCTGGGGCATTACAAATTCTCCTCTACTACAAAAAGATCTCGTCCCGAGATCTAGGACTGGAAAAAGGAAGGGTACTCGAAACGAAGATGATCTTCTCGTTCCCAGGTAGCTTCTCGGTCGGTGTGATGTGACCACTTGACTTTTAGAAATTTGATGGACTTGTTGCGGGTCTTGCGTTCGGTTTCTTCAAGAATGGCAACTGGGTGCTCTCGGTAGGACATGTCTTGTTGAAGATCAATCTCTTCAAACGGAATCATGCGCTCAGGTGCCTTGAAGCATTTGCGAAGTTGAGACACATG
>LR738711.1:400565095-400605633 GCA_902687465.1 Secale cereale | reverse complement strand
AAGACATCATGAACATTTGCGAAGTTGGGAGGGAGCTCAAGTTGATAGGCTAGATCGCCTCTTTTGCCAAGAATCTTGAAAGGCCCGATGTATCTAGGAGCAAGCTTTCCTTTGATACCGAATCTTTGGGTGCCTTTCATCGGAGACACACGGAGATAGACATGATCACCGATGTTGAATGCCAAATCACGATGCTTGCCGTCATAGTAGCTCTTCTGACGCGACTGAGCGGCCTTGAGATTCTCACGTATGACTTTGCACATTTCTTCGGCTTCTGAGATCAAGTCATTGCCAAGAAGTTGGCGTTCGCCTGTTTCAGACCAGTTGAGAGGGGTACGACACTTTCTGCCATGGAGAATTTCAAACGGTGCTTTGCCTGCACTAGCTTGAAAGCTGTTGTTGTAAGAGAACTCGGCAAATGGAAGGCAGTCTTCCCATTTCATGCCGAAGGATATGACACAGGCTCTGAGCATGTATTCTAGAATCTGATTCACGCGCTCGACTTGACCACTAGTCTGAGGGTGAAAAGCAGTGCTGAACCTGATCTTAGTGCCCATGGCGGACTGAAAGGAGTCCCAGAACCTTGATGTGAACAAGCTTCCACGGTCTGAGGATATAACTTGAGGAATGCCATGTAGGGACACAATTCTGGAAGTGTACAGCTCTGCAAGTTGAGCTGCATTGATTGATTCTTTGACTGGAAGAAAGTGAGCGACTTTGGTAAGCTTGTCAATCACCACAAAGATAGCATCATTTCCTCGCTTGGATTTAGGAAAGCCAGTGACGAAGTCCATTTCAATGTGGTCGAACTTCCACGCGGGAATAGGAAGAGGTTGGAGAAGACCGGCTGGACGTTGATGTTCTGCTTTCACTCTTCTGCATACATCACATTCGTTCACGAATTGGGCAATCTCCCTTTTCATGCGTGTCCACCAGTAAGATTGCTTGATGTCTTGATACATCTTGGAACTGCCAGGATGAATGGAAAGGAGAGAATCATGAGCTTCTTCCATTATGAGCTTCCTGAGATCACCTTTAGGAACAACGAGTCTGTCCTCGAAGAACAAGGTATCTCTCTCATCAACACGGAAGCACTTGTATTTTGGAGTGCCCTTTGCAATCCCATGTTTCACTTTCTTCACCATGGTATCACTGAGCTGGGCCTCACGGACTTGATCTTCCAAGGTAGGAGCAATTTGGAGATTTGCAAGAAAACCCTGCGGAACAACTTGGAGGTTGAGTTTCCTGAATGCTTCACAAAGCTCAGGCTGGCACGGCTTGATAAGAAGGCTGTTGCAATATGCCTTTCTGCTCAAAGCATCTGCAATCACATTCGCCTTGCCAGGAGTGTATTCAATGCTGGGATTATACTCTTGGATCATTTCAACCCAACGAGTCTGGCGGAGGTTCAGATGCGGCTGTGTGAAGATGTACTTCAAGCTCTTGTGATCAGTGAAGATGTCGACCTTTCTGCCCAACAACAGATGTCTCCACGTAATCAGAGCATGTACCACAGCTGCTAGCTCGAGATCATGTGTGGGATAGTTCTTCTCACTTGGCTTTAGCTGACGAGAAGTGTATGCCACAATTCTCTTATCTTGCATAAGCACACCACCAAGACCTTGAAGAGAAGCATCGCAGAATACTTCATTGGGCTTGGTTTCATCCGGAGGAGTCAGAACTGGAGCGGAGACAAGCTTTTCTTTGAGGGTTTTGAATGCCACTTCACACTCTGGAGACCAAAAGTATTTGACATTCTTCTGAAGCAAGTTGGAGAGAGGCTTGGCAATCTTGGAGAAGTTCTCAACGAACCTTCTGCAATAGCTGGCAAGACCCAGAAAACTGCGGAGCTGCTTGACGTTCTGAGGAGCTTCCCAGTTGACAATTGCTTCAACTTTCTCGGGATTAACCGCAATACCGTCAGCTGAGATGATGTGGCCCAGGTACAAAACCTTATCGAGCCAAAACTCGCACTTGGAGAACTTGGCATAGAATTTATGCTCTCGGAGTCGATCAAGAACCAGACACAAGTGCTTTTCGTGATCTTCTTCATTCTTGGAAAACACCAGAATATCATCCAGATACACAAGCACAAACTCGCCAGTATAGGGGTTGAAGATGTAATGCATCATCCTCGAAAAGGTAGGAGGAGCATTGGCGAGACCGAAGGACATGACGGTATACTCGTATGAACCGTAGCTCGTTCTGAAGGCCGTCTGGAATGTCTTCCTCGCGAATGCGAATTTGATGATAGCCCATTCGGAGGTCAAGCTTAGAGAACACTTTAGCTCCTTTGAGCTGCTCAAAGAGTTCATTGATGTTGGGGAGCGGATACTTGTTCTTAATCGTCTTCTTGTTCAATGGCCGGTAGTCGACACAGAGACGCTCCGTGCCATCTTTCTTCTTGACAAACAAGACACCACAGCCCCACGGAGACGTACTAGGTCTGATGAGACCCACACTCTCCTGCTTATCAAGCTGCTTCTTCAATTCCTTCAATTCATCTGGAGAGAGCTTGTACGGACGCCGGCATGCTGGCTCAGTACCCGGCTCGAGTTCAATGACAAACTCCACCTGACGGTGTGGAGGCATGCCTGGAAGTTCTTCAGGAAAGACGTCTTGATATTCGTTCACCACCGGAATTTGAGATATGGCATTAATTTCGCCCTTATCATTGAGAGAGAAAAGCCTGATAGTGTTATCCCTGGAGGCGAAGATAATCACATCTTCATCAAAATGAGTCAACTTGACTTCCTTTTGAGCACAATCAATGTGAGCATCGTGCTGAGAAAGCCAATCCATTCCGAGGATGAGGTCAATGCCAGAATTACCAAGAACCACCGGTTTAGCCAGAAAGCGATAATCTCCCATGCGAATAGAAACATCCGGAGCATAGACACTAGAAGTCATAATCCTGCCCGGAGAAACAACTTGCAACTTCTGAGGCAAATTTGAAGTGGCAATATTGTGCTTGGATGCAAATGGTTGAGACATGAAAGAGCATGAAGCACCCGAATCAAACAAAACTTTAGCTGGAAAAGAGTTCACTGGAAGGTTACCCAAAATGACATCAGAAGAATTCTCCGCTTGTGCTGCATTCATCAGATTGACCCTTGCTGCCTTTGGATCATGCCTGACAATAGCTGAGCTCACAGGTGGAGGAGGAGGAAGACGCTTCAGATTCGGACAACGGTTGGCATAATGACCCTTCTGGCCACACTTGTTGCACACCACTTCAGAGAGAGGACGGAAATGAGATCCACTTGACTTGGAGCCTTGAGACTGAAACTGCTTTTTCGACTGGTTGCTCGGGTTGGGTGGGTGGGAGAAACCACGACCACTAGAGTTCTTGTTGTTGGAGTTGTTGGAGTTGTTGGAGTTGTTGTATGGAGCTCGAATCACTGGACGAGGAGGAAGCCAGAATTTCTGATGCTTTGAGACCATCTGAGATGATGAGGAAGAGTGAACGGCATCTCGAATTCTCTTCTTAGAAGCCTCCATCTTAAGCTGAGCTGCTTCTTGTTTCAAAGCCATGTTATAGAACTTGTCGAATTCATCGGGCTCGAACAAAGTGAGAGCAAGCTGAAGTTCATCTTTGAGACCTCCACGGAACTGGTAGATTTTACTCTTGGCATCAGGAATGTCTTGCTTAGCATAACGAGCGAGGTTTTGGAACTTGACATTATACTGATAGACTGACATGGAGCCCTGCTTCAGGTTGCGGAATTGCTCACGCATACCCTCGATGACACTTGTAGGAATGTGGTGCGAGCGGAAATCCTTGCAGAAATCCTCCCAAGAGATCACTTGACCCGGCCTGGAGTCTTTGTACTGCTGCCACCAATCAGCTGCTTGATCTTTCAGTTGGAAGGCTGCAAACTTCACATAATCATCTTCCTTCACGTTACTGCACTCAAAATGCTTCTTGATATCGGTTAGCCAATCTTCAGCATCAAGAGGGTCGACACAGTAACTGAAAGCTTTAGGATTGTTGGCCAGGAACTGGTTAAGAGTAGCATGGTGCTGCTGGTTGAAGAAGTTGCCTTGGTTCCCTGGAATACCCTGATTAGCTTGCATCTGCTGCATCATCTGCATCATCAACTGGGTGTTCTGAGCTGTAGTCTGCATAATTGCTCTCCAAGCCTCAGGCGGAGGAGGAGGGGAAGGAGGATGTTCTGGGATCTCTTCCACCTCTGGGATAGCGTTGGGAACCTTTTTCGGAGCCATCCTGTAAGAGATGACCACGAATCAGCAATTGATTGACAAAAGGTATAAGCTGAATCAATGGCATGAATTGCATCAAGTCTTCACAATTATCATTCGAACAATAAGAACGAATGAAATCATTCGAACAAAAGGAACGAATGAAATTCTCAGTTAAATGATAACATCAATCTTCACGAGAAGCCACATAGGGATCAAAAGGAAAAATAAGAAAAACAACAAGGTTCAGACGGGAACAAACACAAGAGAGGAGTTTCGTTCTAACATCTTTGTGCTGAAAGCATATGAACGCGTTACGAAAAGGTTTTGCAATCCCCGGATCAGCATAGCCAAGGACCCTTTAAGATGCAACTCCTGATAGTAACATCGGTCATATAACCCCTTCACTCAATGTAGAACCCCGAACTCACTAACCTGCATTCGTTGGAAGAATGCCTACGATCTACTGGATAAACCCACCTATAGATTTCCGAAAGATTCCAGTTATGCAATCAGGTGTTGGGGATACACGAGAAGCACCGCGCAATCAACTCTAACCTACATCCAGGTGTATCCATCCTTCAACACATAACCAGTCTTTCTCGGAAACTGTGTACCTCGGACCTTCGAAAAGCATCCACTATAACAAGCTATGGCAATACTCCCGAACTACCTCCCCAGTACTAGGTGATGTCGGGGTTATCTTGCCACTGGCCGTATAGGAGAGATTTTCGATGTCGGCCGTCTTAAGTATTTAGTACTGCCGCGATATGCTTGTGACAACAATACCCCGAAGCTCAACTCCTCGGTAACAGGAGGCATCGAGAACAATATCCTTGTCACAAGAACATCGAAACAATCCCAGAATACTCGCGGGATTCCTAAAAAAAATTTTGTGCAATTTTTGAAGATAGGAGAGACAAGAGTAGTCGTCAGGAGTCCTCACCAGAGAGAAAGGGGATGAGAAGCAAAGAAATCCTACTCTCCGATATAATATAGGACTCAAAAAGTTTTCAGTGTGTGCCTAGACTCGACCGTCAACGATTCGATCAAACAGTGGGGGCGCCTAGGTCGGAGAAGGCTCTGAATACCAACTTGTAATGCCCAGGATGGAGTTATACCTCCTACGTGTCGAGGCACGACTTAAAGGCATAAATCCATCCTAGAATGATCTCAAGTTTGGTAATCTTTGCAATCTCATGTAAAAGGGGGGATTGTAAACAGAAAATAGTTGGCTTACACTCGCCACGTCACAGAATTACAATTCAAGTCTCAATCATCATACATTAAGAACATCACAACCCTCTAAGGGAAAAATCCAAATGTCAAGATACCAAACTTAGATAAATAAACCACAGGCGGATCGAATCCTAGTAAGAGTCTCCACTACTGATCATTCGGATATCGCACATAGTACCGACTACGCTCCTCGTCGTACTCCCAATCCAGCTCGGTGCCATCACCTGGATAGCTCACAGCTGGACCTGCATCTGGTGGGTGAAGTAACTGTGAGCCACAGAGGACTCAGCAATCCCGTTCCCGGGTAACAAGACTATTTAAGCCTTTGGGAGAGGAAAAGGCTGTAGAAAGCAACTAGCTTACGTGAGTGAGAGCGAGAAGAGGAAGCCTCGGACGAGAAGTGATCACGAAGTGATCCTAGCTACAAGCTCAACAATCATAACCCCTCCGTGTTCAACTCCCGAATCCCTATTCGGAAATTGACAGTCACGGAACACACGTTGGTAGTGTATTAGTAACATTGTGTCAAGTTATCTACAACCGGAATTAACAAGCTCCCATCTGCCACATAACCGCGGGCACGGCTTTCGAAAGTTCAAACCCTGCAGGGGTGTTCCAACTTGACCCATTACAAGCCCACGATCCGCGGAGTCGCAACTCCAAAGTGGGAAGACCCAAGTATCCTCGGAATCCCGTGCTCAAGATATACCGAACTAAGGTAAGGCTAATCCAGCAAATCCTCCCGGCGTGTCGACACCCTGATAGTAGCCGCGCGTATCTAAGTCTCAGGACACGACCGGATGGGCGATTCTACGGGTGTATACCAGATACCTCGGGTTGCCCCAAGGCGGCCCCGCAGACTCCCCGTTTCGGACCAACACTCATGTGGAGCACTGGCCCCGGGTTGTTGATTAAGAAAGAGGGTTAATTACTCCCTATGCAAGTTTAGTTTGTTATTAGGCAAATAGTACCAATGTTGGGACTTGCTGGAAAATACTTAGCACTTAGCGGTTTATCGAGGGGGTCCCATACACCCCAACCGTGTTAGGAACACATAATCAAGGAACATAACACCGGTTTATACGGTTCCTAACGGCATGAGTGGAACAAATCACCAAGCAAAAGGCTTAGCCTTCCACCCTTGCTAATATATAGATGATTTCATTTTAAGCATTTATATAGTGTTATAAAACCCAACCAAACTTCAACATGAAGCAAGCATCTTCGATCTTCACCTGCAACTAGCAACGCTATAAGAAGGGCTGAGCGAAGCGTACTTAGCCAAGCAATGGTTTGCATAGGTAGGTTGGTTAAACATGGCAATTGGTTACAAGTAGGAGGCTGACAAGAAGATCATGGGCATCGAGGCAAAACTATAGATCGAGACTACTAGCAATAGGCAAAGATAGTAATGTTATCGGGGTTCGGTCATCTTGCCTGAAGAGAAGTCGTTCGGATCGTAAGAAGGGTCCTCGTGCTCAACCTCGTTGGAAACCTCGTGCTCGTACTCTATCTCGGTCTCGACTTCCGGCTCTAAACAAAACAATCACACCACGCACCAATCAACAAGATGCAATGCGCACTCGAAAAAGATGAATGCATGATGGATGCACTAAGGATGCACACGGAGCACGTAAAATATCACTCAAGCAAAACACCTCAAAACATGATAACAATAACATATTATGATTCTACACAGAAAATCAATCAAGTTTCATGTAAAATTCGCCGAAATCGGAGTTACGGGCTAAAAGTTATGCCCGAAACAAGAAATGAGCGAAAGCTGAAAATTACAGCAACATAGCAACTTCGGAGCACAAAATAATTGAGCTACAGCATTCAAACAACATGGCAAAGGACATGAACAAAAACTAGACATATACTACAGCAACTAAGTCCAAAGGTGCACCCCCAAAGGAGCCACGGATCAATAGCAATGACCTTGGACATATTGAACTTGACAATAAAATTCTGGCAGCAGAATTTTATTGAAACTTTGGAGCAAAAGATAAACATGCTACAGCCACTTAAATAGGCATGTGAGGACATGAATGGAAAGTCAACAATATATACTACAAGGAACAATCAAGATCCACTCCAAAACTAACATGGTTTGTCCTAGAATATCACACGAACATGGCATCGGAACGTTACAGATTTCAGACTTAGTGAAAAACCACTAAGTCCTAAAACAGCAATTTCATCATGGCATATAAAAGAGCATGTTTAAGTCACCTCGAAACTAAACATGGCAAGAGGTAAGCACCTCATCAAAGTACACATGAAGGTGATCCCGAAACACACAAGCATGCATCATTGAGGTAAACACAACGATAGCAACGAGCTCAACAATATGGTATTTCATAACAAGTGAAATAACATCACAGCCACATGGCACTTTGCGACGATGATAACAAGGCAAGAATAAATCTATCATGCTACCTAGCACATACAACACGTAGAGCATGGCAAGACGAACACGTGGACATGTCATTTGCATCATTCGGACAAACGAGCTAAAAGATATCACATGGCAAAGATGGCATAAAAACATCACATAGCAGCAGTTTATATCATGATGCCCTCTTGCAACAGCAAAACAAGAACCTAGATGACCTCTAACATGCATGACAATAACAGATAAAACATAGTGCACGATCCCACGAACGTCTGGACATATTATATGCGCGAATCGGAGCAACACACAAAAAGATATGCATGTTTGAAAACAGCATCAACAACTAAATTACTGGGGACTTAGCAGTTGAAACAACCTCAAAACAGATCAGACTTGGGCCGGAGCGGATCTGGGGGTCCGGCGGCTGGGCGGCCCGGTCGATGAGGATCTGCTGGGACGGGCTTGGAGGCGGCGAGTCGGGCCGCCTGGGGAGCTGCGGCCCACCCGGTGGCCGAAGGGGCGGCTGAGGCCTGGCGACGAAGTGGCGGGAGTGGCGACCTGGGCGATCGGTGGCCTGGAGGAGGCCCGCTCGCGGTGGCGCTGGGCCTGGCTGAGGTCGGCCCAGCCGAGGCGGGAGGTGGAGGCGCCCGATGAGGCGGATCGGCCCGGTGGGAGGGCGAGGCCCAGCAGCGAGGCTGCGCGCTGGCTGCGGAGGCCCGGCCGGGAGGCTACGGTGATGTGGTCCAGGCCTCCCCCGATCGACTGCTGAGGTGGCGGCGGCCCGTCGCGGATGAGGCGGGGCCCAGGAGGCGGACGGCGCGCGGGAGCGGTCTGGCCGCGATGCGGCGAAGTGGCCCCAGCCTGGCGGATCGATCGGCCAACTGGCCTGGATTGGTCGATGCGGAGCTCGTTAACCGTGCGAAGAAGGGGCGGCTGGCTCGGTCGCTCGACGAGGAGACTGCGGCGGATCTGGCTGGTTCCCTCGGAAACTGGCCAGATGGAGAGGAAGGGAAGGCTGGATCTGAAGAAAAAAATAGGGAGGAGTGGAGAAGAGGCTAGGGATGCCCAAATTAGACTAGGGGTCTAAATATATAGCAGGTAGCTAGGGTTAGGGGATTTGGGGGTGTTTAGGAGCCCTCCGATCGCGATCCGACGGATCCGATCGCGGGGGTAGTTTAGAAGGGCCTAGAAGAAGATAAAAGACTGCAGTAGGGGTGTTTCCGGGACACAAAGTGAAGGCACTTTGGACCCACACGAATAACGGATGGGATAGCCAACGGAGTCCAAACGAGACGAGATTTGAGAGGCGGGTTGCACACAACAAAACAACAACACACACACAATAACCTCGCGGCACACCGGTAACGTTACACGCCCAAACAACAAAGTAGGCCTACGGGACGTCACGGACACGTGAGGGAGCTCCGGAACGCGAAACGGACAACGGGAAGGAACGCGTGGAACCGGATGCAACCGACAACACAAATGCAATGCGATGCACATGTCTACATGATATGAATGAATGCCACACACTCACACAACAAAACGACGAAACCCGAAAGACAAAGAACCCGGAATGGAAATAGATGAAGCCGGAGATATATTATATGCCCAAAAGGGAAAGTATTACATCCGGGGCATTACAAGTCCACAATGCAAAGGTGCTTAACTTGTTGTAGCTAAGCATTCTTCATTTAATAAATTGGCAACTAAAGGTATCCATGCATTGATGGACTTCTTTCATTTAAGTGTTTTCCCTAGGTTCTCGTGTTTGACATTGTTTCTTTCTAGGTCACCACACCCATCTTTCTTCTCTTAATTACCTTGTCACATCATTTTTTTGCCTACATGACCAGCTTAGCACCTGTACAAGGTGGAGCATTGGGAAAGGCCTTAAGATTGGATACTGATTTCAAATTTGCAGCGTACTTGTTAGCCGTCGTGGCTCTGCAACTCCAAATGCAGGATTATGGAAAATAGAAAAAAAAACCTTCCATGTTCTATCTTGGTTACCAAATTCATAAAACTATGCTAGACGATATTGGAACGTTATTGTATGGAATTATCCATACATTCTTGGCTGCGAGCGTGCATGTTGACGTTAGAATTTTTTTCCGAGGCCATAAGACGTAGCTACCGTGGATTCATCATCAAACGCGCCCTGTTCTCTTCCGAAACCACAACTCTTCTCGTGAGATTCTTTGATTTGTGATAAGTATGTGTCAAAACTTATCTTAATCTGGACAATTATTTTACCATGGCCCCTTGGTGTTATGTCATGCCATCATTTAGAGTTTAAGGTATTTTAGAGATTT
The DNA here is from genome assembly GCA_902687465.1 of Secale cereale. NCBI lineage: Eukaryota > Viridiplantae > Streptophyta > Magnoliopsida > Poales > Poaceae > Secale > Secale cereale. The sequence goes on along the minus strand of LR738711.1, from coordinate 400,595,478 downwards.
TTTTGTTTTCTTGGAATTTAAGAACTAAGATTCTCAATGTTTACGCCCGAACAATGACGCCAAGATGTTTGGGATTCTTTTCAATTTCTTGCATGAGGCCTAAACATGTTTCTAAGAACACACATACTTCCTCCGTCCCAAAATAAGTGACGCAAAAATGACTCAACTTTGTACTAAAGTTAATACAAAGTTGAGTCATTTTTGCGTCACTTATTTTGGGACGGAGGGAGTATGATTTTAACCCATTCTAGTTGGTTGCTACATGTATATGTGGTACAAATTTGAATTACGCTTTGACGGGAAGGCCTCCGGGCTAGCTTTATTCAAATAAGTTACTATACTAAGCGGGAAGGCTTTGCCTTCTCTGGTTTTTTAAACTTTTTTTAATCATTTACTGTTTACTTACATCGCTATCAGTGAATAGTAGTATATATAATATGCTAAAGCGGAAATGTTTGCTTCTTTGTTTTTTTTGACTTTTTAAGTTTCTATTATTCATTTACATTGACATCGATGAACAGTAGTAGTAACAGTATCACGCGCGAAAACACAAACGTCTGTGAACAATATCCTTACATCAACAATACCACCAGTGAACAATACCCATTTGATTTGCGCACTCAAATAATACGATTTTCCTTATTTTCTTAGCTTTCACAGAAGAAAAAATACCCATGTTGTTAAAAAACTATGATTTTTGTACACATCATTTATCTTCTCCTCCTTCACCATCGCGTCCTTATATTAAGGGTTAAGATTTTTTTTACACATACTTTCTCTCCTCCTCCACCATTGGATCCTTATATATAGAGGGGTAAGATTTAGGATTTTTCTACATATCATGCTGACGTATTAACGCAGAGCCGTCTCAATCGGCGAGGCACAAAATGGTAGACCAGAACAATATATTTGCATGAGCAGTAATTTACGGGGGAAATAAGTTACTAACCGATTACATCCCATTTTTACACCACGACATCAGCGAACAGTTCGCTAACAATTGCCTGAACAAAAACCGAAACATTATCCGTATAAACCTAGAACTGCTACCGAAACAGTAAACCAAGTAATTAGAACAACAACTCAAATAATTCTAAACAAAAAAAACCAGCGGAATGGAATGGCACCTGAATAAACGAAAAACATTAACCTACCTGAACTATAAACCAAGCTGTAACCTAATTGTAAACCAGAACAATACACCCGAACCATAAACTAAAATAGTAATCGGATTGTAACCCAGAATAACACACCTAAATAAATCGAAACAACAATCGCTAACCAAAACAATACCCCCAGTTAAACAGAAAAAGGAAACCCTAATAACACGGAACAGTAAAACCAGCGAAAATAGAATAACGCCTGAATAAAGCAAAAATTTAAATCAACCGACCATAAATCGAAAGAGTAACCGAATTGTAATCTAGAACAGTTCAACTGAATAAACAGGAACACCATGCATACAAAATATTAATAGGCCAACTATTTTGCTTTTATTAAATCACTTAATGTTAGTTACGTGCCTACGTAGATCATAGGGGAACAATAGAATTTGTGTTCTCATTTTCATTTTATTTTATCGCTTAATACATGTTGTTTTATTGCTTATTGCGGGAAAATACAGACGGAAACTGTTACGGGCGCGGCGTGCGCCGCGCTTATTCGGAGCTAGTTCAAATAACACTTGCATCATCCGCTAAAAAAATAAAAATAAAATCAGGGGGTGCCTCCACCCACAAAGCAGGAGGGTTAGCACTTCCCCATTTAGCTAGATCGTGAGTAACTATGTTTGATTCCCTAATACAGTGCTCGACAGTTAATGTCTAGAAACCCGCTTAATGTCTTAAAAATGCCAAATGAACTCTTAAAAATTATAAATTTTAACATGACAGCTGAATTACGCTTGTTACTAGGCTAGAAATTCGCTAAATGTCTTAAAAATGCCAAATGAACTTTCAAAAATTACAAATTTTAACATGACAGTTGAATTCCTGCATGTTAACAGTAGAAAAATGTTTTGTATAATTCAAACACTATCCGTTGCTACTGTGCCCCAAAATTGTCTTTCAAATTAAAAAAAATTCAAGTACATAACATACAATTTCGTATAGGAACTGTGCGCAATAATAGTTCACGGGTACTATTTTTGGCTTACGCTGGAAGTTTTATCGGCTTCGTCTAGCTTCAGTGTTCGCCACACTCGATCCCCAACCTAATTTTACAAAGATGAGGACGTGTAGCAGTGATGTAGGGTGGAACACTAATTGAAGATCTTTTCACACTTGGAGGGGGGAAAGAGAGCAAATCAAAGAGAAACACAAGAAGAACTTTCAAATAGATAAAATCTAATCAGACATATGCTAAATCCACATACACACAAAGGAGATACAAGGATCCAAATCCAACACAAGAAGGTAGCAAAGGAACTAGTTCATCCCAATCCTTGAAGGAGAGAGGTCTTAAATTCTTAGAGGATCTTCCTAGACGGGGTCTTGAATCCACTTGAGAATCTTCTCACATGGAGGCCTTAAACTCCATGGGAGTGGTTAGTGGATGAGAAAAGCTCTATCTCAAATGAGATATGACCTTTGCTAACCCTAGCTAGGAGGAGGTGGAGGTCCTTATATAGTAGCCCACGGGATAAGAGAGGATACATGGGCCTCAGGTCCTATCTCTGTGCACAGGCAGATGCCGATGTCCAGCGGCTCATGAAGAGCCGGATGTTCGGCTGGTTTGGGCCAAACTTTTATTGCTCTCTGTGTACGTCGGTCCGGATATCCGGGCGGGGGCTGGTTGTCCGGGCTGGTCAGTTCAGATCTCCGGGGCTTGTAGCTCGTCGGCTGCTGATCTGCTGCTGTTGGTGTTGTCTCCAGGGGCCGGATGTCCGACCGCTGTAGCATTTCAGCGGTTCCTTCTGTTGTGCTCCTTCATCCAGGTGCTTGGGGACTTGTCCATGATTCTAAGCATCTCTGAGGGGGTCTTCTTGGTACCTAAGCACACACAACGTTATTGATTGAGGTAGTAGCCATGTGTGTCAGATTCGTGGGCTCCGCAAACCCAAAGAGCTTCGAACTCTCAGGCGTGAACGAGAGACTCCGCTTCACCGAAGGATGAGATCCTCCATGCTCACAACTTAAACTCGTAGGTCAAGATGATTGGAGGATGGGGCCAGGGGCGGAGCTAGGCTAATGCAAAGTTATGCAATGGATACCCAATGTTGTTTGCAGTTTTTCCCAGTATATAAGCCCCTATATGCATGTATATAACGTATGGCAGCCTAAATGTACATACATGATATGAGAAAAGAAGAAAAGAACGTTTCGAACATCACTTGGGCCTTTATTGAGCTGCGACGTTGTTGTTGGGCCTTATACCGAGGCATAACGCTGGCTTGATTTGATCGAAGTCGAGGAGACAACTTGACTAGAGCAACCGAGCCTGCGATTCTGCTGATCCAATCGCCGTTGCGCCGCCGCATCATGAAACTGGGGCACATCATCGTGCCGCATGCCTGTATCGGCCATCAGAAGCAACCACCGCATCATCTCACTTGTCGGCCGCCGCGAATTGCCGCCTCTCGCCGATCGATCTCCTTCGTGTGCGCACATCTGTCACAGTACACACTCCGCAACGTCATGGCACGCACCGGCGCACGAACGCATCTGCCATCTAGAAGACATGTCGGCAATGGAGGCATGCACAATTCAACCATCTTGATTTTTTCTTTAATCTACTTTAGCATCCAGTCAATTTTGAGCCCGGTTTGTATTAACACGCTATAAAACTTGGGAAGAACTTAATAACCGCTGTAAAACTTTCCACAATGCCACCTTCACTATCAATATGTACTTTCTTATTTTTATTGGTGTGAAAAATGAAGAACAAGTGTGTTGATTCAAAGTGTTTAGGTGACAGAGCTTCAAAGGCGCCCAAGGTATGATTGCTTGGTTTCTTGTCTTGAGCATAAATTCGTCAGTCAAGTAAAGGAAGACACCATCGTTTCTAGATTCCAAGAGGGCGATCGTAGAGTTACATTAGGATTATCCTTGCGAAATGTAACTGAATTGTTGGAGACATTGTTGCTACAAATAATAATTTCTGGTTTCCTTGTTATTATTATGAACTTCTATATGTCTTTCATTGTTGTGCAACAATTTTTTTAACTCCGCATACCCATGTCGAAAATTCTGGCTCCGCCAAGGGGGGGGGGGTGACACAGAGATTTACCCAGGTTTAGGTCACCTTGCGGTGTAAAACCCTACTCCTGCTTTGTGGTGGATTAGCCTCACGAGGGGTTGGATAAGAACTTGCTACATCGAGTATGTAGCCTCGCGAGGGCTCAAGTGATGTGTTTTCCTCGAAAGATCGATCCCCCTCTATGCAGGATGCTAGTCCCTATTTATAGTGGCCTCGGTCCTCTTCTCGCTTCATTTGGGTGGGAAGGGATCCCACAACAGCCAATTTCGAAGGGAGACAAGAGGTACATCTTATCCTGACGAAAGGTGGTCTTCGCCTGCAAAGCCTCTGATCCTGACGCGGGGGTGGGCTCGGCGATGACATGCGCCCTGCAGAGCCCGTGGTCTTGATCCTATATCACCAGAATGGAAACCTTTGGCCCTCCTCTCAGGAACACGTGCCTGGCCTTGTCCTTCTTGCACGAAAGAGGAACCTGCTCCCTCTGCTCGCGCTAACGCCTTCCTGGCGTCGGTCATCATGGCTCACGTCACCGCGCCATCATGAGGTGGGGGGGGGCTTGCATAAGAAACTCCGCCCCTTGGGAGGCAGCTTGCAGGGCCTCTCCCCAGGGGGTCTTGGCGCGCTCCTTCTCGTGAGGGCTCTTCTCGGTGAATCTTGAGCTAGGCCTTGCTGGGCCGTTGTCGGGTCACGCGTTAGGCCGCAGGCAGGCAAGTCTGGGTACCCTGGTTACCAGAACGCCAGCAGTAGCCCCCGGGCCCAGGGCGTGCCGGCCCTTGTCTTGAAGCGAAGGTGAGGGGTGGAGGGCCAAACGTCGCGTGCCCTAAGCCCACGTGCCAGTCTTGACGCGTGGAGCACGACGGGCTGCTGGCGCCTCCACTCCCCCAGGCCATCTTAACAACCGTGCGGCTGGCAAAAAGCCTGGCGCGGGCTTGTGAGACCATCATTGCTCTCCTTCCTTGTGCCTTGCTCCTCTGGTCAGATCCCCTTTCCTTTACGAGCAGTTCCTCCAGATCCAAGCGAGGCGCTGCCCTTTCCCTGCTCTTCCTCGCAGCCTCCGGCCGAGCAGATGGCGCCCGGGAAGTCGAAGCCCATGGTGCGGGCCGCAGCCCCCCTCTTCCCCTTTGTCCGCGGTCGACGCGTCCTCCATCACCGAGGCGGAGCATCTTAGCCAAGTGCTCCCGCAAACTACAGGCAAGAGCTAAGAGAGCGGCGAGACCAGGACCTGGCCCGGTTCCCTTGAGCGGAGCGTGCTGGTGCAGACGGTTTATCCCTTCTTCCTCCACAGCTTCTGCGCGGGGCTCCTTCCGCCCTTCTCAGAGTTCTTCTATGCCATCCTTCACCATTATAGGGTGCACGCCCTTCATCTTCAGCCCAACTCCATCCTTCTTCTCCCCGTCTTCGCTTTCTACTGCGAGGCCTTCATGGGCGTGAGGCCCTCCGTGGCGCTCTTTCGCCACTTCTTCCGCATGCGGCAGCATGACCCAGCGGAAACACTCTCTCGGTGTCTCCTTCATGGCCATCCACAAAGCGAACACACTCATGAAGGCCGGGAAGAAGGTGAAGAACCACCAGCGCCATTGGGTTTACACGGACGCGAGGGGCCTGGAGCCGTTCCTGGAGCTCCCGACGAAGCCGCCTGTGAATACCTCGCGGTGGAGCTCCACCAAGCTTTCCGACCCCTTGGGAGAGCCCGTCCCGAAGAAGATGCATGCGGACATCGATGCCAAGAAGCTGTCTGGGGAGATGTTAGGGAATTAGTTCCTATCCCAGTGCCTCACACCGCTCCAGGCGCACTCGAGGCCCATGTGGGACTTCCGCGGCGCATGAGACGTCATGAGGATGCGCGCCGCCAACTTAACAGACGACGAAATGGTCAAGGCAGTGGCCGCCCTGCTGAATGGCGATCGGGGGACCTTCCTGAGGCCTATGTTCCCTTGTACCTCCGCGGCGACGGGGAGGACGTAATTAACGCCATGCCTGCCTTTGATGCGCTGGGGCTTGTTTCCGCCAATGGCCCCATGTCACGCCCAAGATTTGATTCTATCCCGATCACGTGATGAACTCGTGATTTGGGGCACAACCGCATTTCGGCCGCTTAGCAAGATGGATATCAATACATCGTATCATTACATACATAGATGGGGATACATACAAGTCATACAATTGCCACATGAATACAACACATTATACACAAGACATCCGACTACGGATGAAAACATGAAAATCACAACAACATCAATCCTGCTATCCCAGGCTGCTGACCAGGAACCTATCCCAAGATCGACGACGAAGAAGAAGAAAGAACTCCAACACAAGTAACATCGCTCTCATGTCACATCATCAAAAACCTGCACCTGCAACTGTTGTTGTAGTATATGTGAGCCACGAGGACTCAGCAATCCCATAACCATGGGTATCAAGACTAGCAAAGCTTAATGGGTAAGGAGAGGTTAAGTGGTGAGGTTGCAGCAATGGCTAAGCATTGTATGGTGGCTAACTTACAAGTACAAGAATAAGATGAGCATCTACGCAAACGGTCACACACTAGTAATGATCGCTAAGTGATCCTGAACTACCTACGAGTCAAACATAACCCCACCGTGTTCTCTTCTCAAATTGAAAAGAGACGGTCACAGTTACTCACGTGGTTGGTGTATTTTATTTCGGATCCTTTGTCAAGTTTTCTACAACCGGACAATAACAAATTCCAATCTGCCACATAACCGCGAGCACGGCTTTCGAAATATCATAACCCTGCAGGGGTGTCCCAACTTCCCATCACAAGCTCTCACGATCAGCAGAGGTAAAACCTCTTATCTTAGGGACAACCAGACCAGACTCAGAATCCCGGTGCACAAGACATTTCGACAATGGTAAAACAAGTCCAGCAAGACCTCCCGGCGTGCCGACACCCTGATAGTAGCTACGCGTATCTCGTCTCAGGCCACGTCCGGATGAGCACTACGTACAACAACTGAAGACCCCAGATAACTGGGTGGCACCGCAAGTGGCTCTAGTTTGGGACCAACACCATCAGCACTGCCCCCCTGTATGTGGAAAAGAATCCTCGGGGACGCGACCCCTATGCAAATTAATTAATTAAGTTTTTATTATGTTGCAGATTAAAACCAAAGTTGGGCCTTGCTAGAGGAGTTTTATTCAAAGCGAACTGTCATGGGGGTCCCATACCCCCAACCGTGTTAGGGACTCAAACTCAAGGAACATAACACTGGTTTATCGATTCTTAAGGCGGCATGAGTGGAACAAAACACCGAGCCAAAGGCCATGCCTTCCACCCATTGCTAAGTATATAGGTGCATTAATTATAGTAATAGATATTGTGATATTCCAACAACCAAGTTCCGACATGGAGCAATCTTCATCTTCACCTGCAACTAAGAACACTATATGAGGGGCTGAGCAAGCGGTAACATAGCCATACAACGATTTGCTGGGTTGGTGTCAAAAGTTAGAGGTTTCATGGCGACAATGAGAGGATGACAACAATAGATAGGGAGGGCGACATATAACAATAGCATCGAGACAACTAGCATAGCAATGATAGTAATGAGATCCAAGGTGACGGTCATCTTGCCTGAGATCCCTCAAGGAAGAAGAACAAGTCCATGAAGAAGATGAAGCCACGTAGACGAACCAAGCGTAGTCGAACGAATCCTCACATCACAACGTTACCGGAACTAAGAAGCAACACCGGAAATAAATAAACAACATGGTAAACAAACATATCATAACCATGGTATGATGCACAAACAAATATGATGCATGTCCAGTTTAAATATGCATGGCATGACAAAGTGCACAAACAACACTACAAGTCAAGTGGAGCTCAATATGCAACGAGTTGCATATTGGCGAAACACCACATCCAATTATTTAGTTTGCTCTCGTTTATGTACCCAACAATATTAAATGTTTATTAACATGGGAAGGGGTGAAGCATAAGTAAGTTAACCATTTATGCAAGTTAAATGAGGCCGGAAATAACAAACAACAATTCCGGAAAACCCCATGTGCAATTATTGATCTTAGTAATGTTCTGCCTAGAAGCACATTTTATTGTTATTAAACAGCAAAAGTAAGTGCACCAAGTTAATCTACACAATTTTCCACCCCACTTACATATAAAGTTTATTTAAAACCGTGCTACGATTATTAAGTTATGAATTAAACCAATTTAGCATGTTATTTAAACAAACAAATGCAAACAACCATTTAAATAAATTAAACATGGATGAAAGTTGGAAATTATTAATCTACACAAAATTCTAAGCATTTTTCATATATACAGTTTTTACATATGATGCCCGGTTATTTAGTCATTAAATGCATGATCTAGAGGGACTAAACTGCAATTGCAACTCCGGGATAAATAGACAAATTCGCAGCACACAGAAAAAACAACTATGGGCTGAAACTACACTCGGGCCAAAGTGCAAAGGTGGGTGCATGGGTGGCTCACCATGGGCCTAGGCCCGATCGGCGGAGGAGTGGCTGGGCCTTGGCTCTGCAAGGGGAGGCCATCGGGCGAGGATGTAGCTGATACGTCTCCAACGTATCTACTTTTCCAAACACTTTTGCCCTTGTTTTGGACTCTAACTTGCATGATTTGAATGGAACTAACCCGGACTGATGCTGTTTTCAGCAGAACTGCCATGGTGTTGTTTTTGTGCAGAAATAAAAAGTTCTCGGAATCGCCTGGAAATCAACGGAGATTTATTTCAGAAAATATAAAAAATACCCACAAGAAGATCCACACCTGCGGGCCCACGGGCCGTCCTAGAGGGTGGGGGGCGCGCCCCCCTTCCCAGGGCGCGCCCCCTGCCTCGAGGGCAGCCCGGTGCCCCACCTACGTATCCCCAAGTCCTATATATTCCGTTTCGTTGAGAAAAAATCAGGGAGAAAAAATTATCATGTTTTACGAGACGGAGCCGCCGCCAAGCCCTAATCTCTCTCGGGAGGGCTGATCTGGACTCCGTTCGGGGCTCCGGAGAGTGGAGATCGTCTCCATCGTCATCATCAACCTTCCTCCATCACCAATTCCATGATGCTCACCACCGTGCGTGAGTAATTCCATCGTAGGCTTGCTGGACGGTGATGGGTTGGATGGGATCTATCATGTAATCGAGTTAGTTTTGTTAGGGTTTGATCCCTAGTATCCACTATGTTCTGAGATTGATGTTGCTATGACTTTGCTATGCTTAATGCTTGTCACTAGGGCCCGAGTGCCATGATTTCAGATCTGAACCTATTATGTTTCCATGAATATATGTGTGTTCTTGATCCTATCTTGCAAGTCTATAGTCATCTACTATGTGTTATGATCCGGCAACCCCGAAGTGACAATAATCGGGACCACTCCCGGTGATGACCATAGTTTGAGGAGTTCATGTATTCAATATGTGTTAATGCTTTGGTCCGGTACTCTATCAAAAGGAGGCCTTAATATCCCTCAATTTCCAATAGGACCCCGCTGCCACGGGAGGGTAGGACAAAAGGTGTCATGCAAGTTCTGTTCCATAAGCACGTATGACTATATTGGGAATACATGCCTACATTGCATTGATGAACTAGAGCTAGTTCCGTGTCGCCCTAGGTTATAACTTCTACATGATGAATTGCATCCAACGTAATTTCCCATCACCGATCCAATGCCTACGAGCTTTACCTATATTGCTAGTTGCTATTTACTTTTCCGTTACTATTATCGAAAAAACCACAAAAACATTATCTTTACTTTTATTGCTGCTACCACCACTATCATATTACTGTGCTACTAAACTATCTTGCCGCAGATACTAAGTTTCCAGGTGTGGCTGAATTGACAACTCAGTTGCTAATACTTAAAAGTATTCTTTGGCTCCCCTTGTGTCGAATCAACAAATTTGGGTTTAATACTTTACCCTCGAAAACTGTTGCGATCCCCTACACTTGTGGGTTATCAAGACTATTTTCTGGCGCCGTTGCCGGGGAGCATAGCTCTATTCTTTAAGTCACTTGGGATTTATATCTGCTTATCACTATGAAGAATTTGAAGGACTCAAAAACCAAGATCTTACCCTCAACTACGAGGGGAGGTAAGGAACTGCCATCTAGCTCTGCACTAGATTCTCCTTCTGTTATGAGTAAACTTGCGACACCTACTCCTGCTATTGAATCTGATATGTCGAATGTTCTTGATGATGCTACTTCTGCTATGTATGATGAAACTACCTCTATGCCTGATACTGTGCCACTAGGTGAATTTCTAGATGAACAAATTGCTAAGGTTAGGGAGAGTGCAAATGTTGATGATATTTATGAAAGTGATGATGAAACTACTCCCAATAGATATGAATTGCGTGTTGTGCCTGAGGGTTATGTTATGGATGAAGAAACTGCTAGAAACTTTCCTGCTTGCAATGATAGATATGATCTTAAGAAATTATTAGCTAAGTTGAAAGAAAAGTCCTTGAATGCTATAATGAAACATGACCATGCTTTTGCTACTTCACCTATATGTGTCACCGATAAGGATTATGAATTCTCTGTTGATCCTGAGTTAATTACTTTGGTTGAATCTGATCCTTTCCATGTCTATGAGTCTGAAACTATCGTGGCACATCTTACTAAGTTGAATGATATAGCCACCCTGTTTACCAATGATGAAAAGATTCGCTACTACTATATCCTTAAGCTGTTTCCGTTCTCTTTAAAAGGTGATGCTAAGACTTGTTTTAATTCTCTTCATCCTGGTTGTGTGCGTAGTCCCCAGGATATGATGCTTACTTTTCTGCTAAATATTTTCCCGCTCATAAGAAACAAGCTGCCTTACGGGAAATATGTACTTTGCTCAAACTGAAGAAGAGAGTCTCCCACAAGCTTGAGGGAGGCTTCTCCATTTACTTAATGCTTTGCCTGATCATCCTCTTGAGATGCATGATATACTTGATGTCTTTTATAATGGACTAACCGATGCTTCCAGAGACCACCTTGATAGTTGTGCTGGTTGTGTTTTCAGGGAAAGAACAGTGGAACAAGCTGAATTACTATTGAATAATATGCTAGCCAATGAAAATAATTGGACACTTCCTGAACCAGCCCCTAAGCCAACTCCGAAGAAAAGAGGTGTTCTATTTCTTAGTCCTGAAGATATGCAAGAGGCAAAGAAATCTATGAAAGAAAAAGGTATTAGTGCTGAAGAGGTTAAGAATTTACCGCCTATTGAAGAAATACATGGTCTTGATAACCCGACACAAGTAGTAAAGGTAAATTCTCTTTATAGATTTGATGAAGGTGATATTCCTCGTTATAAGTCTGCTAGCCAATGCTTAGATGAGTTTGACAATTTCATTGTGAAACAAGAAAACTTCAATGCTTATGTTGGTAGACAATTACAACACAATGCTCATATGATTGAACGCTTGAGTGATTATCTGTCTAGTGCTAAAGATGAACTGAAACTTACTAGTATACATGCTTCTATGGTCACCACTCAAGTAGAACAAGTACTTAAGGCTCAGAATGATCTGCTCAATGAATTAAATAGTAAGAACAATGACTATGCTGTTAGAGTTGCAACTAGAGGTGGTAAAGTGACTCAGGAACGTCTGTATCCTGAAGGCCACCCTAAGAGAATTGAGCAAGATTCTCAGAGAGCTAATATAGATGCACCTAGTTCTTCCAAAAAAAAGAAAAAGAAAAATGATAGGACTTTGCATGCTTCTAGTGAACATGTAGCTCACCCACCTGAGAATCCCAATGATATATCTGTTTCTGATGCTGAGACACAATCTGGTAATGAACATGAACCTAGTGATAATATTAATAATGATGTTCATGATGATGCTCAACCTAGCAATGATAATGATGTAGAGATTGAACCTGCTATTGATCTTGATAACCCACAATCAAAGAATCATCATTATGATAAGAGAGACTTTGTTTCTAGGAAGCACGGTAGGGAAAGAGAACCCTGGGTTCAGAAACCCATGCCTTTTCCTCCGAAACCATCCAAGAAAAAGGAATATGAAGATTTTGAGCGCTTTGCTGAAATGATTGGACCTATCTTTTTGCGTATGTGTTTGACTGATGTGCTTAAAAAAAATCCTTATGCCAAGTATATGAAAGATATTATTACCAACAAAAGAAAAATACCTGATGTAGAAATCTCCACCATGCTTGCCAATTACACTTTTGAGGGTGGAATGCCTAAGAAATTAGGGGATCCAGGAGTACCTACTATACCTTGCTCCATTAAGAGAAACTATGTGAAAACTGCTTTGTGTGATCTCGGAGCTGGTGTTAGTGTTATGTCTCTCTCTTTATATCATAGACTTGACTTGAGTAAGCTGACACCTAATGAAATATCTTTGAAAATGGCCGATAAATCAACTGCTATACCTGTCGGTATTTGTGAGGATGTGCCTGTTGTAGTTGCAAATGTTACTATTCTAACGGACTTTGTTATACTTGATATTCCCGAGGAGGATAGTATGTCTATTATTCTTGGAAGACCTTTCTTGAATACTGCAGGGGCTGTTATTGATTGCAACAAAGGCAATGTCACTTTTCATGTCAATGGCAATGAGCATACGGTACACTTTCCGAGGAAACAACCTCAGGTTCATAGTATCAATTATATTGGAAAAACTTCAACTATTATTATTGGAGGTTTTGAGTTTCCTATTCCTACTATCAAGAAGGCATATGACATACTTATTGTTGGGGACATACATATCCCCATTGAGGTAACATAGTGTTATTCGAAAATTCTCCGATTTCATGTTATTCGGTAAGAGTTTATTAGCAAGACCTGATCAACCTTGTTAATGGATTCCTTTTGATGAGCATGGGATAGGTGAATCTAGATAGCACAAACCTTCTGTACCCTCCTTTTACTTTCTGCTAATTAGGTTAAATAAAAGAAAAATAGCATTATCTGTCTGTTTCCAGACTTATCCGTGCAAAAAAAAACATCCTAAAACTAAAAGTTCTCCAAATGCCATGAAAATGAAATATGTTTTTTTCTAGAATATTTAAGAAAATATGGCACTGAACACACAGCGAGGGGAGCCAGCACCTGGCCTCGAGGGCACAGGGCGCGCCCCCTGCCCCGAGGGCCCCACGTGCCCCCCTCCACTTATCCTTCCTCCCAAAAAATAAATCCCCAACCAACTCAAACCCGAGTTCTAGCTCATTTTGCTGCCATTTTCGATCTTCTTGCTCAAAGCACCATTCACCAAACTGTTTGGGGAGATTGTTCCTTGGTATGTGACTCCTCCATTGGTCCAATTAGTTTTTGTTCTAGTGCTTTATTTGTTGCAAATTTGTGCTGCTGTGGTGACCTTGTTCTTGAGCTTGCATGTCAAATTTACTTGGTCCCAAGTAGTTCTAATGCATGACATAGCTTCTAGGCACTTATAGGAGTTGTTGCTATCAATCTTGATGAGTTTGGTTAACTTTTATTTGTGAGTTACTAAAAATTTCAGAAAAATGTCTAGGAAAAACTTCCAAGGTGGTCCTTCAAGGAAGCAAGGACCAAGGCTCGCGTTCCATGAGCCAGATAATGAACCACCAAGGGATGCTGATGTGCGGCCTTGTGAATGGCCATCAGATGAATTTATGAGTCAAGCGGGCATCAAAGATGAATTTTACGCATATGTGCGTAACGCTGACCTTGATGACTTCATGCAAGATAAGTGCCTTTAGTACCGTGGCTTAACTGACAGTTTTGTGAGAAGGTTTAAATTTTCATCTTCACGTAATTCTCATACTGTCTTGTTTGATCTATATGATAAATCTTATACCATGGACTTAGAGGACTTTAATGAAGCCTGCAAGCTCCCATAGTGGGGCAGTATGAGTGATCCTCGTAAATCTGAATTTAGAGAATTCCTAGCTAGTATTATAGTGGGGGAATCCAGGAACATCACACAAGCCACCACTGGGAGCATACATTTTCCTGCTATTCATTACTTTGCTCTCTTTATCGATAGATGCTTAAATGGTAAAGATGAGGCTTGTCACATGTGTGTCCCTGATCTTAGCGTTCTCAGGAGTGCTGTACTAGGTGATAGGCAATATAATCTGGGAGCTATTGTTTCACGTAGGCTACACCATAATGGTTCTAATGGAGATTTATTTGGTGGGATCTATGCTACTCGCATAGCTCGCTATCTTGGTGTGTCTGTGCACCCGTACGATGACCCCTTACCTACTGTTTATTTAGACTGTAATGCTATGGCTAGTCACTGGTTTATAGAGTGGGATAATCAAACTCTCAAATATCGACTAATCTTTATCCGGCAACATGCCATCCCTATTGTTCTTCCTGCCCCTACTTTGTTTAACTTTCAGGAAAAAGGAAGACACACTATAACTATGGAGGAGGCAAATGCCCATTATAACATGACGGAAGCAGCCCGCCTTCGAGTTGCAGCTCAGCAGGCAGCAACTGCTGCATCTCAGTACGACCCCAACTACAACTTTGGATATCCGTCAGGCCAGTATTGGCCATAGACCAACTTAGGCCAAAAGCCTAAGCTTGGGGGAGTACGTGTTTCTCACCGACTTACATTCATGTCCACACACTTATTCTAGCTGTCGGTGCTCACACTTTTTCACTGTACCATCCATGTTTAGTTTCAATTTCTTTTTCTTAGTCTTTTTCTTGTGTGCTAGAAAAACCTAGAAAAACAAAAAATATTAGTTGTAGCTTCTAGCTAGTTTACTTTCTTTGCTTGTAGTAGTAACTAATTTTTTTTTTGAAAACCCAAAAAGGTTTCCCGTTCTTCTTTTGCTTGTTGGGAGCTTTCCCGTGTAAATGGTTTCTTTTCTTTTCTTTAGGGGTTAAGAGTAGAAGACCATGATTAAAATGCTTGGTGGCTCTCATATGCTTTGTTGTTGATTTAACCTTGAGCCATATTACCTTGTCTTCTCTCTTGTATCAAATGCCTGCAGATTCCAGCTTAGTCCAATGCACGTGCACTATTATTATTATCCACACCGTTTGGTCGTGCGAGTGAAAGCCAATAAGGATGATATATGATGAACTAATTGAGATGAGAAAAGCTGGTATGAACTCGACCTCTCTTGTTTTTGTAAATATGATTGCTCGTCATTCTTGATTCAGCTTGTTATGAATGAAACATGTTTGCAATGACAATTAGAGATCATAGATGCTTATGCCATGCTTAATTAGATGAGAGTTTATAATGGTCTATCTTGAGTGCCAACATGATATTAAAATGGTTGTGATGTGGTATGATGGGTGGTATCCTCCTCTGAACGATTTAAGTGACTTGACTTGGCACACGTTCACGCATGTAGTTGAAACAAATCAACATAGCCTTCACGATATTTATGTTCATGGTGATTTATATCCTACTCATGCTTGCATTTAGTGTTGATTAATCTTAATGCATGTTCATGACCATTGTTGCTCTCTAGCTGGTCGCTTCCCAGTCTCTCTCTAGCCTTCACCTGTACTAAGCGGGAATACTTCTTGTGCATCCACTTCCATAAACCCTAAAGTTATTCCATATGAGTCCACTGTACCTTCCTATATGCGGTATTTACCTGCCGTTCCAAGTAAATTTGTATGTGCCAAACTCTAAACCTTCAAATAAAATTCTGTTTTGTATGCTCGAACAACTCATGTATCAACTAGGGCTGTCTATATCTTCCATGCTAGGTGGGTTATTCTCACGATGAGTGGACTCCACTCATCATTCACGAGAAAATGGTTGATAACCGGGATGCCTAGTCCCATGCTTAAAATCATAATAATTAAACAAAACTCCACCAGGGCTGTTGCTTGTTTGGACGGTAACCCGTGGATTCGGTTGGCAGTGGAGTGTGCTTGTTGGTGGTTGGGGGAGTATAAACTTTTACCATTCCGTTTGGGAACCGCCTATAATGTGCGTAGCATGGAAGATATCGAGATTCTTGGTTGTTATGTTGACAATGAAAGTATACCACTCAAAATGTTATTCAATCTCTATTTTAAAATCGAGCTCTGGCACCTCTACAAATCCCTGCTTCCCTCTGCGAAGGGCCTATCTATTTACTTTTATGCAGAGTCATCACCCTCTTATCAAAGAGCACCAGTAGGAGAGCACCTCTGTCGTTGCATGTATTTGAGGGATCGAAGAAGGTGAGAGTGTCTAGAGGGGGGGTGATTAGACTACTCGACAAGATAAAAATTCTGTCTTTTATCAAGGACAGATTTTGGCAGGTTTTGCATAACACACAAGTCAAGTAGCACACTACACATGCAATTCTAGAGTATGGGCAGCGGAAAGTAAATTGCACAAGTAGTAAAGAGAAGTGGAGAAGATCAAACTCAATTTGGAGACGCAATGATTTTTTCCGTGGTTCCGATAGGTGGTGCTATCGTACATCCACGTTGATGGAGACTTCAACCCACGGAGGGTAACGGCTGCGCGAGTCCACGGAGGGCTCCACCCATGAAGGGTCCACGAAGAAGCAACCTTGTCTATTCCATCATGGCCTACGCCCACGGAGGGCTAGCCTAACTCGGGGTAGATCTTCACGAAGTAGGCGATCTCCTTGCCCTTACAAACTTCTTGGTTCAACTCCACATCTCGATGACGGAGGCTCCCAAGCGACACCTAACCAATCTAGGAGGCACCACCCTCCAAAAGGTAATAGATGTTGTAGATGATGATGAACTCCTTGCTCTTGTGCTTCAAATGATAATCTCCCCAACACTCAACTCTCCTCACTGATTTGGCTGTGGTGGAAGAAAGGATTGAGTGGAAAGCAACTTGGGAAGGCTAGAGATCAAGCTTCATATGGTGGGAGTGGAGCAACTTGATCTCAACACAAGGGTAGGTAGTTCTCTTCTCAGAAATGTAAGGTAGGAGTGGTAGTTCTTTCTGATGGCTCTCTCTACGAATGAAGAGGGGGTGGAGGGGTATAAATAGCCTCCACACAAAATCCAACCGTTACACACATTTGAGCAAACTCGGTGGGACCGAAGTGGACAACTCGGTGAGACCGAGAGTTCAAATAATGTGAACGTTGGGGTTTTCGGTGGGACCGAATATACAATCTCGGTTAGTCCGATTCGTGCAATGACAAGAGCATACCAGTTTTGGTGGGACCGACTTCATCATCTCGGTGACACCGATTTGATGACAGAAGGTTACAGAACCTTGGCAACTCATGTTTCGGTGAGACCGAGTTCAGAATCGGAAAATCCGAGTTTACTAGGGTTTGGCTTATGGCTGAGGTGGTTCATCTCGGTGTGACTGAGTTTGGAATATCGGTGGGACCGAGATTACTTATGAGTGTATATGGCAGTGAAAGTTGCTGATAGTTTAGGAGATGTATCCCTAAGCACTTGAGCAACCAGATCATCATCATAACCTCATCCCCTTTTAATAGTATTGGCTTTTCCTATGGACTCAATGTGATCTTGGATCACTAAACCAAAAATGGAGTCTTGAGCTTTTGCCAATGCTTGCCTTAGCATTTTGAGGGGTCCACTTCTTCAGTCCTTGCCATGCCAATGTGATTGAATTTCCTGAAACATACTTGATAAAAGCATTAGTCCAACCACAAAGTGTGTTGTCATTAATTACCAAAACCACCCAGGGAGCAAATGTGCTTTCAGTATTACTATTAATTTGCATTGAGTATGATCATGACTGGATCTCTTTTACCATGAATTACAATGTCTAGTCAGTCCTTGATCTTTAAAGGTGCTCTGCATTTATGTTTTGCGGTCTCAGAAAGGGCTAGCGAGATACCATCCTGTTATATCATATCATGATTGTTTTGAGAAGTGTTGTCATGCGAGGTTTATTATTATTGCTCGCTAGTTGATTATGCTATTGATGTGAGTAGTCTTGAGACCTGAAAGTTAGTGTGAATGTGGTTAGTTCATGATCTTGTTGAAAACCTGAATGCTAGTTTACATATTTACAACAACAACAGCAAACAGAGTTTGTCAAAGTTTTTCTTTATCACTTTCAGTCTATCAACTGAATTGCTTGAGGACAAGCAAAGGTTTAAGCTCGGGGGAGTTGATACGTCTCCAACGTATCTACTTTTCCAAACACTTTTACCCGTGTTTTGGACTCTAACTTGCATGATTTGAATGGAACTAACCCGGACTGACGCTGTTTTCAGCAGAACTGCCATGGTGTTGTTTTTGTGCAGAAATAAATATTTCCCGGAATCGCCTGAAAATCAACGGAGGTTTATTTCAGAAAATATAAAAAATACCTGGAAGAAGATCCACACCTGGGGGCCGACGGGCTGTCCTCGAGGTGGGGGGCGCGCCCCCTGCCTCGAGGGCAGCCCGGTGCCCCACCGACGTATCCCTAGGTCCTATATATTCCGTTTCGTGGAGAAAAAAATCAAGGAGAAAGAATTATCGCGTTTTACGAGACAAAGCCGCCGCCAAGCCCTAATCTCTCTCGGGAGGGCTGATCTGGAGTCCGTTTGGGGCTTCGGAGAGTGGAGATCGTCGCCATCATCATCATCATCAACCTTCCTCCATCACCAATTCCATGATGCTCACCGCCGTGCGTGAGTAATTCCATCGTAGGCTTGCTGGACGGTGATGGGTTGGATGGGATCTATCATGTAATCGAGTTAGTTTTGTTAGGGTTTGATCCCTAGTATCCACTATGTTCTGAGATTGATGTTGCTATGACTTTGCTATGCTTAATGCTTGTCACTAGGGCCCGAGTGCCATGATTTCAGATCTGAACCTATTAAGTTTCCATGAATATATGTGTGTTCTTGATCCTAACTTGCAAGTCTATAGTCACCTACTATGTGTTATGATCCGGCAACCCTGAAGTGACAATAATCGGGACCACTCCCGGTGATGACCATAGTTTGAGGAGTTCATGTATTCACTATGTGTTAATGCTTTGGTCCGGTACTCTATTAAAAGGAGGCCTTAATATCCCTTAGTTTCCAATAGGACCCCGCTGCCACTGGAGGGTAGGACAAAAGATGTCATGCAAGTTCTTTTCCATAAGCACGTATGACTATATTTAGAATAAATGCCTACATTGCATTGATGAACTGGAGCTAGTTCTGTGTCGCCCTCGGTTATAACTTCTACATGATGAATTGCATCCAACGTAATTTCCCATCACCGATCCAATGCCTACCAGCTTTACCTATATTGCTAGTTGCTATTTACTTTTCCGTTACTATTATCACAAAAACCACAAAAACACTATCTTTAATTTTATTGCCGCTATCACCACTATCATATTACTGTGCTACTAAACTATCTTGCTGTAGATACTAAGTTTCCAGGTGTGGCTGAATTGACAACTCAGTTGCTAATACTTAAGAGTATTCTTTGGCTCCCCTTGTGTCGAATCCACAAATTTGGGTTTAATACTTTACCCTCGAAAACTGTTGCGATCCCCTACACTTGTGGGTTATCAGTAGCCCACGGGGCAGAGCGCTGCTCTGCATCTCCCTCGCCTAAGACGCACGAAGCAGAGAGCAGCAGGTTCGAGCAGGCGAAGCAGGGGCTCGTGCTCGTCCTCGCGAAGCAGGACGACGGCGACGGACCTGGCGCGGCGAGGCGGCATGGTGGCTTGTTTCCGGCGAGGGAGGCACGTGGAGGCAGGGCTGATGGCGAAGAGACGAGATGGGCGCGAAGCTAGGTCGGGCGCTCATGGCATCGGCCATTGTCTAAAGAAAAGGACACGGAAAAATTCAGAGATGAGATGGGGGAATGGAAGAAGAGAGAGACGGCGGGCAGGAGCCGGGCTGTCGCCGTGGAGGTCCGGCGATGCAGGGATGGCGGCGCGCGGACCTAAAGCAACCCAGGGCTAAGAACGAAGAGCTTGAGGCCATGGCAGGGTCAATGGGAGCTTGAGGACGGGGCTCTCCCGCTCGGGCGCGTGCTCGTGCACGAGGGCGTGAGGGGCAGAGCCGCATAGGGCAACAAGGGGACCGAGGAGGAGGATGAGGTGCCGGAGAGGCAGCAGCGCTGCGACGTATGGACCTCCTGTCCATGGCAGCGGCGGCAGGAATGTCACAGGTGAGGACACCCCAAGACGATGGCTACTTGAGGTCGAAGGGGAGCCGGAGGACGGATCTAGTGGCTGGGGCTCCATTCCCAGCGAACAGGGCTTGATCCGGTGGTGCAGTCCTTGTGGAAGAACACGGAGGCAACGCGGTTAGGGGCAGCAGAAGAAAAGGAAACAAGAAGCGGAGAGGGGACGCGCTGCGGAGGACCTGCAGGTCGGAGTGGCTTGACGGCGGGATCCCTTGCTGGCGCGGGGCGTGGGCGCGACAGGGGGGGGGGGGGTCCTGTACGTGGTCATCGGCAGCAGTGCCGGTCGTCGGCGATGAGGCGAGGTCGAGATCGAGGCCGCGGTGCAGAGGTCAGGGTCAAGGGGATTGAGGAGCTCCTCTCCTATGCGTTGGTGGCTGCAGTGGAATCGGGAAGAAGGTGGAGGCTTGGCTGCATGTGGGATTTGGTCGATGGGGAAAACAAGGAGGAGACCAGGTGGGGTGTGGTTGCGACGCGACGGGACTGATTGGATAAGGCCCCTAGGATCTAGGGTTGTCCACTATATATAGCTAGTGGATTTGGATAGGGGTCATTTGGTTCCTCCGATCGTAATCGGATGGCTCGGAATAAATAGGTTAAAGAGTCCAAATAAGAAAACGGTGATGTTTTAGGGATGTTTGGGGATGAACCCGACACAACGGTCACGACTGCTCGGGTCGGGTTCGGGACAGTTTCAGACAAGTTGTGAGGAGAGGAAAAGTGGGCTGTGTAGAATGTGAGTAGGCTGAGAAGAGATGTAGATGGCAGCCCGGCAACAGGTTTCGGGGCACCGAAATGTCCGACGAATGATCGGCGATAGTGCCGCTATAAATAAAGGCCGGGCTATCAAACGAACTCTGAATGCGACGAAATTTGACAGGCGGTCTACCTACACTATAACAAGACCGTACATCAAGTTTCGCCTCATTCCAAGGACATTTTCCGGCCACTTACAAAATAATATTTCAGAGGTGCAGCAGGCACGTGTGAGTGTGTCTGGGCTCAGAACGGACAACGGAGAGAACCGGCAACTACAGACGGATGCAAGTTTTTGAAAACTATGCAGATGCAATGCACATGATGACATGGCAAAATGCAGCACGGAAGCATATGACATGGCAACGACAATGAATAAGAGGAAGACACCTGGCCCATCGATCTTTGGGTGTCACAACACTCCCCTACTAACAAGAGATCTCGTCCCGAGATCTTAGGAACGAGACGTAAGTGAAAAAGGAAGAACAAGGCTGCTTCTTGGACAAGCGGGTGAAACAAATGAGCCTTGAGAGGTTGAAATTCTTGAAAGAAAGAACATAACGAAGATGAACGAGTTGAGAAGCTCTGGTTAAAATGAGGAAAGAAGGCATACGATGAGAACCAAGAGCTTAAGTGACAAGAGAGACACTGAAACCACTCCGGTTAAGCGAGATAGACAAGAAAATTTAGATAGCACTCTGGTTGAATATGACTGGAATAGAACAAGAACTTGACAAGATGAACACACAATGCCTCTAGAAGAATTGAAAGAGTGGAATGAATGAACAAAGAAGAAGATGACAACTCTACAAGAAATGATTTTGAAAAAGAATCTTCAAGAGCAAGGCTTGAACGAAGTTGTTGAGAAAATCAACAACAAAAGAATTAGCTCGATGTGGACTTATGGAAAAAAGTCTCAAACTTGAGGTGAATTATGCCACAACAAAAAGATTGAATAGCTGAGAAGAACGAACAAATGCAAAACTCCACTTCAGAAGAATACAGAGAATTAATTGCACTTCGAGACACAAGAAGAAGAATACTTGAGCTTCTCCATAAGAATTTCTCAATATTTGAAGAAGGAATTAAATCATGAAGAGACACCATGAAGAATTCCGGTAACAAAAGGATGATGAGATACAAATAAGGGATGAAAAAGAATAAGATTAAAACCTTGCAGTGATATAGATGGAGGTTCCGACGAGATAGCCGAGAAATCTTTGGACTCCGGAAAAGAAAACATGAAAAACACTTGAAATTGGAATTTATTCATCATGAACAAACTTCAAAGGAAGGGATTAAATCAACTTGAAGAATATTGTGCTTATCCTTCATCAGTTAAATTGATGAGAAGAAATGGATTTGCATACCACTTATTCGCGTTGAAAAAGATTAAAGAGGGATGTATCGCAAAACTTGAGAAAGTCTTCATGTACCACCGGTAGGATTGGAATGAACGAATGAATTGATATGATAACAGGAAAAGAAGTCTTGAGCGAACCACCATACAAATTTGAAGATGAGCGAAGAAAAGAGAATGAATCACCGGAAAAAAATACGGAGACGAACGAAGAGGCATCAATTGAGAATAGTTGGAGGACGAAGTTGAAAACCGAGAACGAAGAAATCTTCTGAAATGATGGCCTTCGGAGAATCACAATTGAAAGAATTCATGAAATGCTCCGGATGGGTAAGGAAAAGAGTTTATGACAAGCGGAATTATTTGAGAGGTTAACATGAAGCTAGAACCACGAATCTTCGAGAGAACGGACAATATTTAGAGGAAAACTCTTCTTCGGTCTTCAAATGACAACAAGGAACACCACCAAGAATTTGTGAGATACTTCGGAAAAACGAAAAGAGGGAATATTGAACCAACGATGAAAAGAATTTGAAAACGATCTTAGAGAAGGCATATGACTGATGGAATCCATACTTATGTCACACTTTAAAAAGAATTTGGGAATAGCTCTAGAAATATTAGAAGGGCCAGGTAAGATCCTGGGAATAAACCTGTGGGTTGTGAGCCCACTCAAAATAAACACCGTTGGAAAGGATTATTCGAGGGAGAAATGATGCACCGAAACAATTCAAAGACTCGAGTGAGGTGACAACCTCGAATTAATTTGAACGCAAAACATGAATATTCTGAGATGTCTTCGGAACTCTAGAACAATTAAATAGCGAGTGGTGAACGAGCAAGGGGAAACATCTGCCGAGGGAAAGAATATGAAGAACACCGAAAACTTGAATTGAGTCCATCGGAAAAAAGAAGAGATGAAGAACGACGAACTAGACGAGAATTCATCAGTTGAAATAATTGAGGAAAGAATGCAAAGGCATCGCACGAGTAGGATGGATACTCGATTAAGGACTCCGGCTCATTGAAGAAAAAGGGTGGGCGGGTGGGAAAAGAAAAACCACTTCGGATGGGGAAAACGACGCCGGTTGGAAGAAGTGAGGATTGAACTAGCAAAAGATGTAGAGGATCGAATCAACTTGACGAGAAATGCATCGGATGAAAAGAGCTGACATCACAACGAACGACAACTAACTGCGTGATCCTAAAAAAATTTGAAGGGGAAGAGGAGTAATTCAAAACACCTCGTCTAGATTTCTCACCAGAGCGACGAAGGGGATGAGGAGTAAAAAGAATTCTTACTCTCCGATATAACTAGACTCCAAAATAGTTTTTTTAGACTCGACAACGGCCAAACTACGATCAATCAAGGGGGCTCCTATGGTCTGTCGAGGCTCTGATACCAACTTGCCATGCCCAAGATGTGATTCTATCCCGATCACGTGATGACCTCGTGATTGGGGCACAACCGCATTTCGGGTGCTTAGCAAGATGTATAACATTACATCGTACCATTACATACATAGATGGGGATAAATATAAGTCATATAATTGCCACATGAATACAACACATTATACACAAGACATCCGACTATGGATGAAAACATGAAAAGCACAACGACATCCATCTTGCTATCCCAGGTTGCCGACCAGGAACCTATCCCAAGATCGACGAAGAAGAAGAAGAAAGAACTCCAACACAAGTAACATCGCTCTCATGTCAAGTCATCGGAAACCTGCACCTGCAACTATTGTTGTAGTATCTATGAGTCACGAGGACTCAGCAATCCCATAACCATGGGTATCAAGACTAGCAAAGCTTAATGGGTAAGGAGAGGTTAAGTGGTGAGGTTGCAGCAACGGCCAAGCTTTGTATGGTGGCTAACTTATGAGTACAAGAATAAGATGAGCATCTACGCAAATGGTCGTACACTAGTAATGATTGCTAAGTGATCCTGAACTACCTACGAGTCAAACATAACCCCACCGTGTTCTCTTCTCAAATTGAAAAGAGACGGTCACGGTTACTCATGCGGTTGGTGTATTTTATTTCGGATCCTCTGTCAAGTTTTCTACAACCGGACATTAACAAATTCCAATCTGCCACATAACCGCGGGCATGTCTTCCGAAAGATCATAACCCTGCAGGGGTGTCTCAACTTAGCCCATCACAAGCTCTGACAATCAGCAGAGGTAAAACCTCTTATCTTAGGGACAACCCGACAAGACTCGGAATCCCGGTGCACAAGACATTTCGACAATGGTAAAACAAGTCCAGCAAGACCTCCCGGCGTGCCGACACCCTGATAGTAGCCGCACGTATCTCGTCTCAGGCCACGTCCGAATGAGCACTACGTACAACAACCGAAGACCCCAGATAACTGGGTGGCACCGCAAGTGGCTCTAGTTTGGGACCAACACCATCAGCACTAAGCCCTTGTATGTGGAAAAGAATCCTCGGGGACGCGACCCCCTATGCAAATTAATCAATTAATTTTTTTATTACGTTGCAGATTAAAACTAAAGTTGGGCCTTGGTGGAGGAGTTTTATTCAAAGCGAACTGTCAAGGGGGTCCCATACCCCCAACCGTGTTAGGGACTCAAACTCAAGGAACATAACACCGGTTTATCGATTCTTAAGGCGGTATGAGTGGAACAAAACACCGAGCAAAAGGCCAAGCCTTCCACCCATTGCCAAGTATATAGGTGCATTAATTATAGTAATATGTATTGTGATATTCCAACAACCAAGTTCCGACATGGAGCAATCTTCATCTTCACCTGCAACTAACAACGCTATAAGAGGGGCTGAGCAAGCGGTAACATAGCCATACAACGGTTTGCTGGGATGGTGTCAAAAGTTAGAGGTCTCATGGCGATAATGAGAGGCTAACAACAATTGATAGGCAACATGACATATAACGATAGCATCAAGACAACTAGCATAGCAATGATAGTAATGAGATCCAAGGTGATGGTCATCTTGCCCGAGATCCTGCATGGAAGAAGAACGAGTCCATGAAGAAGATGAAGCCACGTAGATGAACCAAGCGTAGTCGAACGAATCCTCACATCACAACATTACCGGAACTAAGAAGCAACACCGGAAAGTTACAAACAACATGGTAAACACACATATCATAACCATGGCAGGATGCACAAACAAATATGTTGCATGTCAAGTTTAAATATGCATGGCATGGCAAAGTGCACAAACAACACTACAAGTCAAGTGAAGCTCAATATGCAACGAGTTGCATATTGACGAAACACCACATCTAATTATTTAGTTCACTCTCGTTTATGTACCCAACTATATTAAATGCTGATTAACATGGCAAGGGGTGAAGCATAAGTAAGCTAACCATTTATGCAAGTTAAATGAGGGCGGAAACAACAAACAACAATTCCGGAAAATCCCGATGTGCAATTATAGATCTTGGTACTATTCTGCCTAGAGCCACATTTTATTGGTATTAAACAACAAAAGTAAGTGCACCAAGTTAATCTACACATTTTTCCACCCCACTTACATATAAAGTTTATTTAAAACCGAGCAACGATTATTAAGTTAGGAATTAAACCAATCTAGCATGTTATTTAAACAAACAAATGCAAACAGCCATTTAAATATTTTAAGAATGGATGAAAGTTGGAAATTATTAATCTACACAAAATTCTAAGCATTCTTCATATATATAGTTTTTACATATGATGCCCTGTTATTTAGTTATCAAATGCATGATCTAGAGGGACTAAACTGCAACTCCGAGATAAATAGACAAATTCGGAGCACACAGAAAATAAAACTACGGGCTGAAACTACACTTGGGCCAAAGTGCAAAGGTGGGCATAGGGGTGGCTCACCATGGGCCTAGGCCTGATCGGCAGAGGAGTGGCTGGGCCTTGGCTCTGCAAGAGGAGGCCATCGGGCGAGGATGTAGCCCACGGGGCAGAGCGCTGCTCTGCATCTCCCTCGCCTGAGACGCACGAAGCAGAGAGCAGCAGGTTCGAGTGGCGAAGCAGGGGCTCATGCTCGTCCTCGTGAAGCAGGACGACGACGACAGACCTGGCGCGGCGAGGCGGCACGGCGGCTTGGATCCGGCGAGGGAGGCGCGTGGAGGTAGGCTGATGGCGAAGAGACGAGCTAGACGTGAAGCTGGGTCTGGCGCTCATGGCATCGGCCATTTTCTAAAGAAAAGGACACGGAAAAATTCAGAGATGAGATGGGGGAATGGAAGAAGAGAGAGACGGCGGGGTAGGAGCCGGGCCGTCGCCGTGGAGGTTCGGCGATGCAGGTATGGCGGCGCGCGGACCTGAAGCAGCCCGGGGCCGAGAACGAAGAGCTTGAGGCCATGGCGGGGTCAACGGGAGCTTTAGGACGGGGCCCTCCTGCTCGGGCGCGTGCTCGTGCACAAGGGCGTGAGGGGCAAAGCCGCATAGGGCAGCGAGGGGCTCAAGGAGGAGGAGGTGCTGGAGAGGCAGCAACGCTGTGACGTATGGACTTCCTATCCATGGCAGCGGCGGCAGGAACGTCACGGGTGAGGACACCCCAATACGGCGGCTACTTGAGGTCGAAGGGGCGCTGGAGGATGGATCCAGTGGCCGGGGTCCATTCCCATCGACGAGGGCTTGATCTAGTGGTGCAGTCCTTGTAGAAGAACACGTCGACAACGCGGTTAGGGGCAGCAGCAGAAGAAAAGTAAACAAGACGTAGACAGGGGACGAGCTGCGAAGGACCTGCAGGTCGGAGCGGCTTGACGGTGGGATTGCTTGCTAGCGCGGGGCGAGGGCGCCACAGAAGGGGGGGGGGGTCTTGGAGGTGGTCATCGGTAGCAGCGCCGGTCGTCGGTGACGAGGCGAGGTCGAGCTCGAGGCCGCAGTGCAGAGGTCAGGGTCAAGGAGATCGAGGAGCTCCTCTCCTATGCGTTGGCGGCTGCAGTGGAATCGGGAAGAAGGTGGAGGCTTGGCTGCGTGTGGGATTTGGTCGATGGGGAAAACAAGGAGGAGACCAGGTGGGGTGTGGTGACGGCGCGACGGGACTGATTGGACAAGGCCCCTAGGATCTAGGGTTGTCCATTATATATAGCTAGTGGATTTGGATAGGGGCCACTTGGTTCCTCCGATCTTAATCGGACGACTTGGAATAAATAGGTTAAGGAGTCCAAATAAGAAAACGGTGATGTTTTAGGGATGTTTGAGGATGAACCGGACACAACGGTCACGACTGCTCGGGTCGGGTTCGGGACAGTTTCGGACAAGTTGCGAGGAGAGGAAAAGTGGGTTGTGTAGAATGTGAGTAGGCTTAGAAGAGAGGGAGATGGCAGCCCGACAACATGTTTCGGGGCACCGAAACGTCCGACGAATGACCGGCGATAGTGCCGCTATAAATAACTGTTGGGCTATCAAACAAAGTCTGAAAGCGACGAAATTTGACAAGCGGTCTACCTACACTATAACTAGACCGCATGTCAAGTTTCGACTCATTCCGAGGACATTTTCCGGCCACTTACTAAATAATATTCTGGAGGTGCCGCGGGCGCGTGCGAGTGTGTCTGGGCTCAGAATGGGCAACGGAGAGAACCGACAACTACGTACGGATGCAAGTTTTTGGAAACTATGCAGATGCAATGCACATGATGACATGGGAAAATGCAATACACAAGCAAATGCCATCGCAACGACAACGAATAAGAGGAAGACACCTGGCGCATCGGTCTCGGGGTGTCACACCCCAACTCTCCCGTGCCAGTGTCCTCCGACGATAGCGCCGACGAGCAAATCTCGAAGGAGACGGAGGATGACGTCCTGGAGGAGGAGTTGCCCCAGTCGCAGACCGAGCTCCTGCACCACCTCGAAGATATGACGATGCGGGCGAGTCTCTAGCCGTGGAGTCCCCGCGCTTGGCCAGGGCTCCGAAGCACCAGGGGGTTGTCCCTCGATCCTCATGATCGTCCGACGGGGTGACTCCAAAGAAGAGTGCGTCCTCCAACCCTCCGGGGGCCCTTTAGGCCCGAAGCAGGCGCCGGCCCCTACCCCTCCGGAGGCACCCAGAGGTCCATGTGGTCATCGCTAGGGCGGACGTGGTCTCTCCAGGTTCCGAGGGCGATCCCATGGCTCCTCTGGGTGGGGGTGCCCCCACAGGGTCGCCTGGGGGCCACTCAATCCGCCTCCGAAGCGCGTCCAAGGCCGTGCTGGAGAAGGGGAAGGGCGCACCGACGCTTGACCAGGAGGAGTTGAGGAAGAGGAAGTGGACCCTGCCCGACAGGTAAACAGTCCGTCTTGTTTCTTGGCCGAATGTTGGTTGTCCGTGTACCGACCGCGACTTTTATATTGCTGACCAGTGACGATGATGACGTGCCACTGAAGAAGAAAGGGGGAGCGGCCCAAGCGAGACCCATGTCCTGAGTGCGCGGCCTGCGTTCGGAGGCCTGCGAAGCACGAAGCCGTTCATCCAGGAGGGCCCAGAGGCTGCATCGTCCCGAGCCGATCCTACTGCCGCCTTCCTGAGTACTGCACCGGCTGCCGAGCCACCTTATCCCTAGTCCTTCACATTCGCCAAGTGCGGTCCTCCGATTAGGCCTAGGGCCATGGACGAAGCCTTCACCGTGCTGGGCCCAATCCAGATGGACCTTGAGGACGCTGAAAGGTGCTTCGCGAGGGAGCGCCTGGGGTTGGTTTCTGGGTGGCTTCAAGCTGAATCCTCCGTCAGGACGGTGTGGACCCGGGCTTGCGTCGTCTCTAAAGAGAGCAAGAAGGAGGCCGACGAAGCCAAGGCCACTCGCGACGAGGCATTAGTGCGCGATGTCCGCCGAGAAGTGTTGCAACGAGGCGCAGGCTAGCCCGAGGGCCCTGCCGGAGGAACAAGCCGTGGAAGCGCAGTGGCTCCAGGAGAAGGAAGATGGCCTCAAGGTCCGCGACGCCGTTTTGTTGAAGACAATCGCCGAATAGGCCACCGAGCGCAGTCGCCTGATCAAGCTGAAGGATGAGGTGGCTGCGGCCTAGGCATGTCAGGACAAGGATGTCGCTGAAGAGACCGCGCGGCTGGAGGCCAAGGAGAGAGCCCTTGCCGCCACTGAGGGGAGAGTGGTCACGGAACACGATGCCTTCCTCTCCGTGGAGTTCAGGGCCCGCGATGCATTGCGCTCCATTTACAGGGCAGGCTTCAAGGAGCCGCTCGTGGCCCCCGAGGATGGTTATGCGGAGCTCTCCTTGAGGCTTGCCGAGGCTCTCGAGGGTGCCGCTACCAAGGTGGACGCCATCTTGGAAGCGAAGTGTCGCGACCTCTGCTTCGAGGCTGCGACGCGCATCTTCAGCCACCTGTACCTCAACGACACCAGCTTCAACTTTGACGTGATGCTTGGCGCTATTCCTCGCGAGTCCCGTGCTTCTGTGGCGGCGGCCGTGAAGACCCACGCGGATAAGATGGCGAAGAAGTTCGCTGCTCTGCTGATGCCAAGCCCATGACAACCAGCGCAAGTGGTGGGGACGCCGGGGACAAGGCCACGACCACGTAGGCGGGCGACAACGACGGTCCTTCCTCCTGATCTTTACCCTGCAACATGGAGACCGCCTCGTGGAGGCATGAGACTTTAACTTGAATTTGTGCTACAGCTTATGTTTGTAATAACTGTTTGCACTTCCCTTTCATGCTTGGTTTCCTTCCTGCTTGCTTTGCGATATGCGTCAGTGACGCCCAACCCCGCGCATACCCCGACCACCGTTGGGGCATCCGGAAACCAGGACAGGACCAAGGGGCGAGGGGCTACGTGGCTAGCTAGGCCCTTGAGTTGCGTGCGAATACGCTTTGCGTTTATGCCCTGTGTCGGCAGGGCCCAGTGCCGCGCATACCTCGACCACCGTTGGGGCGTCCGGAAATCAGGACATGACCAAGGGGCAAAGGGATACGCGGCCAGCCAGGCCCCTCAGTCCATTGAGTCTTGATCATCATGAGGGCGCTGATATTTCGCGTCGGCAGGGCCCGGTCCCGCGCATACCTCGACCACCGTT
>LR738711.1:400548684-400564963 GCA_902687465.1 Secale cereale | reverse complement strand
GGGCAAAGGGATACACGACTGGCCAGGCCCCTGAGTCCTTTGTGTCTTGATCATCATGAGGGCGCTTGTATTCCGCGTCGGTAGGGCCTAGTCCCACGCATACCTCGACCACCGTTGGGGCGTACGGAAACCAGGACAGGACCAAGGGGCGAAGGGATACGCGACCGGCCAGGCCCCTGAGTCCTTTGCGTCTTGATCGTCATGAGGCCGCTGGTATTCCCCATCGGCATGGCCCGGTCCCGCGCATACCTCGACCACCATTGGGCTGTCCGGAAACCAGGACATGACCAAGGGGCAAAGGTATACGCGACCGACCAGCCCCCTGAGTTGCGGTGCCCAAGGGTCACCCTCGACGTGTGAGTCATCCTTGTGACCTTCTTACCTTTTCCCGTCAACTCTTGCCTGGGAGGGGCATGCGAAGACCATGTTCAAGGACCTGGTGAGGTGGCGTGCGCCGGGCTGTGCCTGAGCGTAGCCCCCGTGTACAGCCCCCTCGCGCGCTCATCACATGAAATAGTTGAGCAGTCGTCCGAGAGGCCATCCTAAGGTTAGTGTAGTCCGAAGGCGGCCTCAGTTGTTTATCCACCAACGCGGAGCATGGGGCTACCACTGGGCATGGGCATAGTCGCTCCACGACTGTGTCGTCCGCCAGCGCGGAGCATGGGGCTTCCACTGGGTGCATGGGTGGGAGGTCCCTCCAAGGGATTACTCTGAGGCGTGTAAAACCCCACATGAGGAGGTGTATATGGGCACTCATGAGCAAACGCGGGACTCATGAGGCCCTACCTCAAAGGCGGGTTGCGCCTGGTCTTCTGGCGCTGGGCGCGCTTTGCAAAAATCTGTATGACTGTGGTGACCTGCGCCGAGCCGACCTCTGGAGGTTGTTGCATGAGAAGGCCGAGCACCAAGGACCCCATGAGGTGACATGAACGGGGCCGGCCTCCAGACAGAGCTCAGTCGCTTGGGTTTATCAATGTTGTAGGGACATGCCCGAGCACAGACGTCGTGCCTAGTCTTCTTCATGCAACGCACTGTAGGAAAAAGCCCCTCGGCACACGGTTCCTGTGGCAGCGTCCTGCATTGCGAAAGAAAGAACCAGACTGCGCGCCCTGACTTAACTCAGTCAGGGTGTGGCGACACCCACGGTGGCGAAGCACCGAATCATGCAAGTTTAAATGCTCAAGGAAATTCATCAAAGGCAAAGCCAGTTCTCGTACATGCGCAAAGTGATATGGCCTAAGGTACGAGCCCTGGCGACCTAAGGATAATGTGGCCCAAGGAGCGCCCTCTTCTTGAACAAACCAAATGTCACCTAGTAATGATGCTGCTGAAGCGTCGGGGTAGCTGAAGAGTCGAGCCAGAGTTGTTGCTCCTTACGAGCCGGTAGCTCCTGAGGCGCCTGGGGCTCGCGAGGCCCAGAGGGCTCGCAAAGGTCCAGGTCAATCAGAGCCTCCATCGCCATACGCCTTGCCTCCCGATTCGCCATTGCATGCTGCATGATCCGCTGAAACATGGCCCCCGTGTTACGCATGCCGAAAGGCATGCGAAGATGATAGCGCGGGCAGCCTCTGCTCCAGCCGACATGGGGGGGGGGGGCAAAAGAGATCCTACGAGGCGGCCCTATTGAGGCTCGGGATGTTGACGCACACGTGTAGCTCGCCACTTGGGTTAGGAGGGGTGGCAGCGTCGGCAGGCCGTGTGGGGACACACTCGTCGCACATGGCCTGCGCCTCTTGAAGCTCCTCGATCAACTTGGTGATGAACTCTCACGCTCCTGGCATCTCGCGCCATGCTCCTTGCTCGCAGGGACATGCACCAAGGCACGCCTCCAAGTGGCGCCCGAGCACCTCCATCGATGCGCCAGTCAGGTCAAAGGCCTTCTAGAATGGAAGCCCCCTATCCTTTCTTGAGGGAGGTGTCGTGTGCGCCTTCCTATGCGCGAGGGAGAGATGCCCCGGCGGCAGGAGGGCGGCCAGGGGTGTCGCCAGCAGGTGCCCTAGTCTCCCATCGGCCTTCGAGGAGGAGCTGCTTCTTCTTCACGGGAGTGTCCTCCGGAGGCATGGTGCCGTCTTCATCTTGAGGGTTGTCAACTGCCGTGGCGTGGTAAGCGTGCTCGAGGGCACAAACCGCATCTTCTTCATTGTGGGCGACTGTGATGATGCGTTGTAGCCCGGCATCTTGAGGACGTTGTAGCCGTGGTGGACCACTGCCATGAACTTGGTGAGGGCGGGGTTACCTAGGATGGCTGATGGGCCTCGAACCCCTCATTGGTTACCCCAAGTGGAAGGTGTAAGATGCAGTAAGTAGAAGTGTTTTCCCCTAGCAAAGATGCCAAGGATCGATTCCCCAGAGACTCCTAGGTTCAACAAGTAGGTGTCAATTGCTATGGCGCCTGATTAGTAGCAATAAACGTGGACCTGCACACAGATACAAATAACTTTGCTCCCAACGAGTACAAAGAGGTTGTCAATCTCTCCGGCCTTGTAGTTCACAAAGGGTTAAAAGCAATGATAGTAGTGATAGATAGTTTTTGCAATAGTAAATAATAACGGGAAAGTAAATAGTGGATGCGATCAATAATGGTAATATGGACCGGAGTCTCATGATGTTCACTAGTGATGTCTCTCTCCCAAAAGACGATAAAACAGCTATGTGAGGTAAACAAATTACAGCTGGGCAATTGACAGGACCACGAACGCAAACCAATGCTGACTACATTGCAAGAAAGGTTGAGGTTCAAAGCATGGGCGGTACGCCAAAGTAAGTAGACCGAAATCCATGAATATCTACTACTAATCATCCACCTTGAGATATCTATCCAGAACATCTCGCTGGTATTAAGTTGCGAGTCCCACCCATAGTGTAAACTCAATGCAACAGACAACTGCATTAAAAGAACTTTGCGTAAAGTAAACAATCCTTGCACCCGCGGGTACAAGCACCGTTGTTTTCCCCCTTGTGGCAACAGCACATCCCCTAGACTCATGTTTCTGTCACTCAAGCTAGTCATCGAGGGGCATGAACCCACAATCGAGCATAACGTTCCCTCTTGGAGTCACTACCTATTACTCGGCCAAAGCAATAAATAACAACGGAGAACATGCAAGAATTACTTATGAACTAAAATATAAAAGAGGTGAATCAAATATATTACTCAAGATCAATCTGAACATAATCTCATAATCCATCGGATCCGAGCAAACTCAACATAGCAACAGCATAAGGATTACATAGGTGCCTCGATCATGTAGGGCAGCTCACGAGGACTAATTAGTGAAGCACAAGAACGGGAGGAGAACATCACATAGCTACTGGTCATGGACTCATGGTCCAAGGGAGACTACTCACGAGTCATCCGAGAGGCGTCCATGGTGGTGGAGAAGCTCCCGGTGGTGATCCTCCCCTCCGGCAGGGTGCCGGGAAGAGTTCTCCTGGTGCTCCCGATCTTGGAAGCGGCGGCGGCGGCGGAACAGAGATGTGATCGCAAAAAGAAGTCCTGTTCTCAGGGTTTCGGAGGTCCCTCTAAATATATGCCAAAGGGGGGAACCGGACGGGCTTCGGGGGGGTCCAGGCGCCCCCCCGGCGCGGCCCAGGGGGGGCGCGCCCACAGGGCGCCTGGAGCCCCTGTGCCCCCCCAGGCTGGCCTTCGGAGGCAGCGTCGTTCCCCGATCGCTGATTTTTTATATAATTTTTCTGGATTTTTTTGGGCAGTTCTCGAAACGTGAAAACCTGAAATACAAAAACAGCCGAAAACAGAAACTGGCACTGGGGTGCACTGGATTAGTAAGTTAGTCCAAATATGATCAAAAGTGTATGGAAGTGTATGAATATCATAGCAATATCACCCAAAAGTGGCATGGAGCAAGCAAAATTATAGATACGTTTTGGACGTATCAACATCCCCAAGCTTAATTCCTGCTCGTCCTCGAGTAGGTAAATGATAACAAGAATAATTTTTGCGGTGACATGCTATTAACCATATAAGACTTTCTCATAGTCATATGACAAAAGCTTACTGAGACAATGATTCTAAAGTAATTAAGTTGTCTCAAGAGAAAATCACAAATGACTGAAAGTTTTACAATATGAAACTGAAACATCAAAAAGATTTGCAATGAACATGATGTGCAAATATGATAAAGTGATATCTAGCTTTCCCCCTTTAGTGATGCAAAATATAAATGCAAGGGCACCTTCAAGGTTTAAGTGATGACTAGATACAATCATTTCAGAATAAACGATATCACAATCATGCAAAAGACAATGCTACTTTGGGACAATGCACATTACACTCAGAATGACAATCATGCTCTCAGTAGTTGGTGCTTCAATTACAAAGGTAAAAAGAAAGGTTAAGTGCTAGAACTTTTATTTTGAAAACATGGAAGCAATTGTGTCAACGGTAGTAGTACTTCATATGTGTCATGTATAAAACATCCTATAAGTTGCAAGCCTCATGCATCGAATACCAATAGTGCTCGCTCCTTGTCCTAATTAGCTCGGATCCCCATGGGTTATCATTGCATTGCATATGTTTTAACCAAGTGTCACAAAGGGGTACCTCTATGCCACCTTTACAAAGGTCCAAGGAGATAGATCGCATTTGATTTCTCGTTTTTGATAGATCTCAACTTGAGGACATCCATACCGGGACAACATAGAAAATAGATGATGGACTCCTCTTAAATGCATAAGCATATTCTCATAAGAGATTGAGGATTAAGGTCCAAGCTAAAACTTCCACCATGATGCATGGCTTTGGTTGGCGGCCCAATGTTCTTCTCTAACAATATGCATAGTTATTCAACCCACGGTAAATCACCCTTACTTCAGACAAGACGAACATGCATAGCAACTCACATGATATTCAACAAAAGTGTGACAGTTGATGGCGTCCCCAGAAACATGGTTACCGCTCAGCAAGCAACTTATAAGAAATAAGATACATAGGCAACATATTCTTTACCACAATAGTTTTTAGGCTACTTTCCCATGAGCTATGTATTGCATGGTTAGTTTGCTTAGTACAGGTGGAGGTTAGCAAAAAGACTGGGAGCGACCAACTAAGAGAGCAATGACGGTCATAATCATGCAGAGCGACAAAGCAATATTGAATCAGGCATGGTAGTTATATCGCTACTTAGAAACAAAAGATCATCAAGGCTTGACAGACTTTCTTTACAGTCTTAAATATGCGTGAGCATACGCCAAGTCAATCAAAATAAATTCTCGAAGGAAGATATTACTAAACCATACCACATCATAGGCAAACAAACCAAGTTGGTACTCCAATAACACATTGGGAACCCCCCAGCTATTTGAGATTAACCATAAGAAAACCTGAACTACTAAGCACCATCATGAAAGTAGCATCTTTATCACAGACACATTAACCCATGCAACGGAAGCAAACTCTCTTAATAAGGTGAGCATGGTAATTAAAGAGAGTTCAAGCAACCAACTAAATAAAAGCTCTTGAAAAGATAAGCATGAATACTAAGAGCAGAGCACGATAGTAGCTATTAAAAGACAAAGAACACACACATCATAGATATACATGAAAATTCTATTTAATGTTCTAGGTAGAAGTGGAGCGTGTTTCTCTCCCACATAAAGGAATGCTGAGTTCCGACTCGTTATGAAAAACTAAAAAGAAAACTAAAAGCAAGACGCTCCAAGCATAGCACATAACACATGAAGTGATAAAAATATAGCGAAACGAAAGACGAACTGATAATGTTGATGGAGAAGGGGATGCACGGGGGCATCCCCAAGCTTAGATGCTTGAGTTTCCTTGAATATTTCTTGGGGGTGCAAGGGGGCATCCCCAAGCTTGAGCGCTTGACACTCCTGAATCTTTCTATCATCTTCCCTCGCACACTTGAAAACTCCCTTCATACACAACTCATCATAATCTGATTAGCGAGGTTAGTACCCTTAATAAAATAATTATACCTTGCTGGAAATAAATATATTCTTGAAGTTCTATTGTTTCTCAAGATTGCCAAAAGGTTTTTGCAAAGAAAAAGCAAGTTCTCAATTTGCAAAGTGAAGGTAAGGCAAAACAGGACAGAATCCTGTGAAAAACAGAACAGTAGGCAGTAATTGACCTGTTCGGGATACTTCTGCAACTCAAATCAAAAAACTCAGAACTGACGCACGAAAGAAAATTATATAGAGAACTCTGTCGAAAAAATTCAGACCAAAAAGATGATCTGGTGATTTTATACGAATTTTTCTATCTAAGGACAGAATCTGTTTCCTGGACAACACCTCACAACTTTTGAACTTTCTAGCAATCAGAGGCTATACTTGGCACAAATATGAAAAGCAAAGATACAATGATGATGCTACAGCAGTAAACAACATCAACACTCAACAAAAGCAAAAAATTTATTCATGTGGGCTGCCTCCCAAAAGCGCTTTCTTTTATGCCTTTAAGCTAGGCATAATGCATAGAGGAATCAATAACCATCATAATAATCGGAGTTATAAATTGCTTCAAATGGTTCCTCAACAAGTTCACTCTTGTTCCTTCTAGGAAAGGGGTACACACCTTTTGCCTTCCCGCGTAAGCGGATTTGTCCCTTACCTATATCAATGAAGCCTTTAATTGCTCGGAGGAAGTCCCTTCCAAGCACTATATTTCCTTGGTTTGGCTCCATGATGAAGAAATCAATCATTGCAATCCCTTTAAGGAATTTTACTGGCACGTCTTTTATTTTTCCCTGGATTTCAGAAATATCTCCATTAGTATGTTCATGATAAGATGGTAATCTATCCATGTTAAATTTTAAAGAATCATGAACAATTTTTGGCATAGTAGAAACCATAGATCCAATATCACAATAAGCAAGGAAGTCTTGATTAGAGATGCTAATCCTAACAAGGGGCTCCCAATCATTGTCTATTTCAAAAATGTCTTTCTTATTGGGTTTAGGTTTCTCTACCTTCATCAAGTCTAGAGCATCCATTCTTTTCTCAATAGTAGCAAGTCTATCTATGATAGTATCAAAGTTGTGATCATAAACAAAGTAACTAGATAGACCATGTATAATTTCAAGAGCTCTAGCTTCATCACACTCTAGGAAATCTCCCTCAGCTATAATGTCAAGGGAGTGTTTACACCATTTAAAAATACCATGGTAAAAATTTCTAAGCACAATTTTTATAGGTATCCAAGGCATAATTCTTCTATGTGCATCAGAAATTCTGTCCCATGCCTTCTTCATATTTTCTCCATCTCTTTGATGGAAATCTAAAACTTCTGATTCCCTCAAAGCACCAAATCCTAACATGTTTGGCTAAACAGAAAG
Organism: Secale cereale; assembly: GCA_902687465.1. Taxonomy (NCBI): domain Eukaryota; kingdom Viridiplantae; phylum Streptophyta; class Magnoliopsida; order Poales; family Poaceae; genus Secale; species Secale cereale. The sequence continues at coordinate 400,557,647 of LR738711.1, read as the reverse complement.
GACTACTAATAAAAAGGTAAATAATTTTTTTGTGATTTTTGATAAAAGATACTAAAGCAAAAATGAAAGGTAAACTAACAAGACTAAAAAGCAAAGGTAAAAGATAGCATGCAACTCCCCTATCCTGAAGAGTGGAGTCCCCGGCAACGGCGCCAGAAAATACTCCATGATGGGCCTCGAACCCCTCGTTGGTTACCCCAAGTGGAAGGTGTAAGATGCAGTAAGTAGAAGTGTTTTCCCCTAATAAAGATGCCAAGGATCGATTCCCCAGAGACTCCTAGGTTCAACAAGTAGGTGTCAATTGCTACGGCGCCAGATTAGTAGCAATCAACGTGGACCTGCACACAGATACAAATAACTTTGCTCCCAACGAGTACAGAGAGGTTGTCAATCTCTCCGGCCTTGTAGTTCACAAAGGGTTAAAAGCAATGATAGTAGTGATAGATAGTTTTTGCAATAGTAAATAATAACGGGAAAGTAAATAGTGGATGTGATCAATAATGGTAATATGGACCGGAGTCTCATGATGTTCACTAGTGATGTCTCTCTCCCAAAAGACGATAAAACAGCTATGTGAGGTAAACAAATTACAGCTGGGCAATTGACAGGACCACGAACGCAAACCAATGCTGACTACATTGCAAGAAAGGTTGAGGTTCAAAGCATGGGCGGTACGCCAAAGTAAGTAGACCGAAATCCATCAATATCTACTACTAATCATCCACCTTGAGATATCTATCCAGAACATCTCGCGGGTATTAAGTTGCGAGTCCCACCCATAGTGTAAACTCAATGCAACAGACAACTGCATTACAAGAACTTTGCGTAAAGTAAACAATCCTTGCACCCGCGGGTACAAGCACCGTTGTTTTCCCCCTTGTGGCAACAACACATCCCCTAGACTCATGTTTCTGTCACTCAAGCTAGTCATCGAGGGGCATGAACCCACAATCGAGCATAACGTTCCCTCTTGGAGTCACTACCTATTACTCGGCCAAAGCAATAAATAACAACGGAGAACATGCAAGAATTACTTATGAACTAAAATATAAAAGAGGTGAATCAAATATATTACTCAAGATCAATCTGAACATAATCTCATAATCCATCGGATCCCAGCAAACTCAACATAGCAACAGCATAAGGATTACATAGGTGCCTCGATCATGTAGGGCAGCTCACGAGGACTAATTAGTGAAGCACAAGAACGGGAGGAGAACATCACATAGCTACTGGTCATGGACTCATGGTCCAAGGGAGACTACTCACGAGTCATCCGGGAGGCGTCCATGGTGGTGGAGAAGCTCCCGGTGGTGATCCTCCCCTCCGGCAGGGTGCCGGGAAGAGTTCTCCTGGTGCTCCCGATCTTGGAAGCGGAGGCGGCGGCGGAACAGAGATGGGATCGCGAAAAGAAGTCCTGTTCTGAGGGTTTCAGAGGTCCCTCTAAATATATGCCAAAGGGGGGCACCGGACGGGCTTCGGGGGGCCCAGGCGCCCCCCGGCGCGGCCTAGGGGGGGGGGGCGCCCACAGGGCGCCTGGAGCCCCTGTGGCCCCCCCCAGGCTGCCCTTCGGAGGCAATGTCGTTCTCGGATCGCTGATTTTTTATATAATTTTTCTGGATTTTTTTGGGCAGTTCTCGAAACGTGAAAACCTGAAATACAAAAACAGCCGAAAACAGAAACTGGCACTGGGGTGCACTGGATTAGTAAGTTAGTCCAAATATGATCAAAAGTGTATGGAAGTGTATATATATCATAGCAATATCACCCAAAAGTGGCGTGGAGCAAGCAGAAATTATAGATACGTTTTGGACGTATCAATGGCCTTGCACCAGAGGCCGATGTGGGCAAGATCATAGTCGATGAGCTCAGTGCGGTAGTTGCTGCGGGTACCATAGGTCACGGGGAGGCGCATCTGTCCCAGATGAATGGTGGAGCCATCCGTCACTCCAGAGAAAGGCTTGGTTGGTAGGAGCTGCTCATAGGGCACCGGAGCCTCTCGAAGGTCTCGATGGAAAGCATGTTGAGCCCTGCACCATCGTCGATGAGGGTCTCGGTAACGGAGACGTTGCTGATGGTTGGTGTGCAGAGTATGGGGAGCACTCTGGCGGTGGTCACGCACTTGAGTTGATCTTTGGAGTCAAAGGTGATGGCCCACTGTGACCACTTAAGAGGGCGCGCGGCCTAAAGCCTCGGGAGGGCCGCATAGACCTCGCGGGAGAACTGCTTGAAGACCCAGTTTGAGGCAGGCGCATGGGCTCCTCCAATGATGCAAGCGATGGCGCGGAGGCTCCTGGAAGCCCCCAACTCCCTTGTCCTGACGGTCATCCTCGTTCCTTCTTGGTGGTGGCGGAAGTGGAGGGAGACCAGCACGGCCCTGAGAACGGGGGCCCTCACGAGGCCCATCACGCCAGTGATCCTCAGTTCCTCACGAGGTGGGTCACGACAGCTGTGACACCCCGAGACCGGTGCGCCAGGTGTCAGCCAGTTATTCGTGCTCGTTGCCATGTCATCTGCTTGCGTGTTGCATCTTGCCATGTCATCGTGTGTGTTGCATCAGCATGTTTTCAAAACTTGCATCCGTCCAAGCCCCCTCGTCCTTTCCGTTGTTCGTTCTGAGCCCAGACACACTTGCACGCGCCCGCGGCACCTTCGAATATTTATTTTATGAGTGGCCGTAAAACGTTCTCGGAATGGGTTGAAACTTGGCGTGTGGTCTTATTATAGCATAGGTAGACCGCCTGTCAAGTTTCGTCGCGTTCGGAGCTCGTTTGATAGCCCAACGGTTAACCGCGTTATCCGCCGGAAGCCTCTTCTCTTTTGGCCCAGCACCCCTTTCACACTGCCCACCTAGCCCATTCTAACCCCTCCATGCTCTTGGCCGTTCGATCACAATCGCGTGGCCGCGAACGGCTCCTCATTTGGACACTCCTAGCTCCCTCTACCTATATATATGTGCCTCGCCCTCCATTTTTGCGCAGATCCAACCCTAGCCCCGCTCCCACCGCGCGCCGGACATGTCCACTCCGCCCGGACATGTCCAACCCAGACGGCCACCTCACCGCAGCGAATCACCACACGACACGTCATTGGCCCCGCCGCCCGCAGCCAACGGGACGGCGCCACATCACCCGCGCCCACATCCCCGTCGTCCCGGCCCAGATCGGGCCCGCCCCGGGCCGCGCCGGGCCCGAGGGAGCCCGTTGGGCGCATCGCCCGCCTCCCGTAGATTGCTCGCCGCCGGTCTGCACAGCTCGACGGAGCCGCCCTCCGCCTCCTCTAGACCCCCCCTCCGTCGCTGGACGTCCTCTCCCGGAGTCCCCTCACCGCTGCCGCGGATCTCGTCGGGATCCACGGATCGGGCGCCCCCCCTTGCCGCCGTTCGCCGTCGTGGGTCAGGTCCGGCGCCGCAGCCACCAGATCCGGCTGGCCTCCGCCGCCCGTGCCCATTCCCGGCCGGATCCGACCGACAGGACCCCGTCCCCTCGCCGGAGTACCAGCAGAGCTGCACCGCCGCCATGGTTGCAGCCTCGTGCTGTTGAGCGTGGGGACGACGCCGCAGCGCCGAGCCAGGCCGCCTCCCTGGGCCTCGGCCTCGTGGGCCCAGTCAGCCCTTCCCCTCCGGCCCACCTGCCACCACCGAAAGGGGCCGGCCCAGCTCCTTCCAGTCGGCCTGCCCGACCTCTTCTTCTTGGGCTTGGCCCAGTGGTAAGAACCCACCTATCTCGCGCCTTGTGCGTCTAATAATATTTTGCGCCCGTTTGTGTTTTTTCTGAAGTCAAAATCTCACTAAGTCCTTTTCTGTCAGCTTTTTGTTGCATCTTTGCATGCCAGTAAATAATTGTGTGCTTGTCCAAATTGAGTGTATGATATGTCAAAATGACCGTGGTGATATGCTCTACACTTTGTTCCATTGTGCCATGCTCATTTGAGTTCATCTCGATGCCCTAATCTCTGTTGCAAGAGTGCTACATGATATAAACTGCTGCTACTTGTTATTTTCATGCCATGTTTGAGATGTGATAACTTGGTGCATGTTTATCCAAATGATGCAAATGATATGTCAAAATGTTCATCACGAGATGCTCTACATGTTGGTTGCTATAGCATGCATGTTAGAGTTCATATTGCCATGTTAATCTCTGTTGCAAAAGTGCATTTGGCTGTTATGTTCTGAAACTTGTTATGAGATGCTTATTTCACATGCTCTTTGCTATTGATGTGGTTGTCCTCATGCCACATGTTTAGTTGTTTTAGAAGCACCGTTATATGGTCTTTGCTGTGGTGCATTCATCTTCCATGATATGCCTTGTGTTGAATTAAACATGCTCGCAAACATGCCATGATAATGTTACTGTTTTAACACTTAGTGAAATTTCACTAAGTCTGGAATCTGTCATATCCCGATGCTATGTTTGCTTGATGCCCTAGGCAAATCCATGTTAGTTTTGGGGTGGCCATTGATCATTCCTTTTTGTATATGTTTTTGTATATCCATTCATGTCCTCACTTGCTCATTTGGGTTGCTGTAGCTTATTTAATTCTTGCTCCCAAGTTGCTATAAAATATTGCTGTCAGGTTTTTAACGTCATGATCAAAATGTTGTAGCTTGTTGCTATTGATCCATGCCTCCTATGGAGTTGCTCCAATGGAGTTGTTTGCTGTAGGATATGTCTACTTCATGTCCATGCTTCTTGTCACCATGTTTGAGTGCTGTAGAGTATATATATCTTGCTCCAAAGTTGCTATGTGGCTGTTAATTGCAGCTTTGCATTGTTTCTTGTTTCAAGTGTATGTTTTGACCCGTTGCTCCGTTTTGAGCGTGCCCTACATGAAACTTGTGTGATTTTGCATGTAGAATCATAATATCATATTATTAACATGTTTGGAGTATGTTTGCTTGACGTTTGGGTGCATCTTGCACCATTGACATGTTTGACTTGTTTTGCTCATATCTTCTAGGCCGTAGCTCTGAATTAAACAAACTTTATATGAAACTTGACTAGAATTTCGTGTAGACCATCATGGTGCATGTTAACTTGCTGTTTAACAACTTTAACTTAAGGTTGTTCAGATCTGGACTAATTTCAAACTATGCATATGAGGGCTTACCGGGTTTGTTATATGTAGTTTCCGGCCTCATTTAAACTTGTTGACTTGTGTTGTTTTTGAGTGCTTCCTGCCTTGCCATGTATTGCATCATATATAGTCTTGTGTTGTTTTCCTGTACTTCCTACCTTGCCATGTATTGCTTCCTGTATAGACTTGTCTTGCATCATACCTTGCCATGTATTGCATCATATATAGTCTTGTGTTGTTTTCCTGTGCTTCCTACCTTGCTATGTATTGCTTCCTGTATAGACTTGTCTTGCATCATACCTTGCCATGTATTGCATCATATATAGACTTATGTTGTTTTTCTGTGCTTCCTACCTAGCCATGTTTTGCTTCCTGTATAGACTTGTGGTTCATCCTATATAGAACTGTCTTGCATCATACTTAGTTGAGCACTTTGTCATGTCTCGTGTGGTGTGTTTACCGTTTTGCTTGCTTCTTCTCGTTAGTGCTTGTTCCGTTGCGTTCGTGAGGATTCGTTCGTCTACCCGTGGTTCTTCTTCAAGGCTTCTTCTTCGTCTTCTTCACGGATCCATTCTTCTTCCTTGCGGGATCTCAGGCAAGATGACCATACCCTTGGATACCTTTACTATCATTGCCTTTGCTTAGTTGTCTCGATGCTATCGTTATATGTCGCGCTACCCATCTTATTGTCAGCCCCTCTCCTTGTTGGCATGAAACCTCTAATCTTTGAAACCTTCCTAGCAAAACCATTGTTTGGCTATGTTACCCGCTTGCTCAGCCCCTCTTATAGCGTTGTTAGTTGCAGGTGAAGATGAAGATCGTTCCAGGTGGGAACTTGTTGTTGGAATATCACATTATCTATTATTATTATTAACACACCTATATACTGGGCATGGGTGGAAGGTTTGGCCTTTTGCTCGGTGTTTTGTTCCACTCATGCCACCTTAGGCGCCGATAAACCAGCATTATATTCCTTGATTTTGCGTTCCTTACACGGTTGGGTATATGGGGACCCCTTGACACTTCGTCTTTGAATAAAACTCCTCCAACAAGGCCCAACATTGGTTTTAATTTGCCTCATAATAACAACTTAATTAATTAATTAAATTGCATAAGGGGGACGCTCCTTGGAGATTCTTTTCTACATAGCAGGGGGGCCAGTGCTGATGGTGTTGGTCCCAAATAGAGTCGTTTGCGGCGCCCCCCTTAGAAACTTGGGGTTTGGCTGCTGTACGCTGTGCTCATCCGGTCGTGGCCTGAGACGAGATACGCGCGGCTACTATCAGGGTGTCGGCACGCCGGGAGGTCTTGCTGGACTTGTTTTACCATTGTCGAAATGTCTTGTGCACCGGGATGCCGAGCCTGATCGGATTTCCCTAAGGTAAGGGGTAATAATAATTATTACTTCAGCTGATCGTGAGAGCTTGTGATGGGCTAAGTTGGGACACCCCTGCAGGGTTATGATCTTTCGAAAGCCGTGCCCGCGGTTATGTGGCAGATTGGAATTTGTTAATGTCCGGTTGTAGAAAACTTGACAGAGGATCCGAAGTAAAACACACAATTGTGTGAGTAACCGTGACTGTCTCTTTTCATGTTGAGAAGAGAACACGGTGGGGTTATGTTTGACTCGTAGGTAGTTCAGGATCTTTAGCAATCACTACTAGTTTCCGACCGTTTGCGTAGATGCTCATCTTATTCTTGTACTCGTAAGTTAGCCACCATATATATTGCTTAGCCGCTGCTGCAACCTCACCACTTTACCTCCTCCTACCTATTAAGCTTTGATAGTCTTGTTACCCATGGTTATGGGATTGCTGAGTCCTCGTGGCTCACAGATACTACAACAACAGTTGCAGGTGCAGGTTTCCGATGTCTTGACGTGAGAGCGATGATCGTTGTTTTGGAGTTCTTTCTTCTTCAGTCTTGGGTTAGGTTCCGGGTCGGCAGCCTGGGATAGCAGATGGATGTCGTTGTTCTTTTCATGTTTGCATCCGTAGTCAGATGTTTTATATTGATGTTGTTGTATTCATGTGACTTGTATGTATTGTTGTATCCCCCATGTATGTATGTAATGGTACGATGTAATGATATCCATCTTGCTAAGCGCCCAAAATGCGGTTGTGCCCCAATCACGTAAGTGTCACGTGATCGGGATAGAATCGCATCTTGGGCCTGACAACAGCCTTGACGTGGGTTTCGGTTGTCCCAGCGGCCCTCACAGCAGCCTCCCCCATGGACGTAACCCTGGTCGCTGCGCTCGGGATGATCACCCAAGCGCACGTCATAGATCGCCCTGAGCTCCTGGAAATCATCGGTGTTGTGGGTGTGGAGGTCATGGAAGACGCAGTAAGGGTGGCGGTCCTTGACTGCCTCATCACAGTCTTGGCCACGCTTCTGCTCGGGCTCCGCCGCTAGCATAGAGGGGCCCTTGCGCTTCACCTCCTTAGCTTTGGCCATCTTGTCTTCGGGGTCAGTCTCGGGGTGCTTGTGGAGGGCGAGACGCCCTTCTTCAGCCCTGGCGCACTTGTCTGCTAGGTTCAATAGCTCCAGAGCCGTGCATAGCTCGTCATGGATGGCGAGTTCCTCGCTCATCTTGACGTTGGTGATCCCTTCCATGAATGTGGAGATGATGTCCTCATCGGACGCCTTCGGGATCTTGAGACGGACCCGGTTGAAAAGCTGCATGTACTTCCAGAGGGTCTCGCCAGGCATCTGCTTCACACGCCGCAGGTCGTTGATGGTGAGGGCGCAATCGCGAGTCCCTTGGAAGTTGGCGATGAAGGGCTCGCGGAGCTCATCCCGAGTGGTGATGGACCCTTCGGGGAGGTTCATGAGCCAGGAACGCGTGCCGTCCTTGAGTGCCATGGGAAACCATTTCGCCATGACTTTCTCGTTGCCATTCGCCGCCTCGATGCTCAGCACGTAGAGCTGGAGGAACTCCGTTGGATCATGAATGCTGTCATAGCGCACTGGCAGGTCAGGCTTGAACTTGATCGGCCAGACGACGCGGTCCCACTCCTAGGAGAAAGCGTGGTAACCCGCACACTTACTAGCACAACTTGCTCGGCCACGAGGTATTCTTGCACCGCACGGTCTTGACGCTGGAGCGGCTATGCGGGGAGCACGCGGCCTTTGCGCTGCGGCCGCTAGATGACCTCACAGCTGACCTTGTCGTGTGCAGGCATCGGACCCTCGTCCCACACGTCACGCCAGGGGTTGTCTTCGACGTTGCACTGGAGTTGGGGCAGGGGCGCGGCGCGCACCACCTCTCCTACACGTGGCAGGGGAGGACGAAGCGAAGCGGAGGGCGTCGAAGCCTCGCCCGCGTCGCTGACGAGCTTGGTGATGCGACCTAACCATTCGCCGTAAGCCTCCTCGGCGGGACGATAGCGTAGCAGCTCCCGTGCCATGATAAGCGCGGCCTGCGCACTCGTCGGCCCAGGGTGAACTTGATATGGCGATGCCACGACATGGGTGAAAGAAGGCGTGGCGGTGCGGCCATCCCGCTGCATGGAAGGGGGGGCGAAGAGCCTTGCTGCTCCTCGACAACCGGGTCGGTGGCAGCACTGACCACCGGCGAAGCAGGGCGACGAGGGGCACAGTGGCCCACCGGGGCTGGCTGGGCATCCTGGGTGGCCTTGCTCTCGGCGCGGGTGCGGCGAGCCTCAGCCATGAGCTCGGGAGATCGTGGATGAGGGACGGTTGATGAAGAATGGAGCTTTGACATGCCCCTACTTGGCGCGCCAAATGGTGGATTCGTGGGCTCCGCAAACCCAAAGAGGTTCGAACTCTGGGGCATCAACGAGAGACTCCGCTTCACCGAAGGATGAGATCCGCCATGCTCACAGCTTAAACTCGTAGGTCAAGATGATTGGAGGATGCGG
>LR738711.1:400270619-400548646 GCA_902687465.1 Secale cereale | reverse complement strand
GGTACAAGCCACCTTTCGGTGTAAAACCCTACTCCTGCTTTGTGGTGGATTAGCCTCATGAGGGGCTGGATAAGAACTTGCTACAGAAGTATACAACCTCGAGAGGGCTCAAGTGATGTGTTTTCCTCGAAGGATCGAACCCCTCTACGCAGGATGCTAGTCCCTATTTATAGTGGCCTCGGTCCTCTTCCCGCATCATTTGGGCGGGAAGGGATCCCACAACGACAAATTTTGAAGGGAGACAAGAGGTACATCTTATCCTGACAGAAGGTGGTCTTCGCCTGCAAAGTCTTTGATCCTGATGTGGGGGTGGGCTCGACGATGACATCCGTCCTACCAAGCCTATGGTCTTGGTCCTTTAACACTAGAATGGAAACCTTTGGCCCTCCTCTCGGGAACACGTGCATGGCCTTGTACTTCTTGCACGAGGAAACAACTCCCTCTGCTTGGGCTGGCGCCTGCGTAGCGCCGGTCATCATGTGTCACATCACCGCACCCTCATGAGGGGGGCACTTGCATAGGAAACTCTGCCCCTCGGGAGGCAGCCTGCGGGGCCTCTCCCCAGGGGGTCTTGGCATGCTCTTTCTTGCAAGGGCAGGGGCCCCTCGCGAGGGCTCTTCTCGGTCAATCTTGAGCTAGCCGTCGTGGGGTCACGCATTGGGCCACATGCATGCAAGTCTGGATACCCTGGTTCCCAGAATGCCGACAATGTCTGGCGTGGATCATATGAAAGGTCATTGAGGAGAGATGTCACCTCAGTTTCGATAGCGCTTGCACATGCCCGTGTGATCGGTCCACTTGACACTAGGGAGGCGAAGGTAGGTCCATGGGGATGACCTTCGGATGCTCCGCATCAAGCCACTTCTTGAAGGTGCCTACGGTCATCACCTCCTCCCTGAGTGTGACCACCAATGCCACGTGCTTGGTTGCATCCATCGACAAGGCGTATGTGGCAGTAGACATGGCGACATCTGTTGCGACGGCGGTTGCAAATGCCGAGAGCGCTCAAACAACCGTTCGTGCCGCGAAGGCTTCCCTGGCCCGTGTAGAGGCCATCCATGCCCAGATCAAGGCCGCCCACACCCATATCATCCTGGCGTCCACCCCATGTCCAAAGAGTTGGTAGACATGGAGGCCAAGATGCTCGCTAATAATGTAGCGATGGAGGACATGGAGCCCCTTTCCCACGAGATCATCGAGTGGAGTTGGAGATGGAGATGGCGGAGAGCGACGAGTACGAGGAGGTGGAGTTATGCGTTGCTCAGGAGGAGCTAGAGTGGCATCTGTCCATAGGGGAATCGATGGTGGAGTACCAATGCTAGCTCTGGCGCAACCACTATTTTGAGTCTTACAATGACACGGTGGTCGACAAGGACGACATCGATGACGAGGTCAGCCTGGGGACGCGTAGTCCACCACCGGTGAGATGGCGTCCGGACAAGTCGTCAACATCTCATCGGACATCGGCGAGCTATAGGGCGGCACATCGTCGACTTTGTTAAAATATATGCGTACTAGTAGCCTTTTTTTTGAGCGCTGGTCTTTTGTTACACCTATGTTTAGGTCAACCAGCTCTGTTTAATTAGTGAACTTGCTCGATTATGTAACTGTGAGCTAGACTATCGGCTCTTTTGTTTATCCAAATTAGTAGGTGATGTTAAATTATGAAATGATGTTGGAATTGCATTGAAATTAGTATGTTCTAACTCATCGTACACACGTAGAGCAGAAGAATCATTTGCAATCGTATGCCATCAGACGAATTTGTTCAGAAGGAATCATGCCCGAAGACACTTTGTGCGCCAACTTCCCCCGCACCTACCGATATTTTTTGCCAAAAGTGGAAATATCTACCTTTCCCCTTGTTCTTCTCGACCAAGAGTGTAACGACCCAAGACCAATGCTCCAGAATACTTCCAGCTATTTTGTTGTCCCGGTGTTATTTAATTTGCTTGTTGCTTTTCATCATGGCATCATACGCATTGCATCTGCATGTTTTCATAAAACTCGTAGTCGTTCGTAGTTGCCGCTTCTCTCCTTGTCTCCGTGGCTTGTTGTCTCTCTGCTTGTCTTCGTTGGCTATTATCAATCCAACCACACACTTGACCGCGTACGCCTAACCCCTCTTTGCATAGTGCACAGACCCCTCACAACCTCGTCCGAAAACTTCTCCAAACTCGAGCCGAGCTGTCGTTACCGATGGGTACGGATCATCTCCAAACATCCCTAAAATATCTTCGGCTTCTTATTTGGACTCCCTAGCCTATTTATTCTCAACTGTCCGATCTAATCAGAGGGTCTAACCATAGTCCATTTTCCCTGTATATAGTCCACCTACATACCAAATCTGTCTAAGCCTACCCTAACCCTAGTCTAGCCCAACTCCCTCCAGTCCCGAGCTGCGCCGCCACCCCCAGTGCCCCCCTCAAAATCTACGCATGCTCAATCCCCTGCCTCACCTCAGATCCACTCCACCAACCACCGCAGCCACCTCCCACTCGATCTGGACCGCCAGATCTCAGATCCGACGGCCCAGAGAGCCACCCGCAGCCCTGCGGCTCCACCCATCGCCAGCAGCCTCGACCTGGATCGAGGGGAGGAAGCCACCACTCCTACTCGATTCCCTGCTCGCCCCCCTCATCGGCCCTTCTCCGCGCTGCCGGCGAGCGTCGTCTGAGATGAGTGCCGCCGCTCCCTTCTTATTCTCCTTCCCGGTGCTCCCCCATTCCTCTCGATCTATCTCATCCCTCTCTCTCTCTTTTCTTCACCAGGAGTTCCAGTAAGACACCATGAACGAGACCCCTGTGCTCCACTTCGACCGGATCCGGTGCCGCATGACTGGATCGGCCTCCTCTTCCAACCAAAGTCCAAGTCCCGTGCCGCTGTCGCCCCGCTCCACCGCTCGCTGCATTTGCGTTGCCCACCCGTGTCCTGTACTTTGATTGACAGAACGAGTGCCGCCCCATGCGTTGACTGCCCACACAAGGCCCAGCCGAGCTAGCGCCAGCTTGCGAGGCCTCTCCACCAGCCGGGCCAAGGCCCGTGTTGAGGCCACACCCCAGCGCCCCTCCATTTGTTTTTCTCCTATTGGGCCAGCGTTGTCGGATTCAGGGCTCCACAAAACCCGTTAAGTTCGAACACAGGGGCGTGAACGAAGATCTCTCCCACTCACGTCTACCTAGCGCCTCGCTCTTGTCTTGGTGGAAGGATTCAAGCAAACAACGAACACACACAAGAGTTTATCCAGGTTCGGGCCACCGCGAGGTGTAAGACCCTACTTCCTGCTTTAGTGGATTGGCTCCGGGTGAGCTAGAGTATGATCTGGTACAAGGGTTCCTGAGCTCAGGAGGCGAGCTCAGGAGGGTCAGGAGGCCAGTGTTCTTGCTCCTTGTGCGGTGGTAAATTGTGTGAGTTGACCGCCCCCCTTGCAGTGGACGTTCTAGCTGCTTATATAGGCGGCCACGGTCCTCTTCCCCCGTAATGTTTAAGCGGGAAGGGATTCCACAATGGCCATTTTTGAGCGGGAACACAAGGACGTTCCTACCCTGAAAAAAGTGGTCCGCGCCTGCAAAAGGATCAGGCGGTGACACGGTGGTGGGCTCGATGGTGACATCCTCCTTATCGTCCTTGCGGTCTTCGGTCTTGTTGCACCAAAGAGGAAACCTTTGGCCCGCTCCTTGGGAACCAACGACTGCGCTGTCTCCTTTGCACCGAAATGGCAACTGTGCTGCTGGCGGACGCTGGCACTGGCTGGCGTGGTGCATCACTACTGACGTCACTGCCTCCTCCTGAGGCAGGCTTGGCCTTGGATTCTCCGCCCCTCCGGAGCACCTCACCGAGGCTGCTCCCGAGGGGGTCTTGACGCCGTTTTCCTCGCGAGGGTCTTGAGCAACTGGTCGATCAGCCGGGCCGTACCAGGCCTGCTTGAAGGGGCGCGTCGCGGCCCACAGATAGGCAAGTCTGGGTACCCTGGTTCCCAGGACGCCGACAGTAGCCCCCGGGCCCAAGGCGCGCGCGGAGTTGGTTTCGGGGCGAAGCCTTAGTCGAGGACGAAGCGCCGCGGGCCCTAAAAAGGCTGCGGGCCAGGCTGGCGCGTGACGGTTGGATGGGACGCGAGCGACTCCGCTCCCCACAATGTCTCGGTAACCGTGTGTCTTGACAAAAGGGGGCCTTCTCCGCTGGGGGAGTTATCGCCCTCCTTCCTTCCTCCTTGGATTCCTTCCCTTTGCACCTCTTGCCTCTGCGTCCTTCGGCCCTCCTTGACCATGGCGAAGAAGAACAAGGGCACCGCGTCGGCGCCTGGATCTGCTTCTTCTCTTGACGCGGCGCTTGAGGAGTCCTCCATTATCAGGGAGGAGGACTACTCAGAGGTCCAGCCGTTCCCGTCGAGCTCTCACAATGAGCACGACCCGACGCAGATCTGGGCTGGATCCACCATGGCGCGGACCCTGCCAAAGTCGTGCTACCCCTTCTTCTTCCACAACATCTCCATGGGGCTCATGCCCCCTTTCTCCGAGTTCTTCTACGCCATCCTAGAATATTACCAGGTGCACGCCCTCCATATCCAACCCCGCTCCATCTTTGTCTTTTCGCTCTTCGCCTTCTACCGTGAGGCGTTCGTGGGGGTGAGGCCGACGGTCGCCCTCTTTCGCCACTTCTTCTCCATGCGTCAATACGATGAGGGCCCGTGCTCGGGCTGCTTTCCTTTGTCTTCCAGCGCCAGGGCTGTCGCCTGATGACGACCGGGAAGAAGGTAGAGTCCCACCGGAAAAGGTGGGTCTATCTGGATGCCCAACGCACCCATCCTCTGTTGGCGGTGCCTACTGCCCATCCGGAGAAACTTGACAGCTTGCACCACGCAAAGCTCACCGGCCCTCTCGCCGGGCCGGTCTTGGCGAAGATTGAGGCCGACCTGAGCTCGAGGCTTGAAGGAGGCCAGATCGTGAAGGAGTTCTTGAGGCAGCGTCTGGCTCCACTACAGGCTCACTCACGCCCCATGTGGGAGCTGACGGGTGACGGCGACCAGCTCCGGCTACACCCAGGGATGCTGGCCGAAGTCGATCTGGACTTCGCCTCGAGGGCCCTCCTGGGGATGGTTCCAGAGGATCTTGCTGGGGCCTACCTGCCGCTGTACAGCCGCCCTGATAAGGCTGAGCTGTTGAAGGCCATGCCGGACCTTGGTGCGCCCGTGGGCGCTCCGCCCACATTCAATGTGTCTAATGGAGATGACGACGAGGGCGACGACGGGGGCTCAGAGGATACCTTGGACGACGATGGGGACTCCTTCGAAGTGCTCGCCGGGGCAGCGGGCACAGGTGCCGCCGGGCGGTTCCAGGCGACTACTACACGTCGGTCCGGGCGCACTGCGTCCGGGGGAAGCAAGGTGGCGACCCCGCCGAAGGGCACCACGCCGGCGAACTTGGCGACCGCGGTTGTGCCCAGGACTATGGCCTCGCGTCTTGCCCATGCCCGGGCTGTCGGCACGCCCAGTGCGCCAGGGGCTGCTGTTGACTCGCTGGTGAAGAGAAGGGCGCGCCTCGCCTCCGACGAGTAAGTGTGCAATTTCTCACTCATTCTTATTTGCCGTGCCCCTGATGCGCTCTCCTTTGGTGCTGCAGCCTGGGAGGTGTGATGAAGAGGGTGAAGGGGGAGGTCCTGCTGCGGTGTCCTGCTCCTTCCGCTGCTGGTGCAACCTTGGGGAAGGATGCCGCGGCGCTGGGCGCCTCGGTTGGCCGGGCCACCGTGAGTGCGGTGACGGTGCCACCCGAAGACGTCCCTGTCTTCGGCAAGGTTGCGGAGTTGGCTTCTGCTTCGGCTGCTCTGGCGAGGGGGGCCGGAGCCCCCGAGCCCCTGGCCGAGCAGCCAGTCTTGTCGGTGCCCGTGCACCAGCCGGCGCAGCCTGGTCCGGAGGCTTTGGATGCTGCCGTCGCTGCGCTGGGCCATCTTCGCACTGACCTGCAAAACAATGACGGCCACTTGACAGAAGGGCGCCTGGGGCTGATCCACGGGTGGATCCTAACAGACGAGTCTGCACGGGCCTCCCGGGATCAGGCCTTGGCGACTGCTGCCAAGGGTCGTGAGGAAGCCGCGACAGCCGCGCTGGCTCACAGCACCGCACGAGCTGACGCTGTGTCCTTCGAGAAGCGCTGCCTCAAGGCAGAGAGCGAGCTGGGGGCCCTCCGCGAGGAAGACTCTAGGCGCGCCCTGGAGCTCAAAGGGTTGGAGAAGGAGCTCGAGGCGGAGAAGGCCGCGACATCCCGGCTGCAGCAGGAGCAGCTTGCTGACCGTGCCACCCTGGAGAAGCTGAAGGTTGAAGTCGAGCAGGCCAGGGCGGCCCAAGCCGCTCGTGCCCAGGAGGAAGCTCTCGTGGCCTTGGCGATGGTGAGTCCTGAGGACCTTTCCGCCTTTGAGCTTGAGGCCCGCAAGGCGCTGCATGCCGCCTACGGAGAAGGGTTCATGGAGCCACTGGCCGCCCCTGAGGGAGGCCTCGTCGGGCTTCTTGCTGCGCTCGTGGAGTCCCTGCATGGTGTTACGGCCGCGATTGGCCACTTAGCTAGTGCCGAAGGCCGCACGCTACTTACCTTGGTCCTGACACAGGTGTGCAGCCACCTAAGCCTTCACGACCCCACCCTTGACCTGGCCTCGCTGTCCAAGCCCGTGACCGCAGTCATGGAGAACTCGGCCACCGAGGCCCTGGGGGTGAAGGTCATGTCGCTGGTGGATGCGTTCCTCCAGTCTACCGTTACCGCGGCCGAAGGGGAGACGACCGGTACTGCTGCGCCCGGCGAAGCTTGATCCGTCCTGTTTAGTGAGAGGAGTGCGAGTGCCTCGGGGAGGCGTAAGAACTTTGGTTGAATTTGAAAAAACTTGACGTTATTGTAATAGCTAGATGATTCCATGCTTGCTTCCTTTTATGTTTGCTTTAGGTGCTCTGCGTCGGCAGGGCCCAACCCCGCACATACCTCGACCGCTGCTGAGCCCTCTGGGCACCGGGGTTACCGTAGTAACTAGACTCGCTGCTGAGCCCTCCGGACACCAGCGTTACCGTAGTAACTAGACTCAAGGGGTTAGGGCTACGTGGCCAGTGAGGCCCTTGGGTCGCGATGCCCAAAGGGTCCCCCTTGACGTTCAAGCGATCCCGTTTTTGTTCTGCATCGGCAGGGCCCAACCCCACGCATACCTCGATCGCCATTGAGCCCTCCGGAGGACCGGGGTTATCGTCATAACTAGGCTCAAGGGATGAGGGGCTACGTGGCCAGTTAGGCCCCTGGGTCGTGATGCGTAGGGGTCCCCCTTGATGTACGAATAACTCTTCATGAAGGAGAACAAGCACCATACCTTGCCCACGAGCCTTCGCCTGGGATGGGGGCACGAGAAGGCCAGGTGTCTGGGCACCTGGTAGGGTGGCGTCTGCCAGGCGTTACCTAAGCATAGCCCCCGTGCCTAGCCCCCCTCGCAACACCCATCCAAGAAGAAGCTGTGAGCGCCGTGAGCTGAAAAGCTCCCTGAGGTTGGTGCGACCACTGGGGGCTACCCTCAGTTGTTTATAACTAGCACGGAGCATAGAGCTACCACACTTGCGCGGAGTGTGGGCATAACCGCGCCTTGGTCGTATCGGCTAGCGCAGAGCTTGGTGCTTCCACTGGTTCGTGGGCATAACCGCTCCTCGGTTGGATCTGCCAGCGCGGAGCTTGGTATTTCCACTGGACCGTGGGTGGGAGCCTCCCACCGGGAGAGACTCTGGGGCGTGTACAACCCCGTCCTGACACGTGGCTAGCACGGTAGGACAACCAAGGTGTATATGGGCCCTCCTCAGGACGAGCTGAACGACTCTGAGGAAGTTCTCGTGAGCATACGCATCACTCATGAGACCCTACCCTGAGGCGGGTTGCGCCCGAGTCTTCTTCTGCAAAATGTGAAAAGAGAGGTGTCGTGTCGACCTACACCGAGTGCATCTCCAAGGGATATTACATGAGAAGGCCGCAGCACCAGCGACCTCAGGAGGTGACGTTAGTGGGACCAGCCCGTAAGACAGAGCTCAGCCGCTGGATTTATCGATGCTGCAGGGACGGACCCGAGCACAGACGCCGTGCCCAGTCTTCTCACGCCAGGATCCAAAAGAAAAACAGCCGGCGCGCGTCCCGCGTGAGCGAGGCACCTGCCACGGGCCCCTACTTACCCATCCATGATTAGCCCATGCGAGAATAAGGCACCAAGGACCATGGGAGGTGCCGTCACGGAAATGGCTCGCTAGGCAGAGCTCAACCCTTGGGTTTATCGACGCTGCAGGGACGGACCCGAGCACAGATGTCGTGCCAGTTCTTAATCATGGGGCGACCGCGAGTGGGCTCACAGGGTTGGAGAAGGAGCTCGAGGCGGAGAAGGCCGCGACATTCCGGCTGCAGCAGGAGCAGCTTGCTGACCGTGCCACCCTGGAGAAGCTGAAGGTTGAAGTCGAGCAGGCCAGGGCGGCCCAAGCCGCTCGTGCCCAGGAGGAAGCTCTCGTGGCCTTGGCGATGGTGAGTCCTGAGGACCTTTCCGCCTTTGAGCTTGAGGCCCGCAAGGCGCTGCATGCCGCCTACGGAGAAGGGTTCATGGAGCCACTGGCCGCCCCTGAGGGAGGCCTCGCCGGGCTTCTTGCTGCGCTCGTGGAATCCCTGCGTGGTGTTACGGCCGCGATTGGCCACTTAGCTAATGCCGAAGGCCGCACGCTACTTACCTTGGTCCTGACATAGGTGTGCAGCCACCTAAGCCTTCACGACCCCACCCTTGACCTGGCCTCGCTGTCCAAGCCCGTGACCGCAGTCATGGAGAACTCGGCCACCGAGGCCCTGGGGGTGAAGGTCACGTCGCTGGTGGATGCGTTCCTCCAGTCTACCGTTACCGCGGCCGAAGGCGATTGTGATGACTCCACTGCTTTCGGGCATCTTGAGGACGTTGTAGCCGTCATGGGTCGCCGCCATGAACTTGGCAAGGGTAGGATACCCTAGGATGGCGTTGTACGGGAGGTGGATGTTGGCGACGTCGAAGTCGATGAGCTCGGTGTGGTAGTTGTCGCGGTCTCCAAAGGTGACGGGGAGGCGGACCTGCCCCATCGGGAGCGTGGAGCCATCCATGACTCCGTAGAATGGCTTGGTGGGGTGGAGCTGATTGTAGGGAACCTGGAGTGTCTCGAAGGTCTGGTCGGAGAGGACGTTGAGCCTTGCTCTGCCGTCGATGAGGGTCTTGGTCATGAGGACGTTGCTGATGGTCGAGGTGCAGAGCATCGGGAGTGCGCCTGGGGCCACAGTACACTTGAGCTGGTCTTTGGGGTCGAAAGCGATGACTTGCTTGGTCCACCAGAGGTTGCGCGCGGCGTCAGGCCTGGGAAGCACCGCGTTCACCTCACGGGCGAACTGCTTGAAGATGCGGTGAGAAGCCGGGGGAGGAGCTCCTCCCAGAATGCACGCGACTGCACGCGGTTCCTGGAAGCCCCCTGCTCCGTCTCCCTGGCGGTCGTCGTCGTTCGTTCTTGGTGGTGGTGGCAGCGGAGGCAGGCCTCCGTGGCCGTGAGGGCGACCCTCACGAGGCTGGTCGCGCCAGGGGGCGTCACGAGGCTGCTCCTGCCATTGGTCTTCACGAGGTTGCTGACGCCACCCTTGGCGCGAGTTCCTGCCTTCCCAACGTCCTCCTCCTCGGCCTCCTCCACGACCGTAGTCGCGGTTGTCACGCTCAGGGCGCTGCCCGCCGCGCCTGCCGCGCATTGGCCTGAGCTCCTTACAGTCGTTGGTGTTGTGACTGTGGACGTTGTGGAAAATGCAGTACGGTCGGTTGTCTCTGGGGAGGTCATCGTAGCCGCAGCCACGCTTCACTTATGGCTCAGCAGCCAGCACGGCGGGTTCCTTGCGCTTCGACTCCTTGGCCTTGGTCTTCTTGCCGTCTGCCTCCACCTCAGGCAGCTCCTGAAGGGAGAGGCGGCCTTCCTCTGACCTGGCGCACTTTGCCGCGAGCTTGAACATCTCGAGGGCCATGCACAGGTCTTCGTGGATGGCGAGCTCTTCCCTCATCCTGACATCGCGGACGCCATCGGAGAACACATAGATGATGGCCTCGTCTGAGACCCTGGGGATATGGAGGCTCATCGTGTTGATGCGTTGGATGTACTTTTGCAGGGTTTCTCCCGGCTGATGCTTCACGCGACGCAGGTCAGCAGCTGCCGGGGCTCGATCGCGGGTGCCTTGGAAGTTGGCGACGAAGCACTCGCGAAGCTCTCCCCAGGAGGAGATGGATCCCACCGGGCCAGGAGAGCGCGCTGTCCTTCAGAGCCATGGGGAACCAGTTCGCCATGACCTGCTCAGTGCCGTTGGCCGCCTAGATGCTCAGCTCGTAGAGTTGAAGGAACTCCGTGGGGTCGGTGGTGCCGTCGTAGCGTGGAGGAAGGTCCGGCTTGAACTTGCTGGGCCAGACGAGGCGCCGTAGCTCGGGAGCCAGGGCGCCACACCTGCGTACGCTCATGATCACAGGCGCCCCCTGCACCTGTGATGCTGGTTCTTGAGGTGCTGGCGCCACAACCTCCCATGGCGCGCGGTCTGGGCATTGTGGGCCAGGGGGCCCACGAGCCCCTACATGTGGGTGCGGGATCACCTGGCAACTCTCCTCTTCGCGGGCGTGGGATCTGCGGGGTTGTTCACGTCGAGGGGCCTCGCACCGGCCGTCCTGGCCGGCGGGGTGAGGGTGAGGCGGAGCCGGGATCCCACGGCCCTCGCTCGCCACCGGTGGCGACGGAGGGCGCGAAGAGTGCATTGGTGCAGGCGCTTCCCCAGCTGCGTTGACGATCTCGGTGATGCGGTGGAGCCACTCATCGTAGAGATCATCTGCCGGGCGGTAGCGCAAGAACTCCCGCGCCATCAGTAGCGCAGGCTGCTGGTAGACCGGCCCGCGGCGGACCAGCGAGGACGACGCTATGGCCAGCGAGGGTGAAGGTGTCACCGTGCAGCAGTCCCGCCGCACGGACAGCGGCAGCGAGGAGTCCTGCTGCTCGTGGACAGCCGGGTCGGTGGCGGCGTTGGCGACCGGCGAGTTGGGGTGGAGCGGTGCGCTGTTTCCTGCGGGTGCCGTCTGAGCGATGTTCGCAACGCGGCGGGCGGCGCGAGCTCGGCGTGTGTCCAACAAGGCTGTGGAGCAGGGTCGGTGACGAGAACGTGACGAGGTCGTCAGAGAGGCGAGATTTCAACACGCCCCCTACCTGATGCGCCAAATGTCGGATTCAGGGCTCCGCAAAACCCGTTAAGTTCGAACACAGGGGCGTTAACGAAGATCTCTCCCACTCACGTCTACCTAGCGCCTCGCTCTCGTCTTGGTGGAAGGATTCAAGCAAACAACGAACAAACACACAAGAGTTTATCCAGGTTCGGGCCACCGCGAGGTGTAAGACCCTACTTCCTGCTTTAGTGGATTGGCTCCGGGTGAGCTAGAGTATGAACTGGTACAAGGGTTCCTGAGCTCAGGAGGCGAGCTCAGGAGGGTCAGGAGGCTAGTGTTCTAGCTCCTTGTGCGGTGGTCAAGTGTGTGAGTCGACCCCCCCCCTTGCAGTGGAGGTTCTAGCTACTTATATAAGTGGCCATGGTCGTCTTCCCCCGAAATGTTTAGGCGGGAAGGGATTCCACAACGACCATTTTTGAGCGGGAACACAAGGACGTTCCTACCCTGACAAAAGTGGTCTTCGCCTGCAAAAGGATCAGGCGGTGACACGGTGGTGGGCTCGATGGTGACATCCTCCTTATCGTCCTTGCGGTCTTCGGTCTTGTTGCACCAAAGAGGAAACCTTTGCACCGCTCCTTGGGAACCAACGGCTGCGCTGTCTCCTTTGCACCGAAATGGCAACTGTGCCGCTGGCGGATGTTGGCACTCGCTGGCGCGGTGCGTCACTGCTGACGTCACTTCCTCCTCCTGAGGCAGGCTTGGCCTTGGATTCTCCGCCCCTCCGGAGCACCTCATCGAGGCTGCTCCCGAGGGGGTCTTGACGTCGTTCTCCTCGCGAGGCTTGGCCCCTCGCGAGGGTCTTGAGCAGCTGGTCGATCAGCCGGGCCATACCAGGCCTGCTTGAAGGAGCACGTCGCGGCCCGCAGACAGGCAAGTCTGGGTGCCTTGGTTCCCAGGACGCCGACAAGCGTGCAGATTCGGCCCGCGTATGTTTTTTTCAGCGTCTGCGAATTTGTCTTATTTTGCAGAGAGCGCCTGTTTTACAGAAAAGTCCCTAGTGTTCATGCATATAATAACTTCATGACCATGCATCGGATTAAAACAAACTTTATATGTAAAATGCTTAGAATTTCATGTAGGTTAATAATTTGTAACTTTCATCCATGTTTAATATGTTTAACTTGTTTTTTGAATTTAATTAGCTTAAATGACATGTTAAAATAGTTTATTTCATAACTTAATATCCGTAGCTCGGAGTTAAATAAACTTTATATGTAAATGGGGTGAAAAAATGTATAGGTTAACACGGTGCACTTTATTTTGATGTTTAACGACTCTAAAATATGTTTTAGGTAGAACAGTACCAAATTTGAAATATGCACATGGGGATTCTGTGGAATTTTTGTTTGTTGTTTTCAGCCCCATTTAAATTTCTAAGATTGCGTAGTTTAATTGTGTTGCACCTCTTGCCATGTTAACATCATTTAAACTTGTTGGGTTCATGAACGAGATCAAACTAAATAATTGAATGTGGTGTTTCGTCAATACGCAACTCATTGCATATTGAGCTCCACTTAATTTGTAGTATTTTTTGTTGCACTTTACCATGCCATGCCTATTTAAACCGTACATGCGTCATACTTGATTGTGCATCATGCCATTGTTTATGCTTGTGTGTTTACCATGTCGTTTCTTTCTTTCTGCTGTTGCTTCTTATCTAGTTCCAGTAACGTTGCGATTGTGAGGATTCGTTCAACGACGCCCGTTCGTCTACTTCATTGACTCGGTCTTCTTCCTAGCGGGATCTCAGGCAAGATAATCGTTACCTTGGATATCACTACTATCTTTGCTTTGCTAGTTGTCTCGATACTATCGCAATGTCGCGCTTCCTACCACTTGTTTGTCAGGCCTCCCAATATGATACAACCTCTAACATTTTCCACCATACCAGCAAACCATTGTTGGTTTATGTTACCGCTTTGCTCAACCCCTCTTATAGCATTGCTAGTTGCAGGTGCAGTTGCAGATTGTTCCATGTTGGGATATGTATATCATGGGATATCATAATATTGTTGGGGAACGTAGCAGAATTCAAAAACTTTCTATGCTTTCACCAAGAACCAACTAAGGAGACATCTAGCAACGAGCATATTAGAGTGCATCTACATACCCTTTTGTAGATCGCGAGCGGAAGCTTTCGAAGAAGCGTGGATGAAGTAGTCGTACTCTTCTCGTTCTTCGTCACCGATGATCTAGCGCCGAACGGACAGCACCTCCGCGTTCAACACACGTCTGGTACAGCAACGTCTCCTCCTTCTTGATCCAGCAAGGGGGGAGGAGAGGTCGTCGGAGATCCAGCAGCACGACGGCGTGGTGGTGGATGCAGCGGGAAATCCTGCAGGGCTTCGCCGGCGCCCTGTGGAGGAGGAGGAAGGTGTGACGGGAGGGGGAGAGGCGCCAGAGGATTGGGTGCGGCTGCCCTCTCCCCCCTGCAGATCCAATCTGCAAGGGGGGGGGGGGCGGCGGCCCCTGCAGATCCAATCTGCAAGGGGGGCGGCGGCCTAGGGGGGAGACTTACCCCCCAAGGCATAGGGGGCGCCTCCCTCCCCTAGGGTTTCAACCCTAGGCGCATGAGGGAGGGCCCAGTAGGGTTCGCCAGCCCACCAGGGGCTGGCCCCCTTCCCCTTGCGGCCTAGGGGCCCCACCGGGATGGGTGGCCCCACCCGGTGGACCCCCGGGACCCCTCCGGTGGTCCCGGGACACTCCCGGTGACCCCCGAAGTTCACCCGATGGCCGAAACTGGACTTCCTATATATCATTCTTTACCTCCGGACCATTCCGGAACTCCTCGTCTCGTCCGGGATCTCATCCGGGACTCTGAAAAACTTTCGGGTTTCCACGTGCATGTATCTCTACGACCCTAGCGTTACCGAACCTTAAGTGTGTAGACCCTACGGGTTCGGGAGACACGTAGACATGACCGAGACCACTCTCCGGTCAATAACCAACAGCGGGATCTGGATACCCATGTTGGTTCCCACGTGTTCCTCGATGATCTTCATCGGATGAACCACTGTGTCAAGGATTCACTCAATCCCGTAGTTATTCCCTTTGTCCATCGGTACGGTACTTGCCCGAGATTCGATCGTCGATATTCCCGATACCTTGTTCAATCTCGTCATGACAAGTCTCTTTACTCGATCCGTAATCCATCATCCCGTGACTAACTCCTTAGTCACCTTGAGCTCATTATGATGATGTCTTACCGAGTGGGCCCAGAGGTACCTCTCCATCATACGGAGTGACAACATCCCAGTCTTGGTTCGTACCAACTCAACAGACACTTTCGGAGATACCCGATGCGTACCTTTATAGCCACCCAGTTACGTTGTGACGTTTGGCACACCCAAAGTATTCCTACGGCATCCGGGAGTTGTACAACCTCATGGTCTAAGGAATAAATACTTGACACCGAAAAGCTTATGCATTACGAACTATACGATCTTGTGCTATGCTCAGGATTGGGTCTTGTCCATCACATCATTGTCCTAATGATGTGATCCCGTTATCACTGACATCCTATGTCCATGGTCAGGAAACCGTGACCATCTGTTGATCAACGAGCTGGCAACTAGAGGCCTACCAGGGACTCATTATGGTCTATATATTCACACATGTATCGCTGTTTCCGTACAATACAGTTCAAGCATGAATAACAGACGATTATCATGAACAAGGAAATATAATAATAATACTTTTATTATTGCCTCTAGGGCATATTTCCAACAAATATCTCTTATTTAATTGATGCATCTATTTACTTGGTAAAGGGTGGAAGGCTTAGCCTTTTGCTTGGCGTTTTGTTCCACTCTTGCCGCCCTAGTTTCCGTCATATCGATGTTATGTTCCTTGATTTACGTTCCTTACACGGTCGGGGTTTATGGGCCCCCCATTGATAGTTTGATTTGAATAAAACTCTTCCAGCAAGGCCCAACTTTGGTTTTACCATTTGCCTAATAATAACTAAAACTTGCATAGGGACCGGCTAGCAACCGAGGATTCTTATTCAACAACCCGGGCCAGTGCTCCTCATGAGTGTTGGTCCAAGCTAGAGCCCCTTGCAGCGCCACCATGGGGAAACTCGAGGACATGTTTTAGTTGTACGGACTGCTCATCCAATCGTGGCCCGAGACGAGATATGTGCGGCTTCTATCAGGGTGTCAGGACGTCGGGAGGTCTTGCTGGTTTTGTCTTACCATTGTCGAAATGTCTTGTGAACCGGAATTCTGAGCTTGATCGGGTTGTTCCGGAATGGAGGATTTTCCTCTGCGGATCGTGAGACTTTGTGATGGACTAAGTTGGGACAACCCTGCAGGGTTTAATATTTTCAAAAGCCTTGCCAACGGTTGTGATAGATTGGAAATTTATAATATCCGGTTGTAGAGAACTTGACACTAAACCCGAGATGAAATACACCAACCGCGTGCGTAACCGTGACCATCTCTTTTCGAGGGAGTTCGGGAAGAGAACATGGTGGGGTTGTGTTTGACTCATAAGTAGTTCAGCATCACTTCTTGATCATTACTAGCTTGTGACCGTTATGCATAGTGACTCTCCTTACTCTCGTAATCGTAAGTTAGCCACCATACAAATGCTTAGTGCTTGCTGCAACCTCAGCACTTAACCTTTCCATACCCTTTAAGCTTTGCTAGTCTTGATACCCATGGTAATGGGATTGCTGAGTCCTCGTGGCTCACAGATTACTACAATAATAGTTGCAGGTACAAGTAATGCGATGATCTGACGTGAGAGCGATGCATGTTTTCTTGTTTGGAGTTCTTCTTCTACTTATTCTTCTTCTTCTTCGATCAAGGGTTAGGTTCCGGGTCGGGAGCCTAGGATTAGCAGGGTGGATGTCGTTCATATTTTTCATTTGATTTCATCCGTAGCCGGATCCTGCTCTTCTGTATGATGATTTCCATGTATTGATGTATTCATGTATTCATGTTGTAACTTGTGGCGAGTGTAATCCTTTATCTTGTATTCTCATTTATTCAGTACATGGTATGTTGTAATGATATCCACCTTGCTAAGCGCTCGAAATGCGGTTGTTCCCCAATCATGAGTTCATCACGTGATTGGGATAGAATTGCATCTTGGGCGCTACAAAGAGCCGCATTTCCTTGTTTCTCTCTAAGCTCATACCGCTTCCTTGCTTTCACCATCTCGCTTCCGACCGTCGTGGACACCATGGTCTCTTGGAATGACCTCTCTAATGAATCCTCTTCTGATGAGGAAGCCGTCACTAGCCATGTACGCCTCTCTCCTTTCTCCCGCTGACCTAGGGTTATGGTTTGGAACTGGGGATTTTAACCCGACGGTTGATTCGAGCCATTTCTTCCTCTTGTAGCTCCCTAGGACCATCACTTGCAAGGAATGGAGCGGGGTAGCTAAAGATCTGCCTGCTCGCTGTCAATACCCTTGCGTGAACATAGTGGCATTTGAATCTATGGACACCGGGATGAGGTCTCTGGCATGTGCATAGAAGGTTAGCCTATATTTTGTTGCTTGAAATTATTTATTAGATGTGATTCAGACACTCTCATTGTGCTATATTATTCTAGATGTCATTAAGATAATGTCACTATGATGTTGATGGCGGTGCTATTTTTATTCGATGGCATTAGTTCTATGCTATAAAATTTGTGCATGTACATGCATATTAGTATTAATCAGACGTGATTCAGTAATCTTCTTGCTATGCTGTTCCAATTCGATTTAGCTTTCTCATAAAATGGCCAATTTTTTATTATACATGACTAAGAAATTCTAGTGTTGTTGAAGTTAACTTTAGCACGTGATGTTCCTGAATTTGGTTGTTGTCCCAGTAGAAATTCATTTGTACATATAAAATATTGAGAAGATATGTCGTAATTATTATTTTTGTTCAAGTTTTCAAGAAGTTATCTATGGTGTTTTTCTAAGTTGCTAGAACGCACTGTTTCCCTATAATTGTGATCTCATTTATTTTTAAATATTGTAGGACAAACTGAAGTGTTCTTACCTTGAGTGGGTTGATCCAGAGTGGCGAGAGTCTCTAAAGATGTGCCTAGCAAGGATTTGTAGCATGCATGAGGAAGAGAATAGAGATAGGCTCAGAGGGAATGTTGTCAACGTTGAACAAAATTTCAAGATACTGGGGAAAAGAGTAAGCTCGAGAATGAGCACGTATTTTTCAAACTAGACTTTGCTAAGATGGTGTGTGAGAAGGAGGAGGTAGTTTCCTAGTTGGGTAGTGAACAATTGGCTCTTACTGAACTGAAAGCGGAGCTAGAGAAGAAGAATTAGGTCGATCATGCATCCACCGACATACATCAACTACTTAGGGAAAAGACTAAATTGTTGTAATATTGTGCTCAATACTTTGTGCTTCTGCAGGTGAAGTAGCTATATGGTGTATTGTGTTGTGGTGAACTAGCTATCTACACTGTGATGTCAGTTATATACATCATGGTGGCCATTAGATGGTTGCGAAATATATTATGTGTCCGGTATGAAAAAGTGGTAAGCATTTGTTCAATTTGAAATGTGAAGTTTCTTATTACAAGGACTAAAATAGTAAGATAATGTCGGCGTACTGGGAACCAGGGTACCCAGACTTGCCTGTCTGCGGGCCACGACGCGCTCCTACAGGTGGCCTGGTGCGGCCCAGCTGATCGACCAGCTGCTCAAGACCCTCGCGAGGGGCCAGGCCTTGCGAGGAGAACAATGCCAAGACCCCCTCAGGAGCAGCCTCGATAAGGTGCTCCGGAGGGGCGGAGAATCCAAGGCCAAGCCTGCCTCAGGAGGAGGCAGTAATGCCAGCAGTGATGCACCGCGCCAGCGGGGTCAGCGCCCGCCAGCGGTGCAGTTACCATTTCGGTGCAAGGGGGATAGCGCAGCCGCAAGTTCCAGAGGAGCGGGGCAAAAGTTTCCTCATTGGTGCAACGAGACCGAAGACCGCAAGGACGACAAGGAGGATGTCATCGTCGAGCCCACCACCACGTCATCGCCTGATCCTTTTGCAGGCGAAGACTGCTTTTGTCAGGGTAGGAACGTCCTTGTGTTCTCGCTCAAAAATGGCCGTTGTGGAATCCCTTCCCACCTAAACATTTCGGGGGAAGAGGACCGTGGCCGCCTATATAAGTAGCTAGGATTCCCACTGGGAAAGGGATCGACTCACACACTTGACCATCACACAAGGAGCAAGAACACTAGCCTCCTTACCCTCCTGAGCTCACCTCCCGAGCTCAGGAACCCTTGTACTAGTTCATACTCTAGCTCACCCGGATCCAATCGACCAAAGCATGAAGTAGGGTCTTACACCTCGTGGTGGCCCGAACTTGGATAAACTCTTGTGTGTTTGTTCGTTGTTTGCTTGAATCCTTCCACAGAGACGAGAGCGAAGCGCTAGGTAGACACGAGTGGGAGGGATCTTCGTTCACGCCCCTGTGTTTGAACTTAACGGGTTTTGCGGAGCCTTGAATCCGACATTTGGCGCGCCAGGTAGGGGGCGTGTCGAAATCTCGCCTCTCCGACGACCTCGCTTCCCCTCTCCGGTGTGGCGCCTCTACGATGGCCGCGGCCAGCCACAACCATGCGTGGGCTGGCTCCTCCCCCGACGACCCGGCAGCGTCAGCGGACCGCGCCACCGATGCGCGCCCCTCCTCCTTCTTCCACGACGCTTCTACCGGCCAGGCCACTGGAGGTCGTCCTGCACCACCACTCCCGCTTCCTGTGGCCTCGCCGGTCGCGCTCTTGGTTGGGCGATGATGGGCCCGATATCGGCCGCCCGTCGAGACCCGCACCGCGCGGACGGCCCACAACTGCGAGCTGTGGGGCGTCAGCTCCGAGAGGTGGCCTTGCCGCGGGGTCGCTTGCATCCTTGGTGGGTCTCAAGCACCGACGTCTGCTCGGCACGCCAAGTCGCACTTTCGGCAGGTTGGAGCTGCTGCCCAGCCGCGAGAGGCCTTGTGGGCACAGGACGGGCCGGGGCTCGCCATCACCTTTGGCCCCGGCGACCTCGCTCCCGAAGCGGCCGGCATGGGCGCTCTCCCTACGGTATGCACGCCTACTATCTGCGGGGTGGCCGTGACAAGAACTCTCATCGACGGTGGTGCCGGCCTCAACATCCTCTCTCCCGAAGCCTTCGATCACCTGCCTCTGTCCTACAGGCAGCTCCTTCCCACCAAGCCCTTCTCGAGGGCCGCGGGCTTGGCTGTCCCGCTTGGCCAGATCCGCCTCCCGGTCACCTTCGGCACACCATCTAACTACCGGACTGAGCTCATCGATTTCGACGTCGCACCCATCCGCTTACCATACAACGCCGTCCTCGGCTTCCCTGCCCTGGCAAAGTTCATGGCGGCAACTCACCCGGGCTACAACGCCGTCAAGATGCCCGGGAGCAGCGGCGTCATCACCGTCAAAGGGGACCCTAAGGCCGCCCTTCAGGTCCTCGGGCGCGCGTACAAGGCCGCCGCTGCCGCAGCTCACCTGACGGCGAAGGGGGCTCCGGAGCCTCCGGAGGCCGCGCCTAGCAAGAAGAAGTAGCTCTTTTCTGAGGACCCCGCCGAGACGAAGCAAGTGCCTGTCGACGAAGAAGGCTCAGGAGCCACCTTCACCATCGGCATGGGCATGGATCCCCAACAAGAGGCGGCGCTAGTTGGCTTCCTCAGAGCCAACAAGGACGTGTTCGCCTGGAAGGCCGCAGATTTGGTCGGGGTGCCAAGGCATGTCATTGAGCATCACCTCACGGTGTGCCCCAATGCGCGCCCCATCAAGCAGAAGGCACGTAGACAAGCCCCAGAGAAGGAGGCCTACATCATCCAAGAGGTTAGGAAGTTGGAGGAGGGTGGTGTCATACGGGAGGTACGACACCCGAAGTGGCTGGTCAACCCCGTCATTGTCCCGAAGAAAGGAGTGAAAGAACGCATGTGCGTCGACTTCACGAGCCTCAACAAGTTCTGCCCTCAAGACCCCTTCCCTCTTCTGTGCATCGACCAAATCATGGATTCGACGGATGAGTGCGACCTGCTCTACTTCCTCGACGGATTCTCGGGCTACCACCAAATCAAGATGGCGGTGGAAGACGTGGAGAAGGCGGCGTTCCTGACCCCATGCGGGGTCTACTGCTACACCTGCATGCCCTTCGGGCTGAGGAACGCGGGCGCTACCTTCCAACGCCTGATGCACATCACCCTTGGCCCTCAGCTTAGGAGGAATGCGGAGGCCTACGTCGACGACATAGTGGTGAAGACCAAAGAGGCCACGACCCTCATCCAGGACCTAGAAGAAACATTCGCCAACCTGCGCAAGGTGAAGCTGTGCCTCAACCCGGAGAAGTGCGTGTTCGGCGTACCCTCCGGCAAGTTGCTAGGGTTCCTGGTTTCGCACCGAGGCATTGAGGCCAACCCGGAGAAGATCAAGGCCATCGAGAAGGTGAGGCCACCCAAAAACCTGAAGGAAATGCAGAAGCTCGCCGGGTGTGTGACATCCCCGGGGCGCTTCATCTCTAAGTTCGGGGAACGCGCCCTCCCGTTCTTCAAGCTCATGAAGAAGAAGGGGCCCTTTGAGTGGACTCCGGAAGCCGACGCCGCTTTCCAGGACCTCAAGAAGTACCTCACCAGCTCGCCGGTCATGGTAGCACGATGACTCCTGGAGCCCATGACGCTCTACCTCGCCGCAACGCCTCATTCCGCCAGCGCAGCGCTGGTCGTGGAGCGCGAGGAAAAGCTCCAGATCCCAAGGCCACCAGGCGGCTCAGCACCTTCAGGGCCCACTCCGCCCCCTGACACGGCCTTAGAGACAGACTCGACATCGGGCACCGATGGCCCCGCCGCTCAGCAAGAGGATCCTGAGGCCCCAAAGGTGCCAGCGGACCCTGCTGCGCCGACCCTCGTGGAGCACCCGGTATACTTCATCAACACAGTACTGCGCAACACGCGTTCGCACTACCCAATGCCCCAGAAGCTGCTTCTGGCGCTCCTCGTCGCCTCCAGGAAGCTGCGCCACTACTTCCAAGGTCACCACATCAAGGTCGTCTCGTCATACCCCTCGAGAAGGTGCTACGGGGCCCAAATGTCGTCGGGAGGGTCGCCGAGTGGAACATCGAGCTTCAAGCGTTCCAGCTAGAATTCAGCACCACGCGGGTGATGGAAAGAGCACCTCTGGCAGATTTTGTGGCGGAATGGACTGATGCGCCCGAGCAGGGGGCCAACAAAGACCGTTCGCTGGCCCCTGGCGATGAAGCCCCAGACGGATGGGTGGTGTACTTTGACGGCGCCTTCTCACGCCTCGACGCGGGGGCTGGCACCGTGCTGGTGTCCCCCACTCAAGATAAGTTGTACTACGCTGTGCAGCTCTGCTTCCAGCAGGGCGAGAAGGTCTCCAACAACATTGCCGAGTATGAGGGCCTAATTGCCGAGCTCAAGGCCGCCGCTGCACTAGGGGTCAAGCGTCTCACCATTAGGGGAGATTTGCAACTCCTCGTTGATTTCTCCAACAAGAAGTACAAGCCCAAGGATGAGCACATGGGGGCATACCTGGAGGAAGTGCGCAGGATGGAGAAGCGGTTCCAAGGGCTGGAAGTGCAGCACCTGCCGCGAGGCACCAATAAAGAAGTGGACGACATCGACAAGCGAGCCTCCAGGCGGGAGCCCCAAAGGCCAGGCGTCTTCGAGGAGTGACTACTCAAGCCATCAGCAGCACCATCAGTACCCGAGCTGGCCTCCCCTCGGCAGGGGCTACCAACAGCGCCTCCAGATGGCGCCCCGCCGTGCGGACCACCGTCCGGAGCCCGCCTGTTGCTCGCTGCGGAGCCCGAGGAGGGGTGCTGGACCCAAGAACTCAAGATGTACCTGCAACATGATGCCCTACCAGACAAGGACGAAGACGCAGAACGCGTGGTCCAATAGGCCTCTGCCTACTGCATCCAAGACGGCGAACTCTACAGGAGGCGCCCCAACGGCGTCTCACTAAGGTGCATCTCGAGGAAGCAAGGGCGCGAGCTGCTAGCTGATATCCA
Source organism: Secale cereale (assembly GCA_902687465.1). Lineage (NCBI taxonomy): Eukaryota > Viridiplantae > Streptophyta > Magnoliopsida > Poales > Poaceae > Secale > Secale cereale. Next base: position 400,526,403 of record LR738711.1, on the reverse strand, counting down.
CGGCGGGGACTGTGGTCACCACTCATCGTCACGCACCCTCATGGGCAAGGCCTTCCGCAGCGGCTTCTATTGGCCCACAGCGCTCAACGACGCCATGGAGCTCGTGCGAGCCTGTGAGGCGTGCCAGTTTCACGCCAAGCAAATCCACCAGCCGGCGCAAGGCCTCCAGACGTTACCGCTCTCCCGGCCCTTCGCAGTCTGAGGATTCGACATCCTAGGTCCTTTCCCTCAGGCCGCAGGGGGCTACCGCTTCCTGTACGTCGCCATCGACAAATTCACCAAGTGGGCAGAAGTGGAGCCTGTTCGCACAATCCCAGCCGGGTCAGCTGTCAAGTTCATCCAAGGCCTCGTGAGGCAATTCGGGGTCCCCAACCGCATCATCACGGATAACGGTTCGTAGTTCACAAGCAATCTCTTCAGGTCATATTGTGCTAACCTTGGAACATAGATCTGCTACGCTTCGGTGGCCCACCCAAGGAGCAACGGCCAGGCTGAGCATGCCAACGCGGAAGTCTTGCGTGGCCTCAAGACGCGCAGCTTCAAGAAGAAGCTCAAGGCTTGCGGCAGGGGCTGAATTGACCAACTCCTGTCCATGCTGTGGTCAATCCAAACCACTGCCACCAAACCTATGGGCGAGACTCCCTTCTTTCTCGTCTATGGAGCGGAGGCGGTACTCCCTCACGAGGTCAAGCATCGCTCCCCACGGGTCTTGGCCTTCGATGAGGAATGCCAGGACGCCGCCTGGCGGATGGACCTCGTGCTCGGCGAGGAGGGCCGCCGCCGGGCTGCTCTCATGGTGGCGCGTTACCAGCAGGCGCTGCGGCAGCACCACTGCCGCAACGTGAAGGGCTGCACAAGCTCTCGCCCATGTGGGAGGGCCCATTCAGAATCGCTCGTGTCTCTAGGCCTGGTGCTGTGCGCCTGGAGCCGCAGGATGGGATACCTATTCAGAATTCCTGGAACATCGAGCACCTCAGGAGGTTCTATCCATAATCAAGGCTCCGTGCCCGTGAAGGTCTCCGCCCGTGACACTCTCACGTAATAATGAGTTGGGGCTGTACACGCCTTGGAGTCTCCTGTGTGTTGCCTACGGGCCCTTAGACGGGGCTCCCACCCATGCCCCAGTGCCAGTCCTTAGCTCCGCACTGGGAAGAAGACGTAGTGTAGGGGTTGGACGCGACCTTTTTCCTTTTTTGCTTGGTGTTTGGCTGTCAGCCTTTTCTACTTCCTTGGCTATGAACCCTTCCTCTACCCCATGCTATGAAGTTCTCGTGTTTCTCGCGCTTCTTGCGTTTCGTTGAGAGTTTTGTGTTTGGATCTTTCTCACCGGCTTTAAGTTCAGCTATGACACTCGCTCTCCTTCACGCGCCTCACGCGTGGGGACTGGGGCACGGTCGGTCACCGAACCTCATCCGTCGTGGCCCCGTGACCTCGCCTACCAAAGCCTGCTCAGGCTCTGGCACATGGCAGCTCAGCCCGCGCAACCTACCGAGCCGCTCAGGCTTTGGTGCTCTAACCCGCGCTCGGCACTCTTAGCAGATTTCAGCGATTGACCCCCGCTCGGGGGCTGAGTCGGACCCGGCCACCTCCTCACGACCCGAAGGGGCTCATGACGCCAGAGTCGGGAGGACTCCGCCTCACGATGGCAGGACGCCTAAAAGCTAAGTGACTTCATTCAAGCAACAAAAGCATGACGATGAGTTCCCGCTTCTTACATACATCACAACCCATTACACGCCTCCTCAAGGCAACTTGAAACTTTGATGCAGAAAAAACGTGAAGGAAAAGTAGGGAGAAGAAACAGAAGCCGCCCCCGCTCAGTCGGAATCCTCCGGCTCCTCCGGCTTCATCGAGCCGCAGCGGTGCGGTGATCCCCTCCCCACGTCGTACCGAGCTCAGCGGCGTGGTGGTTCATCGCGGCCGCCACTGCTGGATGAGCTGCTGCTGCCACAGGGGGCCTCACGACGCCTAGGACTAAGGCTGTCTCCAAAGGAGGAACTGCTCCCTTGGACGTCTTCGCCCTCCTCGTCGTCAGCCTCGGGACAGCACCCAAGGTGCCTCCCTTCCTCCGAGAAGACCCCGACGCACAGCGTGGAGACACCATCGTACCTGAAGTGGAGCCCACACCTCCCCTGCAGCCGCCGCGCGCGGGCAAACGACTGCCAGCCACGCTCCAAGAACACATCGCCCGAGGGAGCCACCTCGACCTCCACCCAGGATGTGCCGCTACAATAACCGTCGGCTTGCAGCCATATGCCCCCAAGGCCTCCGACCGGGAGCATGTCGCCAAATGAGCGGGGAAGCCTGAGCCACGAGCCACCGGGCTTCTCCGCACACACCATAAACTCCAACGAGACATCGAAGGAATGGAACTGTGGGCGCGGAGGGCGCGCGACCAGCAAGCACCTTTGCGCACCCCCTCTTCCTCCACGGCCGCGACCACCTTAGCCGCGGGAGGACGCCCAGTGCTGCCCGTCGGCGGCCACAGCAGAGCTCAAAGGGACGCGCATGCCCCCCCCCCCAAGAAGACGCTGCGGGCGCGGCGGCATGCTTGCGGGGACGACTGTGGCCCCTCTTCGGCGGTAGCAGGACTGGATTCTTCGGGGTCGTCTCCTTCTTCGCGACGGATGGCTTCCTCGGCGGCGCCATGAAGACCTTGCGACGAGGAGGTAGAGCGAAGGACAAGCAAGGAGAAGACGGTGTTGGCTTGAAAATGGCCTGGGGGCTTTCCCCCTAGCCCCATTTATAGGGCGGAGGAGCCCAACCGCCAGCCAATGGTGTCGCAGCCATTACTCCCTCGTCACCCTCGCCAAGGAGTTGTTAAGTCACACGATCGCCAAGGTTGCGTGGGAAGTGGAGCCGCCACGTCCCATCCAACAAATCGCGCGCCGGCCTGGCCCGCAACCTTTTTAGGGCCCGCGGCGCTTCGTCCTCGACTAAGGCTTCGCCCCGCAGCAAACTCCACGCGCGCCTTGGGCCCGGGGGCTACTGTCGGCGTACTGGGAACCAGGGTACCCAGACTTGCCTGTCTACGGGCTGCGACGCGCTCCTACAGGCGGCCTGGTGCGGCCCAGCTAATCAACCAGCTACTCAAGACCCTCGCGAGGGGCCAGACCTTGCGAGGAGAACAACGCCAAGACCACCTCAGGATCAGCCTCGATAAGGTGCTCCGGAGGGGCGGAGAATCCAAGGCCAAGCCTGCCTCAGGAGCAGGCAGTAATGTCAGCAGTGACGCACCGGCCAGCCGGGCCAGCGCCCGCCAGTGGCGCAGTTACCATTTCGGTGCAAGGGGGACAGCGCAGCCGCAAGTTCCCAAGAAGCGGGGCAAAGGTTTCCTCATTGGTGCAACGAGACCGAAGACCGCAAGGACGATAAGGAGGATGTCATCGTCGAGCCCACCACCGCGTCATCGCCTGATCCTTTTGCAGGTGAAGTCTGCTTTTGTCAGGGTAGGAACGTCCTTGTGTTCCCGCTCAAAAATGGCCGTTGTGGAATCCCTTCCCGCCTAAACATTTCGGGGGAAGAGGACCGTGGCCGCCTATATAAGTAGCTAGGATTCCCACTGGGAAAGGGATCGACTCACACACTTGACCATCACACAAGGAGCAAGAACACTAGCCTCCCGACCCTCCTGAGCTTGCCTCCCGAGCTCAGTAACCCTTGTACTAATTCATACTCTAGCTCACCCGGAGCCAATCCACCAAAGCAGGAAGTAGGGTCTTACACCTCACGGTGGCCCGAACCTGGATAAACTCTTGTGTGTTTGTTCGTTGTTTGCTTGAATCCTTCCACCGAGACGAGAGCGAAGCACTAGGTAGACGCGAGTGGGAGGGATCTTCGTTCACGCCCCTGTGTTCGAACTTAACGAGTTTTGCGGAGCCCTGAATCCGATAGATAATAAACCTGCTAGTTCAGTCAATGCATTGCACACTGTTACCAATTAAGTACCATGGGTGGTGACCACTACCAAACACATAGTTTGTGCAAAAATATCATATGGGATCAATGAATAGGTTGCAAACATTTCCAGTAGAAAAGGCGTTTGTGATGGATCATCCTATCTCGAACGATTCTTTTGGATGCATTTTCTGTGATGCACTACACAAACGCAAATATTTTTCCCTAATACATCATGTGGGATGTGCAGAAGATTACACACGGATTTCTAATTTTCCTATCTGTAACAGCTCTACCGATCGCACACAAGCACTATCTAACCTAGCATGTGTGATGAGAGGAGCTATGTCTAATGGTTTATCTGGATCATGTGGGATGGACCCCCTATCGCCCACTATAACACACGATATGCGATTATATCCCACACGTGTCGAGACACGACTTAGGGGAATAAGCGCATATTAGGCCCGTCGCAAGACTGGTTATATCTTTGCACAAACCATTTATTGAATGGGAGAGAATACTAGATAAAGGCTCCACATGTTACAACACAACATTCAATCATTCATCCACCCATCCATCCAAAATAAGACAGGGTCCGGCTACGAACAGAATCAAACGAGAAAATATATAACCACCCATGCTACAACCCCGATCGACCCAACTAAGACCTTCTACTGGTCGTCCGGAAATGAGACGTACATACGCCCACAAATTTGTCATACTTCCACTGGAGACTTGAACCATCACCTACGTCAGACTCATAGGTACCTGCAGCTGTTGTTGTAGTAATCTGTGAGCCACAAGGACTCAACAATCTCAGTCCATGATATCAAGATTAACAAGGCTTATGGGTATGGTATGGTTAAGTGGTGAGGTTGCATCAAGCACTAAGCATGTTCATGAAGGAAATATGGCCTAGAGGCAATAATAAAGTTGTTATTTTATATTTCCTTATATCATGATAAATGTTTATTATTCATGCTAGAATTGTATTAACCGAAAACATAATACATGTGTGGATACATAGAAAAAATACCAAGTCCCTAGTAAGCCTCTACTAGACCAGCTCGTTAATCAAAGATGGTTAAGTTTCATGACCATAGACATGTGTTGTCATTTGATGAGTGGGATCACATCATTAGGAAAATAATGTGATGGACATGACCCATCCGTTAGCTTAGCATATTGACCGTTCAGTTTTATTGCTATTGCTTTCTTCATGTCAAATACATGTTCCTCCGACTATGATATTATGCAACTCCCAGATACCCGAGGAATAACTTGTGTGCTGTCAAATGTCACAATGTAACCGGGTGATTATAAAGATGCTCTATAGGTATATCCGAAGGTGTTTGTTGGGTTGGCATAGATCAAGATTAGGATTTGTCACTCTGAGTATTGGAGAGGTATCTCTAGGCCCTCTCGGTAATACACATCATAAGAAGCCTTGCAAGCAAAGTGACTAATTAGTTAGTTATGTGATGATGTATTACAGAACAAGTAAAGAGACTTTCCAGTAACAGTATTGAACTAGGTATGGAGATACCGACGATCGAATCTCGGGCAAGTAACATACCGATGACAAAGAGAATAACGTATGTTGTCATTACGGTATGACCGATAAAGATGTTAGAAGCATATGTAGGAGCCAATATGAGCATCCAAGTTCCGCTATTGGTTATTGACCGAAGAGGTGTCTCGGTCATGTCTACATAGTTCCCGAACACGTAGGGTCTGCACGCTTACGCTCGATGACTATTTTGTATTATATGAGTTATGTGATGTGATGAATGAATGTTGTTCGGAGTCCCGGATGAGATCACAGACATGAAGAAGAGTCTCGAAATGGTTGATAGGTAAAGATTGATATATAGGACGATGGTATTTGGACACCGGAAGTGTTCCGGGTGATACCGGGTCACCGGAAGGGGTTCCCAGCACCCCCGGCAAAGTAATGGGCCTATTGGGACAAGGGAGGGACAAACCAGCCCACAGGGGGCTGGTGCGCCCTTCCACCTAGCCGGCTGGCCCTAGGGAATGCAAGGGAGGAAGGCTAGCCCCTCCTTCCTTCCCTCCTCAAGGGAGAAAGGAAAAGGGAGGGCGCCACCTCTCCTTCCTTCTCCTAGTACAATGAAAAGGAAGGGGGGTGGGACAAATTGGGGTTGCACCCCAAGTACGATCGGCCTACTTGGGGGCGCCCCCTGGCTGCCTTCTCCCCCTCCAACCTATATATATGTGGGGAGGGGGGGCACCTAGAACGCACAAATATCATTGTTAGCCGTGTGCGGTGCCCCCTCCATCGTTTACTCCCACGGTCATAATCTCGTAGTGCTTAGGCGAAGCCCTGCGCGGATCACTTCATCATCACCGTCACCACGCCGTCATGCTGACGGAACTCATCTACTTCCTCAACACTTTGCTGGATCAAGAGTTCGAGGGAGGTCATCGAGCTGAACATGTGCATAACTCAGAGGTCCGTACTTTCGGTGCTTGATCGGTCGCAACGAGAAGAAGTTCGACTACATCAACCGTGATGTCAAACACTATCGCTTTCAGTCTATGAGGGTACGTGGACACACTCTCTTCCTCTTGTTGCTATGCATCTCCTAGATAGATCTTGTGTGAGCGCAGGAATTTTTTGAAATTGCATGCTACCTTTCCCAACAGTGGCATCATGAGTCAGGTCTATGCGTAGAAGGTATGCAAGAGTAGAACACAAAGAGTTGTGGGCTGTTGGATTTCGGGCTCCGCGAACCCTTGAGAAGTTCGAAGTCTAGGCTGCGCACGAAGAACACTCCCTCCCTGGCGCGCTCACCCTACGAATCCGCGGCCTAGCTCGTCGTGCTCAAAGAACAGGGGACACGGAGAATTATACTGGTTTGGGCCACCCTCTGGTGTAATACCCCACTCCAGTGTGTGTGGTGGATTGCCTTTGTATGGCTGAGGATGAACTAGTACAAGGGATGAACAGCCTCCAGAGGAGAGGTGTTCTTCGGCTCGCATGAGCTTGTGGTGTCTCTTCTACTAGGCGAGCCCTTTCTCAGATCCAGATGAGATCGGCTCAAGATGTCGTGCCCTCTATGGTTGTGGCTAGGTCCTATTTATAGTGGCCTTGGTCCTCTTCCCAAATATTGGCGGGAAGGGATCCCACAACGGCCCAATTTGGACGGGAACAACTAGTACAAGTTATCCTGACAAAAGTGGTCTTTGCGTGCCAAAGGCTCTGGTGGTGACGTCGCGCCAGGCTCCACGATGACCTCCGTTCTACAGCATTGACGGTCCTTGGTCTTGTTGCACCGATATGGAAACCTTTGCCTGATCCCTCGGGACTCAGCGCCTGTGCTTGCCCTCTTAGCACCAAAGAGGAAACTGGCGCAATGCGCCCGCTGGCGCCCGCCTGGCCTTGGTCGTCATGGCTCACGTCACGTGAACCTCGCGAGGTGCTCGGTGCATAGATATCTCCGCTCCTCGGGAGACAGCCTAGAGAGACTGCCCCCAGGGAGGTCTTGTTGTCGCCCGCCTCGCGAGGCTTGGCCCCTCACGAGGATCTTGAGCTGTAGGTGATGAAGATGGGCCACACCAGGCCGCTGATGGAGCCATGTCATGGGCCGCAGGCAGGCAAGTCTGGGTACCCCCGTTCCCAGGACGCCGACAGTAGCCCCCGGGCCCAAGGCGCGTGCGGACTTGGTTTCGAGGCGAAGACAAAGGGGCAAGGGCAAAGCGCCGCAGCCCCAAATGGTTGTGGCCTCGGTCGATGCGTGGCGACTTGATTGGACGTGCGCGTCTCCACTTCCCCACGCTGCCTCAGCAACTACCCGACTTGACGAGACCCTGTTGCATGCACAGAGAAACCATCATTACATAAGATCCTGGAGGCCAATGGTTGGCCTTCTTTAGGCTATAAATGGTGAGGGGGTGAAGCCCCCGTCACCCATCGCCTTCTTCATGTCACCTGCTCCTCCTTCTTCCTCCTTCGTTCGCCCTCTCGTTGCAACTTCCATGGCGTCGATAAGAAGATTCTCTACTGCCGAGAAAGGAAAGACTCACCGTGAGGAGCGGGAAGCACTTCCGTCGAAGATGAGGTTCAACCGCCCCTGCGTCGCTGATGAGAGGCGGGAGGTAACAAGGCCTTGGTGCGAGCGGCCTCCTCCTGGTTACCCGCTTCCCTTGTACGCCCAGTAGCAAGGGGTCGTGCCCCATGCCGATTGCATTGTGGTCGAGGTCGTCCTACTGGGGCGACCGGTCCCCAAACACAAGCCGAGGGCTCCTCGCGCGAGTTATTGGTGTGGACAGCGATGCCGCCGCCTTCTTGGATCCAATTCCCGAGGTTCTTCGCTGAGCTGATGCCGGCGAGGGGGCCTACCAAGCTGTGGCTGCAGCACACGGGGTGCCACAGCCAAGCTACGGAGGCGGAGGTTGAAGTCGTCCCCTCGGCAGGCGTCTTCATGACTCGAGGGTGGGGCAAAGTCACCCGCGTGTGCCGCCCTGATGGAGTCTCTGTCGTCCACTCTGAGTTCGATAGCGCCTCCATGTTGTTCTTCAAAGTCTTCGACGAGGAAGGACGCCGCCAGGAGTGCTACCCTGTTGGGGGCCGTCAAGGGGGCACAATGACCGACACCATGCCTGCCCTTGGTACCGCCGACGGCTCTCCTAGCAGCGGCGATTGCCCTTGGGAATCCAGCGGCTCTCCTGAGGCTGACGAGTCTCCAGAGACGAGCGACGATAGCTACGCGCCTCCAAGCTCGCGTCGTGCCCGAAGCGCATCAGCTGCGCGATCTCGTCGCCGATGGTGACTTGAGCGTGGTCGGAGATGGCCTCATGTGGCCCACTGTTGATGATGGCATCGACGATGGTAGCCATATTTAGGGTCTCCTGAAATCCCTCTCTTTTGCTACCTGCGAGGAATCAAAGCCAACCCCATGGGGGCGTGTAAAGAACCTGTAATGGTTTTGTTCCGATGCTTATTATCCTTGCTAAGAAACCATGTTTGCAAGCCTTGTTCCTGCAATGTCGCTCCTTTTTACCCTTTTAGTAGCTTGGTGCTCTACGCTGGCAGGTCCCAGTCCCAAGGCAAGCTACAGCCGTCGCTGGTATGCCAGGTCGTGATGCCGTGGTCAAGGCCAGGAGGTGAGCGGCCCGGTGTCCGGTAAGAGCAACTGAGGTGCGATGCTAAAGAGGTCCCCCCTTGGCGTGCAAGCAACTTCCGGAGGTTAAAAAGGGGAGGTAATATTGTCGATGCATGACTGCGGAAACCAACTTGTCAAGTGACGACAGCACGCCGATGGGATGCATGACTTATCTTGATGGATCTGAGGTGATTCCCCACGCGGTGCGCCTGGCATGCTTCTATTGCAATGTGAGTGAGATTGCGCAATTTCCTTCCCGCTTGCCTTAGAGTTCTGCATCGGCAGAGCCCGGCCCCGTGCATACCTCAGCTGCTGCTGACTTGTACAGATTGCCAGGACAAGACCAGGGAGTGAGGGCTACATCGCCAGTTAGGCTCCTAAGACGCGATGCTCATGAGTCCCCCTTGACATACGAACAGACCTGAGCTCTCTAAGCCGACCTCCCCTTATCCCGTCCTCCTTGGTGCTCTTCGTCCTCGGGTCCCGACCCTCGAGTGAAGCTCAGCCGCCGCTGGTATGCCAGGTCATGATGCTGTGGTCAAGGCCAGGGGGTGAGGGCTGGAGAGTCAGTAGGAGCCCCTGAGACGCGATGCTCAGAAGCCCCCCCTTTAACGCGCAAGCGAATTAAGTGAGAATGGGAGACCTGCAGGGTCGCCTGCCGCCTTGGTCCTGAGATTCCTATGGGTCAATCTGACAAAGCACCACAACTTAGAACCGCACTTACCGCTGGGCCGCTGATTGCTCCGCAAGAAGACGAAGGAGCCAAGGACCCGGTGAGGTGACATATGCGGGGCAGGCCGCGAGTCAGAGCTCGATCTCTCGGATTTGACAGTGTTGTAGGGATGGACCCAAGCACAAGCGCCGTGCCAACGTGTGTAGCCCCGTTGCGGGAGGAGCAGAAGTCGATTAGGCAGCGTGGGAGGCCAAAAGAGGTGCTCAGTGAGCAGGTGATGTCCATAAGGTAAATCATAAGAGGAAATGAGCTAACCCAGGCGACGTAAATTGCGATACATGCCACAGGGATGGACCCATGTGGCTTGGGGATGATGCAGCCTGAGGGGCGCCCCCAAGAGAGTAAGCCAATGATGCAAAAGAGATACACGTCACAGGGGCAAGCCCGTGTGACTTGGGGATGATGCAGCCCGAGGGGCATCCCCAACTGAACAAACTGAAACAAAGTCACCAGGCATCGACGCTGGAGGGGTGTTGATGTAGTTGAAGACGCTTGCTGCAGATGTCGCTCCTCACGAGCCGCCTGACTCCGGGGCCTCGCGAGGCTTCTGAGGTCCCGGTGGCTCAAGAAAAACCGATTCCATTTCCGCCAAGATCTCCTGATGCCTGGCCTCCTGGGCCGCTAGGACTTCTCGCATGTGGCGCTGTTGTAGGGCCGCCTTGTTCGGCAAGCCGAAGGGCATCCGAACATAGCTATGAGGGGGACCCTCGCACCGGCCCACCTGAGATGGCCAGTAGAGCCCCTGAGATGCCATCCCGTTGAGTCCTGGGATGTTGACGCAGACGCGCAACCCGTTGCCCGAGCCTGGGACGACAACTGCATTCTGGGGTGCCGGGCTGCGCTCGCCCCGCATTGCCCTTGGCACATGCAAGTCTTCGATGGTCTGGTTGATGAACTCCTGAGCGCTTGGTGCTTCTTGCCTTGTGTCCTCCGGAGGGAAACGTGTGGTGAAGCACGCCTACACATGATGCCCGAGTGCCTCCCTCGAGACATTGGCTAGGTCTGAGGCCCTCTAGAGGAGAGCCCTCGAGCCTAGCCTGAGGAGGACGCTGGGCGCGCCTTCCTATGCGAGGAAGGGAGGCTCCCCGTCCATGGGCACGGATCCTGAGGCGTGGCCGCCGGGTGCTGCATCTTCGTGGGGCTCCAGGGCGAGCAGCTGCTTCTTCTTCTTCGGGATGGCTTCAGGGGGTAGATAGTGTCTTCGTTGTCGGGATCTTCGACCGCCGTAGCCTGGTAAGCACGCTCGAGGGAGCACACTGCATCCTTTTCTTTGCAAGCGACGATGATGATGTTCCGACTCCCTGGCATATTAAGAACATTATAGCCATGGTGGGTCACGGCCATGAACTTGGCTAGGGCTGGATACCGAAGGATGGCGGCGTACAGGAGGCGGATGTGAGCGACGTCGAAGTCGATGAGCTCGGTGTGGTAGTTGTCGTGGGTGCCAAAGTTAACGGGGAGCCGAATTTGTCCGATTGGGGTGGTGGAACCGCCAGTCACTCCTGAGAAAGGCCTGGTGAGTTGCAGCTGGTCACAAGGTACTTGGAGACGGTCAAAGGTGTCAACGGAGAGAACGTTGAGCCTTGCATCGCCATCGATCAGGGCCTTGGTGACTTGGACGTTGCTGATGACACGTGAGCAGAGCATTGGGAGAGCGCCGGCGGTTGCTGCACACTTAAGCTGATTAGTAGAGCAGAAGGTTAGGTCACACTTGGACCTCTTGAGCGGCTGCTTGGCCTCTATCCTGCGAAGATCTGCGTTTACTTCTCTGGCCAACTGCTAGAAGAGGCGCTGAGAGGCTGGGGCATGCGCACCGCCCAAGATACAAGCGATGGCGCGAGGCTCCTAGAAGCCCCCGGCCCCCTCGTCTTGGTCGTCGTTCCTCCTTGGCAGTGGCAGCGGAGGGAGGCCGGCCTTGCCCTGAGGACGGTCCTCGCGAGGCTAGTCCCTCTAGGCGCCCTCGCGAGGCTGGTCCTTCCAGGCACCCTCTCGAGGCTGATCACGCCAGCGGTCCTCACGAGGCTGATCATGCCATTCCTAACGGGGTCCACAGTCGTCCCATGCCCCCCGGTCCGGCTTCCTCCACGGCTGTAGCCCCGATCATTGCGCTCGGGGCATCTGCCGATGCGCCCACCGCGGAGGGCCCTGAGCTCTTGACAGTCATCGGTGTTGTGGCTGTGCACGTTGTGGAATGCGCAGAACGGACGACTGCTCTTGGATGACTCCGGGTGGTCGCGGCCACGCTTCATCTCTGGTTCGGCCGCGAGCACGGCCACCCCTTTGCGCTTCACGTCCTTGGCCTTGGCCTTCTTGTCTTCAGGGTCAGCAGTGGGGAGCTCGATGAGGGAGAGGCGCCCCTCCTCAGCTCTGGAGCACTTGGTCGTGAGGTTGAATGGCTCCAGGGTCATGCACAGATCTTCGTGGATGGCGAGCTCCTCCTTCATCTTGACATCACAAACGCCATCGGAGAACGCTGAGATGATAGCCTCGTCCATGACCTTGGGAATCTTGACGTGGACGCTGTTGAAGCGCTGGATGAACTTCTGCAGAGTTTCTCCTGGTTGTTGCTTGATGCGGCTCAGGTCACCTATGGTCAGAGGGCGGTCGCGGGTGCCCTGGAAATTGGCGATGAACCGCTCGCGCATCTCACCCCAGGAGGAGATCGATCCCGCGGGCAGGTTCAGGAGCCACGAGCGTGCGCCGTCCTTGAGAGCCATGGGGAACCAGTTCGCCATGATCGTCTCATCACTGTTAGATGCCTCGATGCTCAGCTCATAGAGCTGCAGGAACTCAGTAGGGTCGGGGGTGCCATCGTAGCATGGAGGCAGGTCGGGCTTGAACTTCACAGGCCAGTTGACGTTGCGCAGCTCGGGGGCGAGGGCCTTGCAGCATGCTACTGATACCGGAGCCTGTCGTGGAGGCGGAGGTTGGTCTTGGTTCTCGCGCGCCACCATGGCAGGGGGCGCACGGTCTCGACACGGCGGTGGAGGAAGCGCTGGCGCTCCTCCTCGAGGCCGCTGGATCTCTTGGCAGCTTCCTTCTTCATGCATGGGCGCCCCACGCGGTGGGTCGCGCCGCAGGGCCACGTGTCTCGGGTCATGAACGATGCCTTGATGTGGAGGTGGTGGAGGCGCTTCATGGGCCACATCGCCCGCATGGGGCGGCAGACGAGGTAGCGAGAGATACGGGGCAGGAGAGCCCCCAGCGGCGCTGACGAGCTCGGCGATGCGGTCGAGCCAGTCCTCGTAGAAGTCGTTGACTGGGCGGTAGCACAGGAGCTCGCGCGCCATGAGCAGCGCAGCCTACGCGTCCGCGGGTCCGCGATGGCCGTGGGATGACGAGCCGGCGGGGGTCAGCGACAGGGTTGCTATGCGTCACCCCGTCGCACCGAGGGATGCATCGACGAGGCTTGCTGCTTGTGCCGCGCCGGGCCGACGGCGGCGTTGGCGGAAGGCCATGGAGAACGGCGAGGAGGTCCGGTGACAGGAGCTGTCTGAGCGTTGCGGGCGGCGAGGGTGGCCCGTCGCTCAGCACGAGCATGGCGAGCGCCGGCCATGGAAGTGATGGAGTGACGATGCACCGATCAACAGAAGAGAGGCTTCGGCACACCCGAACCCGGCACACCAAATGTCGGATTTCGGGCTACGCAAACCCTTGAGAAGTTCGAACTCTGGGGTGCGCACGAAGAACACTCCCTCCCTAGCGTGCTTACCATACGAATCTGCGGCCTAGCTCGTCGTGCTCAAAGAACAGGGGACACAGAGAATTATACTAGTTTGGGCCACCCTGTGGCGTAATACCCTACTCCAGTGTGTGTGGTGGATTGCCTTTGTATGACCGAGGACGAACTAGTACAAGGGATGAACAACCTCCGGAGCAGAGGTGTTCTTTGGCTCGGATGAGCTTGTGGCGTCTCTTCTACTAGGCAAGCCCTTTCCCAGATCCAGATGAGATCGGCTCAAGATGTCGTGCCCTCTATGGTGGTGGCTAGGTCCTATTTATAGTGGCCTTGGTCCTCTTCCCAAATATTGGCGGGAAGAGATCCCACAACGGTCAAATTTGAAGGGGAACAACTAGTACAAGTTATCCTGACAAAAGTGGTCTTCGCCCGCCAAAGGCTCTGGTGGTGACATCGCGCCGGGCTCCACGAGGACCTCCATTCTACAGCCTTGACGGTCCTTGGTCTTGTTGCACCGATATGGAAACCTTTGCGTGATCCCTCAGGACTCCGCTCCTGCGCTTGCCCTCTTAGTACCAAAGAGGAAACTGGCATACTGCGCCCGCTGGCGCCCACCTGGCCTTGGACGTCATGGCTCACGTCACGTGAACCTCGTGAGGTGCTCCTTGCATAGATATCTCCGCTCCTTGGGAGCCAGCCGAGAGAGACTGCCCCCCATGGAGGTCTTGCTGTCGCCGGCCTCGCGAGGCTTGGCCCCTCGCGAGGGTCTTGAGTTGTAGTTGATGAAAATGGGCCGCACCAGGCCGCTGATGGAGCCACATCATGGGCCGCATGCAGGCAAGTCTGGGTACCCTCGTTACCAGGACACTGACATAGGCGGTGATCGTCATACTGCTTACCACCAATGTCTTATTTTGATTCGGCAGTATTGTTGGATGAAGCGGCCCAGATCAACCTTACATGACCATGTTCATGGGACCGGTTCCACCGACAGACATGCAACTAGTTTTGCATAAAGGTGGCTGACGGGTGTTTGTTTATCCTACTTTAGTTGAATCAAATTTGACTGCGGCCTGTCCTTGTTGAAGGTTAAAACAACAAACTTGATAAATCACCATTGTGGTTATTGTGCCATAGGTAAGAACGGTACTTGCTAGAAGCCCATAGCAGCCACGTAAAACTTGCGACAACAAAGTAGAGGACGTCTAACTTGTTTTTGCACGGCATGTTGTGATGTGATATGGTCAAGACGTGATGTGTTATATGTTATTATATGCGATGATCATATTTTGTAAGATATCTGACAACCGGCAGGAGCCTTATTGTTGTCTCTTTATTGTATGAAATGCATACACCATGTAATTGCTTTATTTTATCACTATGAGTTAGCAATAGTCGTACAAGCAATAGTTGGCGAGACGACCACGATGCTTCGATGGAGATTAACGTGTCAAGCCGGTGACGATGGAGATCATAACGGTGCTTTGGAGATGGAGATCAAAGGCACAAGATAATGATGGCCATATCATGTCACTTATTTTGATTGCATGTGATGTTTATCTTTTTATGCATCTTATTTTTCTTAGTATGGCGGTAAAATTATAAGATGATCCCTTACTAAATTTCAAGGTATAAGTGTTCTCCCTGAGTATGCACCGTTGCGACAGTTCATCATGCTGAGGCACCACGTGATGATCGGGTGTGATAAGCTCTATGTTCACATACAACGGGTGCAAGACAATTTTGCACATGCGGAATACTCGGGTTAAACTTGACGAGCCTAGCATGTACAGACATGGCATCGGAGCATTGGAGACCGAAAGGTCGAATGTGAATCATATAGTAGATATGATTAACATAGAGATGTTCACCATTGAAAACAACTCCATCGCATGTGATGATCGGACATGGTTTAGTTGATTTGGATCACATATCATTTGGATGACTTGAGGGATGTCTATATAAGTGGGAGTTCTTAAGTATTTTGATTAACTGAACTTTAATTTATCATGAACTTAGTCATGTTAATATTTGCAAATCTATGTTGTGGATCAATAGCTCGCAATGTAGTTCCCCTGTTTTTGATATGTTCCTAGAGAAAACTAAGTTGAAAGACTATAGTAGCAATGATGCGGACTGGGTACATAATCTGAGGATTATCCTCGTTGCTGCACAAAAGTATTATGTCCTTGATGCACCGCTAGGTGAATGACCTATTGCAGGAGCAAATGCAGGCATTATGAACGTTTGGCAAAGCTCAATATGATGACTACTTAATAGTTTAGTGTATGCTTTACGACTTAGAACTGGGACTTCAAAAACGTTTTGAACACCACAAAGCATATGAGATGTTCCAAGAGTTGATATTGGTATATCAGACTCATGCCCATGTCGAGACGTATGAAACCTCTAGCAAATACTTTGCCTAGAAGATGGAGGAGAATAGCTCAGCTAGTGAGCATGTGCTCAGAATGTCTGGGTACTACAATCACTTGAATCAAGTGGGAGTTAATCTTCCAGATAAGATAGTGATTGACCTAGTTCTCTAGTCACTATCACCAAGCTACTAGAACTTCGTGATGAACTATAATATGCAAGGGATGACGAAAATGATTCCTGAGCTCTTCGTGATGTTGAAATCAGTGAAGGTAGAAATCAAGAAAGATCATCAAGTGTTGATGGTTAAACAAGACCACTAGTTTCAAGAAAAAGGGCAAGTGTAGGAAAGGGAACTTCAAGAATAATGGCAAGCAAGTTGTCACTCCCGAGAAGAATCCCAAAACTAGACCCAAGCATGAAACTGAGTGCTACCACCGCAAAGGAAATGGTCACTGGAAGCAGAACTACCCCAAATATTTGGCGGATAAGAAGGATGGAAAAGTGAAAAAGGTATATTTGATATACATGTTATTGATGTGTACCTTACTAGTACTCATAGTAGCCCTTGGGTATTTGATACTTGTTCAGTTGCTTAGATTAGTAACTCAAAATAGGAGTTGCAGAATAAATGGAGACTAGTTGAGGGTGAGGTGACGATGTGTATTGGAATTAGTTCCAAGATTGATATGATCATCATCACACACTCCCAATACTTTTGGGATTAGTATTGAACCTAAATGAATTTTGTTTGGTGTTCGCGTTGAGCATGAACAAGAGAGGATTGTGTTTATTGCAATACAGTTATTCATTTAAAATAGAGAATAATTGTTATTCTATTTACATGAATAAAACCTTCTATGGTCATACACCCAAGGCGAATGGTTTATCGAATCTCAATCGTAGTAATACGCATATTCATAATATTGAAGCCAAAAGATGCATAGTTGATAATGATAGTGCAACATACTTGTGGCACTGCCGTGTAGGTAATATTGGTGTAAAACGCATGAAGAAACTCCATGTTGATGGACTTTTGGAATAACTTGATTATGAATCATTTGATACTTGTGAACCATGCCTCATGGGCAAGATGACTAAAACTCCGTTCTCCGGAACAATGGAGCGAACCAATGACTTAATGGAAATAATACATATTGATGCATGCGGTCCGATGAGTGTTGAGGCTCGCGACGGGTATTGTTATTTTCCGACCTTCACATATGATTTGAGCAGATATGGGTATATCTACTTGATGAAACACAAGTCTGAAACATTTGAAAAGTTCAAAGAATTTCAGAGTGAAGTAGAGAATCATCGTAACAAGAAAATAAAGTTTCTACAATCATATCGCGGAGGTGAATATTTGAGTTACGAGTTTGGTATTCATTTGAAACAATGTGGAATAGTTTCACAGCTCACGCCACCTAGAACACCACAACGTAATGGTGTGTCCGAACGTCGTAAACGTACTTTATTAGATATGGTGCGATCTATGATGTCTCTTACCAATTTACCACTATCATTTTGGGGTTATGCACTAGAGACAGCTGCATCCACATTAAATAGGGCACCGTCTAAATCCGTCGAGACGACACCGTATGAACTATGGTTTGGCAAGAAACCTAACGTGTTGTTTCTTAAAGTTTGGGGTTGCGATGCTTATGTGAAAAAGTTTCAGCCTGATAAGCTCAAACCCAAATTGGAGAAGTGCGTCTTCATAGGATACCCGAAAGAAACTGTAGGGTACACCTTCCACCATAGATCCGAAGGCAAGATATTTGTTGCTAAGAAATGGATCCTTTCTAGAGAAGGAGTTTCTCTTGAAAGAAGTGAGTGGGAGGAAAGTAGAACTTGATGAGGTAATTGTGCCTTCTCTTGAATTGGAAAGTAGTACATCACAGAAAACCGTTTCCACGATGCCTACACCAACTAGAGAGGAAGATAATGATAATGATCATGATACGTCAGATCAAGTTGCTACTGAACCTCGTAGGTCAACCAGAGCACGATCCGCACCAGAGTGGTACGGTAATCTTGTTCTGGAAGTCATGTTAGTAGAACAAGGCGAACCTACGAATTATGAAGAAGCTATGATGAGCCCAGATTACGATAAATGGCTTGAGGCCATGAAATCTGAGATATGATCCATGCATGAGAACAAAGTGTGGACTTTGGTGGACTTGCCCGATGATCGACAAGCCATAGAGAATAAATGGATCTTCAAGAAGAAGACAGATGCTGATGGTAATGTTACTGTCTACAAAGCTTGACTTGTCACAAAAGGTTTTCGACAAGTTCAAGGAGTTGGCTACAATGAGAGTTTCTCACCCGTAGCGATGCTTAAGTCTGTCCAAATCATGTTGGTAATTTCCGCATTTTATGAAATCTGGCAAATGGATGTCAAAACTGCATTCCTTATTGGATTTCTTAAAGAAGAATTGTATATGATGCAACCAAAAGGTTTTTTCAATCCAAAAGGTGCTAACAAAGTGTGCAAACTCTAGCGATCCTTCTATGAACTGGTGCAAGCATTTCAGAGTTGGAATATACACTTTGATGAGTTGATTAAAGCATATAATTTTATATAGACTTGCGGTGAAGCCTATATTTACAAGAAAGTGAGTGGGAGCACTACAACATTTCTGAGAAGTATATGTGAATGACATATTGTTGATCGGAAAGGATGTAGAGTTTTTCTAAAAAACATAAAGGATTGTTTAAAATGAGTTTTTCAATAGAAAGACCTCGGTGAAGCTGCTTACATATTGAGCAACAAGATCTATAGAGATAGATCAAAACGCTTGATAAGACTTTCCATAAGTACATACTTTGATTTTGAAGTAATTGAAAATGGATCAGTCAAAGAAGGAGTTCTTGCCTGAGTTGTAAGGTGTGAAGTTGAGCAAGACTCTAAGCCCGACCACGGCAGAAACATATAAAGATAATGAAAGTAATTCCCTATGCCTCAACCATATGTTCAATAAAGTATGCCATGCTGTGTACCAAACCTGTTGTGTACCTTGCCATGAGTTTGGCAAGGAGGTACAATATTGATCCAGGAGTAGATCACTGGACATCGGTCAAAATTATCCTTAGTTACCTTTAAAAAGACTAAGGAAATGTTTCTCGATTATGGAGGTGATAAAGAGTTCGTCGTAAAGAGTTACATCGATGCAAGCTTTGACACTAATCCAGATGACTCTAAGTGTCAATCTGGATGCGTATTGAAAGTGGGAGAAATTAGCTAGAGTAGCTCCATACAAAGCATTGTAAAAATAGAAATTTGCAAAATACATACGGATCTGAATGTCACAGACCCGTTGACTAAAGTTCTCTCACAAGCAAAACATGATCACCCTTAGTACTCTTTGGGTGTTAATCACATGGCGATGTGAACTAGATTATTGACTCTAGTAAACTTTTTGGGTGTTGGTCACATGGCGATGTGAACTATGGGTGTTAATCACATGGTGATGTGAACTATTGGTGTGAATCACATGACAATGTGATTATTGACTCTAGTGCAAGTGGGAGACTGAAGGAAATATGCCCTAGAGGCAATAATAAAGTTGTTATTTTATATTTCCTTATATCATGAAAAATGTTTATTATTCATGCTAGAATTGTATTAACCGGAAACCTAATACATATGTGGATACATAGACAAAATACCAAGTCCCTAGTAAGCCTCTACTAGACTAGCTCGTTAATCGAAGATGGTTAAGTTTCCTGACCATAGACATGTGTTGTCATTTTATGAATGGTATCACATCATTGGGAGAATTATGTGATGGACATGACACATCCGTTAGCTTAGCATATTGATCATTCGGTTTTATTGCTATTGCTTTCTTCATTTCAAATACATGTTCCTCCAACTGTGAGATAATGCAACTACCGGATACCGGAGGAATACCTTGTGTGCTATCAAACATCACAACGTAACTAAGTGATTATAAAGATACTCTACAGGTATCTCCAAAGGTGTTTGTTGGGTTGGCATAGATAAAGATTAGGGTTTGTCACTCTGAGTATTGGAGATGTATCTCTGCGCCCTCTTGGTAATACACATCACAAGAAGCCTTGCAAGCAAAGTGACTAATCAGTTAGTTATGGGATGATGTATTACGGAATGAGTAAAGAGACTTTCCGGTAACGAGATTGAACTAGGTATGGAGATACCATGATCGAATCTCGGGAAAGTAACATACCTATGAGAAAGAGAGTAACGTATGTTGTCATTACGGTACAACTGATAAAGTTCTTCGTAGAATATGTAGGAGTGAATATGAGCATCCAGGTTCGGCTATTGGTTATTGACCGAAGATGTGTCTCGATCATGTCTACATAGTACTCGAACCCGTACGGTCCGCACGCTTAACGTTCGATGACGATTTTGTATTATATGAGTTATGTGATTTGATGACGGAATGTTGTTCGGAGTCCCGGATGAGATCACACACATGACGAGGAGTCTCGAAATGGACAAGAGATAAAGATTGATATATATATATATATATATATATATATATATATATATATATATATATATATATATATATATATATATATATATATATATATATATATATATGACGATGTTATTTGGGTGTTCCGGGTGATACCGGGTCACTTGAAGGGGTTCCGGGCACCCCTTGGCAAAGTTATGGGCCTATTGGGATAAGGGAGGGACAGACTAGCCCACAGGGGGCTGGTGCGCCCCTCCACCTGGCCGGCCGGCCCAAGGTAAGGCAATGGAGGAAGGCTAGCCCCTCCTTCCTCGCCCTCCTTAAAGGAGGAAGGAAAGGGGAGGGCGCCACCTCTCCTTCCTTCTCCTAGTACCATGAAAAGGAAGGGGGGGGGGCGAATTGGGGTTGCACCCCAAGTAGGATTCGACCTACTTGGGGGCGCCCCTTGGCTGCCTCCCCCTCCCTCCAACCTATATATATGTGGGGAGGGGGGCGCCTAGAACACACAAACATCATTTTTAGCCGTGTGCGGCGCCCCCTCCACCGTTTACTCCCACAGTCATAATCTCGTAGTGCTTAGGCGAAGCCCGGCGCGTATCACTTCATCATCACTGTCACCACACCGTCGTGCTGACGGAACTCATCTAATTCCTCGATACTTTTCTGGATCAAGAGTTCGAGGGACATCATCAAGCTAAACGTGTGTAGAACTCGGAGGTGCCATACGTTTGGTGCTTGATCGGTCAGAACGAGAAGTTCGACTACATCAACCGCGTTGTCAAACGCTTCCGCTTTCGGTCTACGAGGGTACGTGGAGACACTCTCCCCCTCTCGTTGCTATGCATCTCTAAATAGATCTTGCATGAGCGTAGGAAATTTTTGAAATTGCATGCTATGTTTCCCAACAGTTCAAGTGGCTAACTTACGAGTACAACAATGAGAGGAAACTATGCATAGCGGTCACAACTAGCAATTATCAAGAAGTGATCATGTACTACTTACAAGTCAGACATAACCCCGCCCTGTTCTCTTCCCAAACTTCGTCGAAAATAGATGATCACGGTTACACACGCGGTTGGTGTATTTTTGTTGAATTCAGTGTCAAGTTCTCTACAACCGGATATCATAAATCTCCAAGTCGCCCATAACCACGTTCACAACTCTCGAAAAGATTTAACCCTGCAGGGGTGCCCCAACTTAGTCCATCATAAACTCTCACGATCCGCGGAGGAAAAACCTCCATCTTGAGACAACCCGATCAATCTCGGAATCCTGGTGCATAGACATTCCGACAATGTCAAAACAAAACCAGCAAGACCTCCCGACGTGCCAACGCCCAGATTGGAACCGCGCATATCTTTAAATGTAATAGAGGCGAGGGTCCCGATCTTTCGATGAGATGATAAATATCGATTTGGTGGAGTTTACTTTGATGATTCGACTACAAACGTGCACCATGTTGTGCCTTAGCAATCACTAAACCAATCTCCTGGGGTTAACGACGATGGCAGAAGCATAATCAGCCTGACCACGAAGGTCTAATCCTACATGCAATCGAATAACAAGCAAGAATATGATAAAGCAATCTGAATATTGCAAAAATAGATGAAGTATTGATAAAGGTGGGGATCCGTAAGCGGTCTTTGGTCTGGTCGTTGGACACAAATGAAGTACATGAAATTGCAATGGCTAACTTTTGACTAAACAAATCCTAAGGGAAAAGCTAATAGATGGATCTACTTATATAGGAGCAATGGGTGGCAGCCAAGGAGGTCGGAGGATGTCCCAAGGCATCCTAAAACTAACCCTAGGTCGTACAAGGCTCATGGCCCCAAGTGGAAGTGATGCAACACCTTTGGACTTCTAGTTTGACTCAGATTCTATTGCAGCGTTAGTTTATTTCCTCAATATCTCAATGCTCCGGGTGAATGTGATGGCGAATCCAGTTGAGTTGGAAACTGCATGAAATCTACTTTCTGACAAAAAAGAATCACCCAATTCGGAGTCCGGATGAATGAGATTTTACGTTTTGAGTCAGGTATGTATGTGAAGTCCAAATCTGAGTCCAGAAGTGAGAGACTTGGACTCTATCTTTTCTTGGCCCAAAAGTGATGTGAGAGAACTTCTTGAACATCACCTAAACTTCTCATTTTCCCTCATCTTCATATGTGGATTGTACAAATGTCCATACACCTGCAATTACACATGGCACAAAAGTGTGTGAAGTATTTTTGTCCTGGATAACGTAAATAAATTATTGCATACTTTGCATTAGAAATCACCTCACAAATATGCATGTATGCAGTATTTTTCTCATATCCAATGTAGTCATGTCCTCATCACCCTCCCCTTCTTGAAAACAACGCCGTCCTCGGCGTTGCTTAATTTGAATTGTGGCTAACAAAATAGAGAAGGTGTACATGTTGTATACGTATATGTCATCCATTTTTACTTCTCTTGGTTTTTGCACATATGACACATGTATACTTGAGTAACTTTCATAGTTCATAAAATATAAAGTAAAAATATTATCACAAGAAGTAGAAGGCATGAAAATATTGCAACTCAGTTTGCACATATAAGTGAAGCTCTTATTCATATCAAAAGATTGACAATGTTCATCATTAAACCATCGCAGCATTGGTGAATAAACCTTACTTGCATCAAATTTACATGCTACAACCTGCTTAAATAAGCGAACATGCAATAGATCATTTGACACAGAACTATCAGCAAGATTAGATGTCATATCAAAATTATTAAACATTGGCAAAACTATTTTCAAATGTATTTGATCCAAATCTGGTTTATTCCCTGATTCACATGGTTCTTTTGCATCAGCTAATTCATTGGGTGCACTCGACATTGTTGATATTAAATTTGTTTGATCACATGACAAAGTCAAATCATCAACATAGACCTCTAAAATAGGTGGCGTGATCAAAGTAGTGGGTATTTCATCACATGGTGCATTGAAATTGACAAGACATTCATCATACTCACGTGGAGGTGGAAGATCAGTACCTTTGTCATTACCACCCTCGATGGTGATGTGTCACACGTTGGAGGTGATGTAGTATCGACAACAACGGATGTGGTTGTCATAGTATGCCTAGTAGTTGAACGAACAATCTTACCAACTCTTGGAATGTGCGCCGTGCGCTTGTTCTCCTCATGGGCAACACATCATTTTATTTCCTATTCAGCTTTGCAAGCAAGACGAAACAAATGGTCCATAGGATAACACTCTTCATGAATTAGTATCTCTTGAATAAAATGGTTTAATCCTCCCCAAAATCTATCCATAAAATCTTCTTCACTTTCTTCTGAAAATGAGTGCAACTAAGTAGTTTGTAAATCATCATAATATTTTGATACGGTGTCAGTGCCTTGTTCTAAATGTTGTAATTTTTTAATCATGCCACGAATATAACAAACATCAACGAATCTATCTCTCATGACAAGTTTTAAATCATCCCAACTAGTAGGTATAAAACCAGGGTTTAACCGACAATATTAACTCCACCAAACTAAAGCAAAGCTACTGAAAGTACTAACCGCAACTTGAAATTTTGCACGCTCATCAAAATTATGGGAAGCAAATATAACATCTATTTCGCACTCCCATTAAATATATAGATCAGCCTAAAACGACCATTAGAAGGTGGCATGGAAACATTAAACCTGATTATGCGCATTCTGATGTCGCTGCTCCTCTTGTGACGGTTGTTGTGTTTTCTTAGGTGGTGGCAAGTCTCCCACGATCGATGATGCCCAAGAACTAAGAACTCTGGAACCTGCCATAATTAGTGGAAAACAACAAAATTCGAAAATAATCTTCATATGAACTACAATGATGTGGTGGTAAAATGCTCAAAGTGTAGCAAATATCAATGTATTACAAATTCTTACCATGCAGTAGCTGGTGACCAGCAACCATCGGTGTCAAATCACTACAAAAAAGACACATCCATGACATTTTGGCCCGAACGATTTTTTTTCCTGTCATGCTTATGACACTTCTATGACGATAATTGTGACAAAACCCGATATCATCATAGATGTGGTGGGCTCCTACTTCTCTGACCAAAAACTAAGATAGAAAATGGGATTTTTGTCCTGGGCGGGCCGGGGACGCACCTGCATGACATTCTTTGGGCCGACCATGATGGAAAAAATCGTGGTAGAAGCGAGGGTGAGGAAAATTTCGGGGAGTCCCCAGTTATGGTGGGTGGTCGGGGCGGAGTGATGCATGGAGGTTTACGCGTTTCTCTCCGATACATACGCACATGTGTGCGAGGCGTTGGGCTATAATTGAACCCGAGCGAGGCGTTCGCTACTGAACCCGAGCGATTGCACTAGGCTACGTTACTAAACCCGAGCGATTGATCCCTTTGTTGTTAACTGAACCCGAGTGATTCCTTCGCTACCGCTGCTAACTAAACCCAAGCGATTCCTTCGCTACCGCTGCTAACTGAACCCGAGCGATTGCTGTTGCTGCTTACTGAAGCTGATCGAATCTACTGCCTCTTGATGAATAGTAAATGTGGGGTTGGTTGAACGAGTCGAGACATACGTGGTTGGGGTTGGATGAATAGTTCCCGGTGTGGGTTGGATGAACAAGACCCTGTTGTAGTAGTAGTAGGCGGTTGCTGCTGGATGAACAGGACCCCGAGACGAGGCCGCCATAGCCGAGCCATTGGGGTGGATGAATAGGACTCCATGAAGGGCTGGTCCAACAGTAGCCGGTGGAGGGCTGGTCGAACAGTAGCAGATGGAGGCAAAGGAAGACGCGGTGGATGAACAGTGCATGTGTAGGCTTGAGGAACTCGACGGTGGGTGAACAGTAGCCCGTGGAGTACGGTTTTGCGCTACACCACACCCCTCCTGATGAATAGGACCTCGTTTCGACCGTAGCCGGTCATGCAAAAAGCCGTTTCCTCCGTTTTTCGGTATGCCATAACCTTCCCGATGAACATGACCCCGTTTTGACCGTATGTGCTCCACCAGAAGGCCGTTTCCCTCTGTTTTGCGGTACGCCACACCAGGTTTCGGCTGTTCCCGATGAACACAATGCAGTTTCTCCGTTCCGACCCCGTCGGTTGGCTGTCGATGAACATGATGCCGTTGCAGCCGTCCGTTGCCTCTCCATGTACACCAGCCCTGGCCGTACGTATACGCGAGTAGGCGTTCAAGACCCGGCCCGTATGTACGTACGTGGCCGTATTTTTTGGCATCTGGCTGTACGCACATGTTCATGGTTTTGACTAGACTGCCTGAACTGCTACATCGGGGGCTCTACTACTACACATGACGCTTCTTGCTCGGCCACGGTTCATCGTTGCAAAGAGACCGACCGACCAGTATGTACATACATGTTCGCGACCACACATACAACCATACGTACGGTTCAACCGGGTGGGTCCCAGCTGTCAGGGACGATAAGGAGGCACTTCATTGCGTGCGAAGATATAGCCAACGGGTCCTAGCTGTCAGGGGTGAATTATTTTTTTGCCCATAATAAGGAGGCACTTCCTTGTGTGCGGCCGTGGACCCAGCTGTTAGCCTCTCCACGTACGGTCCTTTTTTTGAGGAATCCACGTTCGATCCACTTCCGATGGATGTCGTTCCTTGACCACATTAACCACATCGCACCGAGGGCACCAAGGCGGTGGACGATGGCGAGGCATAGGAAGGGTTTGACCCGGAGCCGGGGGAGATGCAGCAGTGGAGTCGCAGCCAGAGAGGAGTATGACGTACGTGGGTTGACTGGTTCGGTGCGGCCTGGGGCTACAGTCGGTGGAGAATAACAAGAGGGGTGGAGGGGTTGCCTGGCCGGCAGTGGAGTAGAGCTTCGCAGCGAGGCGTGCAAAGCAGGGCTGCTGGCTGCCGGAGGCGGGAGCAGGAAGTCCTCCCGGCGCTGTAGGAAGAAGACGAGAGATTGAAGATGCATGCCGACCGTTAGATGTACATCCAACGACTACAAATGTCAGAATCATTTTGTGGACTAATTTGACAAAGCATTCCATAGGTGACCTAATGGCCCACATGCCAGGCTCCTTGTTGGTGGGTCCTAGCTATTAGTGGGAGGAATAATTGTTTTTTGCCCATAATAAGGAGGTACTTCCTATCGTGCGAAGATGTATATCAAACATTTTTTCCACGTAAAAAGGAGCCAGTTGCATGCGTGCGTCCATGAACTGGTGCGTCCTCATTGTAAGCCTCTACATGTATTGTCCTCTTCTGATGACTCTCGTTTGTTGACCACGTTGACCAAGCAGCGCCGAGCGCACCAAGGCGGTGGTCGACGGTGAGGCCCCTGGCTGGAACGAGCCAGAGATGGGAATACATGGCAGTGGAGTCTCAGACGAAGAGGAGTACGAGGGTTAACTGGTTCTGGTGCTGTGTCGGGCTGCAGTCGGTGGAGAATAACAGGTGTGGAGTGGTGGAGAGATAGCCTGGCCCGTGGTGCGGTAGCGCTTCGTAGAGATGCGTGCTAAGCAGAGCCGTTAGCTGCCTAGCTGCCAAAGGCCGGAGCAGGCGGTGCCGGCGGCACTGGAGGAAGAAGACGAGATTGAAGATGCATGCCGGCCGTTGGATATATATCCAATGGCTGCGGATGTCAGAATGATTTGTTGATTAAGTTGACAATGCCTGCCGTAGGCTTCGACCTAATGGCCTACATGTCACCCTGCAAATATGTGGCTCATATTAAACCCATGTTTTTGAGAATTTGCAGTCAATTTGCTGGGCTGGGTGAACAAATAGCGTAGCATCAATTCGGCCCATTTCACTTATTCTAAGAAATCACAGCCCATTTGCACTTTCCTAAAATACACGAATTTGCTAGGCTTTGTAGTAAAGATAATATTAGGTTGGACGGAGCAATTAGTATAAAAAATTAAACCAAAGCTGGACATTATATTATATAGAAAAATAGCAAATTCGCGAGTTATTGCTCAAAATAAAAATGAGCGTGTTATTATTACATTGGTCCTTAAATCTTCGCAAGCTTTTGTGCGCAATCACCAAGATTTTCGTTGCCCTAGAGTAAAAAACAACCAGGATTTCCCTTGCCAACTTCTGTTAAACATTTATTTTCATAAGTTAATAAGACGTGGGATGTTATTATAATGTATATATAAGTTTGTATTAAATAGACAATAATAATAATGATATATAATGTGGTTAGAATGGAAAACATAAATTGGGACCGACATTCTTATTCTTATATATAATAAGAAAGAACATCGATCTGTGGTTTATTAAAACAAAAGATAATTTGGGTTGTCGATGTTTAAGAAAATATAAAACCTAGTCTGGGAGGCCCATACGCCGGTACATACATGATGGGCCTCATAAAACAAGTTGAAAACACTATGTCAGTATGTCGTGGGCTGCGCATGTCATGGCTATGCACTCTAAAAAATATACCTGCCAGATCCTTGGTACCTCTAACAAAGCTCGCCGATGACGGTCTTCGGTGTAAATTTATTTCGTTTATTTACTACAAGGTTGAAAAACCCGTGGGCCCACAACGCGGTATACAATTAGGAAGAAGAACTTTTTCAAATGAGTCACTTGCTTGCATACGGCCATGGACCTGGTGGGTCCTGACTGCCAGCCTCTAAATGTAGTCCTGTCTAGATTCCTCTCGTTTGTGGAGCATGTTGACAAGGAAGACGGCGGCGCCATGGCGAGCACCCAAAGCCGGAGGAGGCGGACGGGAACAAACTGGAGCCAGGGAAGACTCCTTAGAGAAGTGAAAAAGAGCGCCTTCATTATTTCGATCATACCCGCAGTAACCCAGGCGCTACAGCCGTATCACCCAAAAGCAGTACTATCTGGATTCGATTCCAAATGGGGTAGTTGAAAATTACATAATTTTTTGCCTCAGCTATTACTGACATGTGGGTCCCGCCATGTCATCTACACACACGACCTCCACCACTTGCCAAAATTTCGCCCCTAGTTTACCCAGTTTTTCGCACACTCAACATTGTCTTGGAATTTTGAAAATAGTATATATTTTGAGTGTGCATCATATGACGATGTGCTATACATGAATGTTGATTAGCATGATGTTAACTTGTTGTTAGTTCCATTTTCGAGCATGACTAAATTTTTCAACATTCTGTTATCCATGTTTGAAAAGTGCGTGCTGATTTAAATGCTCTGCCTCTGAAACATGCACTTTCTTATCTCAAAACTGAAATTTGCAGTTTCTCCTCTAAAAATCACTTGGACAGGCAACCATCGCCGATGGTGGATTGGATGGCGCCCTTCTTCAATCCCTCGGCAGCGCTAGGGGGAAGAAGTTGAAACTTCCATCCCGTGCTGACTGTTGGGGAATGGAGCGAATTGGATTTAACAGGGGCATGGGGCATGATGCGAGGCAGCACCACCGGCCCCTCAGTGGCAGCTGGCAGTCCAACCACGCTGCTGGTTTGGGCACATCAAAATCCAACAGTGTACATTCTAACAATCCAATAGTATACATTCTAACAAGTTCACACACAAGTACAACAGAGAAGGTAAACATTCAGATCAAACTCAGGTTCACAGGATATGTTCATATTCATAGCCAATATTCATAATCAACAACTCAAAAGATTCACGTATAGACAAGTACAACATGTATATGCATCCAAATAATTGAAAGATCAAAATCCAATATACATAGCTAACATTCACAAAAAGATTCAGATTACACAGGTTCAATATGTTTACGCATCCAAATGATTGAGACAACACAACCAATATCATCCACCGACACACTTTAATTACCTAGGGTACAGACTGGTAAGTGGTGTTCACTCGGTGGTACTTGCTAAAATTAATGTTGGTCTGAGCAAACTTTCTAGTACATAAGAGGCAACATAGACCATCTGAACTTTGCTTGCATGTTTATCCTCATGATAGGAGCCTCGATGCCGTGAGCGGTTTGAGCAACTTGGCCACTACTTTCATCCAACTAGTTTTTGTGCAGTTCAACTTAAATGGAGGCATCCGAGGCGTGCAGGCTGGTTAGGTGCCATATGAATATATGCCTCTGCCAACTTGTCTGGAATCTTTAGACTCCATGGAATACATTTCGCTACCAGCATACATGCCGATAACCTAAAAGTGCAAGTTGGGACCAATGATTGGGCTGCATTTTTCTAGGCTATGCACCAAGCAATATTGTTGGCGCTCTTGGCACTTCTTCTTGTCAACATTGATGCTTGTCTGAGTGAACTTTGGAGTACAACAAAGCAGCAACATAAGTATCTGTCCATATTTTATTTTTGTGCAATTGTACCGAAATCAACCAATGTAACGAGTTGCCTGCAAGTTCAGCCTCCAAGTTAATCCTTTATGAAATCGGCCAACATTAGCATAATACCAAATTACCAATAGATATGACAAGCACAATAATCAGGATGAAAACCTGTACCCACCTGTGTGATGAAGCATATAAGTTAGTAGTTCCTTTGACTGTAAGCTGAGATAAGCGACTGACAGGAAAGGAAAGAAGCAGTCGAGGCAATGAACCACCCAAAGTTTTTGTCCAGTTCCACTGAAATCGAGCATCCCTGTTGGCACATATATTGAGAAAGTGAGATTACTGTAATAGTAGTTGATAAAACATACACTAACAAATAGAAGCACCCACATTATCTTATTGGGTAAAGTTAACAACATAGTAGCCTTGCTTAAAAAGAGGTATTAGTTTATTTTATCAGTGCCAATTAGCTCAACACTCGCATTGGCATGTATCATAGGCTGCAATGATGCAACGTGCAAAGATAAAGGACTTCCTCATGACGATTGCAAAACAATAGCACGATACAAATAGAGATGACAGGACACTAATCTGGATGAAGGCCTTAGGACCGTACCAACCTGAGCAAGCAAGCTTATTCAAGTAGTCCAAGAAGAGAAGATAAAGCACTGACTGGAATGATTCAACAGTATATATTTCTGTGCACTTCCAATGTACGGTTGACATCACTCTTGTTTACCAGTGGTGAGATTATATCAGGAGATTATCAAGACACCACCAAGATCCCCTCCCTACTCCCACACATGGTCCACCTGCACACACACACAGACACACACGTACATGATTAAGCATGGGGTGCTTGTTTAACTCTGATAGGAAAATTAGGCAGCGATTAATTAATGCTGCTTAAGTACTCCTTATTGATTAAATGACCTTGTAGGAGAGGCAGCAGAAGTCGAAGTGCTCCTGGAGCATAGCCTCAAATGTGTTGCAGACGTTGCCGGAGCCATTCAGTGGCCTCGACTAAGGCCTTGGCTTCAATTAGATCACCTTGCCATTGTTGGTCGTGTAGGGCTA
Source organism: Secale cereale (assembly GCA_902687465.1). NCBI lineage: Eukaryota > Viridiplantae > Streptophyta > Magnoliopsida > Poales > Poaceae > Secale > Secale cereale. The sequence goes on along the minus strand of LR738711.1, from coordinate 400,495,775 downwards.
GCTCACACATGCATCAAGAATCCAATTAATTAGTATGATGTGTCGTCAAGCCAACTACTACTCTGCTACGTACTACAAGTGCATTTCTTCAAGTAAACTAATACTAGTAGCAACACAACTATACAATACCATTAGCAAAATGTCAAGATAACATAGGACGGTACCAGCTTTTGATCCTTCTTCATTTCTTCCTTCTTCTTCTTCTTCTTCTTCTTCTTCTTCTTCTTCTTCTTCTTCTTCTTCTTCTTCTTCTTCTTCTTCTTCTTCTTCTTCTTCTTCTTCTTCTTCTACTTCTACTTCTTCTTCTTCTTCTTCTGTCATCGTCTTCCTTTTCTTGCTCTGTTTATCTTTCTCCTAAACCAATTGATGAAACCAAGTACATGAATGGGCTTCAATGTGAGATTTGGTCGTCATTGAGTACACGTCTACTATGTAAACAATAGTATTATTTTCTCATGGTAGTTGCAAAATAGAGGTGAACACATGCATTAAATATCATTCTTATTTAAGGGAAGGTTAGGGTGCCAATTTGGACGATGAGGATTGGACACACATCTCCCTTTGTTTAGTTCCACTGAAATCGACCAACGGTTCCAGCGTGACATTCCAGTTAAACTACACAAAAGTCACTATTTATGACTTATAACAGTGGCATGGCATCATTTTACCAGGGTCATTAGATTAAGAACAATGCATATCTGGGTTGATCCCATTTTTTTCCACATTAGCCACCTATTCATATGTGTGGATAGCAAATCTAGTCCTGGTCATACAAGTGTGTACAACGTTTCCCCTTTATTTCCGTTTTCGACCAAGAGACCGGTTGGAGGGCCAGACTGTACTACTTGCACCCCCTTCCTTTCCTGTTTGTACCAAGTCCTATGTACATTACATACTACATCTTTTCCCCCTTCCTTTCCTATTTAAACCAAGTAACAAGATTCGAATCCATAAAGTAGCTTTACCTATAACAATAGAAAGAAATTAGGTGGCGTTGGACAATCAGATCGACCCTATCTACGTGGGGGCTGAGAGGTAGAAAATGATGGACATGCAACGGCATAACGAGCTGTGGAAGCAGATCTAGGCCGGTTTTGAAGGAAGATATACGTGAAGGTCGTCGGGGTGTGGTTAGGTGGGGGCGTGAGGCCGTATCCTCCCACACTACGCTAGCGACGAAGGGATCAGAGGACCTCCCGCACCGACGCTCAGCCTGAGAGACAATAGTGCAGCCTGTAGTGGGTCTCCTCCCTCACCATTGACGATGGCTTCAACGCTGCACCCGCCCCCCTTCCCTAGAGGAGGGGATGCGTCCGGATTTGTAACTAACTGTGAGGATAGAAAGGCTATGTGATATCTTGTTTAGATCCGGAGAGGATGAGAGTTTGTGAATAGAGCAACCCTAGCAAGCAAGCTCGGAGGCTCCTCCCTATATATATATACATATAGTAGAGTAGTTTTCTTTCTTCACTCCATCGAAACAACCGTCTAAGACGTAAAAAAACAATTGTTTATGTGCCAGGTCGCCGTTTTTTGAGTTGTTGATTGTTTTTTGAGATAGCTACCCGCTTATTCCAAGCGGAGTGTGTGGATGAACGAGCTGCTTGGCTCGTTAAGCTCGTGCTCATTAAGGCTGGTCTCGTTAAGCTTGGTAGAACTAACGAGCAAAAACCCATGCTTGGATCAGTATGTTTGAAGTTCGTTTAGCTCGTGAGCTCTCGCTAACAGATTCTGATGATGTGTTACTGTCGGATTCAGGGCTCCACAGAACCAAGAAGGTTTGAACTCTGGGGCGTGTGCGAAGAACTCAACCTCTCTTGCCAACTAGGTCGTCGGTCTCATGGCCTAGCTCGATGAACAAGAGAGACAAGGGACACAACAGTTTACCCAGGTTTGGGCCACCTTGTGGTGTAAGACCCTAGTCCTGCTTCGGGGTGGATTTGCCTCTCGGAGGGCTGAGGATCAACTAATGCAAGGGGAAGAACAACCCGAGGAGGCATGTTCTTGGATGAGTGTGAGCTAGTGAGGGTTCTGGGTTACGGACCTCGGATCCCCTCCTATGGTGGTGGCTAGGCTATATTTATAGTGGCCTCGGTCCTCTTCCCCGAAAATGAAGGCGGGAAGGGATTCCACAATGGCCAATTTGTAAGGGGACAAGAAGTACATCTTATCCTGACGAAAGGTGGTCTTTGTGTGCAAAGCTTCTGGTCATGACGCCGTGGTGGCCTCTGCGATGACATCCGTCCTGCCGTCCTGGCGGTCTTCGTCTCGTTGCACCAAAACGGAAACCTTTGGTTGATTCCTCGGGACTCCGCTTGCCTTCTTAGCACCAAAGTGGAAACCTACTACTCCGCGCTCGCTGGCGCTCGCCTGGCTTTGGTCATCATGGCTTGCATCACTTGATCCTCACGAGGTGGGTGCTTGCATAGGAAACTCCGCTCCTGAAGAGTCTGCCTAAGGAGGTCGCTTCCTTTGGAGGAACTGGCGTCGTCTGCCTCATGGGGCTTGGCCCCTCGTGAGGGTCTTGTCTTGTCGATGCTGAAGATTGGCCGTACCAGGCCGTTGGTGGAGCCACGCGGTGGGCTGCAGGCAGGCAAGTCTCGGTACCCTGGTTCCCAGAATGCCTCCAGTAGCCCCCGGGCCCAAGGCGCGCTTGGACTTGGCTTCGTGGTGAAGCCAAGAGGCAAGGGCAAAGTGCCATGGGCCCTAATCGCCTGCGGACCAAGCCGATGCGTGGCGCTTGTCCGCGTCCTAAGAACGGGGGTACCCAGACTTGCCTGCCTGCGACCCATGACATGGCTCCGTCGGCAGCCTGTTACGGCCCGGCTTCAGTAATCGCAGCTCAAGACCCTTGCGAGGAGGACGACAACAAGACCTCCCTGTGGACAGCCTCTCTAGGCTGGCTCCCGAGGAGCAGTGATATCTATGCAAAGGCGCACCTCACGAGGTTCAAATGACGTGAGCCATGATGACCAAGGCTAGGCGGGCGCCAGTGGGCGCAGTGTACTAGTTTCCCCTTTGGTGCTAAGGGGGCAAGCGCAGGCGCGGAGTCCCGAGGAATCAGTCAAAGGTTTCCATATCGGTGCAACAAGACCAAGGACCGTCAGGATGGCAGAATGGAGGTCATCGTGGAGCCCGGCGCGGCGTCACCACCATAGCCTTTGGCAGGCGAAGACTACTTTTGTCAGGATAAGTTGTACTAGCTGTTCCCCTTCAAATTTGGCCGTTGTGTGATCCCTTCCCGCCGATATTTGGGAAGAGTACCAAGGACACTATAAATAGAACCTAGCCACCACCATGGAGGGGGACGACCGGGCCAAGAGAGAGAGAGAGAGAGAGAGAGAGAGAGAGAGAGAGAGAGAGAGAGAGAGAGAGATTCCACCCTACACACACCACAAGCTCATTCGAGCCCAAGAACACCTCTCCTCCGGAGGCTGTTCGTCCATTATACTAGTTCATCCTCAGCCCCACGAGGCATTCCACCACACACACTGGATGAGGGTATGACACCGCAAGGTGGCCTGAACCAGTATAATCCTCTGTGTCCCTTGTTCTTTGAGTTCGTCGAGCTAGGCCGTGGAATTGTAGGGGGGCGCGCTGGGGAGAGAGTGTTCTTTGTGCGCACCCCAAAGTTCGAACCTCTCAAGGGTTTGCGGAACCCGAAATCTGACATTTGGCGCGCCAGGTAGGGGTGTGACAAAACCTCTCTTCCGTCGGTCGACGCATCACCACTCCACTTCTTCCATGGCTGACGCTCGCCGGGCTCGTGCTGAGCGACGAGCCGCCCTCGCCGCCCACGTTGCTCAGACGGCTCCTACCGGCGGACCTCCCCGCCGTTCTCCATCACCCGCCGCCAACGCAACCACTGGCCCAGCGAGGCACGAGCAGCAGGCCTCGTTGCTGCATCCCTCGGTGCGGCGGGATGGACGCACCGCAACCCCGTTGCTGACCCCAGCCGGCTCGCCGTCCCATGGCCGTCGCGGACCCGCGGACACGCAGGCTGCACTACTCATGGTGCGTGTGCTCCTGCTCTACCGCCCCATCGACGACCTCTACGAGGACTGGCTAGACCGCATCGCGAGCTCGTCAGCGCCGCCGGGGGCTCTCCTGCCCTGACCCTCTCGCTACCTTGGCTGCCTCCCTTTGTGGGCGATGTGGCCCATGAAGAGCCTCCACCACCTTTGTGTCAAGACGTCGTCCACTCTCCAAGGCACGCGGCCCCGCGGCGCGACCCACCGCATGGGGCGCCATTGCATGAAGAAGGGAGCTGTCAAGAGGTCCAGCGACCACAAGGTAGAGCTCCTGCGCTCCCACGACCACCACCACGTCGGGACCGTGCGCCCCCCGCAATGGCGGCTCATGAGAACCAAGACCAAGCTCCGCCTCCACGACGGGCTCCGGTGGCCACAGCAGGCTGCCGTGCCTTCACCCCTGAGCTACACAGCGTCATCTGGCCCAAGAAGTTCAAGCCTGACCTGCCCCCACGCTACGACGGCACCCCCAACCCAGCTGAGTTCCTGCAGCTCTACGAGCTGAGCATCGAGGCGTCCAACGACAACGAGAAGATTATGGCGAAATGGTTCCCCATGGCTCTCAAGGACAGCGTGCGCTTGTGGCTCCTGAACCTGCCCGCGGGATCGATATCCTCTTGGAGCGAGATGCGTGAGCATTTCATCGCAAATTTCCAAGGTACTCGCGACCGCCCGCCAGCCGCAGGTGACCTCCGGCATGTCAAGCAGCAACCGGGGGAAACCCTACAGAAGTACATCCAACGCTTCAACATCGTCCGCCTCAAGATCCCCAAGGTGACGAATGAGGCCATCATCTCCATGTTCTCAGATGGCGTCCATGATGTCAAGATGAAGGAGGAGCTTGCCATCCATGAGGACCTGTGCACAGCTTTGGAACTGTTCAACCTGGCGACCAAGTGTGCCCGAGCTGAGGAAGGGCACCTTTCCCTCGTTGAGCTCCCCGCTGCTGACCCAGAAGATAAGATGGCCAAGGCTAAGGACGTGAAGCGCAAGGGGGTGGCCGTGCTCACGGAAGAACCAGAGATGAAGCGTGGCCGCGACCACCCAGAGTCATCCAAGAGCAACCGTCCATTCTGCGCCTTCCACAACGTGCATAGCCACAACACCAACGATTGTCAGGAGCTCAGGGCTATCCGCGACGGGTGCATCGGCCGACGCCCCGAGCGCAACGACCGAGGCTATGGCCGTGGAGGAAGCCGAACTGGGGGCGCTGGGACGACCATGGCCCCCATCAGGGATGGTGCTATCCGCCTCGCGAGGAACGCTGACACGATCAGCCTCGCGAGGGCGCTTGGAGGGACCAGCCTCGCGAGGGCGCCTGGAGGGATCAGCCTCACGAGGGCGCCTGGAGGAACCAGCCTTGTGAGGACCGTTCTCAAGGCAAGGCCGGCCTCCCTCCACTGCCACCACCGCCAAGGAGGAACGACGACCAAGACGAAGGGGCCGGGGGATTCCAGGAGCCTCGCGCCATCACCTGCATCTTGGGCAGTGCATAGGCTCCAGCCTCTCAGGGCATCTTCAAGCAGTTCGCCCCAGAAGTGAATGCGACTCTCCTCAGGATAGAAGCCACGTGGATGCTCAAGTGGTCCAAATGCACCATCACCTTCAGCTCAGCTGACCAGCTCAAGTGCGCGGCAACCGCCGGTGCTCTCCCAATGCTCTGCTCACCCATCATCAGCAACGTCCAAGTTACCAAGACCCTCATTGATGGTGGAGCTAGGCTCAATGTTCTCTCCGTCGACACATTTGACTGTCTCCAAGTACCATATGACCAGCTGCAGCCCACTAGGCCCTTCTCGGGGGTGACCGAGGGCTCCACCACCCCAATAGGGTAGATTCGGCTCCCCGTTACCTTCGGCACCCGCGACAACTTGTTGGGGAACGTAGTATTTCAAAAATTTCCTACGATCACGTAAGATCTATCTACTAGATGCATAGCAATGAGAGGGGAGAGTATGTCTACGTACCCTCGTAGATCGAAAGCGGAAGCGTTTATCAACGCGGTTGATGTAGTCGTACACCTTCACGATCCGTCCCGATATAGTACCGAACGTACGGCACCTCCGCGTTCAGCACACGTTCAGCTCAATGACATCCTCGCCTTCTTGATCCAGCAAGACGGGCGAAGTAGTAGATGAGTTTCGGCAGCACGACGGCATGGTGACGGTTGTTGATGAAGAACAATCTCTGCAGGGCTTCGCCAAGCACTACAGAAACTAGACGGAGGATAAACTAGAGGGTCGGGGTTGCCAGCACACGGCTTGGAGTATCTTGATGTGTTCCAGGTGCTAGCCCCGCCCCTCTATTTATATGTTGAGCCATGGGGTCGAAACTTGGAGCAAAAGCCTCCTCAAAGTCGGGTTTTCCCGAAAGGCAAGAGTCCCACTCGAACTCTAGTACCAAATGCCACAATCATTGGCATCTTCCAGGGTTTCCGGCGTTTGGCCCCCTGGCCTCCGCAAAACACCTTTTGCACTGACTTAATGCCCTGTGGGCTTGACCCCTTGGCCTAACCATATCATCCTATATATCAATTTTTACCTCCGGACCATTCTGGAGCTCCTCGTCATGTCCGTGATCTCATCCGGGACTTCGAACAACATTCGGTCACCAACATACATAACTCATTCAATACTATATCGTCAACTAAACATTAAGCGTGCGCACCCTACGGGTTCGAGAACTATGTAGACATGACCGAGACATCTCTTCGGTCAATAACCAATAGGGGAACCTGGATGCCCATATTGGCTCCTACATATTCTACGAAGATCTTTATCGGTCGAACCGCATAACAACATACATTGTTCCCTTCGTCATCGATATGTTACTTGCCCAAGATTCGATCATTGGTATCATCATACCTAGTTCAATCTCGTGACCGTCAAGTCTCTTTACTCTTTCCATAATACATCATCTCGTGAACAACTCATTAGTCATTTGCTTGCAAGGCTTATTGTGATGTGTATTACCGAGAGGGCCCAGAGATACCTCTCCCACACTCGGAGTGACAAATCCTAATCTTTATCTATGCCAACACCACAAACACTTTCAGAAACACCCGTAGAGCATCTTTATAATCACCCAGTTACATTGTGACGTTTGATAGCACACAAGTTGTTCCTCCGGTATTCGGGAGTTGCATAATCTCATAGTCAGAGGAACATGTATAAGTCATGAAGAAAGCAATAGCAATAAAACTAAATGATCATTGTGCTAAGCTAACGGATGGGTCTTGTCCATCACATCATTCTCATAATGATGTGATCCCGTTGATCAAATGACAACACATGTCTATGGTTAGGAAACACAACCATCTTTGATCAACAAGCTAGTCCAGTAGAGGCATACTAGGGACACTATGGTTTGTCTATGTATTCACACATGTATCAAGTTTTTGATTAATACAATTTTAGCATGAATAATAAACATTTATCATGATATAAGGAAATATAAAATAACAACTTTATTATTGCCTCTAGGGAATATTTCCTTCAGTCTCCCACTTGCACTAGAGTCAGTAATCTAGTTCACATCGCCATGTGATTCAACACCGATAGTTCACATCGCCATGTGATTCAACAGCGATAGTTCACATCGCCATGTGACCAACACCAAAGGGTTTACAAGAGTCGATAATCTAGCTCACATCGCCATGTGATTAACACCCAAAGAGTACTAAGGTGTGATCATGTTTTGCTTTGTGAGAGAAGTTTAGTCAGCGGGTCTGTTATATTCAGATCCGTATGTATTTCACAAATTTCTATGTCTACAATGCTCTGCATGGAGCTACTCTAGCTAATTGCTCCCACTTTCAATACGCATCCAGATTGATACTTAGAGTCATCTGGATTAGTGTCAAAGCTTGCATCGGCGTAACCCATTACGACGAACTCTTTATCACCTCCATAATCGAGAAACATTTCCTTAGTCATCTAGTTACTAAGGATAATTTTGACCGCTGTCCAGTGATCTACTCCTAGATCACTATTGTACCTCCTTGTCAAACTCATGGCAAGGTACACAACAGGTTTGGTACACAACATGGCATACTTTATAGAACCTATGGCTGAGGCATAGGGAATGACTTTCATTCTCTCTGTATTTTTCTGCCGTGGTCAGGCTTTGAGTCTTACTCAACTTCACACCTTACAAATCAGGCAAGAACTCCTTCTTTGACTGATCCATTTTGAACTACCTGAAAATCTTATCAAGGTATGTACTCACCGAAAGTGTTATCAAGCGTCTTGATCTATCTCTATAGATCTTGATGCCCAATATGTAAGCAGCTTCACCGAGGTCTTTCTTTGAAAAACTCCTTTCAAACACTCCTTTATGCTTTCCAGAATATTCTACATTATTTCTGATCAACAATATGTCATTCACATATACTTATCAGAAATGTTGTAGTGCTCCCACTCACTTTCTTGTAAATACAGGCTTCACCGTAAGTCTGTATAAAACAATATGCTTTGATCACCTCATCAAAGCGTATATTCCAACTCCGAGATGCTTGCACCAGTCCATAGATGGATCGCTGGAGCTTTGCACACTTTGTTAGCACCTTTAGGATCGACAAAACCTTCTGGTTGCATCATATACAACTCCTCTTTGAGGTATCCATTAAGGAATGTAGTTTTGACATCCATTTGCCATATTTCATAATCATAAAATGCAGCAATTGCTAACATGATTTGGACAGACTTAAGCATCGCTATGGATGAGAAAGTCTCATCGTAGTCAATTCCTTGAACTTGTCGAAAACCTTTCGCAACAAGTCGAGCTTTATAGACAGTAACATTACCATTGGCGTCGGTCTTCCTCTTGAAGATCCATTTATTTTCAATGGCTTGCCGATGATCGAGCAAGTCAACCAAAGTCCATACTTTGTTCTCATACATGGATCCCATCTCAGATTTCATGGCCTCAAGCCATTTTGCGGAATCTGGGCTCATCATTGCTTCCTCATAGTTCGTAGGTTCATCATGGTCCAGTAACATGACTTCCAGAACCGTATTACCGTACCACTCTGGTGCGGAACGTACTCTGGTTGACCTACGAGGTTCGGTAGCAACTTGGTCTGAAGTTTCATGATCATCATCATTTACTTCCTCACTAATTGGTGTAGGCATCACTGGTACTGATTTCTGTGATGAACTACTTTCCAATTCGGGAGAAGGTACAATTACCTCATCAAGTTCTACTTTCCTCTCACTCACTTCTTTCGAGAGAAACTCCTTCTCTAGAAAGTATCCCTTTTTAGCAACGAATATCTTGCCTTCGGATCTGTGATAGAAGGTGTACCCAACAATTTCCTTTGGGTATCCTATGAAGAAAAAATTCTCTGATTTGGGTCCGAGCTTATCAGGTTGAAACTATTTCACATAAGCATCGCCGCCTCAAACTTTAAGAAACGACAGCTTAGGTTTTTGCCAAACCACAGTTCATACGGTGTCATCTCAACGGATTTAGATGGTGCCCTATTTTAACGTGAATGCAGTTGTATCTAATGCATAACCCAAAATTAATAGCGGTAAATCAGTAAGAGACATCATAGATCGCACCATATCTAATAAAGTGCGGTTACGGCGTTCGGACACACCATTACGCTGTGGTGTTCCGGGTGGCGTGAGTTGCGAAACCATTCCGCATTGTTTCAAATGAAGACCAAGCTCGTTAACTCAAATATTTTACCTCTGCGATCATATCGTAGAAACTTTTATTTTCTTGTTACGATGATTCTCCACTTCACTCTGAAATTCTTTGAACTTTTCAAATGTTTCAGACTTGTGTTTCATCAAGTAGATATACCCATATCTGCTCAAATCATCTGTGAAGGTCTGAAAATGACGATACCCACCGCGAGCCTCAACACTCACTGGACCACATACATCAGTATGTAAGATTTCCAATAAGTCAGTTGCTCGCTCCATTGTTCCGGAGAACGGAGTTTTAGTTATCTTGCCCATGAGGCATGGTTGGCAAGCACCAAGTGATTCATAATCAAGTGATTCCAAAAGCCCATCAGCATGGAGTTTCTTCATGCGCTTTACACCAATATGACCTAAATGGCAGCGCCACAAATAAGTTGCACTATCATTATCAACTTTGCATCTTTTGGCTTCAATATTATGAATATGTGTATTACTACGACCGAGATCCAACAAATTATATTCATTGGGTGTATGACCATCGAAGGCTTTATTCATGTAAACAGAATAACAATTATTCTATGACTTTAAATGAATAACCGTATTGCAACAAACATGATCAAATCATATTCATGCTCAACGCAAATGGCAAATAACATTTATTTAGGTTCTACACTAATCCCGAAAGTATAGGGAGTGTGCGATGATGATCATATCAATCTTGGAACTACTTCCAACACACATCGTCACTTCACCTTTAACTAGTCTATGTTCATTCTGCAACTCAGGTTTTGAGTTACTAATTTTAGCAACTGAACCGGTATCAAATACCCAGGGGTTGCTATGAACACTAGTAAAGTACACATCAATAATCTGTATATCACATATACTTTTGTTCACTTTGCCATCCTTCTTATCCGCCAAGTATCTAGGGCAGTTCCACTTCCAGTGACTATTTCCTTTGCAGTAGAAGCACTTAGTTTCAGGCTTGAGTTTAGCTTTGGGTTTCTTCACGGGAGTGACAACTTGCTTGTCATTCTTCTTGAAGTTCTCCTTCTATCCCTTTGCCCTTTTACTTGAAACAAGTGGTCTTGTTAACCATCAACACTTGATGCTCTTTCTTGATTTATACCTTTGCCGATTTCAGCATCGCGAAGAGCTCGGGAATTACTTTCGTCATCCCTTGCATATTATAGTTCATCATGAAGTTCTACTAACTTAGTGATAGTGACTAGAGAACTTTGTCAATTACTATCTTATCTGGAAGATTAACTCCCACTCAATTCAAGCAATTGTAGCACCCAGACAATCTGAGCACATGCTCACTGGTTGAGCTATTCTCCTCCATCTTGTAGGCAAATTACTGTCAGAGGTCTCATACCTCTCGACACAGGCATGAGTATGAAATACTAATTTCAACTCTTGGAACATCTTATATGCTCCGTGGCGTTCAAAACGTTTTTGAAGTCCCGGTTCTAAGCCGTAAAGCATGGTGCACTAAACTATCAAGTAGTCATCATACCGAGCTTTTGTCAAAACGTTCATAACGTCTGCATCTGCTCCTGCAATAGGTCTATCACCTAGCAGTGCATCAAGGACATAATTCTTCTGTGCAGCAATGAGGATAATCCTCAGATCACGGACCTTGTCCGCATTATTGCTACTAACATCTTTCAACTTAGTTTTCTCTAGGAACATATAAAAAATAAACGGGGAGCAACATCGCGAGTTATTGATCTACAACATAGATATGCTAATACTACCAGGACTAAGTTCATGATAAATTAAAGTTCAATCTAATCATATTACTTAAGAACTCCCACTTAGATAGACATCCCTCTAGTCATCTAAATGATCATGTGATCCAAATCAACTAAACCATGTCCGATCATCACGTGAGATGGAGTAGTTTTCAATGGTGAACATCTTATGTTGATCAAATCTACTATATGATTCACGGTCGACCTTTCGGTCTCCAGTGTTCCAAGGCCATATCTGCATATGCTAGGCTTGTCAAGTTTAACCCGAGTATTCTGCATGTGCAAAACTGTCTTACACCCGTTGTATTTGAACGTAGAGCTTATCACACCCGATCATCACGTGGTGTCTCGGCACGAAGAACTGTCACAACGGTGCATACTCAGGGAGAACACTTGTACCTTGAAATTTTGTAAGGGGTCATCTTATAATGATATCGTCGTACTAAGCAAAATAAGAAGCATAATAAGATAAACATCACATGCAATCTAAATATGTGACATGATATGGCCATCATCATCTTGTGCTTTTGATATCCATCTCCAAGGCACCGTCATGATCACCATCGTCACCGGCGCGACACCTTGATCTCCATCATAGCATCGTTGTCGTCTCGCCAACTATTGCTTCCACGACTATCGCTACCGCTTAGTGATAAAGTAAAGCAATTACATGGCGATTGTATTTCATACAATAAAGCGACAACCATATGGCTCTTGCCTGTTGCCGATAACTTTAAAAAACATGATCATCTCATACAATAACGTATAACTCATCATGTCCTGACCATATCACATCACAACATGCCCTGCAAAAACAAGTTAGACGTCCTCTACTTTGTTGTTGCAAGTTTTATGTGGCTGCTACGGGCTTAGCAAGAACCGTTCTTACCTACGCATACAAAACCACAACGATTTTTCGTCAAGTATATGCTATTTTAACCTTCACAAGGACCGGGCGTAGCCACACTTGATTCAACTAAATTGAGAGAGACAGACACCCGCTAGTCACCTTTAAGCAACTAGTGCTCATAATGGTGAAACCAGTCTCGCGTAAGCATACGCGTAATGTCGGTTCGGGCCGCTTCATCTCAAAATACCGCCGAACCAAAGTATGACATGCTGGTAAGCAGTATGACTATTATCGTCCATAGCTCACTTGTGTTCTACTCGTGCATATCATCTACGCATAGACCTGGCTCATGATGCCACTGTTGGGGAACGTAGTATTTCAAAAATTTCCTACGATCACGCAAGATCTATCTACTAGATGCATAGCAACGAGAGGGGAGAGTATGTCTACGTACCCTCGTAGACCAAAAGCGGAAGCGTTTATCAACGCGGTTGATGTAGTCGTACACCTTCACGATCCGTCCCGATCTAGTACCGAACGTACGGCACCTCCGCGTTTAGCACACGTTCAGCTCGATGACGTCCTCGCCTTCTTGATCCAGCAAGACGGACGAAGTAGTAGATGAGTTCCGGCAGCACGACGGCGTGGTGACAGTTGTTGGTGAAGAACAATCTTTGCAGGGCTTTTCCAAGCACTACGGAAACTAGACGGAGGATAAACTAGAGGGTCGGGGTTGCCGGCAGACGGCTTGGTGTATCTTGATGTGTTCCAGGTGCTAGCCCCGCCCCTCTATTTATATGTTGAGCCAACTTGGAGCAAAAGCCTCTTCAAAGACGGTTTTGCTCGAAAGGCAAGAGTCCCACTCGGACTCCAGGACCAAATGCCACAATCATTGGCGTCTGCCAGGGTCTCCGGCGTTTGGCCCCCTGGCCTCCACAAAACACCTTTTGCACCGACTTAATGCCCTGTGGGCTTGACCCCTTGGCCTAACCATATCATCCTATATATCAATTTTTACCTCCGGGCCATTTCGGAGCTCCTCGTCATGTCCGTGATCTCTTCCAGGACTCCGAACAACATTCGGTCACCAACATACATAACTCATTCAATACTATATCGTCAACGAAACGTTAAGCATGCGGACCCTACGGGTTCGAGAACTATGTAGACATGACCGAGACATCTCTCCGGTCAATAACCAATAGCGGAACCTGGATGCCCATATTGGCTCCTACATATTCTACGAAGATCTTTATCGGTCGAACCGCATAACAACATACGTTGTTCCCTTTGTCATCGGTATGTTACTTGCCCGAGATTCGATCGTCGGTATCATCATACCTAGTTCAATCTCGTCACTGGCAAGTCTCTTTACTCGTTCCATAATACATCATCTCATGACTAACTCATTACTCATTTGCTTGCAAGGCTTATTGTGATGTGTATTACCGAGAGGGCCTAGAGATACCTCTCCGACACTCGTAGTGACAAATCCTAATCTTGATCTATGCCAACACCACAAACACTTTCGGAAACACCTGTAGAGCATCTTTATAATCACCCAGTTACGCTGTGACGTTTGATAGCACACAAGGTGTTCCTCCGGTATTCGGGAGTTGCATAATCTCATAGTCACAGGAACATGTATAAGTCATGAAGAAAGCAATAGCAATAAAACTAAACGATCATTGTGCTAAGCTAACAGATGGGTCTTGTCCATCACATCATTCTCCTAATGATGTGATCCCGTTGATCAAATGACAACACATGTCTATGGTTAGGAAACACAACCATCTTTGATCAACAAGCTAGTCTAGTAGAGGCATACTAGGGACACTCTGTTTTGTCTATGTATTCACACATGTATCAAGTTTCTGATTAATACAATTCTAGCATGAATAATAAACATTTATCATGATATAAGGAAATATAAAATAACAACTTTATTATTGCCCCTAGGGCATATTTCCTTCACAACTACCGCACCGAGCTCATCGACTTCGACGTCACTCACATCCGTCTCCCATACAACGCCATTCTTGGGTATCCAACCCTGGCCAAGTTCATGGAAGTGACCCACCATGGCTACAACACCCTCAAGATGCCAGGAAGCCGCGACATAATCACCATCGCGTGCGAGGAAAAGAACACCGTGTGCTCCCTCGAGCACGCTTGCCAGGCTGCAGCAGTCGAGGACCCAGACATCGAAGGCATCATCTACCCCCCTAAAGCCATCCCGAAAAAGAAGAAGCAGTTGCTCGCCTTGGAGTCTCATGAGGAAGCAGCACCCGATGCTGCGCCTCAGGATTCGCGCCCATGACCGGGGTGAAACCCTCCCTTGTAAAGGAAGGTGCGCCCGGTGCCCCTCTCAAGTTGGACTCAGGGGCTCTCCTCTGGAGGGCCTCCAACCTAGCCAATGTCACAAGGGAGGCGCTCAGGCACCATGTGGAGGCGTGCTTCACCGCACGTTTCTCTCAAGAGAGTGTAAGGCGCGAAGCGCCGTGTGCTCAGGAGTTTACGAACCAGACCATCGAAGACTTGCAGGTACCAAGAGCAATGCGGGGCGAGCGCCGCCCCGCACCATGGAGTGCAACTGTCGTCCCAGGCTCAGGCGACAGGCTGCACGTCTACTTCAATGTCCCAGGACTTAATAGAGTCACGTGTCAGGAGCTCTACTGGCCATCTCAGGTGGGCCGGTGCGAGGGCCCCCTCACAGCTACGTCTGCATGCCCTTCGGCTTGCCGAACCAGGCGGCCCTGAACCAGCGCCATATGCGGGAAGTCCTGGCGGCTCGCGAGGCCAGGCATCAGGAGATCCTGGTAGAAGTGGCGTCAGTTCTTCGCGAGCTCTCGGAACCTCAGGAGCCTCGTGAGGTCCCGTAGTCAGGCGGCTCATGAGGAGCGACATCTGCAGCAAGCATCTTCAGCTACATCAACATCTCTCCAACATCGGTGCCAGGTGACTTTGTTTCAGTTTGTTCAGTTGGGGGCGCCCCTCGGGCTGCATCATCCCCAAGTCGCACGGGCTTGCCCTGCGACGTGTATCCTTTTGCATCTTTAGCTTACTCTGTTGGGGGCGCCCCTCAGGCTGCATCATCCCTAGGCCGCACGTGTCCATTCCTGTGGCATGTGTCGCATTCGCATTACCTGAATTAGCTCGTTTCCTCCTACGAATTTCCTTAAGATCATCATTTGCTCACTCACCACTTCTTTTGGCCTCCCGCGCTGCTGAACGAACTCCTGCTCCTCCTGCAACGGGGGCTACACATGTTGGCACGTCGCTTGTGCTCGGGTTCGTCCCTGCAACGCTGACAAATCTGAGAGATCGAGCTCTGACTCGTGGCCCGCCTCGCGCACATCACCTCACTAGGTCCTTAGTGCCTTCGTCTTCCTGTGGAAAGATCAGTGGCGTGGCGACAGACGCGATTTATGCTTTTTCATCAGACTAAACCATAGGAATCTCCGGAGCCTAGCAATAGGCGGCCCTGCCGACTATTCCCTTCTCACGTAATTCGCTTACGTGTTAAAGGGGGGATCCTGAGCATCACGTCTCAGGAACTCCTACTAACTCTCTAGCCCTCACCCCTGGCCTTGACCACGGCATCGTGACCTAGAATACCAGCGGTGGCTGAGCTCTGCTCGAGGGTCGGGACCCGAGGGCGTAGAGCACTTAGAAAAGCGGGAGAACGGGATGCCGGCGCGGAACACTAAGGTCTGTTCGTATGTTAAGGAGGACTCATGAGCATCGCGTCTCAGGAGCCTAACTGATCACGTAGCCTCTCACACCTACCCTCGAACTGGCAATCCAGACGAGCCAGCGGCGGCTGAGGTATGCCCGGGGTCGGGCTCTGCCGACGTAGAACACTAATGCAAGCGGGAAGGAGATTACGAAATCCTAGCCACACTGCCGCTGAAGAATGGACCAGGCGCACCATGCGAGGAATCACCTCAGGCCCATCAAGATAAGTCACACATTCAGATTGGCACGATGCCACGACTCAACAAGTTTGATTTTCGCAGTCTTGCTCTAGCAATGACGCCATTCTTTTTAGCCTATGGGAAGCTGCTTGCACGCTAAGGGGGACCTGTTGAGCATCGCGCCTTAGGAGCTCTTACCGGACCCCGGGCCGCTCACCTCCTAGCCTTGACCATGACATCGCGACCTGGCATACCAGCGATGGATGAAGCTTGCCTTGGGACTGGGACCCGTCGGCGTAGAGCGCAAAGCTACTGTAAGGACGAAAGGGGGGGGGGGACAGTGCCGAAGCATGACGAGTGACCGCGGTTTAATAATAGGAGTAATAAGCATCGTATCAAAAGCATTACATGTTCTTTACACACACCCACAGGGTTCGCTTTGATTCCTCGTAGGGAACAAAAGAAGGTGATCTTGAAGGGATCTAGCCGCGGTTGCCACCACCGACGCCATCATCAACAGAGGGCCACGAGAGTCCCGCGCCGACCAGGTCACCAACGATGACGAGCTGATGCTACTGTCGCACTCCGGGCGCAGCGTGAGCTCGATGGCGCATAGCTGTCGTCGCTTGTCTCCGGAGACTCGTCAGGCTCATGAGAGCTGATGGATTCCCAGGGGCCGTCGCTGCTACTGGAGGAGCTATCGGCTGGGCTAAGGACAGGCAAGGCATCCGCTGCCGTGCCACCCTGGCGGCTACCTCCAGGGTAGCACTCCAGGCGGAGGCCTTCCCCATCGAAGACCTTGAAGAACAATGTGAAGGCGCCGTCAAACTCGAAGTGGATGACGGAGGCTCCATCAGGATGGCACACGCGGGCGATTTTGCCCCACCCTCGAGTCACGAAGACACCGGCTGGGGGGATGACCTCGACCTCCGCCTCCGAAGCTTGGCTGCAGCACCCAGCGTGCTGCAACCATAGCTCAGCAGAAACCCTCGCCGGCATCAGCTCCGTGAAGAACCTCAGGAGCCGGATCCAAGAAGGTGGTGGCATCAGAACAAGAGCATCACCTCGAGAGATCGATGCCGACCTGCTCTTTGTCGGGACCCCAGCCGGCGGCTTCTTCGAGTGGGTGAGCTTGGACCTCGTGACAACCCCGGCCGGGGTGCCGCCTCCTTCACCGGGTGGTCATTGGCGTCGTCTTCATCATGCAAGGCGTGAAGGAGGCCAGCCTTGCGTGGAGGGGAGGACTCCCCGGTCCCCTCTGAGGTCGCCTTTGAGTCATCTTCCCCGCTAGAGTCGCCCGAAGACAACTCCACTGGTTCTGCTGCCACTTGAGCTTCAGGGGGCGCCGGTGGCACGAGCCCGCGCCCATCGAAGGTGGGCATCGACGCCACCACCGTCGCCTCGTCCTGGCGGCGGTACAAGGGGACATGGGTGAAAGTGCAGTATATCGACTAGAGGGGGGGGTGAATAGGCGATTTTTATGAAATGCTTCAAAACATGGTAGTTTCGAAGACAAAGGATAAATCCAATCCGATTTGTATGCAGTGGAAAGTAGACTACACTAGACAAGCCATAGTAAGGTATTCAATGAAGTGAAAGCACGAAGACTAATAGCAGCTAGGCAATAGGGATCAAGATGGAAGAAGGAATGAAGCCAATCAGAACAAGTAGCCACTCAGTGAAGTCAATCAGATAAGGCAGGGAGGCAATGACTTCACAACATAAGACAGTAAGTAAAGGGAAGGAAAGGATAGAACCAGTAGCTCGGGGAAGACAGTGATTTGTTAGACCAGTTCCAGTTGCTGTGACAACTGTACGTCTGGTTAGGGAGGCTGAGATTTAACTCAGAAGACCGTGTCTTCACCTTATTCCCCTTGAGCTAAGGACACCTAGTCGTCGCCCAATCACTCTGGTAAGTCTTCAAGGTAGACTTCCAAACCTTCACAGACTTCCTTCACCGGCGATCCACAATGACTCTTGGATGCTCAGAACGCGACGCCTAACCGGCTGGAGGAAACACAGTCCTCAAGTGTAATAAGTCTTCAGGTCACGCAGATAGAAAGAATTCAGTGGTGCCTAACACTCTTTGGCTCTGGGTGTTTTGGCTTTGTCCTCGCAAGGATCTCTGTCTCAAATGCTTCGGAGGTGGGTTGCTCTCAAACGACAAAAGCCGTGTAGTAACTCTGAGAAGCCACCAATTTATGGTGTAGGGGGTGGGCAATTTATAGCCACTGGGCAACCCGACCTGATTTGTCCGAAGTGACCCTGGGTCACTAAGGAACTGACACGTGTTCCAACGGTCAGATTTCAAGCACTCACATGGCAACTTTACTTGGGCTACAAGTAAAGCTGACTCATCCAGCTCTGGATAAGATTTGTTCTCATTGTCTTCACTCGAAGACATAGAATCTGGTTGAGCATCACTTCAGTCACTCTGACTTAGTTCACTTGGACCCCACTTAACAGTACAGTGGTTCCTATGACTCAACAAAGAAGAAAAGGAAACAACGAAACATCTAAGTCTTCGCGCTCCATAGTCTTCATACAATGTCTTCTCTTGTCATAGTCTTCAATAAGGTTATCTTCATGTACCACCACTATTGTCAATGTCTTCACACATTTTTAGTGGTCATCTCCAGTAGGTAAACCGAATCAATGAGGGACTACTACCTGTGTTATCCTGCAATTCTCACAAACACATTAGTCCCTCAACCAGGTTTGTCATCAATACTCCAAAACCAACAAGGGGTGGCACTAGATGCACTTACAATCTCCCCCTTTTTGGTGATTGATGACAAACTGGTTGAAGTTTTCAACGGGGATAAAAAGTATGTGAAATTGTAACGGATAAAGGTATTGTCTTCGTAAGTAGCAAAAGGCTCCCCCTGAAGATGTGCATATAGTTGATTTGCCTTTGAATGCAAATGCACATGGCAGGTTGTACTTGTGGAGATCCTCTTCAAATTATGAAGACACTTCATTATGCACAATTGATATGTTGAATATAATGATATGCATAATGACAAATGGACGTCTGCAAAAATGACTAAGTGCGGAATATAACGTAGCACATGCGGAATTTATCATCGCATTACAGAGTAGCAGAAAACGTAGCAGACGACCATCAGTTTAAGTGTTACAACTCAAAGAACCAAATGTAGCAAAAACGAGAGTTGTAAGCACTAGGCAAAATATAAAGCACCCGCCCATATGGACCCGTTTGAAGACTATTAACTCATATGCTTCTCCCCCTTTTGTCAGTAAGGACCAAAAAGGTTTGAAGACATAGAGCCTCTACTCGTTCCCAGTTGGAGCAGGAGAGGATGCAGGGTCGGCGTTGGTGTTTGGCGGTGCAGAAGTAGTTGGTGCAGTGTCGACACGCGTTGAAGTAGGAGGTGGTGAGGTAGCATCATCTTGATCATCTATCACCCTGGCGTCAACCGTTGTAGTGGAGGAGGAGTAGTCAGAATCTTCAAGAGATGGAGTTCGACGCAGAACAGCATTCCTTGGAGGAGTGTGGTCAAACTTGAATCTTTTTGTGAAGCCATCGTCTTGAAGATCCGCTTCAGCACTTAGCAGATATAAACTCTTCCATGACCTTCGACAGGTTTCATGAGCAACAAAGGCATTCTTGGTGGCAAGATTGCGAATGCGATTGACATCCACCAAGAGGCTTTGCATCTGACGCTTCAACCAGTAGTGATGCTTATCTTGTTTCTGATGGAGGGCAACCAGAAGCTCTCAGTTATTAAGGACACGAGACCGCTTCTGAGGCCTTGGGGCAATGGTGCTCTTAGTGGCTTCAGTTTTAGCATGGCGAGGTAGACGAGTACGGCCAGCTACAGGATAAACACGAGAGATTGCTAGAACTCCTTCAATTTGTTGAGTGAAGCTCTGGTGATCAGCGTTGTGAAGACTAACATGCTCTTTGGGAGGCTCTTAGTATATAGCTTCAGCAGGCATATCAACCTCTGGCAAGAATATATGATGGTTGCGAGCAGAGGGCTGATAGGTGATAGCTGAATGAAGCTTGATGAGGCGCATAATCCATGGAGCATAGAACTTCAGACCAAACAGATCAGAGCCAGACACAGCCAACTGCCGGATGAAGAAATCTTGAGCATTGAATCTGATGCCATTGAAGATATAGAAGACCAATGTCTTCATTGTGCCTTCAAGCTTGGCTGATGAAGAATGTCCTTTGACAGGCCATAGAGTACGCCTAATGATATGATAGATGGTGCATGGCAGATACTCTAAGTCTTCAACAAAGAATTCCTTTGGATATTTGGCATCACTGGGCAAAGGCTTCATCATGCTCAGCATTTGGCTCATGTTGGGCTTGCGCTTCTGGAAGATACTCTCCAAAGCTTCATTGTGCAATTGACAGCCAAGTTCATACAATTCTCCTAGAGTGGGCAGGCCAGTATGCTCAATGAGATCAAAGGCTTTGGCTTCATGATGCACATTGCCTGTCATCCACTCAAGGACCCATGTCTTTGGATCCCTGCTGTAGCCCCGAATGTGGAGGGTTGCATAGAATTGCAGAAGCAGCTCTTCATTCCAATGCTCCTTGTCAGTCACAAAGTTGAGTAGGCCAGCATCACGGAAGCAATCAAGAGCTTCCTCCAGACAGGGCAGTCTAGCAATAGCTTCAGTGTCAAGACGCATATGAGGGAAAATGCACCCTTGATCATAGAGTACTGTTGAGTAATAACTGCGCTGCTGATGGCTCCAGAATCTATCTGATGATATTCTTGGCTTGGAATAGGGGTTCTTGGCGCTGTCAAAAAATGTGTTGTGCGCAGTGAAGCTATTGGCATTGAATGACCCTTGAGAGGTGGCAATACCTGGAAACCTTGGCAGTCTTGGCTTCGGCTTCTGAACCTGAGGCCTGTGCTCAACATGATGGTCAAACTGAGGACCAGCAGCATGCGGTCCAGCAGCAGGTGGTGGAGTCAGAATGGGCCATCGGACAGTGATGAGCTGATCATCTTGGTTGTAAGCTTGCTCAATTGTATGGGGCCTTGAAGGCGGAACAGGAGCAGAGGCAGTGGCTTCAGGCTGCTAATTTGCTTCAGGTGCTGCACTTGCTTCAAGCGCCATCACTTCAGGCACCACTATGACTCCAGGTGACACATTTGCTTCGGCCATGACCACGTCATTGGCTTCAGTGTTGGTGGTGGCAGCCTTTGAATTTGTAACCTCCACTTCAGGAGCTGGAGGTTCGGACACGTTCTCCTCGAGAACAGGGGGTGTGGTAGCATGTGCTTCTACTTCTTGGGGTTGTTCTTCTTCGGCTGATGCAGCCGGAATATCTTCAGCCACTTTGGCTTCAGATTCTGAGAGGTTCACAGAGGGAGCAGCTTCAGGAACAGATTGTTGCTCTTCTCCTTCTGGAACACTTGGGGTGACGACTTGAGGCCTTGGTCCTTTGCGAAGCCTGCGAAATGCTGGCGACGCCAGAGGAGATGGAGTTTGTTGAGCCTCAAAATCTTCATCTTCAATCACCGAACTGGTGACTTGAGTTGGTTGGGGTGTTGCTGGTGTATCTTGTGGGTGATCAGCCCACGAGTCATCCTGTGCAATTGGCGTCAATGGACGACCAATGCTAATGCGTTCGCTGTTCGTAAGAACAGGCGAAGATACGACGTTGTACTCGATCTGAGGAAGAACTACATCATCTTCAACATTGTCATGAGGACCAATGTCTTCAGCTGCGGTGGGGTCAACAGGTGGAATGTCTTCAGCCTCTGTGGGAGCAGGCTCATGGACTGTCATGCGACGTTCTCGGTGTGTAGATGCAGGGCGAGCAACCGATATGGGCTCGACAAAGATGGGCTCTGTGGAATCAGCCTTGTCCTTCTTTGTCTTGCGCTTCTTGGTGGGTGGAGCTTCATCAGTAGTTTGCTTGCGCTTGTGAGCTTCAGCTTCAGCCACGTTTGTTTTCTTGAGCTCTGAAGCAGTTGGGTTGACCTTAGGCTTCGTGCCAGTCATGCTGGCAGGGAAGACAATGCTAGGACGCCCAAGGGCCTTGCGCTTTTCAGCTTCATTATATGCTTGAACGCATTTGGCAGCCAAGTCCTTGATTCGCTCACGAGAACCTTTAGCTTCATCACGCCTCTTGCGAAAGGCTTCCTTGAGCTCATGCATCATGACTTTGAAGTTCTGAATCTCTTGGACGCTGAGCTTGTCCACATGCTTCTTGAACTGAGCCTTTTCATAATCAATCTTTTGCTTCAGCTCAACGATTCTCTGAGCAAGAGCTAGCTCAGAAGCAATGGCGCCATGGAAGGTGACGCTGAGGCCAACTGAAAGCTGCAGATCGTCGAAGCTGAGGTTGGGGGTGTCAAACCATTCATCTATGAAATTGTTTAGCACTTCCACGTCGAAGAGCGGCAAATCATTAAAGATTTATGCGTCTTGCTTTCTCTTGATCAATTGCTCCAGAGCATCGTCACCTAGATCTTCATCGCTCGAGAGGTCAAAGGCTTCATTGGCAGTCTTCAGAACAGCGTCAGGAGTGAGAGCTGGACTGGGGTTGTGCAAGGGCTTCTTCCTTAGCAGTTTGCTCTTGGAGATGCGTGAGTGCTCCTCAGACTGCACACTTGGTGCTAGTGGAGCAGTGGCCAAGGGCTTCACTCTAGAAGCAATTGGTGGAGTGGTCTTTGAAGCCTTGAATTTCTTCTTCTTCTTGGGCTTCGGAGTTGCAGGCGCTTCATCAGAATCAGCGTCATCTGCAGGTTGATCCACATCCGCCCCTTGAACCCTGATGTGACTGATGAGGCCTTCTAGATTGTAGAAAGGCCCAACCAGGTTTGGTTCAGCTTCGCGCGTGCCATCAGCTCGGGGCGTAGAGGGGCCAGGATTGAAGTCCAATCCCCAATTTTTCTTGTTCTCTTTGGCTGAGTTCTTGGCATATTGAGGATTTCGCTTGAACAAATTGTCGTAGCGACACCAGAGCAGAGAAGAAGCATCGGCATCAGCAGGTTGAGGCCCTCTGACCATGCAAGGGTAGAAGCCTTGAGCAATGGCTTCAGCTCGAGTCTTGGGTGGAAGATTTTTGTAGGTAATATCTCCCCATGGATGCTTGATGGCGTTCTTTTCAGCATACTCTTGGGTCACGAACCTGTACTTGAACCACTGTTCAGCCCAATATCTTCGAATCCATTGGATTCATGTCTTCCTCTGATTATAATCCTCCTCTGGATCAGTCTTGTACATCTCACTTAGATAGGAGGCAAATCTTTGGAGGTGTTGCCACGGCGCTGTCTGCCACCCTTCCTAACTGACTTGTCGGTTGCCATTGGTTTCAATCTGAAAGGCTTCAAACTGAATGGCTTCAACACTAGCAAATGCTTTGGTTTGCTGGTCACACAGGAACTAGCTTCAGGAGAGTGAATGTGACGCTGCAAGAATTCCGCAAATGAATGCAGTCTATGAGAACCAAGGGATTCTCCCACGAACATGTACATGTGATAGCATTAGAGATGCGAGGGAAGGGGAAGAGGTCATATGCATTCTCAGAAGCTTCAGAAGATAAATCAGTTTAGAAGACTTTGACCTCATAGCGCGAAGACATTCACTTATATGATGAGAGTGGGTTCCAGATTTGTACGAATCCATGAATAGGTACAAGTGAGGAATCTAACTATGTTTGAAGCATATGTGAATGTACTAGGCAAGATATGAGATGTAGACAGGATAGATCTATATATGTGTAGGCAGAAACCTCTTGTGGTAAAAATGATGAATCTTTCTAGATCAAGAAGATGGTAAAAAGAGAGTTTAATTTACCACACGATGAACTGCTTAGACGGAGAGGAGTTGGATGCCCAGTAGTTCGATCTTCCGTGCCCTAACTTGGTGACGGAGGACAACTACGGCGACGGCGGAGTAGACGATGTCCGCGGGCGACGTGAAGATGGCGTCGACGAGGTCGCGGCAGCGAAGCGCTTCGTCGCCGGCGTCGTCGAGAGCTAGCGGAGGCGCTAGGGTTGGTCGAGGTGGAGAGGTGGTATAAGAATTTTTGACCATGATGGGACGTGCATTTATAAGCATGGGAGACGGCACAACGTAATTACTCAGGTGCCCTTGGCGGTTCACATCTGAGGGACTCGTGGCGGTCATATAACACATTGGGAGTTGTCCCACGATCCCACGTACGCCACGACTATCAGAGTGGTCGTTCCGGCTTCTCCGGGTTTCAGGCATAAAGGATGCAACATTAAAATCATATTTAAAGTTTGTCTCCGTATCTTATGCTGACAAGGACGCAGAGAAGATATTCGACAGTTTCAACAGAATGCATATGATTTGGACAGACAGAGTGTGAGATGAGAGAGCAGAGAGAGGTTAGGGTCCGATCACATTCACTTAGTTCAAAAGATTCAAATAAGAAGACATAGCTATAAGTGAATGCTGTAGAGGACAGAACACAACTCTCTCTCTCTCTCTCTCTCTATATATATATATATATATATATATATATCCTATATGTAAACCAAGTGTGAAGACTTTGCAAATGTAATGCCACGAGAAACACTTCAAACAAAGATTTGGTGGTGGCGTTACCCACCGTATAAGAAGTATTAGACCCAGACACGGTGCACAATTATCGTGGCGTTCCGAAGTCAAATTCCGCGTTAATGTATTCACACTTAGAATGTAAGTCTTCATTTATTGAAGATATACTTTACTTCGTGCGTTTCACATCTAAGTCATCAATATGCATAAGTGTTAGGATGTGTGCCTGATTACAGGACATTTGAGGATTCTAAGATATTTAGCTCACACCGCAACTTGCAAAACCTTTTCTCATCCAAGGGCTTTGTGAAGATATCTGCCAGTTGCTCTTCAGTGTTGACGTGTATGATATCAATATCTTCCTTCATGACATGATCTCTGAGAAAGTGATGACGAATTTCAATGTGCTTTGTCTTCGAGTGCTGAACTGGGTTGTTGGCAATCTTGATAGTGCTTTCATTATCGCAGTAGAGTGGCACATGCTTCAGATGGACACCATAGTCCTTGAGCGTTTGCTTCATCCAGAGAAGCTGAGCGCAGCAAGATCCAGCAGCAATGTATTCAGATTCAGCAGTGGAGAGTGATACACAGTTCTCCTTCTTTGAAGACCAACAGACAAGAGATCGTCCTAGAAAGTGACATGTGCCTGATGTAGACTTGCGATTAACTTTGTCACTAGCATAATCAGCATCTGAGAATCCAACTAGATCAAACTCTGAGCCCTTTGGATACCATAATCCTAGTGTTGCGGTGTAAGCCAAATATCGAAGTATTCGCTTCACAGCTAAGTGATGGGACTCCTTTGGTGCCGCTTGATATCGAGCACACATCCAAACACTAAGCATAATATCTGGCCTAGATGCACATAAATAAATCAAAGAACCAATCATGGAGCGGTATACATTTTGATCAAACTCTTTACCATTTGCGTCAAGACCCAGATGGTGTTTAGCTGGCATAGGCATCGAGTACCCTTTGCAGTCTTGCATTCCAGACTTCTTCAGGCAGTCTTTAAGGTACTTCTCTTGAGATATGAAGATGCCGTTTCTTTGCGGACGAATTTGAAGACCAAGGAAGAACTTCAGCTCACCCATCATGGACATCTGATATTGCTCTTGCATCATGTGACCAAACTCATCACTGTATCTTTTGTCAGTGCAGCCGAAGATAATGTCGTCCACATAGATTTGGCAGACAAACCGTTCATCATCATATGTCTTCGTGAAGAGTGTGGGATCTAGGGATCCAGGTTTGAAACCTTTGCTCTTCAGGAAGTCCTTGAGTGTGTCATACCAAGCACGAGGCGCTTGTTTGAGGCCATACAGTGCCTTGTTGAGTTTGTATACCATATCAGGATGTTTTGGATCTTCAAAGCCAGGTGGTTGTGCAACATATACCTCTTCTTCAATCCTTCCATTGAGAAAGGCACTCTTTACATCCATTTGATACAAAAGTATGTTGTGATGATTTGCATAGGCTAGCAGTATACGAATAGCTTCAAGTCTAGCCACAGGAGCAAATGTTTCATCGAAGTCAATGCCTTCAACTTGAGTGTATCCTTGAGCAATGAGACGAGCTTTGTTTCTGACAACTTGACCATGCTCATCTTGCTTGTTGCGATAAATCCATTTTGTGCCTATTATGTCGTGCTTGTGAGGGTCAGGACGCTTGACAAGTTCCCACACATTGTTCAGCTCAAACAGTTGAAGCTCTTCTTGTATTGCTTGAATCCATTCGGGTTCCATAAAAGCTTCAGCAACTTTCTTGGGTTCAGATATTGAGACAAAAGCAAAGTGCCCACAGAAATTTGCAAGCTGTGTTGCTCTTGAACGAGTAAGTGGACCAGGTGCATTTATGTTGTCAATTATCTTCTCAACTTGTACTTCATTTGCAACACGAGGATGAGCTGGACAAAGATTTTGCTCTTGCTGTACATTGTCATCATCACGAGGGTTGTCTTCAGGCTGAGCATTGTCGTCAGGTTGATTTGGAGCAAAAATGATGAGTTCCTCGTCAGGCTGTGCTTCAGAAGGCATGATCTCACCGGTTTCCATTAGCTTGATAGATTCATTTGGTGAAGCCTCATCTAGCACATTGGGCAGGAACTCTCTTAGTGAACCATTTGTTTCATCAAACCGCACATCCACAGTTTCAACTACTTTATGGAGAAAGATGTTGAAGACTCTGTAGGAGTGTGAGTCCTTTCCATATCCGAGCATGAAACCTTCATGTGCTTTTGGTGCAAACTTTGACTTATGATGTGGATCCTTGATCCAGTACCTAGCTCCAAATACTCTGAAGTAACTTACGTTAGGCCTCTTTCCAGTGAGGAGTTCATAGGAAGTTTTCTTCAGAAGCTTGTGAAGATAAACACGGTTGATGATATGGCATGCAATATCAATAGCTTCAGGCCAGATCCTTCTTGGTGTCTTGTATTCATCGAGCATCGTTCGAACCATCTCAATTAGAGTTCTGTTCTTGCGCTCAAAGATGCCATTCTGCTGAGGTGGGTACGGGGCTGAGAACTCATGAGTGATCCCCATTGCATCCAGATAAAGATCAAGGCCGGTGTTCTTGAACTCAGTGCCATTGTCACTCCTTATATGCTTGATCTTGATGCCATAGTTATTCATAGCACGATTCGCGAAGCGTCTGAAGACATCTTGCACTTCAGTCTTGTAGAGTATTATGTGCACCCATGTGTATCTTGAATAATCATCAACAATGACGAAGCCATAGAGACAAGCTGTGGTAGAGAACATGGAGTAGTGAGTGGGGCCAAATAAGTCCATGTGAAGCAGCTTGAAGGGTTTGGATGTCGTCATGATTGTCTTCGAGGGATGCTTGGCCCTAGTCATCTTCCCAACTTCACAGGCACCACATAGATGATCTTTCTTGAACTTGACGTCCTCGATGCCTACGACGTGCTTCTTCTTTGCGAGAGTGTGCAAGTTCCTCATGCCGTCATGCCCTAGCCTCCGATGCCAGAGCCAGCACTCTGAAGCTTTTGCTAGAAGACATACGGCCATCTGCGGTCCAGCTGAGAAATCTACCATATACAGATCACCTTTTCTGTATCCTTCAAATACTAAAGACTTGTTAGATTCCATTAGTACAAGGCAACGGAATTTACCAAATATCACAATCATGTTTAAGTCACAAAGCATTGAGACAGACATTAAGTTGAAACCAAGATATTCAACAAGCATGACTTTATCCATGTGTTGATCCCTTGAGATTGCAACTCTACCTAGACCCAACACTTTGCTTTTACCAGTATCAGCAAATGTGATGTGACTGTTGTTAGATGGACGTAATGTTGAGTCCATGAGAAGACTTCGATCTCCAGTCATATGATTTGTGCATCCGCTGTCCATAATCCATTCTGAAGACTTTGGTGTCACTCCCTACAATGCAGTTAGGAGGATAGGCTTCACCAAAAGCCATTGTGAAGCATAAACATTTGATGTACAAGTGGATTATGAAAGCTTAGATCCAATTTAGGACTGATAAGATGATTATCTAGTGATTCATTAGCAGTAAATTATTTGGGCATTTGATCATGTGCCCTACATGTGTTTTAGGTCCCCAGCAATAGCATTAGATGCCTTTGATTTTCGGCTGGAGACATTTCCCTGTAAGAGAAAGTTAGTTCTTCTTAACCACCCACATCTTCAGGGGTGGCTTAGAAGCAATGAGTCTAAGAGCAGCATCTGAGAATTTTGGCTTTGGAGCCCTAGCAAATAATCTTGCAGGAGGAGAATAATACTCATAAGAATAAGCAGAAAAATTCTTTGTTTTATGAATATAGCGGTTTGAGGAAACACGCTCATATTCATGGGTATGAGTATAGTTTTCCTGCAAAACATTTGCGTTAGGGTGACCCAGGTGAGTCTTTTGTCTGTATGAAGCCTTAGGACCATATGAAGCCTTTGGTCTGGGGTTTGTCTTCTTCCCAAGAGGTGTCATGATAATATTTGCTGGAAGTTTCTCAAGACAACCTTTGGGTACCCAGATCTTCTTCATAGGTGGCCCGTTCCTGCAGTTAGTACCAATATACCTGGCAAACACTTCACCATTTTGATTCTTAAACAGTTTATAGTTTGCATCAAAGGATTCATCAATGATAATAGGATTAGCACAAGTGAAGCCAGATAGGGTAGATGGATCCACTGGCGGTTCCTTTGCAGCAACCCATGTGGTTTTGGGATACTGCTCAGGATTCCAGTATGCACCATCAACATTCATTTTCCTGTCGAACCCAACACCCTCTTTTCTAGGGTTTCGGTTCAGTATCTGCTTTTTGAGGACATCACAAAGAGTCTGATGCCCTTTGAGGCTTTTGTATATCCCTGTTTCAAGCAAAGTTTTCAACCTAGCATTTTCATCAGCAATAGTAGTGGTATCCTCAACAGAGGGGTTAGTTACCACATCTTTAGTTGAAGATATTGCAACAGTGGCAGCAGTAGAACATTCAACAACAGATGTAGCGTTATCACGCTCAATGCATTTTAGACATGGTGGTTCAAACTCTTCCTGAGTGGAGCTGATCAGTTGTGCGCAGAGTGACTCATTTTCTTTTTGAAGATCTTCATGAGCCGCTTTCAATTTCTCAAGTTCTCGCTTCCTTTGAAGGTAATCGTGGGAAAGCATTTCATGAGTTTTTGAGAGCGATTCATAAAGACCTTCAAGTTCCTTGTACTTAACATGAAGATTTTTTATGTCTTCAATTAAGGACTGAGAACGGGTCATTTCCGCGTCCAACAGGTCATTGCTTTTGTCTAACAGTTTTTGAATATGTTCCATGGCTTTCTGCTGTTCAGTGGCAATTTTAGCAAGTGTCTTGTAGCTAGGTTTTGATTCACAATCAGAGTCATCTTCACTAGATGTTTGAAAGTAAGCATCACGTGATTTTACCTTGGCACCGCGTGCCATGAAGCAGTAGGTGGGAGCAGAGTCGTCGTCCTCATCATCAATGTTGGGGACGGGGCCATTGTCTTCAGTGTTGAAGATGGACTTGGCGACGTAGGCAGTGGCTAGAGCCAGACTTGCAGCACCAGAATCGGACTCCTCCTCTGACTCCACCTCTACTTCTTCAGAAGCAGACTCCTCCTCTGAATCCATCTCCTTGCCAACAAACGCACGAGCCTTGCCAGATGAATTCTTCTTGTGTGATGAATACTTTGATGAAGACTTGGAAGAAGACTTTGAGTATTTCTTCTTTTTCTTGTCATCAGAATCATATTCCTTGCTCTTCTTCTTCTTCTTCTTCTCATTGTCCCACTGAGGACACTCAGAGATGTAGTGACCAGGTTTCTTGCACTTATGACATGTTCTCTTCTTGTAGTCATGGGTGGAAGCTTCATCATTTCTTAAGCTGGATCGTGAAGACTTTCTGAAGCCTTTCTTCCTAGTGAATTTATGGAACTTATTCACAAGCATGGCAAGCTCCTTTCCAATGTCTTCAGGATCATCAGAACTGCAGTCAGATTCTTCTTCAGATGAAGAATCAGCCTTTGCCTTTAAGGCGCGAGATCGGCCATAGTTGGGACCATAGATGTCTTGTTTCTCAGATAGCTGGAACTCATGTGTGCTGAGCCACTCAAGTATGTCAGACGGATCAAGAGTCTTGGAATCAGGGCGTTCCTGAATCATCAGGGCAAGGATATCAAATGAGCTGTCGAGTGATCTCAGGAGGGTCTTGACGATTTCATGCTTGGTGATCTCAGTGGCGCCAAGTGCCTGAAGCTCATTTGTGATGTCAGTGAGATGATCGAATGTGTGCTGGACATTCTCATTGTCATGTCTCTTGAAGCGATTGAAGAGATTGCGAAGGACACTGATCCTTTGATCTCTCTGTGTTGAGACACCTTCGTTGACCTTTGAGAGCCAGTCCCAGACTTCCTTTGACGTTTCCAAGGCACTTACACGACCATACTGTCCTTTGGTCAGATGACCACAGATGATGTTCTTCACCGTTGAATCCAGTTGAACGAGCCTCTTGGCATCAGCAGGGGTGATACCTTCACTAGTCTTGGGAACGCCGTTCTTGACGACAAACCAGAGGTCCACGTCAATGGCTTCAAGGTGCATGCGCATCTTGTTCTTCCAATAGGGATATTCGGTGCCATCGAAGACGGGGCACGCATCGGAGACTTTGATTATCCCTGAAGTCGACATAGCTAAAACTCTAGGTGGTTAAACCGAATCACACAGAACAAGGGAGACACAGAACAAGGGAGTACCTTGCTCTGTTCCAATTGAAAGTGCAATATATCGACTAGAGGGGGGGGGGGTGAATAGGCGATTTTTATGAAATGCTTCAAAACATGGTAGTTTCGAAGACAAAGGATAAATCCAATCCTATTTGTATGCAGCGGAAAGTAGACTACACTTGACAAGCCATAATCAGGTATTCAATGAAGTGAAAGCACGAAGACTAATAGCAGCTAGGCAGTAGGGATCAAGATGGAAGAAGGAATGAAGCCAATGAGAACAAGTAGCCACTCAGTGAAGTCAATCAGATAAGGCAGGCATGCAATGACTTCACAACATAAGAAAGTAAGTAAAGGGAAGGAAATGATAGAACCAGTAGCTCGGGGAAGACAGTGATTTGTTAGACCAGTTCCAGTTGCTGTGACAACTATACGTCGGGTTAGGGAGGCTGAGATTTAACTCAGAAGACTGCGTCTTGACCTTATTCCCCTTGAGCTAAGGACACCTAGTCCTCGCCCAATCACTCTGGTAAGTCTTCAAGGTAGACTTCCAAACCTTCACAGACTTCGTTCACCGGCGATCCACAATGACTCTTGGATGCTCAGAACGCGACGCCTAACCGGCTGGAGGAAACATAGTCCTCAAGTGTAATAAGTCTTCAGGTCACACAGACAGAAAGACTTCAGTGATGCCTAACACTCTTTGGCTCTGGGTGTTTTGGCTTTGTCCTCGCAAGGATCTCTGTCTCAAATGCTTCGGAGGTGGGTTGCTCTCAAACGACAAAAGCCATGTAATAACTCTGAGCAGCCACCAATTTATGGTGTAGGGGGTGGGCTATTTATAGCCACTGGGCAACCCGACCTGATTTGTCCGAAGTGACCCTGGGTCACTAAGGAACTAACACGTGTTCTAACGTTCAGATTTCAAGCACTCACATGGCAACTTTACTTGGGCTACAAGTAAAGCTGACTCATCCAGCTCTGGATAATATTTGTTCTCATTGTCTTCGCTCGAAGACATAGGATCTGGTTGAGCATCACTTCAGTCACTCTGACTTAGTTCACTTGGACCCCACTTAACAGTACGGTGGTTCCTATGACTCAACAAAGAAGAAAAGGAAACAACGAAACATCTAAGTCTTCGCGCTCCATAGTCTTCACACAATGTCTTCTCTTGTCATAGTCTTCAATAAGGTTATCTTAATGTACCACCACTGTTGTCAATGTCTTCATACATTTTTAGGTGTCATCTCTGGAAGGTAAACCGAATCAATGAGGGACTACTACCTGTGTTATCCTGCAATTCTCACAAACACATTAGTCCCTCAACCAGGTTTGTCGTCAATACTCCGAAACCAACTAGGGGTGGCACTAGATGCACTTACTATGGGTAGCATGCGGATATCCCTGATAGTCCACAACTAGCAGACGGAGAGCTGACCCAAGCTGCTCGGCAGACAGTGTGTCACAGCGCAGTCGGAGGTTGTCCGCCTCGTACTCGAGTGTCCACAAGGGGCGCGAGCGTGCCTGAAGTGGAGCCACAAGGCGTGCCAAAAATTCCTGGATGATCATGGCCCCCATTAGATTCGCCGCCTAGGGGTCATCAGGCTTCAGTTCCACAGTCATCTTCTCCAACACCTTCCCTGCTCGGGTGTGGGGACCCCGACTTACGAGTCGAGATCACCGAATGCACGTGTACAGTGATCCCAGAGATCAATGCTCACTGAACGCACAGAAGCTGAATAACAAGAGTCTTACATCCATACATACCGTCTTACACAAATTATGACCATTATGGCCAAGTCTTACATGGATAAAGCCTCACGGGCTGAATAGCAAATAAACTTGAATAGCGGAAGTCTTTGTAGATAAGTAGAACCCATGCCATCTGCCTTAACCCTACATGCATTGTGACTGGGAAAGCGTCCTAGTCCGCATGTTCGTCTCCATAGAATTCTTCTTCAAATTCCTGCTCCTCCATGCCTGGACAATTAAATAACCAGTGGCAAGACAATGAGTACTTTGAATGTACTCACAAGCAACCCATGATTTGGTTCAAGGTAAGAATGCAAGTTGTACAACTAATAAGCAACCTAGCTACAAGCTAGATAATATATTCTACCATTTGTGAGACATGCATCAATGTACTTGGGTAACCTCGAGGACAGGTTACAGATATCAACATAAATAGAGTTCAAATCATTTCTGGTTCTTTCAACGGGTCAAGTCACCACCTTGACTCAATATACACACACATTCACCAAGATTTGTAAAATTTCTGGACATAGTTTAAGTAGCACCTCCCAACTGTCCATGACCGTGGACACGACTATTCGAATAGTTCTACACTCTGCAAAGGTAGCACACTTTACCCACAAGATCCGGGAAGCTTTCGTGTCATCCACGATTCCGCAGTACCTCAAGTACTCGGGGGAAGCACCCGGTCATTACCTTTCCCTAGACGACACTAACATAGGGTGCACTCGTTGGTGCACAACCCTCGTGTACAAATGAAAGTTCGAGGGACTTGCCCTTTTTACATTGTTACGCATACACGAAGGGACAAACGGTGTGTCCGGTGCACTGTAAAAATAGTCATGGTCGCCTAACCAAGCACGACCCCGTCCCGGGAGTGACCTCAAGTCCCCCCCCCCGTCACTAGTAATGTGGGCACCATGCTAGTATCAGCCTAAGTAGTCAATAATGCCCCGTCCCATAAGGGGTAGAGTGGTTGCACATGTTTGGTTGGGACGGTAATCACACATAAATCTAATCCATCATTTTACCCACACACGAGAACTCTCTTTGGTACACCACTTCTTCCTCAAGTGGTGGCCTTATTACAACATCACCCTCGGGCATTAGGGGCACCCGATGGGGTTTTCGAAAGAATGCAACCACAAAGGGTTCATGGTACATATGCAACATCATGCATTAACAACTAATCTTTTGACATATGCATCTATGCACAAGGTAAAGTTATGAGTAGCGGTATGCACCATGTGGTGGTTCCCAACAAGTTTACTACCGTCATATTTCATCATCATGCAATCGGAAAAGGGTACCGATGAACAAGAGGGGTGTCATGGTCAAATGGTTGCTTGACTGGATTGGCTTGGTCTTCAAAGTCTTCAAATCTTTCTCCTTCTTCTTCTTCAGCAACTTCGTCAAATACGGTATCTAATAATCGCAAGATAATACAAAGAAATAAGACAATAATAAAAACAGAAAAATCAAAGTGCTCAGAAAAATTTCAACTTATTTTTATAAAATACTAGAAGGAAAACTAAGAGGGCAAAAATTCTTAGTTTGGGATTTGGAGTGCGAGAATGGAGTGAATAGATTTTTGAACAGAGGTTTTAATGTTCAAATTTAAATTTAAATTTGAACAGTACAGAAAAGGTTCATGAATATGTGTGAAAGCTATATCATTAAATAGGATAGCATATTACAAGTTTTTAGGAGTTGGAATAAATTAATTTGGATGACTATTTTATCCTATAGATTTATTTGAAAATCTACAGAAAACAAAAAGAAAAAGGGCCACTGTGCAACTGGGCCAGAATGGCCCCAGTGCACAGGCCCAGAGGGTTTGCGGCCCGGGCGAGCCGAGCGGCGCGCGCGCGTCAGGTTTAAACCTGACGGGCGAGGCCCAGTGGCCAGTGGGAGAGAGTGGAGGCGAGATGGATGGGAGGCTGACAGGCGGGGCCCACCTATCATCCCTAACCCCCGTCCAGAGGGCCGGCGAGCTCACCGTCGGCGATTCAGGGCACGACAGGGCGAGCTGAGGGCAGGGACGGAGTCAGCGTGAAGTCGCCATTCGAGTGGTGGTGGAGGCAGTCGCCGGAGCGGCCGGGTTTGCCGGCGACGAGGTTGCACGACGGAGGAGCGTCGGGCGGTGGCTGCTTAGGTCGTTTCCGACTGCAACAGAGAGGGGAAAGAGAGGGGAAATGATCAGTGGGGCTTGGCGCTTCCAGATCGAGTGATAGTGGAGGCGGAGGAGGCGTGTACCCCCTGGTTCGACGGTGACCCGAGGCGGCGGGGCTCCGGTCGATCCCGAGCACAGAAGCCCCTAGAGGGCTAGGGAGAGATGTGGGAGAGTTCTAGGAGGCGAGTGGGGGAGGTTGGTGCTGCTGGAGCTGCCGGGGGCCTGCATATATAGCCGGGCGTCGGTCCACCGTGGACTTGTGCACCGACGAAGTCACGGGCGCGACCAGAAGCCGTGAAAGCGCTCGTGGGAGTGTCGAGGCTGATCGTGGACGAGGTCCACATCTAGAGGAGGGAAGGAAAAGAGCGGGGGAAGGCTCTAGAGGCTCGCGCGTGTGAGGCCGAAGAGTGGAGCTCGCGGGCGGCCGGCGCGCGTGTGAGGGAAGCCATAGGAGGGAGAAGGAGGAGGGGGACAGGGCCGTGGCGTGTCGTGGACATCGAGGCGCCTCGGCTGGCGCGAGGGGGAGGCTGGAGGTGGTCGGAGGCGCTGGGTCAGGAGCGGCTACAGTGCCAGAGCGCATTGTTGCGTGCTCTAGAGCGCGCAAATGGCCGGCATGGCATTGTTTATGCCCTGTGGCCGTGGCCACTAGTGTCTAGGGGATAAGGGAGGTAATAAAACAACCAGGAACTTGCATTGGATGCTCTCGAGGGCTTCTAGAAGGAGAGGATTGAGAATGAAGGGTGAAAATGGCTGTCCAGAGATGTAAATGGGGTTTTACCCCCCCTCAATCATTGAGCTCGTGGTGCAACCATTGCTGCTGGAGGTAGAAGGGGTCTTGGGGGTGCTGTGGTAAGAACTGGAGGCAAGGGGAAACAATGGAAGAGGTTAAGACAAGGGTTTTGGTAAAATAACAAAAGGTGTTTGATGATGTTTTGAGCAAGTAAATGGGTTTCATTAGGCATGAGACTCCACAGGATGAAATGGCACATATATATAGGCCCTTTCACCAAATTAGAGCTCATTTGGGCAATGTTGCCAATGCAACTTTTGTAAACCCTAGAAATTAACAGAAATGGATTTTCCAAGATTAAGTTAAGCAAATCATCCCTTCTTGATGCACCACTTGGTGTAGTGTCATCATTTGGGGTTGTGGTCTTGTCCACCAAATTTGGGGTCACAAGTAAAAAGTTGGTAATGAAAAGTTGTTCAAATTTGAATCTGACCAGAAATGATTTGGGGGCACTCTGATCAAGTTACTCTTCTCCAAAACTTGTGCCATTTCGTCTAGATGCATAAATAGACCATTTGAGAATGTGTACCAAGTTTGAGAGCATTTGGACAAGTTTGGCAATGTAAAGTTGCTCAAACTTCAAAATGGACAGAAATGGTTTTGAGGGGATTTGATGATGTTTTCTTGCTCCCCAAGGCATGAGGGTTGGCAAGATCATCAAATATGTCATATCTGACACGATAGAATTTCCCTGGAATTTTTAGAGAATATTTCCTTTGTAAATATTTCAAACGCTTGAAATATCCAGAAAGGGTTTCTGAGGGATTTGCCCAATATTTGGAACATGACCAAGTGTTGAAATTCTTATATATGGACAATATATGTCCTAAGAGTCTCTCTGAATTTGGCAAATATTTTTGAAATAGTTAAATAATTTTTACCTATTAAAGACCATTTCTGGCCTTAAGAAAAAGCCTTTAAATAAAATAGGAAAATAACTTTTAAAATTATACTTTTGTGGTTTTTGGGAGTTCTATACCTAATAGGATTCAAATATACCTTTCCAAGGATTTTTATCACCCTAAATTAAGTACTTGCAGTGCAAATCTCAATTCAGGGGTTTTTGGAAAACTAATTTTCGAAAATACTATTTGGCCAAAATATTTGTATAAGAATATACTATACTGTTCTATACACTTGGTATGATCATTGGGCAGAAGTTTGTGGTAAGGAGATGAAGTATAGAAGGTGAGGCTATGTTGACTTTCAAAGAGCACTTGAAATCAGAGAGAGAAAAACTTGATTCCAAATAAAAGCCAAATGATGCCAAAAAAATTTGTTGGTCCAAATTTTCATGCTTTATTAATGCAATAAACATGTTACAAAATGCAGGGTGTGACAGACCTACCCCCCTTACAAGAATCTCGTCCCCGAGATTCCTAAACTAGCCTTTAAAAGAGATAGGGTTACTCGGATCTAAGATAGTCTTCACGTTCCCAACTTGCTTCTGCTTCCGTGTGGTTCCTCCACTAGACCTTGAAGTACTTGATGGTGCGGCTTCGCGTCCGTCGCTCTGCTTCATCCAGAATGCGAATGGGCCTCTCGTGGTAGGTCAAATCAGGCTGAAGGTCAATGGCTTGGTGATCGACATCCTTGTAGAGATCAGGCTTCTCCGGAACTTGGAGACACTTCTGGAGTTGTGACACGTGGAATGCGTTGTGCACATCGGATAGCTCTGGTGGTAGTTCCAACTGGTAAGCCACTTCTCCTCATCGTGCAGTGATCTCAAAGGGGCCAATGAACCTTGGTGCGAGCTTCCCCTTAACGTGGAAACATTTGGTTCCCTTCAGAGGAGTTACTCGCAGGTACACATGGTCTCCAACACGGAAACTCATATCTCGGCGACGTGAATCGGCGTAGATCTTTTGTCTCGACTTGGCGGCCTTCAAACGTTCTCTGACTAGTTGGACTTGCTCTTCTGCTTCACGGAAAATATCTGGTCCAAAGACTAGCCCTTCTCTAGTTTCTGACCAGTTGAGGGGTGTGCGACACTTGCGTCCGTACAACACCTCAAATGGTGCCATCTGAAGGCTCGACTGATAACTGTTGTTATAGGAGAACTCGGCAAATGGGAGGCAATCTTCCCACTTGGCTCCATATGCTAAGACACATGCTCGGAGCATGTCTTCGAGTATTTGGTTTACTCGCTCCGTCTGTCCTCCAGTTTGCGGGTGGAAAGCCGTGCTGAAAGACAACTTGGTTCCCAAGGCTTCTTGGAACTTCTTCCAGAACCTTGAGGTAAACTGGGTTCCTCGATCTGACACAATCTCCTTAGGAACACCATGAAGGCTTACGATTCTGTCGATGTAGAGAGTTGCCAACTGGTTGCCATCATAGGTGGTCTTGACAGGAATGAAATGGGCTACCTTGGTCAAATGGTCGACTATGACCCAGATGGAGTCGTGTCCTTTATTCGACCTTGGTAATCCAGTGATGAAGTCCATTCTGACTTTATCCCACTTCCACTTAGGAACCTTGAGTGGTTGGAGCAATCCAGCGGGTCGCTGATATTCAGCCTTGACCCTTTGGCACACATCACACTTTGCAATATAGGTGGCAATCTCTCTTTTCATCCCGTGCCACCAAAATATTTCCTTCAAGTCTTGATACACCTTGGTTCCTCCGTGGTGGATGGAATACAGAGTGTCGTGGGCTTCTTGCAAGATCAAATTCTTCAACTCCATCTTGTTTGGTACGCAGATGTGGCCTTTGTACCAAACAATCCCGTGCTCGTCCTCGGAGAATCCTGGGGCCTTGCCTAGCTTCATCTTCTTCTTGATGCCTTCAATGCTTGCGTGCCCACCTTGTGCTTCCTTGACTTCATCCATCAGGGTTGGTTTGACTTCCAGATGGTCTAGAAATCCATGGGTGACCAATTCCAAGCTGAATTGTTCTAGCTCTTCAAACAGGGCTGGCGGCTTTCTTTGAATTATGGCATTCAGGGAGCAAGCCTTTCTGCTTAAGGCATCGGCTACCACGTTAGCCTTTCCGGGGTGATATTGAACACTGAGGTCATAATCCTTGATTAGTTCCAACCATATTTGTTGCCTCATGTTCAATTCCTTCTGGGTCAAAATATACTTCAGACTTTTGTGGTCTGTGTATATCTCACACCGTTTCCCTAGGAGGCAATGCCGCCATGTCTTCAAGGCATGAACTACTGCTGCTAACTCAAGATCGTGAGTAGCATAGTTCTCTTCATGAGGTCATAGCTGCCTTGAGAGGTAAGCTATGACTCGTCCTTCTTGCATCAGAACGCTTCCCAATCCGGTTCGAGAGGCATCACAATATATCACGAACTCTTTGTGAATATCAGGTGTTGCTAGAACTGGGGCGGTGGTCAATCTCTTCTTGAGCACTTGGAATCTTTCTTCGCATTTTAGCGTCCATTCGAACTTCTTGTCCTTCTTCAGGAGCTGAGTCATTTGCCGGGCAATGCTAGAGAATCCTTCCACGAATCTGTGGTAATAGCCCACAAGTCCGAGGAAGCTTCTGACTTCCTTGAAGGTCGTTGGGGATTGCCATTGGGTCACAGCTTTGATCTTCGCGGGATCAACTGGCAATCCTTCCTAGGTCAAGACATGACCTAAGAATCCAACTTTATGCAGCCAAAACTCACATTTGCTGAATTTGGCATATAGTTGATGCTCTTGAAGCTTGTCTAGGACCATCTTCAAATGTTGCTCGTGCTCTTCCTCCGTCTTCGAGAAGACAAGAATGTCATCAATGAAGACAACAAAAAACTATTCCAAATATTCCATAGAGACTTTATTCATGAGATACATGAAGTAAGCTGGGGCATTGGTTAATCCAAAGGACATGACCGTGCACTCATACATGCCATATCTTATTACAAATGCCGTCTTCGGAATATCTTGGGGTCTGATCTTCAGCTGGTAGTATCCAGATCTGAGGTCGATCTTGGAGAACACCTTGGCTCCGTTGAGTTGATCAAACAGATCTTCAATCTTGGGAAGTGGATACTTGTTCTTGATTGTAACTTCATTGAGGGAACGGTAGTCAATGCATAAGCGGATGGTACCGTCCCTTTTTGCCACAAACAGAACAGGTGATCCCCAAGGGGAGGCACTAGGGCGGATAAATCTCTTCCTCAACTGCTCTTCCAGTTGCTTCTTCAACTCGGCTAATTCTTCCGCCCCCATTATATAAGGCTTCTTATAGATGGGTCCTGCCCCGGGCATGAGCTCGATGATGAACTCAATGTCACGGTCAGGGGGCATTCCCGGTAGCTCATCTGGAAAGACATCGGGATACTCGCATACTACTAGCACTTTCTCCAGTCCAACTTCAGACACACAGTTGACTTGAGTGGTTTGAGCAGAAGAGGAGTTGGAGGCAAACTTAACTTCGACTCCTTGGTCATTGGTCACAGTGACAGTCCGGTTGGCACAGTCTAATAAGCCTTGGTGCTTGCTGAGCCAATTTATGCCTAGGATCACATCCAAGCCTTGTGATCTCAGGATGATAAGGTCTGCTAGGAAATCTACCCCGTTAATGACGATACTGACTCCCTTACAGCCTATCTTGGCTCTCATCTCTGCTCCGGGGGTTTGTACCCCCATGGGGTTATTCAGGGGTGTAGGGTCATGCCACTTTTTAATTCAAATCTTTGAGTGACAAATGAATGCGTGGCTCCAGAATCAAACAAGACAGTTGCAGGTGCTGAGTTGAAAAGGAACGTACCCAGCACGACGTCAGGGTCTTCATGGGCTTCTTCTGCAGTGACGTGATTCACACGCCCCTTCCCATGGTTGGGTGGGTTGCGAGGAGCTTGGTTCCTTGGCGGCATCCCACGGCCTTGCCCTGGGTTCTGCGCATTGGGGCGCAGGGCATCGAGCTTCTTGTTGGGGCACACCCTTGAGATTTGTCATGACTGACCACATCCAAAGTAAGTGACTTGGTTTGGGTTATTGATCTTGTTGCCACCACTGCTATTGGGGTTGAATGCTGGCCTTGGTTGGCATACTGCTGAGGCTGATAGTTGGTGTGAGGTGCAGGAGCTCTTGGCGGCTGATAGGTTGGCTTGACCGGGGCTGGCTGCCACGGGCGAGGCTTCTGGTTACTGGAACTTCCCTTGCTGACCATCTTGCGCTTGCGAGTGTCTTTCAGAGCATGCCGCTTGTCTTCAAGCATGAGTGCTTTGTTCACCAGGTCAGGAAAGGTTGGGCAGTCACACACGACAAGCGAGTACTGCAGAGTCTGATTGAGGCCTTCCATGAAGCGCTCCCTTTTTGCAGCATCTGTGCTGACATCTTCAGGGGCATACCTTGACTGAACATTGAACTTCTGCATGTACTCCTTGACAGTGCCACTTCCTTGCTTCAGGGCTCGAAACTCACGCTTCTTGATAGCCATGATTCCGGAAGGAATATGGGCCTTGCGGAATTCTGCTTTGAAGTTATTCCAAGTGATGTCTTGCCCAACATGCATGACCTTGAATCCATCCCACCAAGCTCTAGCAGTCCCCCCGAGGCAGTGGGCAGCATAAGCCACCTTCTCGCTGTCTTCGGTGCAGCCAAATAGTTCCAGCAAGTCCTTAATGGTGCGGGCCCAGTCGTTTGCATCCAGGGGTTCAGCAGTCTCGATGAAGGTTGGTGGTGCATGCTTCTTGAACTCTGCCAACGTGGAACGTCCATTGCCATTCCCCGCCGGCTGGCGGTTGTTGGTGACGGCTTGAGCAATCATCTGGAGGCCTGCGGTGTTGGCTTGGCGTTCCTCTTGGAAGGCTTGGAGAAGCTGAGCCATGTCCATGATCGGGGGAGGTGGTGGTGGAGCTTGGTCGTGGGTTTGGTCCTGGCTGGCCTCTGCTTGGGCGGATGCTCAGGCTTCGGGCTGCCGGGTAGAGGTACCAGTACGAGTTACAATAGGCATCCTGTTGGAGCGGTAAAGGTCTTATGATTTGGAATGAAGAGGGAAAGCAATAAAGATGGGTACCTAGTAAGGGGGTGGGTGTGACACTAATCATTTTCATGCAAGGGCCAAAAGGGCCAAACACATTCATTAAAATTCCAAATGGGTGATGTAGTCATTTACACATTCCCGAAGGGAAGATACAACTTACATCCAAACACAACAAAAGCAAACACCAGATGGCTTCATATGAACCATACAAGGAGTCGACTTCGCATAGTGGTTACATGACCTATCCTACCGTAGAGGTCACGAGCTGGCATATCCGAGTTGCGAATAATGCCTAAGTGGTGGAATGCTCGGTCGTGTATTCTGGCTCTTCTGGGTCTTCCTCCTTGTCTTCATCTGTCTGGGCTCCCCTATCACTTGAGGGTGTGGGGGAGTGGAGGAGTTGGACACGGCGTTGTTTTGCCAGTGGTGCAGGGAAAAGCTTGCGAAATTCCCTCGCCGTCATACGGCGTCGCTGGGGTGGTTCTTCATCCCTTGGAAGATACATCTCCTGAGGGCCCTCCGCCTCGATACACGACAGCGGGTTCCCCAGGAGGCGCACCTTCCTTCTTGATCATATCCGCCTTCTATTGTGCTCGTCGGAGAAGTGCCTTGGTCTTGTGGACTTCTTCTCGGAGCTTCATCGATTCAGAGGCCAAATCTTGTGCCAAGCTGTCGGCACAAAGGCTGAAGTAGGTCTGGAATCGAAGTGGAAGTCCTTCCTTTAGTGGAGGGGCTCTTGCGCTGCTTTCATCTTCACCTTCCTTCTGGTAAGGCAAGAAGCAGGTTGTCATCTTGGCTGCCATCTCCGGAAGAAGTTCTTGGAGGTGGGTTAGTGCCTTAAGTGCAGCTACCTCGATAGCGAGGGGTTGTGTTGCCATGTGGGGTCCCTCGAAGAACCAACTTGTGGCAGGATCGTTTGCCTTCACGATTACTTCCACATGGTACTCCATGTTGGTGTCGCTAACCCAATGCTCATGGTAGGTGAGGATGGGTGCTCGATGAAACTGGCACTCCTGGAGGCTATCCTCGAGAAGCAAGGGGAACCCAGTGGTCAGGAGCTCTTCAGGTACAGCGGCGATCTACAAAAATTGAATGGGAGAGGTTAATAAGCTGATGTTATCTCAGGTTTGGTAAGGTTTAGAAAAGAAGAGAGGTTCAGAAGGTTTATAAAAAGGGTCTCATCCTAACTAACGCCCATGCTAACTAAGGCTTCCTACAGTCAGGATGG
This sequence comes from Secale cereale, assembly GCA_902687465.1. NCBI lineage: Eukaryota > Viridiplantae > Streptophyta > Magnoliopsida > Poales > Poaceae > Secale > Secale cereale. The sequence goes on along the minus strand of LR738711.1, from coordinate 400,452,957 downwards.
CTCTGATACCAGCTCTGCGGGGACCCCGACTTACGAGTCGAGATCACCGAATGCACATGTATAGTGGAACCAGAGATCAATGCTCACTGAACACACAGAAGCTGAATAACAAGAGTCTTACATCCATACATACCGTCTTACACAAATTATGACCATTATGGCCAAGTCTTACATGGATAAAGCCTCACGGGCTGAATAGCAAATAAACTCGAATAGCGGAAGTCTTCGTAGATAAGTAGAACCCATGCCATCTGCCTTAACCCTACAGGCATTCTGACTGGTAAAGCGTCCTAGTTCGCATGTTCGTCTCCATAGAGTTCTTCTTCAAATTCCTGCTCCTCCATGCCTGGCCAATTAAATAACCAGTGGCAAGCCAATGAGTACTTTGACTGTACTCACAAGCAACCCATGATTTGGTTCAAGGTAACAATGCAAGTCGTACAACTAATAAGCAACCTAGCTACAAGATAGATAAGATATTCGACCATTTGTGAGACATGCATCAATGTACTTGGGTAACCTCGAGGACAGGTTACATATATCAACATAAATAGAGTTCAAATCATTTCTGGTTCTTTCAACGGGTCAAGTCACCTCCTTGACTCAATATACACACACATTCACTAAGATTTGTAAAATTTCTCGACATAGTTTAAGTAGCACCTCCCAACTGTCCATGACCGTCGACACGGCTATTCGAATAGTTCTACACTCTGCAAAGGTAGCACACTTTACCCACAAGATCCGGGAAGCTTTCGTGTCATCCACGATTCCGCAGTACCTCAAGTACTCGGGGGAAGCACCCGGTCATTACCTTTCCCTAGACGACACTAACATAGGGTGCACTCGTTGGTGCACAACCCTCGTGTACAAATGAAAGTTCGAGGGACTTGCCCTTTTTACATTGTTACGCATACACGAAGGGACAAACGGTGTGTCCGGTGCACTGTAAAAATAGTCATGGTCGCCTAACCAAGCACGACCCCGTCCCGGGAGTGACCTCAAGTCCCCCCCATCACTAGTAATGTGGGCACCATGCTAGTATCAGCCTAAGTAGTCAATAATGCCCCGTCCCATAAGGGGTAGAGTGGTTGCACATGTTTGGTTGGGACAGTAATCACACATAAATCTAATCCATCATTTTACCCACACACGAGAACTCTCTTTGGTACACCACTTCTTCCTCAAGTGGTGGCCTTATTACAACATCACCCTCGGGCATTAGGGGCACCCGATGGGGTTTTCGAAAGAATGCAACCACAAAGGGTTCATGGTACATATGCAACATCATGCATTAACAACTAATCTTTTGACATATGCATCTATGCACAAGGTAAAGTTATGAGTAGCGGTATGCACCATGTGGTGGTTCCCAACAAGTTTACTACCGTCATATTTCATCATCATGCAATCGGAAAAGGGTACCGATGAACAAGAGGGGTGTCATGGTCAAAGGGTTGCTTGCCTGGATTGGCTTGGTCTTCAAAGTCTTCAAATCTTTCTCCTTCTTCTTCTTCAGCAACTTCGTCAAATAAGGTATCTAATAATCGCAAGATAATACAGAGAAATAAGACAATAATAAAAACTGAAAAATTAAAGTGCTCAGAAAAATGTCAACTTATTTTTATAAAATACTAGAAGGAAAACTAAGAGGGCAAAAATTCTTAGTTTGGGATTTGGAGTGCGAGAATGGAGTGAATGGATTTTTGAACAGAGGTTTTAATGTTCAAATTTAAATTTAAATTTGAACAGTACAGAAAAGGTTCATGAATATGTGTGAAAGCTATATCATTAAATAGGTTAGAATATTACAAGTTTTTAGGAGTTGGAATAAATTAATTTGGATGACTATTTTATCCTGTAGATTTATTTGAAAATCTACATAAAACAAAAAGAAAAAGGGCCACTATGCAACTGGGCCAGAATGGCCCCAGTGCACAGGCCAAGAGGGTTTGTGGCCCGGGCGAGCCGAGCGGCGCGCGCGCGTCAGGTTTAAACCTGACGGGCGAGGCCCAGTGGCCAGTGGGAGAGAGGGGAGGCGAGATGGATGGGAGGCTGACAGGCGGGGCCCACCTATCATCCCTAACCCCCGTCCAGAGGGCCGGCGAGCTCACCGTCGGCGATTCAGGGCACGACAGGGCGAGCTGAGGGCAGGGATGGAGTCAGTGTGAAGTCGCCATTCGAGGGGTGGTGGAGGCAGTCGCCGGAGCGGCCGGGTTTGCCGGCGACGAGGTTGCACGACGGAGGAGCGTCGGGCGGTGGCTGCTTAGGTCGTTTCCGACTGCAACAGAGAGGGGAAATGATCAGTGGGGCTTGGCGGTTCCAGATCGAGTGATAGTGGAGGCGGAGGAGGCGTGTACCCCCTGGTTCGACGGTGACCCGAGGCGGTGGGGCTCCGGTCGATCCCAAGCATAGAAGCCTGTAGAGGGCTAGGGAGAGACGTGGGAGAGTTCTAGGAGGCGAGTGGGGGAGGTTGGTGCTGTTGGAGCGGTCGAGGGCCTGCATATATAGTCGGGCGTCGGTCCATCGTGGACATGTGCGCCGGCGAGGTCACGGGCGCGGCCAGAGGCCGTGAAAGCGCTCGTGGGAGTGTCCAGGCTGATCGTGGACGAGGTCCACGTCTCGAGGAGGGAAGGGAAAGAGCGGGGGAAGGCTCCAGAGGCTCGCGCGTGTGAGGCCGAAGAGTGGAGCTCGCAGCGGTCGACGCGCGTATGAGGGAAGCCATAAGAGGGAGAAGTAGGAGGGGGACATGGCCGTGGCGTGTTGCGGATGTCGAGGCGCCTCGGCTGGCGCGAGGGGGAGGCTCGAGGTGGTCGGAGGCGCTAGGTCAGGAGCGGCTACAGTGCCAGAGCGCTCTTTAGCGTGCTCCAGAGCGCGCAAATGGTCGGCATGGCATTGTTTATGCTCTGTGGCCGTGGCCACCAATGTCTAGGGGATAAGGGAGGTAATAAACAACCAGGAACTTGCATTGGATGCTCTGGAGGGCTTCTAGAAGGAGAGAGGATTGAGAAAGAAGGGTGAAAATGGCTGTCCAGAGATGTATATGGGGTTTTACCCCCCACCCTCAATCATTGAGCTCGTGGTGCAGCCATTGTTGCTAGAGGTAGAAGGGGTCTTGGGGGTGCTGTGGTAAGAACTGGAGGCAAGGGGAAACGGTGGAAGAGCTTAAGACAAGGGTTTTTGTAAAATAACAGAAGGTGTTTGATGATGTTTTGGGCAAGTAAATGGGTTTCATTAGGCATGAGACTCCACAGGATGAAATAGCACATATATTTAGGCCCTTTCACCAAATTAGAGCTCATTTGGGCAAAGTTGCCAATGCAACTTTTGTAAACCCTAAAAATCAACAAAAATGGATTTTCCAAGATTAAATTTAAGCAAATCATCCCTTCTTGATGCACCACCTGGTGTAGTGTCGTCATTTGGGGTTGTGGGCTTGTCCACCAAATTTGGGGTCACGAGTAAAAAGTTGGTAATGAAAAGTTGTTCAAATTTGAATCTGAACAGAAATGATTTTGGGGCACTCTGATCAAGTTACTCTTCTCCAAAACTTGTGCCATTTGGTCTAGATTCATAAATAGACCATTTGAGCATGTGTACCAAGTTCGAGAGCATTTGGACAAGTTTGGCAATGTAAAGTTGCTCAAAGTTCAAAATGGACAGAAATGGTTTTGAGGGGATTTGATGATGTTTTCTTTCTCCCCAAGGCATGAGGCTTGGCAAGATCATCAAATATGTCATATCTGACATGATAGAATTTCCCTGGAATCTTTAGAGAATATTTGCTTTGTAAATATTTCAAAAGCTTGAAATATCCAGAAAGGGTCTCTGAGGGATTTGCCCAATATTTTGAACATGACCAAGTGTTGAAATTCTTATATATGGACAATATATGTCCTAAGAGTCTCTCTGAATTTTGGCAAATATTTTTGAAATAGTTAAATAAATTTTACCTATTAATGACCATTTCTGGCCTTAAAAAAAGCCTTTAAATAAAGGGATAATTGATTTTATGCCCCTAGTTGGTTCACACTCGGCAGGTTTACCCCTAGTTTCCGAAAACACTTGTTCCTGCCCAAACCACTTTGCTCCTCTTATGCTTTTGCCCTTTGACCGTTTGACCATCACTTTGAAAACTTCATAAAAAATTCATACTAACACAGAAAAATTCAAATAAGATATCAATATGTTCAGAAAAGAATCACCTATATGTGCATGGCATTTTCATTCATGAAAAAAGTGTTGTCCAGTCCCCATCTCAGTTTGACCATTTGCATTCATGGGGACTAGCCAACACTTTTTCCATGAATGCAAATGACATGCACATATAGGTGATGCTTTTTTGAACATTTAGATATCTTATTTGAATTATTCGGAGTTAGTATGAATTTTTTATGAAGTTTTCAAAGTGATGATCAAATGGTCAAAGGGCAAAAGCATAAGAGGAGCAAAGAGGTTTGGGCAGGAACAAGTGTTTTCGGAAACTAGGGGTAAACCTGCCGAGTGGGACACAACTAAGGGCACCAAATTAATTATCCCTTAAATAAAATAGGAAAATAACTTTTAAAATTATACTTTTGTGGTTTTTGGGAGTCCTTTACCTAATAGGATTCAAATATACCTTTCCAAGGATTTTTATCACCCTAAATTAAGTACTTGCAGTGCAAATCTCAATTCAGGGGTTTTTGGAAAACTAATTTTTGAAAATACTATTTAGCCAAAATATTTTTATAAGAATATACTATATTGTTCTATACACTTGGTATGATCATTGGGCAGAAGTTTGGGGTAAGGAGATGAAGTATAGAAGGTGAGGCTATGTTGACTTTCAAAGAGCACTTGAAATCAGAGAGAGAAAAACTTAATTCCAAATAAAAGCCAAATGATGCCAAAAAAATTGTTGCTCCAAATTTTCATGCTTTATTAATGCAATAACCATGTTACAAAATGCAGGGTGTGACAGACGAGGGTCAGTGAGCTTCGCGCTAAGCCACCTATCGCTCGACTCGGGCATCGCTGTCGGCATCGCCAGCCAAGGATGGGAGCACTTGGCGTCCACGAGGACCCACTTGTTCCTGAAATTCTCGGCCTTCTTCCCGGCCTTCGAGATCGCGTTGGCCCCATTCGCCGCGACGAAATATGCAGTCCTAGAACAAAGTGTGCCCTTGTTCCGGCATCACCCCAACAAATGCTTTGCAGTAGAAGTCAAAGATCGACCGGAGGAGGACGGAATTGGGATGAAGATGAAGGGCATGTAGCTTATAGTGGCTAAGGACAGAGAAAAAGAAATCAGAGAAAGGAGGGACAAGCCCCGCAACAACACTGCTCATAAAGAGGGGATAGAAGGTACTCTTGGAGTCCTCCAGCTCGGCGGAGGCGGCTCGAACCGCAGTCTTCCCCTTCTCGTTGGTGTCCTCCGCCGTCATGAGGAGCACGGCGGCATGGTTCGTCTTCGAGACGATGGGCGCCCACAAGGTCGGCTCGTACCAGCGGATGGAGCAACGGCCTTTGACTTGCCGGACGCCATTAGCTGCGAGCTCGGAGGAGAGACGACAGAGATCTGGAGTCTTGTGGAGGAGAGAAACAAGAAAGGGGATCTGGAGCAAGGCAATGGCTAGCAATGAAGGCACAACAGCACACACTTGCCTTTTTGTCAGCCATGCAGCTGCCGAGGCGGCATGGGGAGTGCAGACGCCCACGTCCAATCAATCGCCACGCGTAAGTCAAGGCCACATTCTTTTTGGGGCCCGCAGTGCTCCGCACTTGACCCTTGGCTTCACCGCAAAGCCAAGCCCGAGCACACCTTGGGCCCGGGGGCTACTGTCGGCATTCTGGGAACGGGGGTACCCAGACTTGCCTGCTTGCAGCCTAGGGCGTGGCTCATCAGGCAGCCTGGTATGGACCAATCCCTTCAGCAACCACTCAAGACCCTCACGAGGGGCCGAGCCTCGCGAGACGGATGACGCAAGACCTCCCATGGGGCGGCCTCACTAGGCTGGCTCCTGAGGAGCGGAGATATGAAGGCAAGGGGCACCTCCTGAGGTCCTCGTGACATGAGTAGTGACGACCAAGGCCAGGCGGGCACCAGCGAGCGCATGGTGCCAGTTTCCTCTTTGGTTCTAAAGGAGCAGGCGCAGGCGAGCAGTCCCAAGGCGTCAGGAAAAGGTTTCCATATCAGTGCAACAAGACCAAGACCAGCAGGACGGCAGAGCGGAGGTCATTGCGGAGCCCACGGCGGCGTCACCACCAGAGCCTTTGGCAGGCGAAGACCACCTTTTGTCAGGATAGCATGTACTATCTGTCCCCCTTCAAATTTGGCTGTCATGGGATCCCTTCCTGCTCGATATTTGGGAAGAGGACACGGGCCACTATTAATAGGACTAGCCACCGCCATTGGGATCATCTCATCCTGTGTTGATCAGATAGAAGGCCACACACTCACAAGCTCACTCGAGCACCAGAATACCTCTCCTCAGGAGGCAGTTCACTCCTGTACTAGTTCTTCCTCAGCCTACAAGGCAATCTGCCACACCACACTGGATTAGGGTATTACACCACAACGATGGCCCGAACCAGTATAAACCTTGTGTCCCTTGTTCTTTGGATCTGACGAGCTAGGCCTAGGGATCGGCAAGTAGACGAGCTAGGGCGGGAGGAGAGATCTTCGTGCACACCCCAAAGGTCGAACCACAAGGGTTTTGCCGGAACCCAAGATCCGACAAAGATATCTATGCAAAGGCGCACCTCATGAGGTTCACATGATGTGAGCCATGACGACCAAGGCTAGGCGGGCGCCAGCGGGCGTAGTGTACTAGTTTCCCCTTTGGTGCTAAGGGGGCAAGCGTCGGCGCGGAGTCCCGAGGAATCAGGAAAAGGTTTCCATATCAGTGCAACAAGACCAAGAGCTGTCAAGATGGCAGAATGGAGGTCATCGTGGAGCCCGGCGCGACGTCACCACCAGAGCCTTTGGCAGGCGAAGACTACTTTTCTCAGGATAACTTGTACTAGCTGTTCCCCTTCAAATTTGGCCGTTGTGGGATCCCTTCCCGCCGATATTTGGGAAGAGGACCAAGGCCACTATAAATAGGACCTAGCAACCACCATGGAGGGGGACGATCGAGCCAAGAGAGAGAGAGAGAGATATCCATTCCACCCTACACATACCACATGCTCATTCGAGCCCAAGAACACCTCTCCTCCGGAGGCTGTTTGTCCATTGTACTAGTTCATCCTCAGCCCCACGAGGCAATCCACCACACACACACTGGAGTAGGGTATTACACCGCAAGGTGGCCCGAACTAGTATAATCCTCTGCGTCCCTTGTTCTTTGAGTTCGTCGAGCTAGGTTGTGGAATCATAGGGCGAGCGCGCTGGGGAGAGAGTGTTCTTCGTGCGCACCGTGGAGTTCAAACCTCTCAAGGGTTTGCGGAGCCCGAAATCCGACATCGCTTTATGGAACGTGGGTGTCTCCACTTTCCGACGTAGCCTCGACAACCGTTCGACTTGACGAATGCCTGCCGCATGCAGAAAAATCATCATTACCTAGAATCGTGGGAGGCCGGCGGTTGGCCTCCCTCTAGCTATAAATGGGGGGGGGGGGCTAATTCCCCTGCTTATCTCAATCTTCTCACTGCTTGCTCCTCCTTCTTCTTCCTCGCCCCACCGTCTTGTCATAGTGTCCATGGCACCGACGAGGAGGTTCTCCGCCGTAGAGAAGGGAAAGGCCCCTCAGGTGGAACCCAAACTGCTCCCACCAAAGAGGAGGCCGGAGAGCTCTCGCGAGGTCTCCACGAAGCTGGTGGCAATGCGGCCTTGGCTCGAACAGCCTCCACCGGGCTACCCAATACCTGTGTACACCTGCGCGCAGAGCCCCATTCCCATGAGTAGCGGCCGTCGTCGCGAGGAGCGGGGCCGTGGCGGAGGCAGTGTTGCCACCCTACTCACGGACTCACGCCAAGGGCACAACCCGTGAGTTCGTGGTGTGGGCGGCCATGCCACCACACACATGGATTCGGCTTCCGCGGTTCTTCGCAGGGGAGGTGCCGCCGCTGGAGCCCGTTGAGTTATGGCTGCAACACGCCGAGTGCTGCAGCCAAGGTTCTAAATCAAAAGTCATGGTCATCAACTCCAGCGACGTCTTCATGACTCGTGGATGGGGCAAGGTCGCCCGCGCCTACCGCTCGGAGGGGGCTCTTGCCATCCACTTCGAGTACGATGGAGCTTCGACACTCTCCTTCAAGGTCTTTGGTGAGGGCGCCCGACGCCTAGAGTGCTGCCCCAGGGGAGGCAGCTAGAATAGTGAGACCATGGGCAGTTAACTTGCCCTTGGCCTTGTCTGGACTCCTCCGGCAGCAGCAGTACTTCATCGGACTCTAGTAGCGATGCTTGCTACGAGCCGCCAAGCCGCCGTACTCGGACTGCGGCAGATCATCCCAGCGCCTCCGGTGATGTCAATGGATCCGCGGCTCTTCAGGGGTTTTTCTTCCTTTTTATTCCTGCACTAACCATGATGAGCCCCGTGGGGGTATGTAAAAAATGTGATGATTTTTCCTTAATGTTTTTATTCCCGAAACGGTGTTGCGATCGCATCTCCCGCCTTGGCACGATTCCCTCTTTCGTTCTTGCGGTAGCTTAGTGCTCTACGTCAACAGGACCCAGTCCCAGGCAAGATTCATCCACCGCTGGTATGCTAGGTCGTGATGCCATGGTCTTGGCCAGGAGGTGAGCGGCCCGAGGTCTGGTAAGAGCCCCCGAGGCGCGAAGCTCAGCGGGTCCCCTTTGACGCGCAATCGACTTCCGACAGACCAAAAGGGAGGCACCCTTGCCTGGGCGAGATTGCGAGTGTCATAGCACTAGTCATAATGTTCAGGCCTACGTGTATGGGGTGACTTATCTTGGCGAGCCCGTGGTGATTCCTTTGTTGCGAAGGCAGCTTTTGGTGCAACGCCTAGCCGTGCCCTGGCTTCGGTGGAACTTCCAGGCCTGCACCAACTCCTTCTTCCTCACTCATCTAGGTGCTCTACGTCCCCATGTCCCGACTCTCGAGCGAGGCTCCGCCTCCACTGGTATGCCAGGTTGTGATGTCGTGGTCAAGGCCAGGTGGTGAGGTCTCGAGAGCCAGTAGGTGTCCCCGAGGCACGTTGCTCAGGGCCTCCCCCTTTAACGTGCAGGTGATTCTGCTTGAAAAAGGAGTGGCTAGCCTTGTGAGGGGTTGCAACTCGAGGTGCTAGCGAGGTCGCCCATGATCCCGACTCCGGAGGTCCCTACGAGTTAGCCGAAGAGAGAAACATAGTTGTTCTTGCTGTCCTGCCGGTCATCTTTCCGCAAGAAGACGAAGGCACTGAGGACCTGGTGAGGTGATGTGCGCGGGGCTGGCCATGAGACAGAGCTCGGTTCCTAAAATTTATTAGCACTGTAGGGATGGACCCGAGCACAAGCACCGTGCCGACAGCCCCCATTGTGGGGTGAGCAATAGGTGGGTTAGCAATGTGCAAGGGCCGCGAGGGGCAGCTCCACAGGCAACGAAACAACAAAGGCAACGTTGGATAACCATGATAACATAGGCATGCATACCGGTCTTGAGTACATAAACCAAAACAGCACTGCCACGTGGCTGGCCCTGGAAGTTTGAGGATAATGAAGCCCGAGGGGCGCCCTCAATTGAATAAACCAAAAAGTCACCTGGCACTGTCGTTGAAGAAGAGTTGGGGCAGCTGAAGATGCGCGCCGAAGATGTCTCTGCTCATGAGTCGTCTGGCTCCTGGGTCTCGTGAGGCTCGTGAAGGATCGACACCTCCTCCGTCAGGATCTCCTGGCGCCTGGCCTCGTGAGCTTCCAGGATGCCCCACATGTGGCGCTGGTGCAATGCAGCCGCGTTCGGCAGGCCGAAGGGCATGTGAACATAGCTATGAGGGGGCGCTCCACACCGGCCGATGCGGGACGTCAAGAATAGCTCCTGAGAAGCATATCTGATGAGCCCTGGGATGTTGACGCAGATGCGCAGCTCGCCACCCACGTCCGAGGCGGCAACTGCACTGGGTTGCATGATACGACGCTAGGAACGCATGGCCCTCACCTCCTGAAGTTCTTTGACCGCCCAGGTGGTAAACTCTTCAGCGCCTGGTGCTTCACGCCCTGCCTACAGAAGCATGCATAGAAGCACGCCTGCATGTGGTGACCGAATGCCTCCCTTGTGACGCTGGCCAGGTCGGAGGCCCTCCATAGGAGAGCCCCCGAGCTCAACCTGGGAGGGGCGCCAGGCACGCCTTCCTATGTGAGGGAGAAAGGCACCCCAACAGTGGGCGTAGGTCCCGAGGCACGATTGTGGGATGCCCCACCCTCCTGATATCCTAGGTGGAGCAGCTATTTCTTCTTCTTCTTGGGGATGTCCTCAGGGGGGTGGATGGTTCCCTCGCCATCTGAGTTCTCGATCGCCGCGGCCTTGTAGTTGCGCTCAAGGGAGCACACCGCATCCTTCTTGTTGCAGGCACCCGTGATGGTGCCGCCACTCCTCAGCATTTTGAGGATGTTGTAGCCATGTTGAGTCGCCGCCATGAACTTGGCCAGGGCCGGATACCCAAGGATGGCGTTGTACGAGAGACAAATGTGGGCAACATCGAAGTTGATGAGCTCGGTGTGGTAGTTGTTGCGCTGGCGGGAGGTGACAGGGAGACGGATCTACCCGATGGGGACTGTGGATCCATCGGTCACTCCTGAGAAAGGCTTGGTTGGTTGGAGCTGGTCATGTCGCACTTGGAGTGTGTGAAACATCTCAACGGAGAGGACGTTGAGCCCCGCACCGCCATTGATCAATGTCCTGGTGATGATGATGTTGCTGATGGTGGGTGAGCAGAGCATCGGGAGTGCATCGGCGGTGGCCGCGCACTTGAGCTAGTCAGCAGAGTCGAAGGTGATAGCGTACTTGGACCATCTGAGGGGACGCGACGCCTCGAGCTTGGGGAGGGCCCCGTTCACCTCGTGAGCGAACTGCTTGAAGACGCGATGAGAGGCAAGGGCCTGATCGCCGCCCAAGATGCAGGCGATGGCACGAGGCTCTTGGAAGCCCCCATCCCCATCTTCTTGGCGGTGGTCGTCGTTCCTCCTTGGCGGCGGCAGAAGAGGAGGAAGGCCGGCGTTACCTTGAGGGCAATCCTCACGAGGCTGGTCCTTCCAGGGGCCGTCACGAGGCTGGCCCTGCCAGTGGTCCTTGCAAGGCTGATCGCACCAGCCCTGATGGGTGTCGCGGTTGTCCCAGCGTCCTCCTCTATGGCCACCTCCACGGCCGTAGCTGGGGTCAATGCAGTCTGGACGGCGGCCAAGGCACCCATCACGGATGGCCCTGAGGTCTTGGCAGTCGTTGGTGTTGTGGCTGTGGACGTTGTGGAAGACGTAGATTGGGCGGCTACCCTTGGAGGACTCGGGGTGATCGTAGCCGTGCTTCATCTCTGGCTCGGCCGCGAGCACAGCTGGGCCCTTGCGCTTCACGTCCTTGGCCTTGGCCTTCTTGTCTTTAGAGTCGGCCTCCGGAAGCTCAATGAGTGAGAGGCGACCCTCTTCTGCCCGCGCACACTTAGTTGCCATGTTGAACATCTCCAGAGCCGAGCACATGCCCTCATGGATGGTGAGTTCTTCCTTCATCTTGACATCCCGAACGCCATCAGTGAAGGCTGAGATGATGGCCTCGTCTGACACCTTGGGAATCTGATGCGGATGTTGGTGAAATGCTAGATGTATTTGCACAGGTTATACCCTGGTTGCTGCTTGATGCGTCGTAGGTCGCCTACTGCGGGGGCACGGTCAGGAGTTCCCTGTAAGTTGGAGATGAAGCGCTCACGCAGCTCGTCCTAGGAAGAGATTGACCCCACAGGGAGGTTCAGGAGCGACGAGCGTGCGCCATCCTTGAGGGCCATGGGAAACCAATTGGCCATGACCTTCTCGTCGCCGCTCACTGCTTTGATGCTCAGCTCATAGAGTTGAAGGAACTCAGCAGGGTCAGGGGTGCCATCATAGCGCGGAGGCAAATCTGGCTTGAACTTGATGGGCCAGCTGACGCGGCGCAGCTCCGGAGTGAATGTCCGACAGCCTACCGTGCTCACGAGAGCCCGATGCGGAGGGGGAGCTGGGTCTTGGTGCTCATGTGCCACCGCCTCGGGTGGCGCACGACCTTGACGGGGCGGCGTTGGGAGCGCATGTGCTTCCCCTTGGGGCAGCTGCATCACCTGGCAGCTTTCTTCGTCGCGCGCGGGCACCCTGCGCGGCGGGTCGCGCTCGGGGCCTCGCGCCTTGGCTCGAGGACGACATCACGTCGGAGAGAAGGAGGAGGCGCACCATGGGCCACGTTGCCCGCTTGGGGTGGCGAGGGAGGCAGCGAACGCGACGGTGCAGGGGCCTCTCCAGCGATGCTAACGAGCTCAGCGAAGCGGTTCAGCCAGTCCTTGTAGAGGTCGTCGACCAGGCAGTAGCGCAGGAGCTCTCGTGCCATGAGCAAAATAGCATGCGAGTTCTCTGGCCCGCGACGGGCATGGGAGGATGAAGCAGCGGCTGGAGTAAGCAACGGAGTGGCAGTGCGGCCATCACGCCGCACACAAGGTGGCAACGACGAGTCCTCCTACTTGTGGGCCGCGGGGCCGGTGGCAGCGTTGGCCGCGGGGTGACGTCAAGAGGCGGGGGATGCCTTCACCGGGAGGTGCTGTATGAGCAACACAGGCGGCGAGGGCTGCTCGACGCTCAACATGAACTCGACGAGCATCGGCCATGGGATCTGCGGAATAGCGGCGAATTGATCCACGAGGGAGAGAGGCTTTGACACGCCCCTACCTGGCACGCCAAATGTTAGATTCAGGACTCCGCAGACCCAAGAAGGTTCGAACTCTAGGGCGTGTGCAAAGAACTCAACCTCTCTCGCCTATTAAGTCGTCGGTCTCATGGCCTTGCTCGATGAACAAGAGAGACAAGGGACACATCAGTTTACCCAGGTTCGGGCCACCTTGCGGTGTAAGACCCTACTCCTGCTTTGGGGTGGATCAGCCTCTCAGAGGGCTGAGGATGAACTAGTACAAGGGGAAGAACAACCTCATGAGCCTTGTTCTTGGGAGAGTGTCAGCTAGTGAGGGTTCTGGGTTTCACACCTCGGATTCCCTCCTATGGTGGTGGCTAGGCTGTATTTATAGTGGCCTTGGTCCTCTTCCCCGAAAATGAAGGCGGAAAGGGATTCCACAAGGACCAATTTGAAAGGGGACAAGAAGTACATCTTATCCCGACGAAAGGTGGTCTTCGCCTACAAATCTTCTGGCCGTGACGCCATGGTTGGCTCAGCGATGACATCCGTCATGCCGTCCTGGTGGTCTTGGTATCGTGGCACTAGAATGGAAACCTTTGGCTGATTCCTTGGGACTCCGTGACGGCGCTTGCATTCTTAGCACCAAAGTGAAAACCTGCTACTCTGCGCCCGCTGGTGCCTGCCTGGCTGTGGTTGTCATGGCTTGCGTCACTTGATCCTCACGAGGTGGGTGCTTGCATAGGAAACTCCCCTCCTCAAGAGGCTGCCTAAGGAGGCCGCTTCCTTTGAAGGTCTCGGCGTCGTCTGTGTCGCGAGGCTTGGCCCCTCGCGAGGGTCTTGTCTTGTCGATGCTGAAGATGGGTCGTACCAGGCCATTGGTGGAGCCATGTCGTGGGCCGCAGGCAGGCAAGTCTGGGTACCCTGGTTCCTAGAACGCCGACAGTTACAGTCTACTTGATGAGGGTGTAGATGTGATTTTTAAGATAGATGGTGACTAAGAAAGGATATGTGCTAGTTTTTTGCCTCCTATGTAGATTAGATTGAATAGATAGGCTCAGATTGATGATTAATTTGTTCATTGAGAAGTGAGCCACGAGCATAACGAGCTGAACTATTTAGGCGCTCATTACTCGCCCGCTAACAGCTTTTGGACCAGCCCCGCCGGTGTGCCAGGTCGCACTTTGTATCGTTCACGTGTGGTACTCGAACCAAAATTAAGTTAACAACCACCGCCTTGTTAAATTTTGAACAATCCTACCGGCCAAATTATCGGAAACGTGGGCTGCACCAACATGCAATATTATTTATATTTTCTATATGTGGGAGTACAGTTTTAATGGAGTGCTACTATTGCGAGCTCCTCCTTTGTCGTTCAAAATTTTGGTTGAGGTTTTGGTTGCCCATGATCCAAACACACACCCAAGCATCTGGGCCCGCGTGCCATCTACCAAATCTTTGCGAAGTGCTACAGTCGAGACTCAATAGTCACCTCGGTGTGGCCGTCATGACCCATCATATCACAAAACCCACTAAGATGGATGGATGAAGCAACCATCATTTCACTAGAACACACGTTTAAGCCCTTTCTCCCCTATCTTGAAGAAAACCACACTCCACGCTAGTCACTTCTGCCATTTTTCTTCTGTGCTAATGAAGGAAAGGTAGGCAAATCAATGATGCTACTCTATTTTCATTCCAAGAATCTTCTTTTTGCGAAGCACTGACCGATTCCCACAACTTATTTTTTTCCTGTTTTCATTGCGATTGTGGTTTCCTTTCAATTGCTTTTTGTTTGTCAGTTTAGTGATGGATCCTGGAGCACTCGGTAAAGATTTGCCGACGGACAACCCACTGGAGACAGAGATCTCCAGGAAGAGAGCACTAGCCAACGAGTTGGCGATGTTGGCGGGCCAACCCATGGAGACGAAGAACTCCAAGAAACAAGCACTGGCCAAAGAGTTGAGGACCTTAGCGGACAAACTCCTGAACAAAGAAAGCTGGAAGAACAACAAGGACCCCACCGTGCCTACCCCAGAAACTCTAATGGCCACCTATGAGAGCCTCAAGGCCGGGCTTGAGGAGATAGTCGCCGTTGAGAAGCAGTATTTCCCCGACGAGGCGATGGCTCCAGGAGGGATAGGATCCCCCGGTGAGCTTCACAAGGTAAACAAAATATGGTTTACCATAGTTGTGGTTTTTTATTATTTGTAGTGTGCTTGCTAATATGTTAGGGTTGTGCAGGTGCAGGTGCTAGTGGACGTCCTTGATGATTCCGATGTCGCGGTCCCTCCTGTGGACATCGCTCCACAGATTGATCCCCATGCCACTATCCTTCCTGTGGACATTTCCCTAGAGATCGATGACAAGAAATAGTTGGTCGCGCTAGTCTTTCAACGTAGTTTGCAGTGTTTAATTACCGTAACAATGTGTTTTATCACACCATCTTAGGGCTAGTGCAGTGTCTTGTGTGGGCAGTACTTGCTACTTTTGTTTGATAGTGAATCGTGCGAACCCTCTCTGAGTTATGGAAATAGATGTATCCTCACCAGCTTTTGAAGTAATATATGGCATGCTTAGGTGTATGTTTAAACTTTTTAATCATATAAGCAGGGCTTGATTGAAGAAAAAATTGTTTGATGATTCTTGGTATCAAAACTCGACTGATTCCGCGCTGTTTTAGTAGGCTAGCTACTATGCGAGCTATAGTACTTGCAAACACTGACTGAAGAAAAATGTTGGGGCTTATAGGTTGACCTGAATATGTAGTTGATGTCGTACTCTCGAAATGGCTACAGAGAGTGTTTACGTGTGCTAGTGATAGGTTGTACGAGTGTGTACATGGCCCACCTCACATCTCACTAGTATATTCTTGGAGTCCTTGCCCGTCGGACGGCCGATTTCTTCTCCCTCCCTGTCTCCTTTTCCTTGGCCGACTGTCAGCGGACAATTGCAATGCGTGTCCCCTTTGGTGAGCGGTGTGCCAGACCGACTGTGGCGGGTGCGAAGCGAATGCAACATGCGTGCTTTAAGTGTGCTTCCTTTTCCTTTTGAACTTGCAAAGTGTAACATTTTCTACTCTGTTCTTTTCCTTGTTCATGTGATCCATCTATACAAATCCAGAACAAAATGATGAGGGCGGGGCTTTCCCGTGTGTTAGGCGGGCTTGTTTGTCCTAGTGGGTCTGAGTGATATGACGTGCTACAGTGCCGTGCAATCTTTGCGTGTGGTAGCAGTATTGTTGGTACAGTAGTTTTCTTGAAGAAGCGGATTCAATGAAGTCATGATGGTTCCTTCATCCGAGCAACTTACAGTGGGAAAGGTTGGGCCTGCGATTTGGCGGCTCATTAGTCATTATTACTGCGATGCTACAACCGGGATGAGTCTCGCCTGCAGTTCCGTGTGATGCACTCTAATTTTGGTGTCATGGCAAGTGGACCAGGATGGTTGACGTCCCACATGTCGGCGAATGAAAGTATTCTTTCAGATATTGAGGACGAGCAAGGAAGCCGGGCGGGATAGTGTCACTGCCCTTTTGCAGTACTATTCATTTTTTATTTTTGATGAAAGCTATTGTCTCCACTCTTACGATGGAGGAGTGTGAAACACGGCAGCCCAGTGAACTTGGCATGTGCACTACTCTCTCCGTCAGTGAAATTTTGTACATATCACATTGACCAAGAGGAAACTCCATGGCATAATTAACGCCTGAAGCCGCCATCGACACGTACTACATCATAATATCACTGTGCATTGCATGTAACATAGTGGTACGAGTAGTAAAAGACAAATGCCAACATGCCATGCAGGTTCATACTATTTCTTCCTGGCTACTTGAACTATCGTGCTACATATTACTCAGGTTTGTACATCCCTGGGTACATGTCCCTCTCGTAATTCCAGTCCCACGTGTTGTTAATAGATGGCACAATCCATAACGGTGGGCAACGAGAATCCACATCATCACAACTCTTTAGTGTGGCTCCCCATGATGGAGACTCGTCCAAAGTGAAGCGGCATAGATCAGGGATAGGGGCGTTCAAGATATGAATCCGTCGGTGCACAATGAAAACACACCCGTTCTTCATGAACGGCAGGCCGGCGACGTCGTGCATGGAAGGTGGCATCATTTTCACTATGTTGTAGTTGTCCCCAATTAAAACCGAGTACTCTCCAAGTGTGTTCATCCATACCTAGTTAGCATCACGGGGGTCGAACTTGGCGCCATTAATCTGGTACACGCGACATCTCAGATCTGGACACATGGTGGCATGCATGGTCAAGGTCCATGCATGATAATGTTGTGCACATAGGTAGATACCGTATCATGTTAAATGCAATGCTACTTTGTGTCATGCATGTCAATAAATAAGATCATCTATGATACTACTCTATGATAAGAAGGAAAGAACTAATCCTGGTCCTAGAGTGTAAGAGCAAGTATAATAGAGCCGAGTAAGCTCGCTATAAATAAACTACTACCTCCGTCTTGGTGTATAAGTCATTCCAGTAGTTCTAGGTCGACAATTTAACTATCTCAATGTCGCGGGAAAACCACAACCACCTATGGGACAGAGGTCCCTTTTTGGTTCGGCGGTGGGATGGGCATGTTGCATGAAGAGCGGAGAGCATGGCGCAGCACGACAGAGATCACACGGGCAGTTTTTACCCAGGTTCGGGCCCCCGCAAGGCGTAAAACCCTACTCCTGCTTTGGTGGATTGATGATGGAATGGTGGAAAATGAGCACGGCGCTCTTGCCCGGCAAGGTTGCCTCGGGGTGAGAGCGGTCGCACGCGTATGAGTGTGGGAGTTCGAATGGCCGAATCCTTTCTACGGTTACCATGGACCTCCTTTTATAGGTTAAGGGGTCACCACAGTGGCAAATCAGTCTTTCCAGGCTGATTATATAGCAAATAGTGCTATCATACCTAACTCTGCAGGCTGATAGAGCGCATTAAATGCGCCGCTTAGCCTCACATCACAGCTCGCCCAGCAGGTCCTGCCGGGCTGTTTCGCCAGCTTAGTGCCTGATTTCTTGACACGTCGCAGGATGGGTGTTGTTTGCAGGCTCTTTATGTAGGAAGTGGCTGCCACATGGCAGGGGGCTGCCACTAAGCAACTTAGGAGCTTGACACCGCACTGATTGACGACGGGCGTCAATGTGAGGTGGTGGTTGTTGGGGAACATAGTATTTCAAAAAATTTCCTACGATCACGCAAGATCTATGTAGGAGAAGCATATCAACGAGTGGGGAGAGAGTGTCTACGTAGCCTCATAGACCGAAAGCGAAAGCGTCTAGTGACACAGTTGATGTAGTCTAACGTCTTCACGATCCAACCGATCCAAGCAACGAACGTACGGCACCTCTGCGTTCAGCACACATTCAGCTCTATGACGTCCCACGAGCTCTTGATCCAGTTGAGCATCACAGGAGTGTTTCGTCAGCACGACGGCGTGGTTACGGTGATGATGAAGCTACCGGCGCAGGGCTTCACCTAAGCACTGCAACGATATGGCCGAGGTGTGTAACTGTGAGGAGGGGCACCGCACATGGCTAAAATCAGCTTGTGTGTCCATGTGGTGCCCCCTCCTCATGTATATAATGGAGCGAGGGGAGGAGGAGGAGGGGGCGCACCCTAGGGGGGCAATCCTACTCCAAGTAAGATTCCCCCCATTCCTAGTCCTAGTAGGAGAGGGGAAGGAAGGGGAGGAGAAGAAGAAGGAAAGGTGGGCCAGCCCCCTAGTCCAATTCGGTTTGGGATAGAGGGCCACGCGCCCCTAGCTGGCCACGCCTCCTCTTCCTCCACTTGGGCCCATGTGGCCCAATAACCCCCCGGGAAGTTCCGATAACCTCTCGGTTTTGTCTAAAAAAACGATAACCTCCCGGTACTACGGTATTTATCCGATAACCCCCGGAACTTATCCGGTGTCCGAATATAACCTTCCAATATATGAATCTTTATGTGTCAGACATTCCCAGACTCCTCGTCATGTCCGTGATCACATCGAGGACTCCAAACTACCTGCGGTACATCAAAACACATAAACTCATAGTACCGATCATCATCAAACGTTAAGCGTGCGAACCCTACGGGTTCGAGAACTATGTAGACATGACCAAGACTCATCTCCGGTCAATAACCAATAGCGTAACCTGGATGCTCATATTGGCTCCTACATATTCTACGAAGATCTTTATCGGTCAAACCGCATAACAACATACGTTGTTCCCTTCGTCATCGGTATGTTACTTGCCCGAGATTCGATCGTCGGTATCATCATACCTAGTTCAATCTCGTTATCGGCAAGTCTCTTTACTCGTTCCGTAATACATCATCTCGTGACTAACTCATTAGTTATTTGCTTGCAAGGCTTATTATGATGTGTATTACCGAGAGGGCCCAGAGATACCTCTCCGACACTCGGAGTGACATATCCTATTCTTGATCTATGCCAACACCACAAACACCTTCAAGGACACTTGTAGAGCATCTTTATAATCACCCAGTTACGTTGTGACGTTTGATAGCACACAAGGTGTTCCTACGGTATTCGGGAGTTGCATAATCTCATAGTCATAGGAACATGTATAAGTCATGAAGAAAGCAATAGCAGTAAAACTAAACGATCAAGTTGCTAAGCTAACTGATGGGTCTTGTCCATCACATCATTCTCCTAATGATGTGATCCCATTGATCAAATGACAACTCATGTCTATGGTTAGGAAACTTAACCATCTTTGATCAATGAGCTAGTCTAGTAGAGGCATACTAGGGACACTCTGTTTCGTCTATGTATTCACACATGTACTAAGTTTCCGGTTAATACATTTCTAGCATGAATAATAAACATTTATCATGATATAAGGAAATACAAATAAAAACTTTATTTTTGCTTCTAGGGCATATTTACTTCAGTGGTTTGCCTCCGTGAGCCCCCTGCCGGGGCGATGTTTGAGGGTTGTTTCCGGGGCGATCCCACCCTGCCAGGCTCGCATGCCCGACACAGAGGGCTCTTCTTCCGATGGCATCTTGCCTCGGTAACTTGTCTTGGTTGTCTTGATCCCTTCGACCAGCTTCCTGGTTCTTCGAAGGACTGATTCCTTCAAGTCTTGATTTGGTGCCGGTGTGGTAAAGTTGCTCCTGGGCCTGTGCACAGTCTAGGGTAACGGACCAAGGGTTTGTTGTAATGATAGTAGCCCCCGAGCCTAGCACGGTAGCACCATTGGACGTCACCGGGGTAGACTCTAACTAGTGCATAGGGAGAGGTGCAGGAAGGGCTTGCCTCCCCTGAAACCTTCTTTGCTTCTTCGTGATCATGAGCCGGGGCCGGTTTCCACATCTCCCGCGCGTCGCATAACGCCAATCTTGGTGGGGCCATTCTCTGTAATGGCCCGTGTCGCAGGATATCCGCAGCCACCTATGGGATTGGGCGTCCCCTTGCTGGTTCGGCGGGGGGACGACACGTTGCACAAAGAGCAGAACGGGGCTTGGCGGCACGGAAGAGAGCACACAAGAAATTTACCCAGGTTCGGGCCACCGCGAGGCGTAAGACCCTACTCCTGCTTTGGTGGATTTATGGTGGAATGAATGTTGTGGTGTGTGGTACACTTGCCCGCCATGATGTGCCTCAGGGCTGCAGCTACTACGCGCGTATGGTGGCTTGGGTTCATCCACTTTCCAACCCCCCTATGGGTGCCATGGGCCTCCTTTTATAGATTAAGGGGTCACCACACTGGCAAATTGGTCATTACCAACTGATATGATAGCGAACAGTGCTATCATACCTAACTCTGCGGGCTGACAAGGTGCATTAAATGCATCGCTTAATGTCACATCACTGGTCGCCCGACAAGGCTCGTCGGGCTGTCTTGCCAGCTTCGCATCTGCTTCCTTGACACGTCGTAGGACATGTGTCCTTTGTGGGTTTCTTCCATAGGAAATGACTGCCATGTGGCAAATGGCTGCCACTTAATCACTTCGCGGCTTGACACCGCACTGATCGACGATGTGGGTCATGCTTGAGTAGTTGGCGGGGTGGATTACCCCCCGGGGCCCCCGGCAGGCTCTGCCGTGGAGTCTCTAACAACTTGTTTCTGGCGGTGGTCTTGCCCCTTGCCGGGCCCGCCTGCCCAGCAAGGGAGGCTCTCCTCTTGCTGATATCTCGTTCTTCTGGCTTGACCTTGGTCTCTCTGGCTGCGTGTTGGTTCTTTGAATCTCTTGGTTCTTCAATCTTGGGCTAGAGCTGGTGCTTCAACCTTTGTCTTGTGCATGTGCACAGTTGGGCAACAGACCCAGGGATTGTTGCACCGACATAACCCCCGGACCTGCCCCGAGCGCGCTGCTGAGCGTCGTCGGGGTAGGGCCTAATAAGTGCACATGCATGTGATACGACCATGTGTAGCCTAACTACGGCGGTTGCTTCAGTTTCATCTAACGCTGATGATGTGTGTGTATATTCACCGTATTTTCTGAAGTACTTGCCGATCATTCCCGAATATGTAGCAGACGTGATTGGGATTGCTACTACCCATGCAGCTGCTTTGAAGTGTTTAGGCGTCAGAGAAAATATGAAAAAGGAACTGAACATGCATGTGTTAGCTAGCTATACATACATACGTATTGAAGCTTGGTACAAGGATAAACTAGTAGTAGCTTCTTCACGAGCGGATCAGGAGGGAGGACAACTGCAAGGAAATCTGGTTGGAGATAGAAATTGTTTGCAAGAATTGGCTGGTTATTATTTTGAGAAGGGACGTCCACCAGATGGCATTGAAAAGAGAGACCATGTGGCATACGAGCAAGGTAGCTTTTGTGCACGTAGAGGATTAATTCCTAATGCTACTGACCCATGGGTTCCACCGTGAAGACGTGCAGCAACAAACATGTTTTCCAGTCGGTTCAGATATGTTTTTTCAAGTCAGTTTTAGATACTTATTTTTGTACACATGAGTCGGATATCTTTAGGATTTGGTGGTTGTAAGCCAATATATAAATGCAACAATAGTCTTTGGGAGATTAGGTTGTTTTGCGATGAATTAGACACCGCATGTGTTTCGGCCGACGACCATTATCGAGTTTAGAGAAACCTTGTCAAAATCTCTACAGGCATATGAATTCCTATGACGCGACGCGTAGGAGGTTACAAGCTGAGCCTATACGGTCCATCGACGTTATTCCTTCATATCGAGGGGTTGGCGTGTTGTTTCACCGGGATTTGCGAGCATCTTCGTAAACCTGATACGGTTACTTGTTGCGATGGAGGTTAGTGCTGTGAAAAATCGGGCTGACAAAGGATCAACCCTCGTCTCGAGGTTCGCTCCACATCAAGTGGTATCAGAGACCGGCGTTTCTCATGGCACTTCGGAGGAGACGGCCGATGCGCCATCACCAATGAGCTACTGGATGCTCTCCGGTGCTTTTTTGTTGGAGGAGAAGGGTTATGGTGCTGAACTTTTTCACACCTACTGTAAAGTGCGAGACAAAGTTTGCGCCACAATGATCGACCATGACAGTTTGATCAACATGGTCGGCGTCGACATGGTAGAGAAGATGGAGCTATCAACGACACCACATCCACGACCATACATGTTGAAGTGGTGCAACGGCAAGATATACATCACCCACCAAACTATAGTATTCTTTTCCATTGGCGAATTTTCTTGTGAGGTTATGTGCGACGTAATTCCGGTACCTATGGCGTCGTGTCATATGTTGTTGGGAGAGCCTTGGTACAAGAAAAACAATGCTACACATGACTATCTTGCAAATACGTACACCGTCGAATGGGGTATAAAATATGTTCTCATGACCTTGGAGAAGAATAAGTTCAAGACTCAGAGGAAAGAAGGGCTACAGAACAAGCGGGAAGAAGCAAAGAAGGAAGCCAAAGTTGTAGAAGTTTTTTCGATGCACGTTCAATCTGCGGATGGAAATATTACTGAGGAGACCGACTCGAAACTGAGGACAGTTTCGATTCAAGGGGGAGAGGATGATACGACCGTGTGTAGCCTAACTACGGCGGTTGCTTCAGTTTCATCTAACGCAGATGATGTGTTAGTATATTCACCGTATTTTCTAAAGTACTTGCTCGTCACCGTGCGCAGCTCCTAGGTGCACACAACCCGTGGACTGCGGTGGATGACTGCTCTGTCGGCCCCTTCATCGCCGACCTCCCCTAACGCTCCTTTTATTCTATTTTCCCTGTTGCGTTAGCATCCTGGGAAAAGGAGTAGAGAAAGGAAAAGAAGGGTTTACGGGGCACTTATCTTTTTTCAATCTTAAACTTGCAGGCAAATGCCAAATTTTAATTCAAATAATGTAAACCCTCGAGTCCATCTTTGTGTTTTGTAATGCATATACTTGTATGAGCATGTGAATGAAAAGGAGGAAACTTGTCAGGAACCCGTGCATGTGTACATCCATGCAGAGGTGGAATGTCGGGACCCCGATCCTAGGTCACACTGGTCTAGCATGTAACACACCATATCACTTTGCGGCCTCACGCACAGTATCCCCACGGGTGCCACCTTACCTGGCCCGGGACCGTTTGCGCATTTTGGCTCACGTACATGATAGTGTCGCTAGCATCCATATGACAGAGAACCCGGGCCGACATGACTAGTTATAATCCCAAGGTGGCACTAACTTACAGGGACAGGCATACATGACCCAGCAACGAACGTGTCGGTCATCAACGTATGAACCCAAGTCATAGCAAGCTATAAGGACTTAGAGGAACAACGCGTGACATTTCCCAAAGGGACAGACACATGAACGAAGTAGGACACATGCTGGCCAGCCTAAGTGTTCCGGAGCAGTAGCAAGCTACCAAGGCTCAGTGGAAGCACTAGGAGACATTTCCCCATAAGAGAGGCTACGAAGAGGAAACAACTAGGTTGTCGGATCCCACACATACCAAGCATTTCAATAACATGCACACAATATGCTCGATATGTGCAAATACAACATGGCATCACAACAAGACTCTAAGAAACAAAGTATTTATTCATTAGGCTCCGAGGAGCCAGATATTACAAACATGGGTCTCGTGACCCAACATTTAGAGCATACAAGCAACAAGCGGAAGCAAAACATGTCTGAGTACAGACATCTACAAATGAAAAAGGCTGAAGAGCCTGACTATCTACAACACTCGTCCAAGATCATAGCTGAGGTAACAAGCTACTTGTCGAAGTCCAAGCGGAACTACTAGTGAGAGTGAAGTCTCCTCTGCAAAACATAAATTAAGAAAACATGAGTACAAAGGTACTCAGCAAGACTTATATCAGATCCTATCATACATGCATTTGTATCAAGAAGGCAAAGTGGGGTTTAGTTGCAGCAAGCCAGCTTTGACACAGTGGCTATCCTGTTCTACGACTGCTGGTAACTCTTTGAGGTGGCGCACACGAGTCCACTAAGCACCACACAATACACCACTATGGATTCATCCTCGTTTCCCTACGAGAAGGCCATCCATAGCACTCACACTTGTCTTGAGTAATTTAGAGTATCCACTTCAAGTTGTCTATGTACCACGTAAGCATCCAAGAAGTCCATAACCGTGGACCCGGCTATTCGAATAGATCATGCTAACCCTCCAGGGGTGTACTTCTTCACGCACGCTCTCGCCACTTACCTTTATGTACACCTTGTGTATCTCGGCAACCTTCAAGCGGAAGCCTGGCGAGGGTGTCGGCCACGACGTGACTAACCACACAAGACTCTAGTCCAGGTTTATCGCCTATTCAGGTTCCATCCGTAAGGAGATCCGGCCGGGGTGTCGCTCACGGCCCCAAATGATGTGCGCAGGGTTCCCAAGCCCACCTCGCCGGATGGATCTACGCTTGGTACATCGTGCCATGGTGCCTAGTCTGTCCCAAGCCCACCTGGCCGAGTGCCACTTGGTAGACTACTAGCACTACCTACAAACACCAGAAACTAGTTGCAACTCCTGGACAGAGATCATGTTGATTAATAAGTCGAGAGGGGTCGAGTTACCGGAACCCAATGTGTGGTAGTAGCTAGTCAATGGACAACAAACACAGAACTCAGTTCTTAAGGACGGTTCCAGTGAGACAACCCACCATGTACTCCTACATGGCCTCTCACCGCTACCTTTACCAAAACGTGTTCACACACTTGACTCTCAGCATCAGAACATATCACTACACTCCAATTCATTCCCAATGAATCAGACCTGACACACTCTAAGCAATAGCAGGCATGGCATGGTAAGATCACAACATGGCTTCAATCAACTCCTGCACATGCTAGTGGGTTTCAACTATTTACTGTGGCAATGACAGGTCATGCAGAGGAATGGGTTCAACTACCGCAACATGAAGTAGCAGTTGAATCGTTGTTGTCCTAATGCAATAATAGAGAGCAGGAGCGAGAGAGGGATTGTATCGGAATGAACAAGGGGGATTGCTTGCCTGGTATAACAACGTGCAGAGCACTGCTCTTCTGACAGGTACTCTGGAACGGTCTCCGGAGCTGGACCTATCGAGAATAACGGTGCCGACAATCAAACACAAGCATATGCAACAATATGATGCATGAACATGGCATGAAGATGTGATGTTATTTGAGCTAATGCAACTAGCATTCTATTTCAAAGAAGTCCATTTGAACCAAGGGTTCAAATGCAATTCCAAATTTAACATTTAAAAGTGCCATTTATGTGTTTTCACCTATACAGCAAGTATAAGTTGGTTGAGCATGCATGAAACTGATACAGATGGATAGATTCAATTTTTCTGATAAATTTTCATATATAAATATTTTCATTCTGAGCTACGGTTTAATTTCTGTGATTTTTTGAAGTTTAAACAATTTTCTGGATTTTCCTAAACCAAAACAATTCCAGAAAAAAATTATGGCGTCAGCACTACGTCATGCTTGCGTCAGCAAGTCGGCAGCGCTGACTCAAGTCAAACCTGACATGTGGGGTCCACACGTCACTGACACAGGGCAAAACAAAGGGTTAAACTAAACTAACTAAAAGGGTTAGTGGCGCTGGGGCCCACTATCAGTGTCACAGTTCTAACTAACAAAGTTAATTAGCACTAACACTAATCCTAACAACTTATTAGCTGGGCAGGAACCACATGTCAGTGAGAGAGAGGGGAAGGTCCAAATGGGCAGTGGGGTCAACCCACGCCGGTCAACGGGTCAACGGTCGCCGACGTTTAACCGCCGGCGAGTCCAAACGCGGCGGTGAGGTGCGGGATTTGCCTACGGGGCGTCTTTTGGCGCGCGGAGCACAGCTACGGGATGCGGACGCTCGTCTGCATCCAACCGTGGTGGTAGCGCGGCCGGGGAGTGGCCGGAGTGGCGCCGGCGATGAGCTCGGTGGCGGCCGAAGCTCGGTCGAGCTCGGGCTCGTGGTTGTAGTGGCCTAGGCGGGGCGGTGCTAGCATCTATAGCTCCTACGCCATGCGGGGAACATGCTAGGCACTTCGGGGTGACCAATTGGTCACCGGAGCTGCGTCGGCGACGAGCTCAGGCGGCGGTGGTTCTCGGTCATCGACGAAACGATAGATGCGGCGTGCAAAGAGAGGGAGCGGAGAGGGGAGCAGGGGCAAGAGCTCACGGCGATTCTGACGGCGGTCTCAGCGAGCTCGGGGGAGGCCGGACAACGACGTGCAGGCGGTGGGGATCCACGGTGGCCGGCAGGGAAGAAGACAACGATGACATCGATGGAGGCTGTCCGGAGGTGCGTGGCTCGACGAGGAGGACGAGGAGGACACGGCGAAACCCGTGGACTAGTCGGAGAGGCGAGGCCGTGGCTGTGGGCGCGGCAATGGCGGACGGCAGCGACG
Source organism: Secale cereale (assembly GCA_902687465.1). Taxonomy (NCBI): domain Eukaryota; kingdom Viridiplantae; phylum Streptophyta; class Magnoliopsida; order Poales; family Poaceae; genus Secale; species Secale cereale. The sequence goes on along the minus strand of LR738711.1, from coordinate 400,426,352 downwards.
GTAGCGCTCGGGTCCGAGCGAGAAAGCGAGGGAGAGGGAGAGGGAGAGGACTGGGGAGAGTGTGAGTGGCCTGGGGGGTGCGTGGCGTCTCTCCAAGGTGTCCAGGCATCGAGGGAGAGGAGCAGGCAGGCAGGAAGTGGCGCGGCACGGCGGTGCATGCGTCGGGCACGCGCCCCTGGCCTCCTAGCGGGAGGTTGGGGGTGACTAGCGTTGCGAGTCACCTGGGCCGGCTGTTGGGCCAAAGCAGATGGGCCGCCAGGTGAGCAGGTAAAACTCTTCCCTTTTATTTTTATTTTCTATTTCTGACATTTGTTTTGATTTAAACTAAATCATTAAAAAAACTTCTGACAAATTTTGTAGGGACTAGAAAGAGTATTCCAAAGCCCCTCACAAAATCCAGAATTATTGGACATATATTAATAATATAATAAATATATATCCAATGCAAGTAATTATTGCATTAAATCCAAATGCCCAAAATAAATATTCATGAGCTCCTAAAAATATTGGTTTGAATTTTACTTCTGACCAATATTTTCATAGAGAAACATGAACATTTTCTTGGACCCTTTTGGAGCAATTTTTATCTGGGTCATTTTCAAAAAGATTTCTGAGGCTTTCGCATGTCCTTAATTCAAATTTATTTGAAACTTTAAACATGATGCAAACACCAAAACTAGCCTAGTGCATACTAGAACTAGGGTTGTGACAACTCGCCCCCACTCGAAAGAATCTCGTCCTGAGATTCAGGAGTCGGCGGAAAGAAAGTGGGGTACTCCAGTCGGAGACGATCTTCTCGCTCCCATGTAGCTTCTCTCTCGGAATGATGAGACCACTGAACCTTGAGAAACTTGATGTTACGACGTCGAGTGACACGCTCTGCTGGATCCAGAATGCGAACGGGGTACTCCCAGTATGTGAGGTTATCTTGGAGATCAAGCATTTCGTGGTCCACTCCGCGGATGGGATCCGAGAAGCAACACCTGAGTTGAGAGACGTGGAAGACATCATGAACTCGAGAAAGATGTGGGGGTAGTTCCAACTGGTAGGCAACCTATCCTCGTTTAGCGAGAATGCGAAAAGGACCAATGTAACAAGGAGCCAACTTGCCCTTGATACCGAAACGATGGGTACCCTTCAAAGGAGTAACCCGAAGGTAAGCTTTGTCGCCAACTTCATAAGCCACTTCCTTATGATGACGATCATACTGGCTCTTCTGACGAGACTGGGCTGTTTTCAAATTCTCACGAATGGTGCGAACTTGCTCTTCTGCTTCCTGGATCATATCCGGTCCAAAGAATTGTCTTTCACCGGTTTTTGACCAGTTCAAAGGTGTTCGACATCTTCGTCCATAGAGAATCTCAAAAGGAGCTTTCTTGAGACTGGATTGATAGCTATTGTTATAGGCAAACTCGGCGAAAGGAAGACATTTCTCCCAATCCATACCAAATGAGATAACGCAAGCTCTAAGCATGTCTTCGAGAATTTGGTTAACCCGTTCCACCTGACCACTTGACTGAGGGTGGAAAGCGGTACTGAAGGAAAGATGGGTGCCCATGGTAGTCTGGAAACTCTCCCAGAAATGAGAAGTGAAAAGACTACCATGATCTGAATTGATCTCTAGTGGAACACCATGAAGTTACAATATTCGAGAAATATACAAGTCAGCGAGCTGACTAGCAGTGATACTCTCTCGAACAGGTAGAACGTGAGCCACTTTGGAGAGACGATCAATGACTACGAAGATAGCATTATTCCCTCTCTTGGTCCTGGGAAAGCCGGTGATGAAGTCCATACCAACTTTATCCCATTTCCACTCAGGAATAGCTAGAGGCTGAAGGGTGCCAGCAGGTCATTGATGCTCTGCCTTAACGCGACGACAAACGTCATAGTTAGTAATGCACTGAGCGATTTCTCTCTTCATCCTAGTCCACCAGAACCTCTGGCGTAGGTCCTGATACATATTAGTACTACCGGGATGAATCATGAGAGGAGATTCATGAGCCTCCTTAAGGATCAGTTGCCGAAGATGTTGCTTCTTGGGAACCACCAGCCGGTTCTGGAAGAAAACAACACCTCGATCATCTATGGAGAAACTACCAGCAATACCCTTGGCAATGTTTCTCTTGATCCGGGTAATCCTTGTATCATGCTTCTGGGCTTCTTTGATATGATCCACAAGAGTAGGTTTCGCCACCAAGGTAGAAAGGAATCCGTCAGGAGCGATGTGAAGGTTAAGCTTACATAATTCCTCATGGAGAAGTGGTTGGCCATGCTGCAACATGAGATTGTTGCAACAAGACTTATGACTCAATGCATCAGCCATGACATTGGCCTTGCCTGGTGTGTAGATAATCCCTAAGTCGTAATCTGAGATCAACTCCAACCAACGTCTTTGCCTAAGGTTCAGATCTGGTTGGGTGAATATATACTTGAGGCTTTGGTGATCGGTGTAGATCTCGCAACGATTACCAAGGAGGTAATGTCGCCAGGTCTTAAGTGCGTAGACTACGGCTGCAAGCTCTAGATCATGTGTAGGATAATTCTCCTCATGTGGATGCAACTATCGCGATGCATAGGCAATCACATGACGATCCTGAATAAGAATGCAACCTAGTCCCTGTCGTGAGGCATCACAATAGATAACAAAGTCCTTAGTGAAATCTGGTGGCACAAGTATGGGAGCAAAAGTCAGGCGTCTTTTCAGTTCCTGAAAACTGTGCTCACACTGTGGGGACCACTCAAACTTTTTATCTTTCTTGAGAAGTTCCGTGAGAGGTTTGGCCTCTTTAGATAAGTTCTCAACAAAGCAGCGACAATAACTGGCTAGACCAAGGAAACTCCTAACTTGTTTAACTGTTTCAGGTGGAGTCCAATCAAGGACGGCTTGAACTCTCTCGGGATTGAGAGCAATGCCCTTACCAGAGATTACATGGCCGAGATAGGTCACTTCTGGCAACCAAAATTTGCACTTGGAGAACTTGGCATAAAGGCGGTGCTCTCTGAGTTTTTCTAGAACAAGTCTAAGATGTTCGGCATGCTCTTCCTCGTTCTTCGAGTAAATAAGAATATCATCGAGGTAAAACACGACGAACTTATCTAAGTACTCCATGAAGATCGAGTTCATCAAGCGGGAGAAAGTGGCTGGAGCATTGATTAGACCGAAGGACATGACGGTGTACTCGTACTGACCATAACGAGTGACAAAAGCTGTCTTGGGGATGTCCCCATTTCTAATCTTGATTTGATGGTATCCCAACCTCAAATCCATCTTCGAGAAGACTGAGGATCCAGCGAGCTGATCATACAGGTCGTTGATCCTGGGAAGCGGATACTTGTTCTTTACCGTGACCAAATTAACGGGACGATAATCTACAACCATCCGATCCGTACCATCCTTCTTCTTGACGAAGAGGACGGGGCAAGCCCAAGGAGAAGAACTAGGACGGATGAAACCCTTTTGAAAGGACTCATCAAGTTGTTTCTTAAGCTCAGCTAGTTCTAAGGGTGCCATCTTGTAAGGTCTCCTAGAGATTGGAGCGGTTCCTGGGATAAGATCTATAACAAACTCTACATCTCGGTCAGGTGGAACACCTGGCAGTTCCTCTGGAAAGACATCCGGAAAGTCATGGACTACCGGAACATCTTCAAGGTCTGGAAGAGGGCTGGCATTAAGAGAATAGAGTGACACTTTGCAACTCTAGTGGTGACAGTGACTATCTTGCCAGATGGGTGTGTAAGCTGAACAGACCTAGTGAAACAATCAATCTTGGCATGATGAGCTGTCATCCAGTACATACCCAAGATGATATTAATATCTGAAGACTTGAGGGCTACAAGTGATGCAAGGAACACAACTCTGTCGACAAGGATTTCATTACCATGGCTTACACTAGAAGTTTGCCATTTGGATCCAGGAGTTTTAATGAGTAGTGGGGAGGGCATATCACAAAATGACATGTCGAGCAAGCGGGCATAACTTTCGGAAATGAAAGAATGAGATGCTCCAGTATCGAATAGAACCGATGCCGGATGACAATTGACAAGGAGTGTACCAAGAACGACATCTGGATCATCATGAGCATTTTTGGCTGAGACGTGATGCACACGTCCATGTTCAGTGGGAGCTGACTTCACACTGATCATCTTGCGTGATGGTTTACCATAGCTAATAGACTTCTCGGGCTGGGGTGGAGCAACGCGGGTCTGGGTGCAAATAAGGGCAATGTCGCCCGGCTCTCCACACTTGTAACAAATCCTGGGGGTAGGACGTGAACCCGCGTTGGCAGATGGTCCACCAATAGGCCTGGGTGGAGCATACTGCTGAACTGGAACAGGTACCACATAAGATGGTCTCGGTGTACAACTGGGTGGAAGAACAGAGTTCGGAACCCAAATCCGGCGCTTCTGAGAACTAGAACCGGAGGAAGATCCCAAATCAAGGGTGTTCTTACGAGACTCCTCGTAAGTGAGCTGAGCTGTCTCTGCATTGATGGCCTTGTTCACAAGATCCTGGAATGTGTTGCAATGATGCAAGTGGAGATCACGATGCAGCTTGGGGTTGAGACCCTTCCGGAACCTAGCCTGCTTCTTGGCGTCCGTGGACACTTCCTCTGTAGCATAGAGGGCGAGGTTCTCAAACTCTCTACTATAAGCATCAACAGCCATCTTAGCCTGGTTAAGACTACAGAACTCTTCTCTCTTGCGATCGATAAGGGCTTGAGGAATGTGATGCTCGCGAAAAGCCTCTGTGAAATCTCTCCAGGTAGGAATCTGGCCAGCTGGAATCATGGCCTCATAGTTCTGCCACCAAAGACTAGAAGGACCTTCCAGGTGATAAGTGGCATAGATGACCTTGTCACCTTCAGCTACGTTCGCAGAACGCAGCTTGTGAGTGATACTACGGAGCCTGTCATCCGCATCGAGTGGCTCAATGGGATGATGGAAGGTGGGTGGTTTCAGACGAATGAAGTCATGGATGGTTGCTGACTCCTTGCACTGATGTGCGGTGTTCTCCTCAATACGTGCCAACAAGCGGTTAGACTCACGCTTGTTTCTCTCCATCTCTAACATTAACTCTGCCAACGAAGGCTGGTCGGGAGGATCCTCCTCATCCCTACCACCTCCGTGGTTCTGTCTACGAGCGGCTGGGCTTCGCTTAACTGAAGACATCCTGAGAAGAGAAACCGAGAACGGAAACATCATCAATTATAGGATGCATAAGGTAGAACAAGAAATTAGTATCTCTCGAACTACTAGGATAATTCCGGTAGCATAACGACAGTAAAATGCTCAGAGTGAGACATCCTGCTAATAAAAGGGGTGGTACAACAACTCAACATCATCACTCAAGGTTCTGTGATAGTACTAAACAAACTACACCGGAAGAACTTCAAAACAAGAGTAGGACTCTGACCAACCAATCATATGGGACTACGGAGTAGTAACTCGTGATCCTAATAACCGGATAAGAAGCCTAGTTCCTTAACCCCATAGGAAAGGTAGGATGACTCAGATCAGAAGACATGAGGTATAAGGATTAAAAGAGCCTTACGTTCCCTTCCACAATCAATTCCCTTATATAACTATGGAATTTCTAGACTCAACTTCGACCAGTTGGGCTTGGTAATCCTACAGGCAGTCAGGCTCTGATACCAAAGCTATCAGGACCCCGATCCTAAGTCATACCGGTCTAGCATGTAACACACCATATCACTTTGCGGCCTCACGCACGGTATCCCCACGGGTGCCACCTTACCTGGCCCGGGACAGTTTGCGCATTTTGGCTCACATATATGATAGTGTCGCTAGCATCCATATGACAGAGAACCCCGGCCGACATGACATGTTATAATCCCAAGGTGGCACTAACTTACAGGGACAGACATACATGACCCAGCAACGAACTTGTCGGTCATCAACGTATGAACCCAAGTCGTAGCAAGCTACAAGGACTTAAAGGAACAACGCGTGACATTTCCCAAAGGGACAGACACAGGAACGAAGAAGGACACATGCCGGCCAGCCTAAGTGTTCTAGAGCAGTAGCAAGCTACCAAGACTCAGTGGAAGCACTAGGAGACATTTCCCCATAAGATAGGCTACCAAGAGGAAACAACTAGGTTGTCGGATCCCACACATACCAAGCATTTCAATAACATACACACAATATGCTCGATATGTGCAAATACAACATGGCATCACAACAAGACTCTAAGAAACAAAGTATTTATTCATTAGGCTCCGAGGAGCCAGATATTAGAAACATGGGTCTCATGACCCAACATTCAGAGCATACAAGCAACAAGCGGAAGCACAACGTGTCTGAGTACAGATATCTACAAATGAAAAGGCTGAAGAGCCTGACTATCTACAACACTCGTCCAAGATCGTAGCTGAGGTAACAAGCTATTTGTCGAAGTCTAAGCAGAACTACTAGTGAGACTGAAGTCTCCTCTGCAAAACATAAATTAAGAAAACATGAGTACAAAGGTACTCAGCAATACATACATCAGATCCTATCATACATGCACTTGTATCAAGAAGGCAAAGTGGGCTTTAGTTGCAGCAAGCTAGCTTTGACTCAGTGGCTATCCTGTTCTACGAGTGCTGGCAACTCTTTGAGGTGGCGCACACGAGTCCACTAAGCACCACACAATACACCACTATGGATTCATCCTCGTTTCCTACGAGAAGGCCATCCATAGCACTCACACTTGTCTTGAGTATTTTAGAGTATCCACTTCAAGTTGTCTATATACCACGTAAGCATCCAAGAAGTCCATAACCGTGGACCCGGCTATTCGAATAGATCATGCTAACCCTGCAGGGGTGTACTTCTTCACACACGCTCTCGCCACTTACTGCCATGTACACCTCGTGTATCTCGGCAACCTTTAAGCGGAAGCTTGGCGAGGGTGTCGGCCACGACCTGACTAACCACACAAGACTCTAGTCCAGGTTTATCGCCTATTCGGGTTCCATCCCTAAGGAGATCCGGCCGGGGTGTCGCTCACGGCCCCAAATAATGTGCGCAGGGTTCCCAAGCCCACCTCGCCGGATGGATCTACGCTTGGTACACCGTGCCACGGTGCCAAGTCTGTCCCAAGCCCACCTGGCCGAGTGCCACTTGGTAGACTACTAGCACTACCTACAAACACCAGAAACTAGTTGCAACTCCTGGACAGAGATCATGTTGATTAATAAGTCGAGAGGGGTCGAGTTACCGGAACCCAATGTGTGGTAGTAGCTAGTCATTGGACAACAAACACAGAACTCAGTTCTTAAGGACGGTTCCAGTGAGACAACCCACCATGTACTCCTACATGGCCTCTCACCGCTACCTTTACCAAAACATTTTCACACACTTGACTCTCAGCATCAGAACATATCACTGCACTCCAATTCATTCCCAATGAATCAGACCTGACACACTCTAAGCAATAGCAGGCATGGCATGGTAAGATCACAACATGGCTTCAATCAACTCCTACACATGCTAGTGGGTTTCAACTATTTATTATGGCAATGACAGGTCATGCAGAGGAATGGGTTCAACTACCGCAGCATGAAGTAGCAGTTGAATTGTTGTTGTCCTAATGCAATAACAGAGAGCAGGAGCGAGAGAGGGATTGTATCGGAATGAACAAGCATATGCAACAATATGATGCATGAACATGGCATGAAGATGTGATGTTATTTGAGCTAATGCAACTAGCATTCTATTTGAAAGAAGTCCATTTGAACCAAGGGTTCAAATGCAATTCCAAATTTAACATTTAAAAGTGCCATTTATGTGTTTTCACCTATACAACAAGTATAAGATGGTTTATCATGCATGAAACTGGTACAGATGGGTAGATTGAATTTATCTGATAAATTTTCATATATAAATTATGTCATTCTGAGCTACGGTTGAATTTCTGTGATTTTTTGAAGTTTAAACAATTTTCTGGATTTTCCTAAACAAAAACAATTCCAGAAAATTGTTTATTGTGTCAGCACTGCGTCATGCTTGCGTCAGCAAGTCAGCAGCGCTGAGTCAAGTCAAGCCTGACGTGTGGGGTCCACACGTCAGTGACACAGGGCTAAACAAAGGGTTAAACTAAACTAACTAAAAGGGTTAGTGGCGCTGGGGCCCACTGTCAGTGTCACAGTTCTAACTAACAAAGGTAATTAGCACTAACACTAATCCTAACAACTAATTAGCTGGGCAGGGCCCACATGTCAGTGAGAGAGAGGGGAAGGTCAAACTGGGCAGTGGGGTCAACCCACGCTGGTCAACGGGTCAGCGGTCGTCGACGTTTAACCGCCAGCGAGTCCAAACGCGGCGGTGAGCTGTGGGATTTCCCTACAAGGCGTCTTTTTGTGCGCGGAGCATAGCTAAGGGATGCGGACGCTCGTCCGCATCCAACCGTGGTGGTGGCGCGGCCGGGGAGTGGCCGGAGTGGCGCCGGCGACGAGCTCGACGGCGGCCGAAGCTCGGTCGAGCTCGGGCTCGTGGTTGTAGTGGCCTAGGCGGGGCGGCGCTAGCATCTATAGCTCCTACGTGATGCGGGAAACATGCTGGGCACGCTGGAGTGACCAATTGGTCACCGGAGCTGCGTCGGCGACGAGCTCAGGCGGCGGTGGTTCTCGGTCGTCGACGAAACGGTAGCTGCGGCGTGCGAGAGAGGGAGCGGAGATGGGGAGCAGGGGCAGGAGCTCACGGCGATTCTGACGGCGGTCTCAACGAGCTCGGGGGAGGCCGAACAACGACGTGCAGGCGGTGGGGATCCACGGCGCCGGCGGTGAAGAAGACGACGATGGCGTCGATGGAGGCTGTCCGGAGGTGCGTTGCTTGACGAGGAGGACGAGGAGGACACGACGAAACCCGTGGACTAGTCGGAGAGGCGAGGCCGTGGCTATGGGCGCGGCAACGGCGGACGGCAGCGACGGCAGCGCTCGGGTCCGAGCGAGAAAGCGAGGGAAAGGGAGAGGGAGATGACTGGGGAGAGTGAGAGAGGCCTGGGGGGTGCGTGGCGTCTCTCCAAGGCGTCCAAGCGTCGAGGGAGAGGAGCAGGTAGGCAGGAGGTGGCGCGGCGCGGCGGTGCACGCGTCGGGCACGCGCCCCTGGCCTCCTGGCGAGAGGTTGGGGGTGACTGGCGTTGCCAGTCACCTGGGCCGGCTGGTGGGCCAAAGCAGATGGGCCGCCAGGTGAGCAGGTAAAACTCTTCCCTTTTATTTTTATTTTCTATTTCTGACATTTGTTTTGATTTAAACTAAATCATTTAAAAAAAAGTTCTGACAAATTTTGTAGGGACAAGAAAGAGTATTCCAAAGCCCCTCACAAAATCCTGAATTATTGGACATATATTAATAATATAATAAATATATATCCAATGCAAGTAATTATTGCATTTAATCCAAATGCCCAAAATAAATATTTATGAGCTCCTAAAAATATTGGTTTAAATTTTACTTCTGACCAATATTTTCATAGAGAAACATGAACATTTTCTTGGACCCTTTTGGAGCAATTTTTATCTGGGTCATTTTCAAAAAGATTTCTGAGGCTTTCACATGTCCTTAATTCAAATTCATTTGAAACTTTAAACATGATGCAAACACCAAACTAGCCTAGTGCATACCAGAACTAGGGTTGTGACATGGAATGCCTCTTTAATGAAAATAAATGAGTTTTCCTCGGTAAGATATCCTATCGGCACTCTCTTCATCTGCCGGAGAGCCATGTCTGCCGAGGAACAGACAGAGGGGCCAGCCCCCCGCCAACTCCTTTTTACCAAAGGCTACTGTGACCATCCCGACCGAAGCAGCGTTCGAGTCGTGCATGGGAGCACCTAAGTTTCAAAAGAGAGAGGGGAGATTTTCTCACGCAAAGTAATAGCTTTACACAACACTAATGGACAGGAGGTAAACTTATCTATCTAGTTTGCTGGGGATCGATGTGGCATGCAATCTTCTCGTCCTTTGTCGGAGCCAAGTTCGCGGCAGGAACCTGCAACTCCATGTAGATGAGAATGAATGCAGGATGCAATCCTATCTATATGCATATGCTGATGCTCATGGAAAGCTAATGCAGTGATCTTGGTGTGCTTGTGCATGCATGCAATCTTAGTTGGGCCCCCCTACAACACTTCTTTATTTTCTCTTGCACGGGTCATCGCCCCGGCTTTGTATGAGGGGTTACATGCAACTTAGGCAAGGCATGTACAAAAGTGTGGCTACCGGGCGGTGCTCAGCAGACTCGCACCTTACGGGCAGTACTTACGGAGATGCTCAATATTCCATGAGTTTTGTAATTGAGTGCCAAATCCAGTCTCCAGACGGACTGTGCCGGGTCTGGTGACTCGTAGCACCCAGTAAGGGCCTTCCCACTTCCGTGATAACTTGTTTGTACCCTTGGCGGACCGAACGCGCCTAAGGACAAGGTCACCTTCCTTAAAACACAGGGCGTGAACCCTGCGGCTGTGATAGCGACATCGGGCTTGCTGATAGCGTGCAGCACGCGTAGTATCCCGGAGACGGTTCTCTTCGAGTAGCACAGCGTCGTCACGCCGGTGCTGATCTTGCACTACTTCATCATAGGCAAGCACTCTAGGAGACCCATAAATGAGTTCTGTGGGGATAACTACTTCTGCCCCGTAGACCAGGGAGAAGGGATTCTGCTCGGTAGCTCGGTTAGGTGTCATTCTGAGGGACCAGAGAACTACCGGCAGCTCCTCAATCCACCGCCTGCCGTGCTTCTGCAGCGTATCAAAAGTTCTTGTCTTGAGTCCACGAAGCACTTCAGTGTTCGCCCTCTCAGCTTTTCCATTGCTCCAGGGATGTGCCACAGAAGCGAACGAGATATTGCATCCGAGGGCATGAACATATTGCATGAAGGCGTGGCTTGTGAACTGGGTGTCGTTGTCACTGATGATCCATGCCAGAACTCTGAAACGACACACCAACTCTTTCATGAACCTGATAACTGATTGGGCAGTCACCTTTCTCACGGCGATCACTTCTGGCCACTTTGTAAATTTGTCGATGGCAACGAACAAGTATTCAAAGCCCCCAATTGCTTGGGGAAGGGGCCGAGAATATCGAGCCCCCAGACCGAAAATGGCCATGAGAGAGGGATTGTTTGAAGAGCTTGGGCAGGCAGGTGTGTTCTCTTGGAATGTAACTGATAGGCTTCATATGTCGTGATGAGCTCGACAGCATCTTGTAGGGCTGTGGGCCAATAGAATCCTTGCCAGAATGCTTACCCAACTACCCCCCTTGATCCAATGTGTGAGCCGCACATTCCTCTATGAATCTTAGCCAGCAGTTCCTTTCCATCCTCCCGGCAAACACACTTCAATTTCACACTGTTAGGCCTCCTTCTGTACAGAGTTTCATCAACAAACTGATACATACTGGCCCTCCGGGCTACTTTATCAACTTCATCTTGGTTGCAAGGGAGTTCCCCGGTTTGGAGGAAGTGGACAATGTGCCTCGCCCAAGTTGGAGCCTAAGGCTCAGCAATAAGGACTAACGACACCACCTCTGCTGCGGGAGCACTAGGCTCGCGTGTGGGGCTGTAATGCCCAGGATGGGACTATACCTCCTACGTGTCGAGGCACGACTTAAAGGTATAAGCCCATTCTGGAATGATCTCAAGTTTGGTATCTTTGCACGACTCATGTAAAAATAGGTTGGCTTACACTCGCCACTTCACACAAAACATTACATAAGCAAAACATCCTTTAAAACATCACAACCTGACTACGGGTGAAGATCCAAAAGAAAGATACCAAAAACAACATAAAGCCACAGGTCAGAATCGCCCCTAGTAGAAGACCACTACTGATCGTCGAAAACGTCACAAGCATACGGCCACTCTCTTCATCGAGCTCCCAGTGAAGTACTTGAACCAGCTCCTGCATTATTCTCGGCTGAACCTGCATCTGGTGTTGTAGTATCTGTGAGCCACGAGGACTCAGCAATCCCATAACCATGGGTATCAAGACTAGCAAAGCTTAAAGGGTAGGAGGAGGTAAAGTGGTTAGGTTGCAGCAGCGGCTAAGCATAATATGGTGGCTAACTTACGAGTACCAGAATAAGATGAGCATCTACGCAAACGGTCGCAACTAGTAGTGATCGCTAAAGATCCTGACTACATACGAGTCAAACATAACCCCACCGTGTTCTCTTCTCAAAGTGAAAAGAGACAGTCACGGTTACTCACACAGTTGTGTGTTTTACTTCGGATCCTCTGTCAAGTTTTCTACAACCGGACATTAACAAATTCCAATCTGCCACATAACCGCGGGCACGGCTTTCGAAAGATCATAACCCTGCAGGGGTGTCCCAACTTAGCCCATCACAAGCTCTCACGATTACCTGAAGTGATAAATATAATACCATCACCCCTTATCATTGGGAAATCCGATCAGGCTCGGCATCCCGGTGCACAAGACATTTCGACAATGGTAAAACAAGTCCAGCAAGACCTCCCGGCGTGCCGACACCCTGATAGTAGCCGCGCGTATCTCGTCTCAGGCCACGACCGGATGAGCACAGCGTACAGCGGCCAAACCCCGAGTTTCCAAGGGGGGGCGCCGCACACGACTCTATTTGGGACCAACACCATCAGCACTGGCCCCCCTGTTATGTAGAATTAAGAACCCGAGGGTGCGACCCCCTATGCAAATTTAATTAATTAATTAAGTTGTTATTATGAGGCAAATTAAAACCAATGTTGGGCCTTGCTGGAGGAGTCTTATTCAAAGTCAAACTGTCAAGGGGTCCCCATCCACCCATCGTGTAAGGAACGCAAAAATCAAGGAACATAATGCCGGTTTATCGGCGCCTAAGGTGGCATGAGTGGAACAAAACACCGAGCAAAAGGCCAAGCCTTCCACCCATGCCCAGTATATAGGTGTGTTAATAATAATAAAAGATATTGTGATATTCCAACAACAAGTTCCCTCCTGGAACGATCTTCATCTTCACCTGCAACTAACAACGCTATAAGAGGGGCTGAGCAAGCGGGTAACATAGCCAAACAGTGGTTTTGCTAGGAAGGTGTCAAAGGTTAGAGGTTTCATGGCAACAAGGAGAGGGCTGACATAAAAGATGGGTAGCGCGACATGTAACGATAGCATCGAGACAACTAAGCATGGCAATGGTAGTAAAGGTATCCAAGGGTATGATCATCTTGCCTGGAATTCCGCAAGGAAGAAGAACGGGTCCACGAAGTAGACGGAGCAACATAGTCGAGCGAATCCTCACAACTTCGGAACGAAACCGAAGCTAACAAGAGGAGCAACCGGAAAGAAGCAAACAACACGGTAAACACACAAGCATAAACATGGCATGATGCACAAGCAAGCATGATGCATGTCATGGCAATGTGCACAAACAAAACTACAAGTTAAGTGGAGCTCAATATGCAACAAGTTGCATATTGACGAAACACCACATTTTATTTATTTAGTTGACTCTCGTTTATTTACAAGACAAGATTAAATGTTTGTTAACATGGCAAGAGGTGAAACAAAAGTAAACTACACTATTTAGGCAAGTTAAATGAGACTGGAAATAACAACAACAATTCCGGGAAAAACCCCATCTGCATGTTTAGCAATTTTAAGAAACAACAATTCACACATTTTAATGTTGTTAACATGATGCGGATGACATGATCAAGTTTTATGCAATTTATTAATTAAAGGTTAACATGAAGAGATAAGAAGATGATAAGGAGTATTTGTCTCCGTGGTGGAAAGAAAAGGTGCCACGGCAACTATCCGAAAATGATGCAATGGCAACATCTCGGTTCCAGTAACTTGTTGAGAGACCGGTGCAAAAGATGACCGAGAGCTTGAGTGAGTCAAACAAGAAGAAAGGTGGGGTGATCCCGTCACCAGGTTCCCACAGGTCGGCGACGAGGCAACCGAGGAGCATGACAAAAGACGAAACGGGCACGGTGCACACAAGGGAAATATCTCATACAACACACATTCACAAGCGTTCATCCACGGGGTCGTCTCGGTATACCTTCGAAGCGTTCGTTTCGGGGCGGCTCGAGATCGTAGTGGAAGTAGCCGTTCCGTAGAGGTACTCGTTATGTAGCCGTTCTCGCGAATCGTAGAGGAAGTAGGCGTTCTCGTAGGCGTTCTCGTTTCGTAGATGTACTTGACGGTTTCGAGTGCTTCGGGCGTCGCGGTACTTGGCGCTTCAAAACGATCGTCGTGGTACTTGAGGTCTCCGAACTTGTCGTTCTTGTTAAACGAAGGGGTACTTGGTGTTTCCGGCGACGGTAGTCGTACACGTTCGTAGATGTTTGGGTATCCGTAGATGTACTTGAGGGTCTTCGGACTTGCCGGACTCGGTTCTCGCGACGGTAGTGGTACTTGACGTGTCGCTGTGTGTAGTCAAACGTGGGCATCAGAGAGGAACTTGACGTAGTCGAACTTGGCGTATCCGAAGGGGTACTTGGCGTTGGTAGATGTACTCGTTATGTAGATGTTCGGGTGCATCCGTAGATGTACTTGGCGTGACTCATGCGTAGACGTACTTGCTGCTCCATGGGTATTTGCTGGACAAAAACAAGACACGAGGCTGAAGGAAGAAGCACAGCAGCAGCAGTTCTTGGCGCGCCGGTGACCGGAGCAGAGGCCCAGAGGAGGAGGCTGCAGGGGCGAGGTCGGGCCGCACGGGAGCCGGCGCGAGGCGCGGAGGGAGGAGGGCCTTGCGAGGCGGAGGAGGGAGGCGTGGCGCTCGGTGCTGAAGATGGAGGCGCGTCGGGGCGATGCGGGCTGTTCCTGGGGTCGAGGAGGGAGATGGGCTCGAGGAGGGAGAGGGAAATCGGGGCTGTGAGGGAGAGAGAGCGAGGGAAACGGGATCGGGGGGAGAGGGAGATAGCGAGAGGGAGCGGACGAACGAGGAGAGAGGTGCGGTCGAACGACCCTGGCGGCGGAGGGAGAGAGGGTCGAGGGGTGAGGCTGCTCGGGCTAGGGTTAGGTGCGAGGGGAGAGCGATTGGGCCACTGGAGGAGTTGGGCCAGGAGGCCAGATGGGCTGCGGGGGAAGGAGGAGGCCCGCTGCGGCTTCTAGGAGGCCCAGTTGTTCCTTTCTTTCTCTTTTAGCAGAAAACAATAAAGAGAAAGAAGAAAGAAAGAGAGGGGTTAGGGAAAAAAACACAAGAGGTTATTTTTCTCGGGGTCATAAAAATGAGCGTAGTCCGAGAAAAATAGAAGTGGCATGAAAGAAAGAAATAATTCAAACATATTTGAATTTAATTCAAATGGGTTTGAACTAAGACTTGACTTTTGAAGTGTCCAAAAATGTTCGAATTTCTGGAGGAGCCTCAATAAAAAGGATAAGAATTGTTGGCGGGGTTTGGAAGTCAAAACTTGAAGTAAAGAGGCATGGGAAAAAATATGCAAGTGTGTTGCGGTTAATTCCAAACAAATGGAATATTTAATATAGCTCCCTAATAATATTGAGAGGCTTTTATATGTTATAAAGAGAAGTCATCCTTCCCTCGATTTAAATGGACCGAAGGTCCACACAATTTATTTAAGTTGAGATGCAAAATTAAAGACATGATGGCATGATGACATGATGCAAAGCAAAAATAAATAACACAAGCACAAATGAAACACACGGGAGAACACGGAACATCTGGAATCTTCTGGGACGTCGGGCTTCGGGCGTCACAGGGGCCCTTGGGCCCAGCAGGGGGGGGGTGGTCCGGCAGGCTGTGAGGAGTTGTTTCTGGCAGGGTCTCTGCCGCGGATCGCTCTGCCGGGAGAGGCTTATCGTATTCCAAGTTTCTCGTTTTCCGGGCCATTATGGCTGGTGATACGGAGGGCTCAGAGAGACGGAGAACAAAAGTTCCTGGTTCCACAGCAAGCTTCTGTGCAACACACTTCGACAGGGGATCAGCTATGCTGTTTTCCGCACGGGGTACGTGCTCTATTTGCAACCCATCAAAGTGCTCCTCCAATCTCCTCACCTCCTCGACATATGCTTCTATCAATGGGCTTTGATAATCTTTGTAGACTTGTATCACCACAAGCTGTGAATCTCCTCGTATGACCAGCTTCTTAATTCCCAATTCTACTGCAATCCCGAGCCCGACAAGGAGCCCTTCATACTCAGCTGTATTATTGGTGGCTTCTTCTCGGGAAAGTGCATTTGGATGACGTACTTCAAGTGCTCCTCGAAGGGTGCGACGAGAAGCATGCTAGCCCCTGCACCTTGTAGGTATAAAGCACCATCAAAATACATGATCCATTCTTGAGGTGATTCCTTGCCCGGGAGAGATGTTTTTATTACTTCCTCGTTAGGGGTTGGCGTGCATTCTGCAATAAACTCTGCCAGTGCCCTGCTCTAAATGGTTGAAGTGCTCTCAAACTTCAAACCAAAGCTGGATAACTCCAAAGCCCGCTCCACTATTCTGCCAGTAGCCTCAGGGTTTCGGAGTATCCTTTGCAACAGGAAACGAGTGACATCCGTGATCTCATGGGCTTGGAAGTAGTGGCGCATCTTCCTTGAGGCCATGACAAGGCCAAACATCAACTTTTGCACGCCAGAGTACCTCGATCGAGCTCCTTGTAACAAGAAGCTGACGAAATACACGATGCGCTGCACCACTTTCTACCTTGCCACATCCTTGGGGTTGCGAATTGTTGGAGAGACCACCAATGGCAAACACCCTACCACTGTAACGCAGACAGGGTGGTCCTCCTCATCAAAGATGATGGGCGTGCGGGACCACTTGAGCAGCTTCTGGGCCTCTAGCGCTGGCTCCACAACATTGACCTCCCTTGCCCATCGCTTGAGTTGGCGATGTGATGTGTGCAAAGATGCACCTCCGTCAATGCATAGGGCGTCAGTGGCCCTCTGAAATTCCTGCTCACTGGCTTTCTATTCATCCCCTCCATCACTCACATTGCCACATATTTACTTCTGTTGGGGCCTGGCGGGTCTTCCTTGGTTCCGAAAGGGTTTGCCGGGGCAATTTGCTTCACCGCCTTGGCCCTTACCCCCGGCAGCATTCTGACATGTTTCCTTATCTCTCTTATCATACTCTACCCTCTGTCTCTTGGCAGGCTGCTCAACCTGATAATAGTCCTGAAGGTCGTGGCCCTTGGTCCGGTGGATCTTGCAGTACAGACCATCTGTAATGCCCAGGATGGGACTATATCTCCTACGTGTCGAGGCACGACTTAGAGACATAACCCCATGCTGGAATGATCACAAGTTTGGTATCTTTGCACAACTCATGTAAATATGGGGATGTAAACAGAAAAGATAGTTGGCTTACACTCGCCACGTCACACAAATACATTACATGTCCAAATCATCATTCAATAAAACATCACAACCCATCTAAGGTTAAAATCCAAATGACAAGATACCAAACATAATTTAAATCCACAGGTCGGATCGAATCCTAGTAGAAGTACCACTACTGATCATCGGGATAACGAACATAGTAACGGCTACGCTCCTCGTCGTACTCCCAGTCTAGCTCGGTGCCATCACCTGGATAGCTCACCATCGGACCTGCATCTGGTGTGGTGAAGTAACTGTGAGCCACAGAGGACTCAGCAATCCCGTTCCCGGGTAACACGACTATTTAAGCCTTGGGTGTGGAACAAGGCTGAAGAAAGAATAAGAAAGTGGTTGCAGCAGCACTAGCCTAGCTTACGTAAAGAGAGCGAGAAGAGAAGGTGCCTCGGTCGAGAGATGATCACTAAGTGATCCTAAGCTAAAGCCAGTCAAACATAACCCCACCGTGTTCATCTCCCGAAACCCTTTTCGGAAAATGACAGTCACGGAACTCACGCTGGTAGTGTATTAGAACAATGTGTCAAGTTTTCTACAACCGGATATTAACAAGCTCTCATCTGCCACATAACCGCGGGCACGGCTTTCGAAAGTTCATAACCCTGCAGGGGTGTTCCAACTTGGCCCATGACAAGCCAACGATCCGCGGAGTCGCAACTCCAAAGGTGGGAAGGCCCGAGTATTCTCGGAATCCCGTGCTCAAGATACTCCAAACTAAGGTAAGGCTAATCCAGCAAATCCTCCCGGTGTGCCGACACCCTGATAGTAGCCGCGCGTATCTCGTCTCAGGCCACGACCGGATGGGTGATCCCACAGGTTTTTACCAAACCTTGAGTTCCCTTGAGGTGGCCCCGCGTAACCCCCAGTTTGGATCAACACTCATGTGGAGCACTGGCCCGGGTTGTTGATTAAGAAAGAGGGTTAATTACTCCCTATGCAAGTTTATTTAGTTATTAGGCAAATAGTACCAATGTTGGGACTTGCTGGAAAAGACTTAGCACTTAGCGGTTTATCGAGGGGGCCCCATAACCCCAACCCTGTGAGGAACGCATAATCAAGGAACATAACACCGGTTTATACGGTTCCTAACGGCAAGAGTGCAACAAATCACCAAGCAAAAGGCTTAGCCTTCCACCCATTGCCAATATATAGATGAGTACATTTAAGCATTTATATAGTGTGATATAACCCAACAAAACTTCAACATGAAGCAATCATCTTCAACTTCACGTGCAACTAGCAATGCTATAAGAGGGGCCGAGCGAAGCGTACTTAGCCATTCTACGGTTTGCATAGGTAGGGTGGTTAAACAGGTTCATGGTTACAAGTAGGAGGCTGACAGGAAAGACATGGGCATTGAGGCAAAACTATAGAGCGATACTCTAGCAATAGGCAAAGATAGTAATGTTATCGGGGTTCGGTCATCTTGCCTGAAGAGTTGTCGTTCGGATCGTAAGAGGGGTCCTCGTGCTCAACCTCGGTAGTAACCTCGTGCTCGTACTCGTACTCGGTCTCAGCTTCCGGCTCTAATCAACACAACCACACAAGGCACGAATCTACAAGATGCAATGCGCACACGAAAAATATGCAGGATGCATGACTGATGCACTATGGGAGCACAAGGAGCATGGAAAATTGCACTCAAGCAAAATGCTTCAAAACATGATAACAATAGGATATTATGAATGTACACGAAAAATCAATCAAGTTTCATATAAGACTTGCTCAAAATGGAGCTACGGGCTAAAAATTATGCCCGAAACAATAAACATGCACAAGCTGAAAATTACAGCAACATAACAACTTCGGAGCACTAGATAAATAAGCTACAGCACTCAAACACCATGGCAAAGAGCATGAACATAAACTAGATATACCCTACAGCAAATAAGTCCATTTGTGCACCCCCAAAGGAGCCACGGATCAATAGCAACAAGCTTGGACATACTGAACTTGACAACAAAATCCTGACAGCAGTATTTTATTGCAACTTTGGAGCAAAAGTTAATTATGCTACAGCCACTCAAATAAGCATGTGATAGCATGAATGGATAGCCAACAATATATACTACAAGGAATCATCAAGAGTCACCCCAAAACTGTCATGGATTGGCCTAGAACAAGAAGCAAACATGGCATCTGGAAATTACAGATTCCAGACTTTGTGAAATTTCACTAAGTGTTAAAACAGCAGTTTCATCATGGCATCTTTGAGAGAAAGTTTAAGTCACCTCAAAACTAAACATGGCAAGTGGTAAGCACCACAACAAAGTACACATGATGGTGATTCCAAAACACCTAAGCATGCATCATGGAGATAAACACAACAATAGCAATGAGCTCAACAAGTTGGCATCTCATAACAAGCTAATCAACATAACAGCCACATAGCACTTTGCAACAGAGATAAACATGGCAAGATTAATTCTATCATGCAAGTCTAAGCAATCATCATGTAGAACATGACAAGACGAACACGTGGACATATCATTTGCATCATTCGGATAAACGAGCACCAAGTTATCACTATGCAAAGGTGGCATGAAAATAACTACAATCAGCAGTTTATAACGAGATGCACTCTTGCAACAGATATTTAAGCATCTAGATGATCTCAAACATGCATGGCACAATGGAATGAAAAGTAGTACATGTCTCCACGAACGTCTGGACATCTCATTCACTCAAATCGGAGCAACACACACAAAGTTATCACTATTTGAAAATAGCATCAGACATCACAATATCACAGGGACTTGGTGGATTTAGAGGGCAACCTTCTCAGATCTGAAGGTCAAACGGGCTTCGGAGGCGGATCTGGCCCGGGGTGGAGCGGATCTGGCGCGCGGGCCGGTGGGAAGCGGATCGGGCTAACGGGCCCGCGGATCCGGCCCGACAGAGAACTGGATCGGGGAGCCCTGCTCCCGATCTGAAGTTGCGGCGGCCTCTGGCCTCGAGGGCTTCGGCTGGCTCGGGCTGGGATCTTGGCGGAGGCAGGCTGCGTCGGCCCAGGCGCTGGCTCGGCAGCGGCCTGGAGGACGGGGCAACGGAGTGGGCCGGCCCAGCGGGTGGAGGCGCCTGGAGGGAGGCCGGCGAGGTGGGCTGGCGCCTGCACTGGCGATGGACGCGCGAGTGGGCCGGCCGCGGCCTGGAGGACGGAGGCGGTCGGGGCCCAGCCGGGCGCTCGGATCTGGATCGGGGCTTCGCTCCCCCGATCGATCCCAGGGCGGCGGCGGTCGAGCGCCCTGAGGACTCGGCGACGGGAAGAAGCAGGGCCCGGCGCGCCCTTCGATGGATGGAGGCAGGCGAGGTGGTTGGCGCCGGCGCCCTGGCCGGAGCGGCGGCGGTGCCCGGGGTGGAGGAAGAATCCGGCGGCGGGGCAAGGTGGTGGTGCGGATTCCGGCGAGGTGGCGTGGCGCTCCGGCGAGATCCTCCGGCGAGCTCCGCCGGAGTGGAGGGAGGAGGCTGGAGGAAGAAGATGGGCCTAGGGTTTCCTATTTTTGGGGCAAAAATTGAGGGAAGTGGACAAATATATAGGCACAAGGAGCTAGGGTTGTCCAAATGGGGTGTGGTTTTCGGCCACCCGATTAGAATTGGATGGCCTAGATGAAAGGAGGGGTTTGGGTTGGTTTGGTGGGCTGTTGGAGGGGTGTCTTGGGCCTCAAAGTGGAGGCACTTTTAGCCCACGAGAATAACTGTTGGGGTAGCAAACGGGCTCCAAACGCGACGAGATTTGATAGGCGGGTTACACACACCAAAACAACAACACACGACAAGTCTCTCGCCAAACCGGTAACGTTACACGGCCAAACACCAAAGTAGGCCTACGGGACGCCACGTTCACGTGAGGGAGCTTCGGAATGGGAAACGGACAACGGGAAGGAACGCGTGGAACCGGATGCAAACGACAACACAAATGCAATGCGATGCACATGACTACATGCTATGAATGAATGAACACACGCACACGACAAAAGAACGAAAACCCGAAAGACAAAGAACCCGGAATGGAATAGATGAAGCTAGAGATATATTATATGCCCAAAAGGGAAAGTATTACATCCGGGGCATTACAAACTCTCATCTACTACAAAAAGATCTCGTTCCGAGATCTAGGACTGGAAAAAGGAAGGGTACTCGGAACGAAGATGATCTTCTCGTTCCCACGTAGCTTCTCGGTCGGTATGGTGTGACCACTTGACTTTCAAGAATTTGATGGACTTGTTGCGGGTCTTGCGCTCTGTTTCTTCGAAATAGCAACTGGGTGCTCTCGGTAAGACAAATCTTGTTGAAGATCAATCTCTTCAAACGGAATCATGCGTTCAGGAGTCTTGAAGCATTTGCGGAGTTGAGACACATGAAACACATCATGAACATTGGCGAAGTTGGAAGGGAGCTCAAGTTGATAGGCTAGGTCGCCTCTTTTGCCAAGGATCTTGAAAGGCCCGACGTATCTAGGAGCAAGCTTTCCTTTGATACCGAATCTTTGGGTTCCTTTCATCGGAGAAACACGGAGATAGACATGATCACCAATGTTGAAAGCCAAGTCACGATGCTTGCCATCATAGTAGCTCTTCTGACGCGACTGAGCGGCCTTGAGATTCTCATGTATGACTTTGCACATTTCTTCGGCTTCTGAGATCAAGTCATTGCCAAGAAGTTGATGTTCGCCCGTCTCGGACCAGTTTAGAGGGGTACGGCACTTTCTGCCATAGAGGATTTCAAACGGAGCTTTGCCTGCACTTGCTTGGAAGCTGTTGTTGTAAGAGAACTCGGCAAATGGAAGGCAATCTTCCCATTTCATGCCAAAAGATATGACACAGGCTCTGAGCATGTCTTCTAGAATCTGATTCACTCGCTCGACTTGACCACTAGTCTGAGGGTGAAAAGCAGTGCTGAACCTGATCTTAGTGCCCATGGCGGACTGAAAGGAGTCCCAGAACTTTGAAGTGAACAAACTTCCATGGTCTGAGGAGATAACTTGAGGGATGCCATGTAAGGACACAATTCTGGAAGTGTACAACTCTGCAAGTTGAGCTGCATTGATTGATTCTTTGACTGGAAGGAAGTGAGAGACTTTGGTAAGCTTGTCAATCACCACGAAGATAGAATCATTCCCTCTCTTGGACTTAGGAAAGCCAGTGAAGAAATCCATTTCAATGTGGTCGAATTTCCACTCGGGAATAGGAAGAGGTTGGAGAAGACCGGCTGGACGTTGATGCTCTGCCTTCACTCTTCTGCAGACATCACATTCATTCACGAATTGGGCAATCTCCCTTTTCATCCGTGTCCACCAGTAAGATTGCTTGAGGTCTTGGTACATCTTGGAACTGCCAGGATGAATAGAAAGGAGGGAATCATGTGCTTCTTCCATTATGAGCTTCCTGAGATCACCTTTGGGAACCACGAGTTTGTCCTCAAAGAACAAGGTATCTCTCTCATCAACGCGGTAGCACTTGTATTTAGGAGTGCCCTTTGCAATACCATGTTTCACCTTCTGCACCATGGCATCACTGAGTTGGGCCTCACGGACCTGATCTTCCAAGGTAGGAGCAACTTGAAGATTTGCAAGAAAACCTTGGGGAACAACTTGGAGGTTGAGTTTCCGGAATGCTTCACAAAGCTCAGGCTGGAATGGCTTGATAAGAAGGCTGTTGCAATATGCCTTTCTACTTAAAGCATCTGCAATCATATTTGCCTTGCCAGGAGTGTATTCAATGCTAGGATCATACTCTTGGATCATTTCAACCCAACGAGTCTGGCGGAGGTTCAGATTCGGCTGTGTGAAGATGTACTTCAAGCTCTTGTGATCAGTGAAGATGTCAACTTTTTTGCCCAACAACAGATGTCTCCACGTAATCAAAGCATGTACCACAGCTGCTAGCTCGAGATCATGTGTGGGGTAATTCTTCTCACTTGGCTTCAGCTGACGGGAAGTGTATGCCACAATTCTCTTGTCTTGCATAAGCACACCACCAAGTCCTTGAAGAGAAGCATCACATAATACTTCATAGGGCTTGGACTCATCTGGAGGAGTTAGAACAGGAGCAGAGACGAGCTTTTCTTTGAGAGTTCTGAATGCCACTTGACAATCTGGAGACCAAAAGTATTTGACATTCTTCTGTAGCAAGTTGGAGAGAGGCTTGGCAATCTTGGAGAAATTCTCAACGAACCTTCTGCAATAGCTGGCAAGACCCAGAAAACTTCGGAGTTGCTTGACGTTCTGAGGGGCTTCCCAGTTGACAATTGCTTCAACTTTCTTGGGGTCTACCGCAATACCGTCAGCGGAGATAATATGGCCCAGGTACAAAACCTTATCGAGCCAAAATTCGCATTTGGAGAACTTGGCATAGAACTTATGCTCACGGAGTCGGTCCAGAACCAGGCGTAAGTGCTTTTCGTGATCTTCTTCATTCTTGGAAAATACCAAAATATCATCCAGATACACAAGCACAAACTCGCCGGTGTAGGGGTTGAAAATGTAGTGCATCATTCTCGAGAAGGTAGGAGGAGCATTGGCGAGACCAAAGGACATGATTGTATACTCATATGAGCCGTAGCTCGTTCTGAAGGCAGTCTTGTGAATATCCTCCCCGCGAATGCAAATTTGGTGATAGCCCATTCGGAGATCGAGCTTAGAGAACACTTTAGCTCCTTTGAGCTGCTCGAACAGTTCATTGATGTTGGGGAGCGGATACTTGTTCTTTATTGTCTTCTTGTTCAATGGCCGGTAATCGACGCAGAGACGCTCCGTGCCATCCTTCTTCTTGACAAATAAGACACCACAGCCCCAAGGAGACGTACTAGGCCTGATCAGACCCAAACGTTCCTGTTAATCAAGCTACTTCTTCAATTCCTTCAATTCTCCAGGAGAGAGCTTGTACGGACGCCGGCATGCTGGCTCGGTACCAGGCTCGAGTTCAATGACGAATTCCACTTGACGGTGTGGAGGCATGCCTGGAAGTTCTTCAGGAAAGACGTCTTGGTATTCGTTAACCACCGGAATTTGAGAGATGGCATTAATCTCGCCCTTATCATTGAGAGAGAAAAGTCTGATAGTGTTATCCCTGGAGGCGAAGATAATCACATCTTCATTAGGATGAGTAATCTTGACTTCCTTCTGTGCACAATCAATTTGAGCATCATGCTGAGAAAGCC
The DNA here is from genome assembly GCA_902687465.1 of Secale cereale. NCBI lineage: Eukaryota > Viridiplantae > Streptophyta > Magnoliopsida > Poales > Poaceae > Secale > Secale cereale. The sequence goes on along the minus strand of LR738711.1, from coordinate 400,401,865 downwards.
AATCCATCCCGAGGATGAGGTCAATGTCAGAATTGCCGAGAACCACCGGAGAGGCCAGAAATCGATAATCACCCATGCGAATAGAAACATCCGGAGCATATATACGAGAATGCATCGATCTACCCGGAGAAACAACTGATAACTCCCTTGGCAAACTTTTGATGTCAACATTGTACTTGGATGCAGATGGTTGAGACATGAAAGAGCATGAAGCACCCGAATCAAACAAAACTTTAGCAGGGATAGAGTTAACTGGAAGGTTACCCAAAATCACATCAGAAGAATTCTCCGATTGCGCTGCATTCATCAGATTCACCCTTGCAGACTTTGGATTATGCTTGACAATAGCTGAACTCACAGGTGGAGGAGGTGGATGTCGTTTTGGGTTCGGACATCTATTAGCATAATGACCTTTCTGAGTGCACTTGTTGCAAGTCACTTCTGAGAGAGGACGGAAATGAGAACCACTTGACTTGGAACCTTGAGACTGAAACTGATTCTTCGACTGGTTGCTCGGGTTGGGTGGGTGGGAGAAACCACGTCCACTAGAGTTCTTGTTGATGTTGGAGTTGTTGTAAGGAGTTCGAATCACTGGAGGAGGAGGAAGCCAAAAAATTTGTTGTTTCGCGACGACTTGAGAAGATGAGGAGGAGTGAACGGCATCTCGAATCCTCTTTTTAGAAGCCTCCATCTTGAGCTGAGCTGCCTCTTGTTTCAAAGCCATGTTATAGAATTTGTCGAACTCATCGGGCTCGAACAAGGTGAGAGCAAGTTGAAGTTCATCTTTGAGACCTCCGCGGAACTGATAGATCTTGTTCTTGGCATCCGGAATGTCTTGCTTGGCATAGCGGGCGAGGTTTTGGAACTTGACATTATACTGGTAGACAGTCATAGAGCCCTGCTTCAGGTTGCGGAATTGCTCACGCATACCCTCGATGACACTTGTTGGAATGTGGTGAGAGCAAAAATCCTTGCAGAAATCCTCCCAAGAGATCACACAACCTGGCCTGGAGTCTTTGTACTGCTGCCACCAGTCAGCTCCTTGGTCTTTGAGTTGGAAGGCTGCAAACTTCACATAGTCCTCTTCCCTTACGTTACTGCACTCAAAATGCTTCTTGATATCGGTTAACCATTCTTCAGCATCAAGAGGGTCGACACAGTAACTGAAAGCTTTTGGTTGATTGGCCAAGAACTGGTTGAGAGTAGCATGGTGCTGTTGGTTGAAGAAATTGCCTCGGTTCCCTGGAGCACCCTGATTAGCTTGATTAGCTTGCATCTGCTGCATCATCTGCATCAACATCTGGGTGTTCTGATTTGTAGTCTGCATAATTGCTCTCCAAGCCTCAGACGGAGGAGGAGGGGAAGGAGGACGATCTGGGACCTCTTTACCCTCTGGGTTAGCGTTGGGAACCCGTTTCGGAGCCATCCTGAAAGAGATGACCATGAATCAGCAATTTGATTGACAGAAGGTATAAGCTGAAACAACAGATTGAAATGCAACATAGTCTTCACAAGAATCATTCGAACAATAGGAACGAATGAAATCATTCGAACAAGAGGAACGAATGAAATTCTCAGCTTAAATGATAACATCAACCTTCACGAGAAGCCACATAGGGGACAAAAGGTAAATAAGAAAAACACAAGGTACAGATGGAACAAACACAAGATAGGAGCTTCGTTCTAACATCTTTGTGCTGAAAGCTTATGAACGCGTTACGAAAGGGTTTTGCAATCCCCGGATCAGCATAGCCAAAGACCCTTTAAGATGCAGCTCCCGATCGGAACATCGGTCATAAAACCACTTCACTCAATGTAGAACCCCGAACTCGCTAACCTGCATTCGTTGGAAGAATGCCTACGATCTACTGGATAAACCCACCTATTAATTTCCGAAAGTTTCCAGTTATGCAATCAGGTGTTGGGGATACAGGGGAAGCACCGCGCAATCAACTCTAAACCTACATCAAGCTGTATCAAGCCTTCAACACATAACCAGTCTTTCTCGGAAACTGTCCACCTCGGACCTTCGAAAAGCATCCACTATACCAAGCTATGGCAATACTCCCGAACTACCTCCCCAGTACTGGGTGATGTCGGGGTTATCTTGCCACTAACCGTATAGGAGAGATTTTCGATGTCGCCGTCTTAAGTATTTAGTACTGCCGCGATATGCTTGTGACGACAATACCCCGAAGCTCAACTCCCCGGGACACTGCCACAACCCCTAATGTCAGGAGGCATCGAGAACAATATTCTCGTCACAAGAACATCGAAACAATCCCACAATACTCGCGAGATTCCTAAAAAAAATTGGTGCAATTTTTGAAAGTAGAAGAGGCTAGAGTATACGTCAGGAGTCCTCACCAGAGAGAAAGGGGATGAGAAGCAAAGAAATCCTACTCTCCGATATAAATATAGGACTAAAAATATTTTCAGTGTGTGCCTAGACTCGACCGTCAACGATTCGATCAATCAGTGGGGGCTTCTAGGTCGGAGAAGGCTTTGATACCAACTTGTAATGCCCAGGATGGGACTATATCTCCTACGTGTCGAGGCACGACTTAGAGACATAACCCCATGCTGGAATGATCGCAAGTTTGGTATCTTTGCACAACTCATGTAAAAATGGGGATGTAAATAGAAAAGATAGTTGGCTTACACTCGCCATGTCACACAAATACATTACATGTCCAAATCATCATTCAATAAAACATCACAGCCCATCTAAGGGTAAAATCCAAATGACAAGATACCAAACATAATTTAAATCCACAGGTCGGATCGAATCCTAGTAGAAGTACCACTACTGATCATCGGGATAACGAACATAGTAACGGCTACGCTCCTCGTCGTACTCCAAGTCTAGCTCGGTGCCATCACCTGGATAGCTCACCATCGGACCTGCATCTGGTGTGGTGAAGTAACTGTGAGCCACAGAGGACTCAGCAATCCCGTTCCCGGGTAACACGACTATTTAAGCCTTGGGTGTGGAACAAGGCTGAAGAAAGAATAAGAAAGTGGTTGCAGCAGCACTAGCCTAGCTTACGTAAAGAGAGCGAGAAGAGAAGGTGCCTCGGTCGAGAGATGATCACTAAGTGATCCTAAGCTAAAGCCAGTCAAACATAACCCCACCGTGTTCATCTCCCGAAACCCTTTTCGGAAAATGACAGTCACGGAACTCACGCTGGTAGTGTATTAGAACAATGTGTCAAGTTTTCTACAACCGGATATTAACAAGCTCCCATCTGCCACATAACCGCGGGCACGGCTTTCGAAAGTTCATAACCCTGCAGGGGTGTTCCAACTTGGCCCATGACAAGCCCACGGTCCGCGGAGTCGCAACTCCAAAGGTGGGAAGGCCCGAGTATTCTCGGAATCCCGTGCTCAAGATACTCCGAACTAAGGTAAGGCTAATCCAGCAAATCCTCCTGGTGTGCCGACACCCTGATAGTAGCCGCGCGTATCTCGTCTCAGGCCACGACCGGATGGGTGATCCCACAGGTTTTTACCAAACCTTGAGTTCCCTTGAGGTGGCCCCGCGTAACCCCCAGTTTGGACCAACACTCATGTGGAGCACTGGCCCGGGTTGTTGATTAAGAAAGAGGGTTAATTACTCCCTATGCAAGTTTATTTAGTTATTAGGCAAATAGTACCAATGTTGGGACTTTCTGGAAAAGACTTAGCACTTAGCGGTTTATCGAGGGGGCCCCATAACCCCAACCGTGTGAGGAACGCATAATCAAGGAACATAACACCGGTTTATACGGTTACTAACGGCAAGAGTGGAACAAATCACCAAGCAAAAGGCTTAGCCTTCCACCCATTGCCAATATATAGATGAGTACATTTAAGCATTTATATAGTGTGATATAACCCACCAAAACTTCAACATGAAGCAAGCATCTTCAACCTCACCTGCAACTAGAAATGCTATAAGAGGGGCTGAGCGAAGCGTACTTAGCCATTCAACGGTTTGCATAGGTAGGGTGGTTAAACAGGTTCATGGTTACAAGTAGGAGGCTGACAGGAAAGACATGGGCATCGAGGCAAAACTATAGAGCGATACTCTAGCAATAGGCAAAGATAGTAATGTTATCGGGGTTCGGTCATCTTGCCTGAAGAGTTGTCGTTCGGATCGTGACAGGGATATGACTAGCAGGTATAAACCGGCTAGTATAAACCGGCCTTGGTAATATATTTGTTTGTAATATGTAGTAAAGGCTACGGCCCATAAAGATCTTAGGGCCCATGTATAGAATTAAGGTTTGTAAACCGCCTCGCAATGTAACTTGAGAGATAAGGAAGGAAAGACAGAGACCGAGGCGGACACAGATATGAGCCGGCCTCGGGACTCTGTAAACCGGATCAGGCGTACCCTCTATATAAAGGGGCGACCTGGCAACGGTTCAGGGACAAGCAACAATCAACCCGTCGAGACGCAGGCAAGCGAATCCGCTCCCTGTAATCCGACGCCCAAGCAATACCAAACCAACTAGACGTAGGCTTTTACCTTCATCGAAGGGGCCGAACTAGTATAAACCCTCTGTGTCCTTTGTGTGCTATGAACCCCTTCAAGCTAACCCGTGCGATGGTTCCATCATCAAGTCCGCTAAACCGGACATCTGCCGTGCTATTTCCACGACAGTTGGCGCCCACCGTGGGGCCTGCGCACGATGGTTTTGAGTTCTTGAAGGGCAGCTTTGAAGGGCTCAAGGGTTACGCTGTCGGCCGGATGACCAAGAGTCGCCGCGGCCGGATCTACATCGACGATGCAGGCTGGGGACCGGAGGCCGATTCAATCGAATACGGGTACCGGGTTCCCTTCGGCAGCATCCAAGTCTTCATCGGTAAAATCGGCGAACCGGGGCCTGAGCCGGACATCTACCCCAACATCGTCGAGCCAGCTCAGCGGGCGAGATCGGCCCGGATTCAGCCTACCGTGAAGCACGTGTTCGTTGGAGCGATCCACGGAGGTCGAGCCGAGAACGGATCGGAATCTGATGGTGCAACAATTGTCTACTCAGATGACGAATCTTCATCCGGGGAAACTGAATCTCTGTATCAGTTGCGGGACGACCGGTCTGAGGGCGAGTCCGATGGAAACAGTATTCCGGGCCCCTTTGACCCGCCAAACCGGGTGGCGGTTTTCATGGCCGGTTCACAGCCCCCGATGAACGGAACGACAGCGAAAGCCGGTGCAGGGGGAAGCGGCTCAAACCCCTCACTTACTGAAGTTCTATCCACCTTGATCGAGGAGTTCACAGCTAAAGCGGTGGAAATAGTAGCTCCAGCAGACAAGGCGCATCATGATGCAGAGCTCCTTCAGTTGAAAGGCCAGATTGATCAGTTAAAGGAGGACCTGAAGGCAGAAAGAGAGATGATAGCGGTGAGGCAAGCGGAATTGGATGATCAAGCTTTTTACCTAAGGATGGAGCAAGCTTCTATGGAAGGAGTAAGGGGACGAAAGTACCGGTCCCGTATACCGCCGGTTTATGAATCAACGAATCTGTTCAGGACACCTGGGGCTGGGACTAGTAACCATCCGGCTTTAAACCGGAGGACACCTCCGGCCAGGGAGGAGCCGGTTCAGCAACCCACCGCAGAGCCGGAGCGCCGGGTTACGTCGGCACCTTATGTTCCTGTCCCCCCAGGTCATTATTCAAACCCTTTGGATAACATCGCTGCAGCAGCGGCACGTTTGGCCGCTTTACCGGCGGAAGAAACATCTCCGGTGGCGATAGAGGCGCGCAGGGTCCAGAAGCTACTCAATACGGCGTTGTTGCAGCAGCAAGCATATTCTCACAGCAGGGAAAGGTTACATTCAACACCGCGTCCCAGCCGAAGTTATACTAGGCATTGGGAGGAGCCAGAAGTATCTAGCGGTGAGTGTAGGAGACATCAGCGCAGGCAGGATAATCCGGCAGGGGCAGCGATGCCAGCTCCAGACATAAACCGGGCCAGATCAGGTGCCAGGGAGGAGATTCGTCAAGCGACGACGGTTCATACAGCCACTGCAGAGACAGGGGTTACGACGAGTTCCTTTGGGGTGCAGTGTCTTATCCCCGCTTTACGTAGTGTCAAGTTGCCCAAAGATTTCAAAGGGCCCCGCAAGGTACCTAACTACATAGCCGATTTACCACCAGAAGCTTGGGTTGAAAGTTATGAGATGGCCATGGAGATGCTGGACGTGGATGAATCAGCTTGTGCCAAATATTTTACTATGATGCTCGAAGGCACGGCCCGGACCTGGCTGAAAGCTCTCCCCCCGAACTCTATTGGATCATGGGGGGAACTGCGCACCAGTTTATCAAAAACTTCAAGGATACATGCAAACAGCCGATGTCAGTGATAGACCTAGCAGCTTGTGTGCAAGGAGAGCAGGAGTCTACAGCAGCTTGGGTACGGAGAGTAGCAGAGATTTTACACTCTTCGAACGGTATTAATCCTAGTACGGCAATAGTTACATTGGAGAACAATTGCCGGTTTGAATCTTTAAAGTTAAAACTCGGACGGCTTAAGAGGGACTGCAATGATATGGGAACTTTGATGAGTGCCCTGGTGAAATACGGGGACTCTGATAACACAAAGTATCCGGAAGCAGAAGGAGATAAGGTTGGGAAGGCCGGCAAGTCTGGTAAACCGGCACCGATCAATCCGGTTACTTCAGGTTTTTTGGGCAAACGGAAAGCAGAGGGTGGTTCAGACTTCGTGGCTAACACCCAAGTTCAAGGTGGTTTTCAGCGTAGTCCGGGAGATCCGGCCTCACAAACCGGCGGAGGAGTTTTTGGCTGGGAGCAAGAGTTAGATCAGCCTTGTCCAAAGCATAGTGGAAAAGGGAAGGTGGCGAAGCATACCATGAGGGAGTGCATACCCCTTATGAAGGCAATAACGGGCCGTTTCAATCCTCCTAATCGACCCCCACATGGCGGCTCAGGGCCTGGATTTTATGGTCCGGGTCATCAGGGGAACAGCTCCGGATCAGGATATAGGGGTAATAACAGTGGTTATCAACCCCGGGCAGGCGGCCAAAATAATCAAGGAAACTATAATGGTCAGGGCAATCAATCACATCATCAAGGTGGTTACAATAATCAGAATAATCAGCAGCAGGGCCAAGGAAGTTATAATAATCAGGGAAATCAGCAGCAACAGCGTCAGCAACAGCAGCCGCAATCCGGATATCAGAGTAACCCGAAGGAGTTAAGCAGTGGGCAATACCATGTCTTCACCACAAGTCTGTGTAAGAGAGACCAGAAGGTTTTAAAACGGGCTGTCAATGCAGTAGAACCGGCGACACCGCAATTTCTTCGATGGTCGGAGCAGCCTATTGTATGGAGTAGAGAAGACCACCCAATGCGGGTGGATAATCCGGGCCATTTAGCCTTTGTAGTAGCACCTCAAGTGGGGGGTTACAAATTTACTAAAGTTCTCATGGATGGTGGTAGCAGTATCAATATCTTATATTACGAGACTTTTCGTCGTATGGGTCTGACAGATAAGAAGCTAAGGTAATCAAACACGGTGTTTCATGGAGTGTTCCCAGGTAAGTCAGCTTATCCAGTTGGAAAGATTGACTTGGAAGTTACCTTTGGGAACGAATATGATTCTAGGTCAGAGATGATCACTTTCGAAGTCGTCAAGATCAAAAGTCCGTATCATGCTCTGTTTGGAAGGACGGTTTATGCTAAGTTTATGGCTAGGCCGTGTTATGTTTATTTGCAGCTTAAGATGCCGGGTCATAAGGGCACGATCACGGTTCATGGAAGTCGCAAGATAGCAGTGGAATGTGAGGAAGGTGATGCAGCTTATGCAGAAGCAGTATGTGCCACCGAGGAGCTAAAATTTTATAAAGATAATGTTGATCCGGCAGATATGACTCCGCTAAAGAAGCCAACCACCGAGCATGATCCGGCGTTGAAGTTTAAGTCAGCTGAAGAGACCAAGCAAGTTGATTTTGTGCCTGGAGACTCGTCTAAACAATTCACTATCAGCGCTAACCTTGATCCCAAATAGGAAAGCGCGCTCATCGAGTTCATCCGTGAGAACCGGGATATCTTTGCATGGAAACCTTCTGACAAGCCAGGTATACCGAGGGAACTCGCTGAGCACAAGTTAAATATTGATCCGAAGTTTAAACCGGTTAAACAGTATCTGCGCCGCTTTAATGAAGAGAGGCGCAAGGCTATAGGAGAAGAAGTGGCCAGACTTTTGGCCGCAGGGTTCATAGTGGAAGTTTTTCATCCAGAGTGGTTGGCTAATCCGGTGCTGGTTTTAAAGAAGAATGGGAAGTGGAGGATGTGTGTGGACTACACGGACCTCAATAAGGCTTGCCCAACTGATCCTTTTGCTCTACCTCGCATCGATCAGATCATCGACGCCACGGCGGGGTGTGAGCGGCTAAGTTTTCTGGATGCATATTCAGGGTATCACCAGATCAAGATGGCGGTGGAAGACCAAGAGAAGACAGCTTTCATAACTCCTTTTGGTGCTTTTTGCTATGTGTCTATGCCTTTTGGACTTAAGTGTGCACAGGCAACTTATCAACGTTGCGTTCAGAATTGTTTAAAGGGGCAGATAGGGAGAAACGTTCATGCTTATGTGGATGACATTGTGGTCAAATCGAAGAAAGAAGGGACAATGATAGAGGATCTCAAGGAAACCTTTGATAATCTTCGGGCTTACAAGATGATGCTTAATCCGGAAAAAAGTGCTTTTGGTGTTCCGGCTGGTAAGCTTTTGGGATTCTTAGTCTCGAACAGAGGAATAGAAGCTAACCCAGAGAAGATCAAGGCCATCACGTCTTTGACTAAACCGGTTTGTATCAATGATGTTCAGCGCATAGCTGGCCGGATCACAGCATTAAGCCGGTTCATCAGTCGCTTGGGAGAGAAGGCGATCCCGCTTTACCAGATGTTGAAGAAAACAGACCGGTTTATCTGGAGTGATGAGGCAAATACAACATTTGAGGATCTGAAACGGCAACTAGCAAAACCACCGGTTTTGGCCGCGCCCATTGACAAGGAGCCTTTGCTGTTATACGTTGCTGCTAATACACGAGAGGTCAGCGTCGCAATTGTGGTTGAGCGCAAGGAAGCAGGGAAGGAGCACCCGGTTCAGCGCCCGGTTTATTATGTAAGTGAAGTGCTCATTGAGTCCAAGCAGAGATACCCTAATTGGCAGAAGTTAGTATATGGGGTGTTCATGGCAAACCGGAAGCTGAAGCACTATTTCCAAGGACATCCAATAACTGTGGTTAGTTCAGCACCGTTGGGGGATATAATCCAGAACAGGGAAGCCACATGCAGGGTAGCAAAGTGGGCCATCGAGCTCAGCCCGCATGAGTTGAAATATGTACCACGCACTGCTATAAAATCTCAGGCATTGGTAGACTTCATCAATGACTGGACAGAGTTGCAGACTCCTGAGGAGAAGCCGGATCTTACCTATTGGACGATTCACTTTGACGGTTCAAAACAGTTGGAGGGCTCGGGGGCTGGAGTTGTCTTAACTTCCCCCAGAGGTGATAAGTTTTGCTATGTCCTTCGCTTATTATTTCCTTGTACTAATAATGCAGCAGAATATGAAGCACTACTTCATGGTTTGCGGCTAGCAAAGGAGATGAATTTGAGCCGGGTTAAGTGCCTGGGTGACTCAGATCTAGTGGCACAGCAAGTTTCTGGCAAGTGGGATTCAAGAGATCCCCTCATGGCGGCTTATAGACGAGAGGTTGAAGCAGTCGCAGGATACTTTAAGGGATATCAGGTGGATCACATAGACCGGCGGAGAAACGAAGCGGCCGACACTCTGAGCCGGCTAGGTTCGCAGCGTAAACCGGTACCACCAAACACCTTTTTGGATGAATTGCACAGTCCTTCAGTTCAGATACCTTCGGAGGAAGACCTAGCTGTTCCGGACCCAGAGGCGCAGTTAGTTGCAGCACTCCATATTATTCCGGATTGGACGCTACCCTATTTGGCATACCTGGGCCGAGGAGAGTTGCCGGAAGACGAAGAGGAAGCACGACAGATAATCCGGCGCTCTAAATCCATGACAATTGCAAACTTGAGAGCTTCACCATCGTAGTACTTCTGGAGTATTTCAACGATGTGTTTCAGCTGAGGAAGGTTGCGAGATTCTAAGGGAGATTCATGAAGGGGATTGTGGTCATCATGCCGGTTCAAAATCATTGGTGGCTAAGGCATTCCGACATGGTTTCTATTGGTTAACCGCACATGCAGATGCGGCAGATCTGGTCCGGAAGTGTGATGCTTGTCAGAAATTCTCAAGGCGTGCTCTGGTTCCGGCACAGGAACTCCGGATGATACCAATAACTTGGCCTTTCGCAACTTGGGGGCTTGATATGGTTGGGCCTTTCAAGCGATCCCAAGATCAGAAAACTCATCTACTAGTGGCGGTAGATAAGTTTACAAAATGGGTCGAAGCGGAGCCCATAAGCAAGTGTGATGCGGCAACAGCAGTGAAATTCATCAAAAAAGTGATATTCCGGTTTGGCTTTCCACACAGCATCATCACAGACAATGGTACTAATTTATCTAAGGGAGAAATGAAGGAATTCTGTCAAAGAGAACATATTCGATTAGACGTATCTTCTGTGGCTCACCCTCAGACCAACGGCCAGGCCGAAAGGGCAAATCAGGAGATTTTGCGAGGTATCAAACCCCGGCTTATGACACCTTTGCAGAGAACCCCAGGATGTTGGGTTGAGGAATTGCCATCTGTTCTTTGGAGTATTAACACTACACCAAACCGGTCTACAGGCTATACGCCTTTCTTCATGGTTTATGGTGCTGAAGCAGTTCTTCCAAGTGATATACGTCATGACTCACCAAGGGTAACGGCCTATGTGGAAGAAATCAACGAGGAGTCAAGACATGACGGTTTAGACCGGCTGGATGAAGAGCGTGATATAGCTGTAACACGGTCGGCGATTTATCAGCAAGACTTGCGCAGATATCATAGCCGCCAGATTAGAACAAGGACGTTCCAGGAGGGTGACTTAGTACTCCGGCTCATCCAAGATCAAACAGATATGCACAAGTTATCCCCGCCTTGGGAAGGACCTTTTGTGGTCAGCAAGAATCTACACAACGGCTCATATTACTTGGTGGACGTTCGGGAACACAAGGACTCACGGACATCAGAAGAGGAGACGAAGAGGCCGTGGAACATCGCCCATTTACGGCCGTATTATACTTGAGCTACGTGCTCCAATGTATCCTATGTATATATTATAAGTAATGAATAAACCGGTACCCTCGGTAAACCGGGGGCTTAGCCCTTTTTCCATATGCAAAAAATCTTGTGAAAGCAACACATATACATACAAGTTTGTCATTAAATACCATATTTCAATATACTGGCCGGATTAGAAATTGATCTTTTTTGCAGAATATGCAAAGGAGCAATAAAACTCTCAAGAACATGAGATCATATCCGGTTCAAGGAGAAAAGGCTTCACGAATTACCCACCGGTTCAGGAAGAACCTTGGAGACCCTCTGAAAAGCTGGATAAATCCACGTTCAGTGATTGGTTTTGAATTGACCCACCGGTTCAGGAGGAACCCTGGAGGCCCTCTGGGAGTGGTATCATCTACTCCCAGTGATCGGATTAGTTACATAGTTTTATCGGCCCTCTGAAAAGTTGGATAATGCCACGTTCAGTGATTGGCTAGGCCCTCTGGGAGTGTCGGCCAATCCGCGTCCCAGTGATTGGCTCAATTTGTACATTGACCCACCAGTTCAGGAGGAACCCTGGAGGCCCTCTGGGAGTGGTATCATCCACTCCCAGTGATCGGATAAGTTTCATGGTTCTTTCGGCCCTCTGAAAAGTTGGATAATGCCACGTTCAGTGATTGGCTAGGCCCTCTAGGAGTGTCGGCCAATCCGCGTCCCAGTGATTGGCTCAGTTTTTATTTCCGGTTCTTTCGGCCCTCTGAAAAGTTGGATAATTCCACGTTCAGTGATTGGCTAGGCCCTCTGGGAGTGTCGGCCAATCCGCGTCCCAGTGATTGGCTGAACCTTGCTTTGAGCCTGGCAGCTCTTGAAAAAGCCTCGACTACATGGTCTTATTTGCAAAATTTGCATATTTTTGGTGTTTTTGTGTTTTATAACCTTTTAAGCCGGAGTGGAACAGCTACACAAGTTGACCACATATCTATGAAATGGAAAGTCTGGATCATGAATACCAGAATAAAGTAAACCGGCGTTCATTAAAACCCGGATCGCGTATCAGGCAAAGGTTACAACTTTCCGAACAAGATGAACCGGATTTATCATCAAGATGGACCGGAGAATTTCGAGTTTCTACTTGGATCCATGAAGATCTTCATAAAGCGGCTTTAAAGTCCTACCGGTTTAAAAGAGTATTGGCCACATATAAATCTCAGGTATAAAAGTCATTTTTAGTAAAAATATGCTTATTTGATGCTTTAAGAGAACAAATTAATCCGTCCAGTGGTAAGCCACTAGGACATATTTTCGGTATTTTTTCTGTATAAGCAGAGGAAGGCAACAAATATCAGACAACAGGTCAACCGGCGAGTATTTCATAAAGACAAAATATTCGGATCGAAGCACATTAAGTTTCGGCTACCCTATTACAAGGCATGACGAGCCCAACGGTTTGGAAACATTGTTGGACGGAATAAAGATTATGATTACAGCAATAAAACTCGAAGTTATGCTTCTCCTTGCTGAGACGGCTGGCCATCGCCTTGATCCGGAACATCTTCATCCTCGTGAAGCGGTTGGAAGTCCGGCGCACGCCAGTCAATCTTCGCCAAGGCCCGGAAATACACCTCATCGTTGATAAGTTCAGCAGGATCAATGTCAGGAGCAAAGGTGTGAGGACGAACCGGCGGAATCAAGTTGACGGTATCGTAAACCGGTCACTCCACCCGCTCGTTCTTCAAATTGTATCCTAGATGATATCTGGACAAATCTGATTCAGCGGCAAGCTTGCTGGCGAGGGGGCGCATCTCTTTCGTCAGGGCATAGAGATCCGTTTCAGTAAAAGGTGAGCCGTCCTCCTTTGTATCCGGGAATCCGGTGAAAGCTTCCTCCGGATCAAGGTCCGGGACCCAAGCCTTAGCCCTTGTAAGGGCCAGAAGAGCACCACCCCGCGCAGCAGACTTCTTGACTTCTTCGAGACGAACCGGCAAAACAGACAACTTGTTCAAAGTATCTTGGATCGTCGTAGGGGCCGGTTTACCAAAAGAAGTGGCACTGATAATCCTTTGAGTCCCGGAGTACAGTTGTTCGACCAAGGTATAGCAAGCTTTAAGTTTTTTCCGTAAGTCATCCCCAAGATGGGAGACACGGCGACCTGCACACAATTCTCATAGTTAAAACCGGCACGAAACGGAAATTACAAAGATAAAAGCAGGAGTTAAGGTTATACTCACCAAAGACAGCAGAGGTCATCAAGTCAATTTGCCGTTTTAAACCGGTCAATTCCTCAGTTACCGGATTAAGTGCTCCTTCAGCATCCTGAACCCGTTTTTCCAGATCTTTCCTCTGGACCTCAAAAGTAGTCCGCTCCTCTTCAAAGTATTTCTTCAAATCTTCAGCGGTCTTTAAGCTCACTTCAAGTTCTTTTTTAGCCTTTGAAGCGGCGGACTCTGTTTCAGTAAGACGGCTTCGAAGCTCATTAATTTCAAGAGTATTCCGGTTCAACTCAGCCTGCAGACACAGTTCAAAAACAAGTGAAATTTAGTCAAGTCTCAAGCACACAACCAAGTTGTCTACTTGACACTTGGGGGCTAATGGCAGTTGAAGCAGTAAAGAAAGGACAATTTAAAGTTACAAGTCTCAAGCACACAACCAAGTTGTCTACTTGACACTTGGGGGCTAATGACAGTTGAAGCAGTAAAGAAAGGACAATTTAAAGTTACAAGTCTCAAGCACACAAACAAGTTGTCTGCTTGACACTTGGGGGCTAATGCATAGTTGAAGTATTGTCAGCAATTTTTACAAGTATCAACTACATAAACAAGTTATCTACTTGATACTTGGGGGCTAATGTAAAGACCAACGGTTCAATCTACAAAGTTCCGGTTCACCTTCAGCACTCAGCTAAACCGGAACTTGGGGGCTGTTATGAGATAGAGATGCATCAAAAGAACAAAGTCAGAAGAAGAAATTTACCTCATACTTCTCCCTCATTAAGTTAACCAGGCTGGCTTCATAATCCCGACTGCTGTGGAGCCGGTTCAAATACCCAGAGTAAATTTCTTGGGCGCTCATGCCGGAAAGGCTAGATATTTCAGTACTCCACTTCCCCTTTTCTTGAGATAGTTTTTCCGTTTTAGCCGTATGTTTGGCTAAAACGGTGGGCTCAGCTGGAGCAACATAAGCAGCCCCGGTTACCACAACATCAGGAGAGGCTGGTACATTGGGGGGAGTAACAGTACGAGCCGGATCAGGAGACGCCGGATTGGTCTGAGGAGAGTTAATCCGGGCTGGGCTTGGTGGATTTTGGACGTCTTCAGCAGCAGGATTCTCAGGAGCAGAGGCATGATCTGTTGGTGCAGGGTCTTCAACAGGAGCTACGGGCTCACCCTCTGGAGGAACAATTGTTGACGGATGAGCAACCGGATCATCCGCAGTAGGTTCAGCAATAGGCTTATGTGCCTTGGGTTTCTTGCTGGGTTTTGGTTTGCTGGAAAAGTATGCAAAATAAGTTAATATTATAAAGTGAAAGGGATATTAAACCGGAAAAGGTGGAAAGTTACCCTGGGACGGTTTTCAGTGAAGGAAGCTGCTTGGCGGTCGATTCACCAGAGGAAGATAGTGGAGTTTCCTGATAATCAGGGTCAGACGGTTTAAGAGGTTTTCGGATAAGCCCGGCCTTGGGATGAAGGGGAGTCGGAGAAAGTATCACCTCAGCACGGCGTTTTCGAACCAGAGTTAAAGAAATCCCGAATGATTCCACCGCCAGGCCACTATGGCGAGTGGTCCGGCGAAGAGCTTCATGCTGTTGTTTCTTCAAAATAAAGTTAGGATCCAACTGAGCATAAGGATGAGAAAATTGGTACTTCCGGACGGTCCGACGACTTTTTTGTGGAAGAGGTTCTGAGTCAGAGGAAAGAAGGGTTACCTCAATTCCAGCCGGGTTATCGCCTTCAGGCAATTCCTGTGGAAAGATATCATTAGATACAATTACAAGTACATGAAAGCAAAAATCTAAACTGGATTAAAGCATACCTCGGAGTCCGGATCATCATCTTCAGTGGGAGAACCGGCGTCAACGGCTGCTTTCCTCTTCTTATTGGCAAAGGTTTTTCGGCGAACCTGTTTGCCGGTTTTCTCCTGAGGCTTTCTCTTCCAGAAAGGGTCATCAGCCTGATCGAAAGAAATAAAGACAATTAAAAGACGGTTCAAAAGGGACGGATTACAAATACAGGGTAAAGTGAGACTTACTGCAGGCGGCTTGTTCTTCTTATAAAATGGAGCTAGCCCGACTTTTCCGCAGTCTGCCAAAGAAACATTGAGAATCTTCTTGGCTGATTCTACAATTTCCGATTCAGAAAGCTTTTCCTTGGTAAACCTTTGAGGATCATCCGGTTTACCAGAATACTTGCACATTAGCTGAGAACGCCGGCTCAGGGGAAGGATGCTCCAAGACAGCCAGCAGCGTAGAAAATCGGTTCCGATCAGACCATTTGCTATGAAGGCTCTTAACTTGGAGAGTTGGGATGAGAACCGGGTCCGTTCGACAGCACCGAGCCGTGGTGGTAAAGGATGATTCTCCGGAATACGGGTTTCACGGTAACCCGGCAGAGGGTTCTCCCCTTCAGGAGAAGTGTCAACGCAGTAAAACCAGGACTTATTCCAATCTTTTGGATGAGAATGTAAAGCGGCATGAGGAAACACCACATCTCTCCTCTTCTGAATACTAACGCCACCGAGCTCCTGATGTGGTCCGCTGGTAAACTCGGTGCGCCGGTTCAAATGAAAGAAATCCCGGAATAGATCGACAAAAGGTTCTTCTTGCAGATACACCTCAGAAAACACTTGGAAGTCACAGATGTTTGAGACAGAATTGGGCCCAATATCCTGCGGGTGCAGTTGGAAAGCAGCAAGATCATCCCAGAAAAACTTTGAACCGGGGGGAGAGAAGCCTCGAGATATATGATCCAAAAACACAATGACCTCCCCGGACCTGGGAGTGGGGGGACATTCATTACCCGGGGCCCACCACTTTAATTCAGACTGAGGTCCTAATGTGCCAATTTCAGAAATCTTGATTAAATCGTCCTCAGTAATGACAGAAGGAACCCAATCGCAGGAGACATACTGCTTAGCCATTGCAATAAAAGAGCAAAGTACTGGAAAAGATAGAATACAGAAAACGGATTATGAAAGTATAGCGGTATAAACCGGAATTATCTATGAAAGTTACGCAACGATTTAACTGAGGACTAATGGTGTGGTTAAACCGGCAATTATGACAAACTACATCATTTCCGGTTAATGGCAGTTGAAGGGGAACGGCTAAACCGTTGCGTTATGTTACAGAGTTTTGCAAGAACAGGGCATATCAGCTTAAACCGGAACGTACCTAGCAGATCTACCGAGGAGAAAAACAGGTTTTCAAAAGACAGCTAAGGAGGAATAGATCTGAGCGTGCTAAGAGAAGAGAAACTAATGTAAGAGTATACGGGAAGGAGCTACAAGGATCTTATACTAAGCGGATGGATCTACAGGCTAAACAGGAATGACAGAGATCTGAAGTATTTACAGCCGGATAAAAGTATGATTTAAAGGCAAGATCTGAAGGACAAAGTTACTAGAAATCATTGGCTTAAAGGTTGAACAAGATGAAGCTTCTATTAAGGCTCTAATGGCGGAGGCGTAGGAGGAAACCCTAGAAGTTGCGTACTGATAATGGAGAAGAAGGACGTACCTGGAGCAGCAAAGATCGGCGGCGGAAGTTCTCTGGACAAGTTCAGGGTGATGCAGCGGCCGGCGAGGTCTTGGATCCAGCAGTCGGCGGCGGCGGTTCGAGCTCGGGCGACGATGGAATTGAGCGACGGAGGAAGAAGACGGAGTAAGAAGAAGAATAACGAATGGGGATAGCAGCATTTATAAAGGGGAGTCAGATCTGAAGCGACAAGCGCGGAAATCGAGGAGACAAAAAAATCGTATAAAGATCCTTTGACGCCTCGATTTTTGGGATAACCCTTAAAATAAGCTACAGTATAGCTCGCGGCGTTAAATGCGGAGATGATGTCACTGTCAGATTTAATGATCCCGGAGGATGACGTCAGAGCCGGTTTATAAAGATGAAAGACAGAAGAAAATTATACAAGAGAAGACTGATATGAACAAGTTCAAATCATTCTGGGGCCTAATGTCAGGGATATGACTAGCAGGTATAAACCGGCTAGTATAAACCGGCCTTGGTAATATATTTGTTTGTAATATGTAGTAAAGGCTACGGCCCATAAAGATCTTAGGGCCCATGTATAGAATTAAGGTTTGTAAACCGCCCCGCAATGTAACTTGAGAGATAAGGAAGGAAAGACAGAGACCGAGGCGGACACAGATATGAGCCGGCCTCGGGACTCTGTAAACCGGATCAGGCGTACCCTCTATATAAAGGGGCGACCTGGCAACGGTTCAGGGACAAGCAACAATCAACCCATCGAGACGCAGGCAAGCGAATCCGCTCCCTGTAATCCGACGCCCAAGCAATACCAAACCAACTAGACGTAGGCTTTTACCTTCATCGAAGGGGCCGAACTAGTATAAACCCTCTGTGTCCTTTGTGTGCTATGAACCCCTTCAAGCTAACCCGTGCGATGGTTCCATCATCAAGTCCGCTAAACCGGACATCTGCCGTGCTATTTCCACGACAGATCGTAAGAGGGGTCCTCGTGCTCAACCTCGGTAGTAACCTCGTGCTTGTACTCGTACTCGGTCTCAGCTTCCGGCTCTAATCAACACAACCACACAAGGCACGAATCAACAAGATGTAATGCGCACACGAAAAATATGCAGGATGCATGACTGATGCACTATGGGAGCACAAGGAGCATGGAAAATTGCACTGAAGCAAAATGCTTCAAAACATGATAACAATAGGATATTATGAATATACACGAAAAATCAATCAAGTTTCATATAAGACTTGCTCAAAACGGAGCTACGGGCTAAAAGTTATGCCCGAAACAATAAACATGCACAAGCTGAAAATTACAGCAACATAGCAACTTCGGAGCACTAGATAAATAAGCTACAACACTCAAACATCATGGCAAAGAGCATGAACATAAACTAGATATACCCTACAGAAAATAAGTCCATTGGTGCACCCCCAAAGGAGCCACGGATCAATAGCAACAAGCTTGGACATATTGAACTTGACAACAAAATCCTGACAGCAGTATTTTATTGCAACTTTGGAGCAAAAGTTAATTATGCTAAAGCCACTCAAATAAGCATGTGAGAGCATGAATGGATAGCCAACAATATATACTACAAGGAATCATCAAGAGTCACCCCAAAACTATCATGGATTGGCCTAGAACAACAAGCAAACATGGCATCTAGAAATTACAGATTTCAGACTTAGTGAAATTTCACTAAGTGTTAAAACAGCAGTTTCATCATGGCATCTTTGAGAGCAAGTTTAAGTCACCTCAAAACCAAACATGGAAAATGGTAAACACCACAACAAAGTACACATGATGGTGATTCCAAAACACCTAAGCATGCATCATGGAGATAAACACAACAATAGCAATGAGCTCAACAAGTTGGCATCTCATAACAAGCTAATCAACATAACAGCCACATAGCACTTTGCAACGGAGATAAACATGGCAAGATTAATTCTATCATGCAAGTCTAAGCAATCATCATGTAGAGCATGACAAGACGAACACGTGGACATATCATTTGCATCATTCGGATAAACGAGCACCAAGTTATCACTATGCAAAGGTGGCATGAAAATAACTACAATCAGCAGTTTATAACGAGATGCACTCTTGCAACAGATATTTAAGCATCTAGATGATCTCAAACATGCATGGCACAATGGAATGAAAAGTAGTACATGTCTCCACGAACGCCTGGACATCTCATTCACTCAAATCGGAGCAACAAACACAAAGTTATCACTATTTGAAAATAACATCAGACATCACAATATCACAGGGACTTGGTGGATTTAGAGGGCAACCTTCTCAGATCTGAAGGTCAAACGGGCTTCGGAGGCGGATCTGGCCCGGGGTGGAGCGGATCTGGCACGCGGGCCGGTGGGAAGCGGATCGGGCTAACGGGCCCGCGGATCTGGCCCGACAGAGTGCTGGATCGGGGAGCCCTGCTCCCGATCTGAAGCGGCGGCGGCCTCTGGCCTCGAGGGCTTCGGCTGGCTCGGGCTGGGATCTTGGCGGAGGCGGGCTGCGTCGGCCCAGGCGCTGGCTCGACAGCGGCCTGGAGGACGGGGCAACGGAGTGGGCCGGCCCAGCGGGTGGAGGCGCCTGGAGGGAGGCCGGCGAGGTGGGCTGGCGCCTGCGCTGGCGATGAACGCGCGTGTGGGCCGGCCGCAGCCTGGAGGACGAAGGCGGTCGGGGCCCAGCCGGGCGCTCGGATCTGGATCGGGGCTTCGCTCCCCCGATCGATCCCAGGGCGGCGGCGGTCGAGCGCCCTGAGGACTCGGCGACGGGAAGAAGCAGGGCCCGGCGCGCCCTTCGGTGGATGGAGGCAGGCGAGGTGGTTGGCGCCGGCGCCCTGGCCGGAGCGGCGGCGGTGCCCGGCGTGGAGGAAGAATCCGGCGGCGGGGCAAGGTGGTGGTGCGGATTCCGGCGAGGTGGCGTGGCGCTCCGGCGAGATCCTCCGGCGAGCTCCGCCGGAGTGGAGGGAGGAGGCTGGAGGAAGAAGATGGGGCTAGGGTTTCCTATTTTTGGGGCAAAAATTGAGGGAAGTGGACAAATATATAGGCACAAGGAGCTAGGGTTGTCCAAATGGGGTGTGGTTTTCGGCCACCCGATTAGAATTGGATGGCCTAGATGAAAGGAGGGGTTTGGGTAGGTTTGGTGGGCTGTTGGAGGGGTGTCTTGGGCCTCAAAGTGGAGGCACGTTTAGCCCACGAGAATAACTGTTGGGGTAGCAAACGGGCTCCAAACGCGACGAGATTTGACAGGCGGGTTACACACACCAAAACAGCAACACACGACAAGTCTCGCGCCAAACCGGTAACGTTACACGGCCAAACACCAAAGTAGGCCTACGGGACGCCACGTTCACGTGAGGGAGCTCCGGAATGGGAAACGGACAACGGGAAGGAACGCGTGGAACCGGATGCAAACGACAACACAAATGCAATGCGATGCACATGACTACATGCTATGAATGAATGAACACACGCACACGACAAAAGAACGAAAACCCGAAAGACAAAAAACCCGGAATGGAATAGATGAAGCCAGAGATATATTATATGCCCAAAAGGGAAAGTATTACATCCGGGGCATTACAAACTCTCCTCTACTACAAAAAGATCTCGTCCCGAGATCTAGGACTGGAAAAAGGAAGGGTACTCGGAACGAAGATGATCTTCTTGTTCCCACGTAGCTTCTCGATCGGTATGGTGTGACCACTTGACTTTCAAGAATTTGATGGACTTGTTGCGGGTCTTGCGCTCTGTTTCTTCGAGAATAGCAACTGGGTGCTCTCGGTAAGACAAATCTTGTTGAAGATCAATCTCTTCAAACGGAATCATGCGTTCAGGAGTCTTGAAGCATTTGCGGAGTTGAGACACATGAAACACATCATGAACATTGGCGAAGTTGGAAGGGAGCTCAAGTTGATAGGCTAGGTCGCCTCTTTTGCCAAGGATCTTGAAAGCCCCGATGTATCTAGGAGCAAGCTTTCCTTTTATACCGAATCTTTGGGTTCCTTTCATCGGAGAAACACGGAGATAGACATGATCACCAATGTTGAAAGCCAAGTCACGATGCTTGCCGTCATAGTAGCTCTTCTGACGCGACTGAGCGGCCTTGAGATTCTCACGTATGACTTTGCACATTTCTTCGGCTTCTGAGATCAAGTCATTGCGAAGAAGTTGACGTTCGCCTGTCTCGGACCAGTTTAGAGGGGTACGGCACTTTCTGCCATAGAGGATTTCAAACAGAGCTTTGCCTGCACTTGCTTGGAAGCTGTTGTTGTAAGAGAACTCGGCAAATGGAAGGCAATCTTCCCATTTCATGCCAAAAGATATGACACAGGCTCTGAGCATGTCTTCTAGAATCTGATTCACTCGCTTGACTTGACCACTAGTCTGAGGGTGAAAAGCAGTGCTGAACCTGATCTTAGTGCCCATGGCGGACTGAAAGGAGTCCCAGAACTTTGAAGTGAACAAACTTCCATGGTCTGAGGAGATAACTTGAGGGATGCCATGTAAGGACACAATTCTGGAAGTGTACAACTCTGCAAGTTGAGCTGCATTGATTGATTCTTTGACTGGAAGGAAGTGAGCGACTTTGGTAAGCTTGTCAATCACCACGAAGATAGAATCATTCCCTCTCTTGGACTTAGGAAAGCCAGTGACGAAATCCATTTCAATGTGGTCGAATTTCCACTCGGGAATAGGAAGAGGTTGGAGAAGACCGGCTGGACGTTGATGCTCTGCCTTCACTCTTCTGCAGACATCACATTCATTCATGAATTGGGCAATCCCCCTTTTCATCCATGATCACCAGTAAGATTGCTTGAGGTCTTGGTACATCTTGGAACTGCCAGGATGAATGGAAAGGAGGGAATCATGTGCTTCTTCCATTATGAGCTTCCCGAGATCACCTTTGGGAACCACGAGTTTGTCCTCAAAGAAAAAGGTATCTCTCTCATCAACGCGGTAGCACTTGTATTTAGGAGTGCCCTTTGCAATACCATGTTTCACCTTCTGCACCATGGCATCACTGAGTTGGGCCTCACGGACCTGATCTTCCAAGGTAGGAGCAACTTGAAGATTTGCAAGAAAACCTTGGGGAACAACTTGGAGGTTGAGTTTCCTGAATGCTTCACAAAGCTCAGGCTGGAATGGCTTGATAAGAAGGCTGTTGCAATATGCCTTTCTGCTTAAAGCATCTGCAATCACATTCGCCTTGCCAGGAGTGTATTCAATGCTGGGATCATACTCTTGGATCATTTCAACCCAACGAGTCTGGCGGAAGTTCAGATTCGGCTGTGTGAAGATGTACTTCAAGCTCTTGTGATCAGTGAAGATGTCGACTTTTCTGCCCAACAACAGATGTCTCCACGTAATCAAAGCATGTACCACAACTGCTAGCTCGAGATCATGTGTGGGGTAATTCTTCTCACTTGGCTTCAGCTGACGAGAAGTGTATGCCACAATTCTCTTGTCTTGCATAAGCACACCACCAAGTCCTTGAAGAGAAGCATCACATAATACTTCATATGGCTTGGACTCATCTGGAGGAGTTAGAACTGGAGCAGAGACGAGCTTTTCTTTGAGAGTTCTGAATGCCACTTGACAATCTGGAGACCAAAAGTATTTGACATTCTTCTGCAGCAAGTTGGAGAGAGGCTTGGCAATCTTGGAGAAGTTCTCAACGAACCTTCTGCAATAGCTGGCAAGACCCAGAAAACTTCGGAGTTGCTTGACGTTCTGAGGGGCTTCCCAGTTGACAATTGCTTCAACTTTCTCGGGGTTTACCGCAATACCGTCAGCGGAGATAATATGGCCCAGGTACAAAACCTTATCAAGCCAAAATTCGCACTTGGAGAACTTGGCATAGAACTTATGCTCACGGAGTCGGTCCAAAACCAGGCGTAAGTGCTTTTCGTGATCTTCTTCATTCTTGGAAAATACCAAAATATCATCCAGATACACAAGCACAAACTCGCCGGTGTAGGGGTTGAAAATGTAGTGCATCATTCTCGAGAAGGTAGGAGGAGCATTGGCGACACCAAAGGACATGACTGTATACTCATATGAGCCGTAGCTCGTTCTGAAGGCAGTCTTGTGAATATCCTCCTCGCGAATGCGAATTTGGTGATAGCCCATTCGGAGATCGAGCTTAGAGAACACTTTAGCTCCTTTGAGCTGCTCGAATAGTTCGTTGATGTTGGGGAGCGGATACTTGTTCTTTATTGTCTTCTTGTTCAATGGCCGGTAATCGACGCACAGACGCTCCGTGCCATCCTTCTTCTTGACAAATAAGACACCACAGCCCCAAGGAGACGTACTAGGCCTGATCAGACCCAAACGTTCCTGTTAATCAAGCTGCTTCTTCAATTCCTTCAATTCTCCAGGAGAGAGCTTGTACGGACGCCGGCATGCTGGCTCAGTACCAGGCTTGAGTTCAATGACGAATTCCACTTGACGGTGTGGTGGCATGCCTGGAAGTTCTTTAGGAAAGACGTCTTGGTATTCGTTAACCACCGGAATTTGAGAGATGGCATTAATCTCGCCCTTATCATTGAGAGAGAAATGTCTGATAGTGTTATCCCTGGAGGCGAAGATAATCACATCTTCATTAGGATGAGTAATCTTGACTTCCTTCTGTGCACAATCAATTTGAGCATCATGCTGAGAAAGCCAATCCATCCCGAGGATGAGGTCAATGTCAGAATTGCCGAGAACCACCGGAGAGGCCAGAAATCGATAATCACCCATGCGAATAGAAACATCCGGAGCATATATACGAGAATGCATCAATCTACCCGGAGAAACAACTGATAACTCCCTTGGCAAACTTTTGATGTCAACATTGTACTTGGATGCAAATGGTTGAGACAGGAAAGAGCATGGAGCACCCGAATCAAACAAAACTTTAGCAGGGATAGAGTTAACTGGAAGGTTACCCAAAATCACATCAGAAGAATTCTCCGCTTGCGCTGCATTCATCAGATTCACCCTTGCAGACTTTGGATTATGCTTGACAATAGCTGAACTCACAGGTGGAGGAGGTGGAAGTCGTTTTGGGTTCGGACATCTATTAGCATAATGACCTTTCTGAGTGCACTTGTTGCAAGTCACTTCTGAGAGAGGACGGAAATGAGAACCACTTGACTTGGAACCTTGAGACTGAAACTGATTCTTCGACTGGTTGCTCGGGTTGGGTGGGTGGGAGAAACCACGTCCACTAGAGTTCTTGTTGCTGTTGGAGTTGTTGTAAGGAGTTCGAATCACTGGAGGAGGAGGAAGCCAAAAAATTTGTTGTTTCGCGATGACTTGAGAAGATGAGGAGGAGTGAACGGCATCTCGAATCCTCTTTTTAGAAGCCTCCATCTTGAGCTGAGCTGCCTCTTGTTTCAAAGCCATGTTATAGAATTTGTCGAACTCATCGGGCTCGAACAAGGTGATAGCAAGTTGAAGTTCATCTTTGAGACCTCCACGGAACTGATAGATCTTGCTCTTGGCATCCGGAATGTCTTGCTTGGCATAGCGGGCGAGGTTTTGGAACTTGACATTATACTGGTAGACAGTCATAGAGCCCTGCTTCAGGTTGCGGAATTGCTCACGCATACCCTCGATGACACTTGTTGGAATGTGGTGAGAGCAAAAATCCTTGCAGAAATCCTCCCAAGAGATCACACAACCTGGCCTGGAGTCTTTGTACTGCTGCCACCAGTCAGCTGCTTGGTCTTTGAGTTGGAAGGCTGCAAACTTCACATAGTCCTCTTCCCTTACGTTACTGCACTCAAAATGCTTCTTGATATCGGTTAACCATTCTTCAGCATCAAGAGGGTCGACACAGTAACTGAAAGCTTTTGGTTGATTGGCCAAGAACTGGTTGAGAGTAGCATGGTGCTGTTGGTTGAAGAAATTGCCTTGGTTCCCTGGAGCACCCTGATTAGCTTGATTAGCTTGCATATGTTGCATCATCTGCATCAACATCTGGGTGTTCTGATTTGTAGTCTGCATAATTGCTCTCCAAGCCTCAGACGGAGGAGGAGGGGAAGGAGGACGATCTGGGACCTCTTTACCCTCTGGGTTAGCGTTGGGAACCCGTTTCGGAGCCATCCTGAAAGAGATGACCACGAATCAGCAATTTGATTGACAGAAGGTATAAGCTGAAACAACGGATTGAAATGCAACATAGTCTTCACAAGAATCATTCGAACAATAGGAACGAATGAAATCATTCGAACAAGAGGAACGAATGAAATTCTCAGCTTAAATGATAACATCAACCTTCACGAGAAGCCACATAGGGGAAAAAAGGTAAATAAGAAAAACACAAGGTACAGATGGAACAAACACAAGATAGGAGCTTAGTTCTAACATCTTTGTGCTGAAAGCTTATGAACGCGTTACGAAAGGGTTTTGCAATCCCTGGATCAGCATAGCCAAAGACCCTTTAAGATGCAACTCCCGATCGGAACATCGGTCATAAAACCACTTCACTCAATTTAGAACCCCGAACTCGCTAACCTGCATTGTTGGAAGAATGCCTACGATCTACTGGATAAACCCACCTATTAATTTCCGAAAGTTTCCAGTTATGCAATCAGGTGTTGGGGATACAGGGGAAGCACCGCGCAATCAACTCTAAACCTACATCCAGCTGTATCTAGCCTTCAACACATAACCAGTCTTTCTCGGAAACTGTCTACCTCGGACCTTCGAAAAGCATCCACTATACCAAGCTATGGCAATACTCCCGAACTACCTCCCCAGTACTGGGTGATGTCGGGGTTATCTTGCCACTAACCGTATAGGAGAGATTTTCGATGTCGGCCGTCTTAAGTATTTAGTACTGCCGCGATATGCTTGTGACGACAATACCCCGAAGCTCAACTCCCCGGGACACTGCCACAACCCCTAATGTCAGGAGGCATCGAGAACAATATTCTCGTCAAAAGAACATCGAAACAATCCCACAATACTCGCGAGATTCCTAAAAAAAATTGGTGCAATTTTTGAAAGTAGAAGAGGCAAGAGTATACGTCAGGAGTCCTCACCAGAGAGAAAGGGGATGAGAAGCAAAGAAATCCTACTCTCCGATATAAATATAGGACTCAAAATATTTTCAGTGTGTGCCTAGACTCGACCGTCAACGATTCGATCAATCAGTGGGGGCTTCTAGGTCGGAGAAGGCTTTGATACCAACTTGTAATGCCCAGGATGGGACTATATCTCCTACGTGTCGAGGCACGACTTAGAGACATAACCCCATGCTAGAATGATCGCAAGTTTGGTATCTTTGCACAACTCATGTAAAAATGGGGATGTAAATAGAAAAGATAGTTGGCTTACACTCGCCACGTCACACAAATACATTACATGTCCAAATCATCATTCAATAAAACATCACAGCCCATCTAAGGGTAAAATCCAAATGACAAGATACCAAACATAATTTAAATCCATAGGTCAGATCGAATCCTAGTAGAAGTACCACTACTGATCATCGGGATAACGAACATAGTAACGGCTACGCTCCTCGTCGTACTCCCAGTCAAGCTCGGTGCCATCACCTGGATAGCTCACCATCGGACCTGCATCTGGTGTGGTGAAGTAACTGTGAGCCACAGAGGACTCAGCAATCCCGTTCCCGGGTAACACGACTATTTAAGCCTTGGGTGTGGAACAAGGCTGAAGAAAGAATAAGAAAGTGGTTGCAGCAGCACTAGCCTAGCTTACGTAAAGAGAGCGAGAAGAGAAGGTGCCTCGGTCGAGAGATGATCACTAAGTGATCCTAAGCTAAAGCCAGTCAAACATAACCCCACCGTGTTCATCTCCCGAAACCCTTTTCGGAAAATGACAGTCACGGAACTCACGCTGGTAGTGTATTAGAACAATGTGTCAAGTTTTCTACAACCGGATATTAACAAGCTCCCATCTGCCACATAACCGCGGGCACGGCTTTCGAAAGTTCATAACCCTGCAGGGGTGTTCCAACTTGGCCCATGACAAGCCCATGATCCGCGGAGTCGCAACTCCAAAGGTGGGAAGGCCCGAGTATTCTCGGAATCCCGTGCTCAAGATACTCCGAACTAAGGTAAGGCTAATCCAGCAAATCCTCCCGGTGTGCCGACACCCTGATAGTAGCCGCGCGTATCTCGTCTCAGGCCACGACCGGATGGGTGATCCCACAGGTTTTTACCAAACCTTGAGTTCCCTTGAGGTGGCCCCGTGTAACCCCCGGTTTGGACCAACACTCATGTGGAGCACTGGCCCGGGTTGTTGATTAAGAAAGAGGGTTAATTACTCCCTATGCAAGTTTATTTAGTTATTAGGAAAATAGTACCAATGTTGGGACTTTCTGGAAAAGACTTAGCACTTAGCGGTTTATCGAGGGGGCCCCATAACCCCAACCGTGTGAGGAACATATAATTAAGGAACATAACACCGGTTTATACGGTTACTAATGGCAAGAGTGGAACAAATCACCAAGCAAAAGGCTTAGCCGTCCACCCATTGCCAATATATAGATGAGTACATTTAAGCATTTATATAGTGTGATATAACCCACCAAAACTTCAACATGAAGCAAGCATCTTCAACTTCACCTGCAACTAGAAATGCTATAAGAGGGGCTGAGCGAAGCGTACTTAGCCATTCAACGGTTAACATAGGTAGGGTGGTTAAACAGGTTCATGGTTACAAGTAGGAGGCTGACAGGAAAGACATGGGCATCGAGGCAAAACTATAGAGCGATACTGTAGCAATAGGCAAAGATAGTAATGTTATCGGGGTTCGGTCATCTTGCCTGAAGAGTTGTCGTTCGGATCGTAAGAGGGGTCCTCGTGCTCAACCTCGGTAGTAACCTCGTGCTTGTACTCGTACTCGGTCTCAGCTTCCGGCTCTAATCAACACAACCACACAAGGCACGAATCAACAAGATGCAATGCGCACACGAAAAATATGCAGGATGCATGACTGATGCACTATGGGAGCACAAGGAGCATGGAAAATTGCACTCACGCAGAATGCTTCAAAACATGATAACAATAGGATATTATGAATCTACACGAAAAATCAATCAAGTTTCATATAAGACTTGCTCAAAACGGAGCTACGGGCTAAAAGTTATGCCCGAAACAATAAACATGCACAAGCTGAAAATTACAGCAACATAGCAACTTCGGAGCACTAGATAAATAAGCTACAGCACTCAAACATCATGGCAAAGAGCATGAACATAAACTAGATATACCCTCAAATAAGTCCATTGGTGCACCCCCAAAGGAGCCACGGATCAATAGCAACAAGCTTGGACATATTGAACTTGACAACAAAATCCTGACAGCATGACAAGACGAACACGTGGACATATCATTTGCATCATTCGGATAAACGAGCACCAAGTTATCACTATGCAAAGGTGGCATGAAAATAACTACAATCAGCAGTTTATAATGAGATGCACTCTTGCAACAGATATTTAAGCATCTAGATGATCTCAAACATGCATGGCACAATGGAATGAAAAGTAGTACATGTCTCCACGAACGTCTGGACATCTCATTCACTCAAATCGGAGCAACACACACAAAGTTATCACTATTTGAAAATAGCATCAGACATCACAATATCACAGGGACTTGGTGGATTTAGAGGGCAACCTTCTCAGATCTGAAGGTCAAACGGGCTTCGGAGGCGGATCTGGCCCGGGGTGGAGCGGATCTGGCGCGCGGGCCGGTGGGAAGCGGATCGGGCTAACGGGCCCGCGGATCCGGCCCGACAGAGAGCTGGATCGGGGAGCCCTGCTCCCGATCTGAAGCGGCGGCGGCCTCTGGCCTCGAGGGCTTCGGCTGGCTCGGGCTGGGATCTTGGCGGAGGCGGGCTGCGTCGGCCCAGGCGCTGGCTCGACAGCGGCCTGGAGGACGGGGCAACGGAGTGGGCCGGCCCAGCGGGTGGAGGCGCCTGGAGGGAGGCCGGCGAGGTGGGCTGGCGCCTGCGCTGGCGATGAACGCGCGAGTGGGCGGGCCGCGGCCTGGAGGACGGAGGCGGTCGGGGCCCAGCCGGGCGCTCGGATCTGGATCGGGGCTTCGCTCCCCCGATCGATCCTAGGGCGGCGGCGGTCGAGCGCCCTGAGGACTCGGGGACGGGAAGAAGCAGGGCCCGACGCGCCCTTCGGTGGATGGAGGCAGGCGAGGTGGTTGGCGCCGGCGCCCTGGCCGGAGCGGCGGCGGTGCCCGGCGTGGAGGAAGAATCCGGCGGCGGGGCAAGGTGGTGGTGCGGATTCCGGCGAGGTGGCGTGGCGCTCCGACGAGATCCTCCGGCGAGCTCCGCCGGAGTGGAGGGAGGAGGCTGGAGGAAGAAGATGGGGCTAGGGTTTCCTATTTTTGGGGCAAAAATTGAGGGAAGTGGACAAATATATAGGCACAAGGAGCTAGGGTTGTCCAAATGGGGTGTGGTTTTCGGCCACCCGATTAGAATTGGATGGCCTAGATGAAAGGAGGGGTTTGGGTTGGTTTGGTGGGCTGTTGGAGGGGTGTCTTGGGCCTCAAAGTGGAGGCACTTTTAGCCCACGAGAATAACTATTGGGGTAGCAAACGGGCTCCAAACGCGACGAGATTTGACAGGAGGGTTACACACACCAAAACAACAACACACGACAAGTCTCGCGCCAAACCGGTAACGGAACACGGCCAAACACCAAAGTAGGCCTACGGGACGCCACGGACACGTGAGGGAGCTCCGGAATGGGAAACGGACAACGGGAAGGAACGCGTGGAACCGGATGCAAACGACAACACAAATGCAATGCGATGCACATGACTACATGCTATGAATGAATGAACACACGCACACGACAAAATAACGAAAACCCGAAAGACAAAGAACCCGGAATGGAATAGATGAAGCCAGAGATATATTATATGCCCAAAAGGGAAAGTATTACATCCGGGGCATTACAAACTCTCCTCTACTACAAAAAGATCTCGTCCCGAGATCTAGGACTGGTAAAAGGAAGGGTACTCGGAACGAAGATGATCTTCTCGTTCCCACGTAGCTTCTCGGTCGGTATGGTGTGACCACTTGACTTTCAAGAATTTGATGGACTTGTTGCGGGTCTTGCACTCTGTTTCTTCGAGAATAGCAACTGGGTGCTCTCGGTAAGACAAATCTTGTTGAAGATCAATCTCTTCAAACGGAATCATGCGTTCAGGAGTCTTGAAGCATTTGCGGAGTTGAGACACATGAAACACATCATGAACATTGGCGAAGTTGGAAGGGAGCTCAAGTTGATAGGCTAGGTCGCCTCTTTTGCCAAGGATCTTGAAAGGCCCGACGTATCTAGGAGCAAGCTTTCCTTTGATACCGAATATTTGGGTTCCTTTCATCGGAGAAACACGGAGATAGACATGATCACCAATGTTGAAAGCCAAGTCACGATGCTTGCCGTCATAGTAGCTCTTCTGACGCGACTGAGCGGCCTTGAGATTCTCACGTATGACTTTGCACATTTCTTCGGCTTCTGAGATCAAGTCATTGCCAAGAAGTTGACGTTCTCCTGTCTCGGACCAGTTTAGAGGGGTACGACGCTTTCTTCCATAGAGGATTTCAAACGGAGCTTTGCCTGCACTTGCTTGGAAGCTGTTGTTGTAAGAGAACTCGGCAAATGGAAGGCAATCTTCCCATTTTATGCCAAAAGATATGACACAGGCTCTGAGCATGTCTTCTAGAATCTGATTCACTCGCTCGACTTGACCACTAGTCTGAGGGTGAAAAGCAGTGCTGAACCTGATCTTAGTGCCCATGGCGGACTGAAAGGAGTCCCAGAACTTTGAAGTGAACAAACTTCCATGGTCTGAGGAGATAACTTGAGGGATGCCATGTAAGGACACAATTCTGGAAGTGTACAACTCTGCAAGTTGAGCTGCATTGATTAATTCTTTGACTGGAAGGAAGTGAGCGACTTTGGTAAGCTTGTCAATCACCACGAAGATAGAATCATTCCCTCTCTTGGACTTAGGAAAGCCAGTGACGAAATCCATTTCAATGTGGTCGAATTTCCACTCGGGAATAGGAAGAGGTTGGAGAAGACCGGCTGGACGTTGATGCTCTACCTTCACTCTTCTGCAGACATCACATTCATTCACGAATTGGGCAATCTCCCTTTTCATGCGTGTCCACCTGTAAGATTGCTTGAGGTCTTGTTACATCTTGGAACTGCCAGGATGAATGGATTCCCGACACCAGTGTGTCCACCATCACCTTTCCCAACTTTCTCGGTAGCAGCGGATTCCCGACAAGCCGTCGAAGCAGCAACTTCCTTGTCGGGGGCCTTATCCTTGGCCTTCTTGCCGGTACTAGGCATGCCCGAACCTTCCACAGTCATCACTACCTTATCTCTTGGTTTCTTGTTGCGCTTCTTGCCCTTCTTCTGACTGGTTGACTCATCTTCATCCTCTGAATCAACATTGATGCAATCTTCGTCTCTGGGCAACTTCCTTCCTTCCTCCATCCGAGCAGACTTATCCACCAGTGTGTATAGTTCCTTCACACTCTTGGGCAACCGCACATTCATTTTAGAATGAATGCGGCGGTTGCGCACATTGGACTGGAAATCTGCTATAACGGCTGCCGGATGGATATTTGGAATATTTCTATGAACTCTACTGAATCTTTGTAAATACTTACGGAGGGTTTCTCCTTCCTTCTGATGAAGGAGCTGTAGGTCGCTGGGCGTGCCGGGTTCTTGGTGCCCACCGGTGAAGGCTCCGATGAACTCATGGCACAGATCCACCCATGATGAAATGGATTTCTCCGGCAGGTGCATCAACCAATTCCTCACATTGGACTTGAGGGCCAAAGGGAAGTAGTTGGCGAACACCTTCTCGTCTCTTCCCCCAGCAGCCTGAACAACGATGGTGTAGATGCTCATGAACTCCGCCGGGTTCAGCCTCCCGTCGTACTTCTCAGGTATCTCTGGCTTGAACATGCGGACGGACAGCCAACAAACTTGCCGCCGCTCTCGTGTAAAGGCAGGGCAGCCGACCTCGAAGGATAGGCACCCGCCAAAACCGAGCGCAGGCTCGTCAGTGTGGAGGCCATCGCGCCCGTCGATTGGGCGAGGGTTGTCACGACGTCGATCTATGACAGTGCGTGTGTCTCCCCGTCGCCTATCCTCTGGGGTCCGACACCGGCCTGGACGCGCTCGAGGGTCAGAGGAGGCCATCGACACATCGTCGGGGTCTTAATTCAGCTACGCCCGCGCCAGCTGCCGTGGTGGGGACTGCACAGTGGGGACAACCCCCTCCGTCCGACCAGCCGTGCTAGAGGTTTCTGTCGCTTGGGGAGGCTGTAGCGGGCAGGCTCGTCGCAAGCCCCCAGCTTTGGCGAAACAGAGAAGGCTCTGGATGGTGGCACGCCATTCATCCATTTGCTCGGCCGCTGGCGGGAACCTTAGTAGTAGCTGAGCTCGCACCATGGCTTCCATGGTCGTGCTTGGCATGGATGTTGAGGACGTCGACCACACCGTCGCCTGGCTCCTGATGGTGCCAACGGCGGCAACGACAGCGTCACGCTCGCGCTGCTGTGGGACGACCCTGTGGGCAGCGGAATCGCATGGTGGTGGTGCTTGAAGATCAGTAGATCCATTCGGCGCAGCGGTTTGGTTGGCTGGTCCGGGAGGAGGCGCATGCGCTGTAGTCGCTCCCTGGGTGGGGCGACTAGAGGGTGGTGATTTGCCCCGGACCGAGCGCCGTTGCCACAGCTGTGCTCAATAGCGAGAGGAAATGTGCTGATGGAGTGACCCCCACGACCACACCTTGCCGAGCGTGACCGACGAGACGCTGCTGGTGTTGTTCTCCCCCGACGCCATCAGCCATTGTCGGCTACAGGGGGAGTGGCAATGGCGCTACCTGCTCCAACCACGCCCCCAACGGCGCTCACGTCCTCACTTGTTTCCGCATCCCCCGCAGCATTAGAGGCCGCGGGCGGCTGAGCCTTCGGGGTAGATGGCTGGGCCGAAGGGCCGGGTATCTTCTTCTTGGGCGCCATGGTTGATGGCATTGTCGAAGATGAAGATGGCGACAAAGATGACGCGATGCGTACCCTTTCAGGTTCGCACAAGCGCTCCCCCTACCTGGCGCCCAAAGATGTCGAGGGATATCCGTAGCCACCTATGGGACTGGGCGGCCCCTTGCTGGTTCGGCGGGGGGGACGGCACATTGCACAAAGAGCAGAACGGCGCACGGCGACACAACAAAGAGCACACAAGCAATTTATCTAGGTTCGGGCTGCCGCGAGGCGTAAGACCCTACTCCTGCTTTGGTGGATTGATGGTGGAATGAATGTGGTGGTGCATGGTACACTTGCCCGGCAAGATGTGCCTCAAGGCCGCAGCGATTACACGCGTATGGTGGCTTGGGTTCGTCAACTTTCCAATCCCTCCTATGTGTGCCATGGGCCTCCTTTTATAGATTTAGGGGTCACCACAGTGGCAAAATGGTTATTACCAACGAATATGACAACGAACAGTGCTATCATACCTAACTCTGCGGGTTGATAGGGTGCATTAAATGCACCGCTTAGCATCACATCACCGGTCGCCCGGCAAGGCTCGTCGGTCTGTCTTGCCAGCTCCGCATCTGCTTCCTTGACACATTGCAGGACGGGTGTCCTTTGTGGGTTTCTTCCTAGGAAATGACAACCATGTGGCGAATGGCTGCCACTTAATCACTTCGCGGCTTGACACCGCACTGATCGATGACATGGGTCGTGCTTGAGTGGTTGGCGGGGTAGTTTACCCCCTGCCGCCCCCGGCAGGCTATGCCGGGGAGTCTTTGACGGATTGTTTCTGGCGGTGGCCTTGCCCCTTGCCGGGCTCGTCTGCCTGGCAAGGGAGGCTCTCGTCTTGTCGATTTCTCGTTCTTCTGGCTTGACCTTGGTCTCTCTGGCTGTGTGTTGGTTCCTAGAATCTCTTGGTTCTTCAATCTTGGGCTTGAGCTGGTGCTTCAACCTTGGTCTTGTGCCTGTGCACAGTTGGGCAACAGACCCAGGGTTTGTTGCACCAACAGCCCGTGAATGACTTTAATGCACGGGTGAGTAACTGCCAATTCACTCTTCCCACCATGCCCTTATCCTTAGCCACATATGCTGCATGCATGGAGTGGGGTAGGTAACGGAGGCACACGACATGGAAGAGTGGTAAAGCAAGCGACCAGGTCTTCTTGAATTGGTGGATGAGGGCGGCTGTTACCTGCCGGGGAATCAGCCTCCGCCCCCAGCTTGCCTATAAAAGGAGGAGTGGGGGAGGAGCGGAGGCACTCATCCATACTCCTCTCTTCTTCCGCTCCTCGTTGTTCTGATTATGCCGAAGAAGAAAGCCTGGGGCGAGCACCCGGCCCATAGCTTGTTGTTGTTGATGCCGAATGCTTGTGTCTAAGCTTGGGGAGTGAGTGGTGTGGGGTCTAGGGACGCTAGCGATCCCCGTGATGTCCCCTTTAGCAGGGCCGGAACTGATGCTGAAGATAGGGTTGTCATCCTCCCTGTCATGGCAGGGGTAGCACGCCTCCAGCCCCCTGGCCATCCTCGCCATTGGGCGCTTCCCCACGGAGAGTGCCGGGCTGGGGGCTCGGCATTTCCTCGGGACGGTGGTGATGGAGAGAAAACAAGTGAGGACGAAGACGGCGGATGGCGCGGTGTCAGGTCGAAGTATGACGACCTCGACGCGTTCGTCTCCTTCTGGCGACCTGCCACCTCATCGTCCCGCTCCTCCACTCCCTCCCCGGCACCATCGTCACCAACGTCTTCGGGTGGTGGATGGGGTGGGTTGTTCCCTTGGTGCCTTCGCCCCCCTCCAACAATCTTCTAGCTGAGCCTTGGTGGTTTACTCTGCCGGGGCTCAACTGGGGCTTCCAGCCGGTCCCGAAGGTGGTGACCAGGGGGACCCCGTGCTGCTCCCCGCACTCCTCCTTCGCAGCCTCGCCACTCCCGATTTTGTCAGGCTGCATCAGGCAGGACGTGACAGGATCGGGGTGGGATCTTGCTTGGGTGCTTCCCTAGTCCTTTCCTTTCCTTCCCACCACAGTACCTGGTGGAGGGAAAACGAAAAGAGGGAATTACGGGGCACTTATCTTTTTTCAATCTTAAACCTGCAGGCATTTGCCAAACTTTAATTCAAATAAATGTACTCTCTTTTATCCATGTTTGTGTTCTGTAAGATTTGTACTTGTTGATCAGCATATTAATGGAAAAGATAAATCCTCCCAGGGACTTGTGCATGTAATGGGTCCATGCAGAGGTGGAATGCCTCTATACTTTGAAGTAAACAAGTTTCTCCACGTCAGGCTACCTTGCCGGTACCCTCAGTCTTGTTGCCGTGGAGCTAAGATTGCTGGGCATAAGACGTGAAGAGGGACTAACCCCCCGCCAACCCTTTTTCAACAAAGGCCACTGCGACCATCCCGATGGGAGCAACGTTCGATTCAAAGGATGGGAGTACCTAAGTTTAGAAAGGTAGTGAGGTTTTCTTATGCACAAGTCGTTACAAAACATGTATGGATAAAAGGGAATAACTTATCAGTTTGGCTTGTCGGAGATTGCAATGTTGGCTTCTCTTCTCATCTTCTCTTGGGGACCCCAGTCCACGACAGGAACGTGTGGTTTATGTAGATGAGGATGATGCCAGATGCAATCTTATCTACATGAACATGAGATGCTCATGATATGCTTGTGGATTCTTGCAACTTGTTAGGCCCCTACCTACCAGCACTTGCAGAGATGCTCAATGTTCCATGAGTTTTGAAATTGAATGCCATCTCTGGTCTCCAGACGGACCGCGCCAGGTCTAGTGACTCATATCACCCGGTAAGGGCCTTCCCACTTCGGGGATAACTTCTGTGTACTCTTGGCAGACTGAATGCACCTAAGGACAAGGTCGCCTTCCTCAAAACACCGAGGATGAACCCTATGGCTGTGATAGCAACACATGGCTTGCTCGTAGCATGCAACACACGTAGCAGCCCGGTGACGGTTCTCCTTGAGAAGCACAACATCATCACACCGGTGCTGATCCTAGGCTACGTCATCGCAGACAAGAACTCGAGGAGACCCATAAATGAGTTCCGTGGGGATAATGCTTCTGGCCCATAGACAAGGGAGAAGGGGGTATGCCCAGTAGCTCGGTTTGGTGTCATTATGAAGGACCAGAGAACCACCGGGAGCTGATCTATCCATCGCCTGCCGCACTTCTGCAGCTTATGAAATCTTCTTGTCTTGAGGCCCCGCAACACTTCAGCGTTCACCCTCTCAGCTTGTCCATTGCTTCTGGGATGTGCAATAAAGGAAAATGTGATCTTACTTCTGAGGCATGAACATATTGCATGAAGGCGCAGCTTGTGAACTGGGTGCCGTTGTTGGTGATGATCTGAGCAGGGACTCCGAAGCGGCACACCAATCCTTTCAAGAATTGTATAGCTGACTGAGCAGCCACCTTTCTCACTGCATATACTCCGGCCACTTTGTAAACTTGTCGATGGCAACAAACAAGAATTCAAAGCCCCCTGTAGCTTGAGGGGAAGAGCCAAGGATATCGAGCCCCTAGACCGAAAACGACCATGACAAAGGGATTGTCTGAAGAGCTTGGGCAGGTAGATGGATGTTCTTGAAATGGAACTGGCAGGCTTCACACTTGGTGAGTAGCTCGACCGCATCTTGGTGGGCTGTGGTCCAATAGAATCCTTGCCGTAAGCTTTCCCAACTAGTGCCCTTGATCCAACGTGGGAGCCGCACATGCCTTTGTGTATCTCTGCCAGCAGTTCCTTTCCTCCTTCCAGGCAAATGCACTTCAATTTCACACCGTTGGGCATTCTTCTGTATAGAGTGTCATCGACAAACTGGTACATACTAGCCCTCCGGGCTACTCTTTTAGCTTCTTCTTGCTCTTTGGGAAGTTCACCGGTTTGGAGGAAGTGGACTATGTGCCTTTCCCAAGTTGGAGCCTAGGGCTCGGCAACGAGGACTAGCGGCACCTCCAGATTCATCGGGGCACGTTCCTCGACCGCAGGTACCTGAGTCCCGGCAGGAGGGTGCAACCCGGCAAGCGAATGGGAGTTGTTTCCGTCAGGGTCCCTCCTAGGTGCCCTGGAAAGCTCTACCAGGAGAGGCTTACCGGAGTCCAACTTCCTCCTATTTCGGGCCATTGCTATCGGGGATACAGAGGGCTGAGTAAGGTGGAGAACAAAAGTTCCTGGTCCCACAGGAAGCTTCTGCGCATCAGACTTTGACAAATGATCATTAATGTTGTTTTCTGCATGGGGTAGGTGCTCTATTTGCAATTTGCCAAAGTGCTCCTCTAACCTTCTCACTTCCTCGACGTATGCCTCCATCAATGGGCTTTGATAATCTTTGTTGACTTGCCTCAGCACTAGTTGTGAATCTCCTCTGGTGACCAGCTTCTTAATTCACAACTCTGTGGCGATCCTGAGCCCGGCAAGGAGTCCTTCATACTCTGCTGTATTGTTGGTTGCCTCCTCCTGGGAAAATGCATCTGGACCACGTACTTCAAGTTCTCCCTAGAAGGAGCAACGAGAAGCACGCCAGCCCCCGCACCTTGTAGGGAGAAAGCACCATCAAAATATATGATCCATTTTTGGGGTGATCCTTGCTGGGGATAACTGTCTCTAGCACCTCCTCATCAGGGGTTGGCGGGCATTCTGCAATAAACTCCGCCAATGCCCTGCTCTGTATTGTAGAGGTGCTTTCAAACTTCAGTCCAAAGCAGGATAACTCCAATGCCCACTCCACTATTCTGCCAGTAGCCTTTGGGTACCGGAGTATCCTTTGCAACAGAAAGTGTGTAGCAACCGTGATCTCATGGGCTTGGAAGTAGTGGTGCAGTTTCCTTGAGGCCATGACTAAGCCAAAAATCAACTTTTGCACGCCAGAGTACCTGGATCGAGCCCCATGCAATAGGGAGCTGACAAAGTACACTGGGTGTTGCACCACTTTCTTCCGTGCCGCGTCCTTGGGGCTGTTACCGCTGCCGTGCTCTTCTTTGTCCCGACCCATATCTGACCTTGCCGAGCTGTTCTCATATTCCTCTTCGGAAGGGACACTAGCTGAGGATGTTTCCTCCTGCACTTCCCACCGTGCCACTAATGCTGTGCTAACCACTTGATTTTTTGCTGCTAGGTATAGCAGCAGTGGCTCTTGTGGTTTAGGAGCAACCAAGGTAGGCACAGAGGATAAGTAGGTATTCAAATCTTGTAGTGCCACATCTGCTTTTGGGGTCCACTTTACTGGTCCTGAATTCTTCAAGATCTTAAAGAACGGCAAGGCACGCTCGGCAGACTTGGAGATGAATCTGCCGAGTGCAGCAACACACCTCCTTAAACGTATGGCATCCTTAACTATCCTTGGCGCTTGAATCTGCTCCATAGAATTGATCTTATCTGGGTTGGCCTCTATCCCCCGGTGGGACACAAAGAAGACAAGTAGCTTGCCGGAGGGAACACCAAACACACACTTCTCCGAGTTCAACTTCAAGTTGATCTTGCGTAGATTGGCAAATGTATCTTCCAAATCCTGGATGAGGGTTGATCCATCCTTGGTTTTGACCACAATACCATCCATATAAGATTCAATGTTTCTGTGCAGCGGTGATTCAAAACCAATCTGGACCGCTCTTGCAAAAGTGGACACGACACTCTTCAACCCGAAAGGCATGCGCAGAAAGCAGTATCTGCCACATGGGGTGATGAATGCGGTCTTCTCTTCGTCTTCCTTAGACATAAAAAGCTTATGATACCCAGAATATGCATCCAAGGAAGAGAGAAGATCATGACCTGAAGTGGAGTCAACAATCTGGTCGATGTGCGGCAAGGGAAATGGGTTATTCGGGCAGGCTTTGTTCACATAAGTGAAGTCTATGCACAGCCTCCATTTTCCGTTGGCATTGCGTACGACCACTGGGATTGCTAACCATGTTGGATGCAACACTCCTCTGACCAAACCAGCAGCCTCAAGCTTCTTGATCTCATCAGCATTGAATTGCGGCCGTTCCAAAGTCAGCTTCCGGACCTTCTACTTGACGGGCCTGGCATGTGGGCAGAAAACAAGGTGGTGCTCGATTACCTTCCTGGGAACACCGGTGATGTCAGATGGTTACCAGGCAAACACATCGACGTTCGCCCGTCGGAAGGCAATGAGCGTGCTTTCCTATTTGTCGTCAAGGGTGGCACTGATAGTAAAGGTACCATAAATGCCATCCAGCCCTGCCGGAACCTTCTTCACAGCAGGCGAAGCAACCTTGGACCTTTTGCTGTTGGAGCTCTTCGGCAAGTCATCAACAGGTGCAACGCACTCCGGAGAGGTGCGCTTCCCGCACTACAAAAAAACACTTCCGTGATAATATGTGTTTGTCACCATATGCCACGTTTTCTGTCATGCATGTACATCCATGAAGATTTTATGACAGAATGAAGATAGTCATACATGTGCTATTGTAGAAGTGTTCCATGACAATACCAAAATTACCATCACGGAAGTGTTCACTTCCATGACGATAAATGGCGCGTCATGGAAGTGCTTTCGTCAAAGGTAACCGACACGTGGCATCCACCGTAACGGGTCTCCATTAAGCTGTTGGGTCGGGTTTTGGATCCGATAACCCGCTAACAGAGGGACCAATGGGAATTTTCCACGTGTAAAATTCTCATTGGCCGAAGGAACCACGTGTTAGCTCCACGTGCAGACAGATGTCAACCAACCAATGGACAGGAGGTGCCAACGATACGTCGACATGTGGCACGGCCCAACAGGGGCCCATTCAGGTCAAAAGGCTGGCCCGTGTGACTTGGTCAAAGGATAACGGGTCAACCCATCGAAGGCCTGCTAATGGCCTGCTCGCATATAGCCCATTCAGGCCCAATAACTCACGGCCCATTATGGCCTTTCCTATTTTGGCCCACTAGCTTCATCTGGGCCGTCCAATATGATTCCAGCCCGTTGTAACTTCTGGCCCATGTATGGCCCATGATGTCTTTCGGCCCATTTGAGGCCCTTTGTAACTCTTGGCCCATGAATAGCCCGTAGTGAAACTAGCCCATAATGAATAGTATATCGCTTCATACCCATTAACAGCCCATTACTCCATTCGGCCATTCCCAGCCCGTGTTATCTTTTGGCCTTTTAAGGGCCCATTTATTCTTGGGCTGATTTACAGCATTCAGTAGCTTATGGTCTGTTACTGGCCTTTTCCGCTTGTGGGCCAAATTCAGCCCGTGGTTAAAGTCAGCCTGTTTGTGGCCCATTGACCCGTTTGGCCGTTTTAATAGCGTCATAAATGTGACAGCCAGGTTTTTGACTTCTCTCTTTTTCCGGGCTTTGATTTGCATTTTGCTTTAGATTTGGAGTTTTGAATCGAATCAAATGGACTTGAACACTTGGGCCTACCCTTGATTTTCACCCAAGTGACTCATTCACCTCTAACTCACATTTCCTTCTCTGAAAAACTCCAACACAAGCCCAAGGAATATTTTTCATAAAGAAAAATATTCATTTTCTTCCCTGAAAATCACTTCAGAGAAGTAAGCTCCAAAGCAACCCCGATTTTCTTTGCCCACAAAAATATGAGAAAATTTCCAAATATTCTTCGAACCCTAGGGCACCGTCCTGAGCAAAATTATTGCATAAATTTTTGTAATATTTTTGATACAGAAAATCATTTCTGTTCTGGAGAGAATGACCACTTTGTACAACAAGTATATTTTTGCTTGATCTTTTGGGGCTGATCTTTTCTGAGCTTAATTAGCCTCCTAAGAGATTACTAAACCCCAAACCACATCCCTTAATTCTCGCTAGATTTTTGTCAACAAAGCCCACAAGTTTCTGTCCAGAAACATGCCAGGAAGAGAGCCACTCCCATAGTGCACCTATGACCAAGCCAACTATGCAAAACACCCAAAACCACAAAGGACTAGCTGCCAGACATGGTGTTTAAGCTTAGCTCAGCCTGATGTCAAAGTTCACACGGTGACCACGTGAGTCCAAGGGCGGTTGGCATGCTGTCGACGCGCTCTGGATGCCGCCGAGCGCTCTGTTCATCGCGTGCTCGCTTCCCCGGCTGCCGCACCTTGCCAAACCGCGCCACCATCTTCGTTTCAACCTCCATAACTGCACCTATGTGCTCGCCGACGCCTGAGCTCGCCGCAGCGAGCACGGGCACGGCACGGCCAAGGCAACAGTGCGCCCATGCCCCTGTGCTCGTCGCGTACCGCGCTCCTGTGCTTGTCGCCGCTCGTCTACAACCTCCCCGTGATCTCCGGTGTCTTCCCTCTCTCTCACTGATGCCATTCGTCACCAGGCGACGCTCTAGAGAGCTCCGGCAAGCTCTCGATCCCCGCCTCGGTCTCTAATATATATAGCCCCCTCCTGAGCTCATTTATCTCCACTCACACACTCAGCACATCTCCACGACCCCGTAGGAAGCCGCAGCCCGGACGGGCAAGCCTCTGGCCACCGCCCCCGTCCCGAGCTCGCCGGCAATCCCCGTCCTCTGCCCCTCTTTCTCCAGAGCCGCTCGAGCTCCACCAACCACTCTGGCGTGTTCGTGATGGCTCACTGGTGCGAGCTGGTGCCATTGGAGCTGCTGAACCGGCCCTGCCTCGCCGAAATCGCCAACTCTAACAAGCCCCGCCCGCTGCCGGTGGTGGAGAGCTCTGTTCCGACCCCGTCTGGCCACCCCTAGCCATGCTACGGGTACATACATGTGCGTCTTGATCCCCTCTCTCATCCTATACCTTTGGATCTGGCCAAGGAGCCCTCCTCGCCGGCGTGAGCTCTGACGAAGCCTCGCCGTGCTCTGTTTCCCTTTCTCTTGTTGGAAAACATAGTATTTCCAAAAATTTCCTACGATCATGAAAGATCTATCTAGGACAAGCATAGTAACGAGCGGGGAGAGAGTGTCCACGTACCCTCGTAGATCCAAAGCGGAAGTGTTCAGTAACATGGTTGATGTAGTCGAATATCTTTGCGATCCAACCGATCAAGCACTGAACGCACGACAC
This sequence comes from Secale cereale, assembly GCA_902687465.1. Taxonomy (NCBI): domain Eukaryota; kingdom Viridiplantae; phylum Streptophyta; class Magnoliopsida; order Poales; family Poaceae; genus Secale; species Secale cereale. The sequence continues at coordinate 400,359,898 of LR738711.1, read as the reverse complement.
CTCCGCGCACACGTTCAGCTCGGTGATGTCCCTCGAACTCTTGATCCAGTTGAGGCCGAGGGAGAGTTTCATCAGCACGACGGCGTGGTGATGGTGTTGATGAAGTTACCGACGTAGGGCTTCGCCTAAGCACTGTGATAATATGACCGAGGTGCAAATCTGTGGAGGGGGGCACCGCACACGGCTAAACAATCAACTTGTATGTCTAGGGTTGCCCCCTCCCGCGTATATAAAGGAGTGGAGGAGGGGAGGGCCGGCCCTCTCTATGGCGCGCCCCAAGGGGGATTCCTACTCCTAGTAGGAGTAGGTTTCCCCCCTTCCCTAGTTGGAGTAGGATAAGAAGGAAGGGGGAGAAGGAGAGTAGGAAAGCCCCCCCCCCCCAATTCGGATTGGGCTTGGGGGGAGCGCGCCTCCCACTTGGCCGCCTACTCCTCTCTCCCACCATGGACCATTAAGGCCCATTAACTCCCCGGGAGGGGGGTTCCCGTAACCTCCTGGTACTCCAGAAAATGTCCGAACTCATCCGAAACCTTTCCGGTGTCCAAACATAACCTTCGAATATATAAATCTTCATGTCTCGACCATTTCAAGACTCCTCGTCATGTCCGTGGTCACATCCGGGACTCCGAACAACCTTCGGTACATCAAAACACATCAACTCATAATACCAATCGTTATCGAACGTTAAGCGTGCGGACCCTACGAGTTCGAAAACTATGTAGACATGACCGAGACATATCTCCGGTCAATAACCAATAGCAGAACCTGGATGCTCATATTGGCTCCTACATATTCTATGAAGATCTTTATCGGTCAAACCGCATAACAACATACGTTGTTCCCTTTGTCATCGGTATGTTACTTGCCCGAGATTCGATCATGGTATCATCATACCAAGTTCAATCTCGTTACCGGTAAGTCCCTTTACTCGTTCCATAATACATCATCTCATGACTAACTCATTAGTCATTTGCTTGCAAGGCTTATTATGATGTCTATTACCGAGAGGGCCCAGAGATACCTCTCCGACACTCGGAGTGACAAATCCTATTCTCGATCTATGCCAACACCACAAACATCTTTGGAGACACCTGTAGATCATCTTTATAATCACCCAGTTACGTTATGACGTTTGATAGCACACAAGGTGTTCCTCCGGTATTCGGGAGTTGCATAATCTCATATTCAGAGGAACATGTATAAGTCATGAAGAAAACAATAGCAGTAAAACTAAACGATCATAATGCTAAGCTAATAGATGGGTCTTGTCCATCACATCAACCTCCTAATGATGTGATCTCATTGATCAAATGACAACACATGTCTATGGTTAGGAAACATAACCATCTTTGATTAACGAGCTAGTCTAGTAGAGGCATATTAGGGACACTCTGTTTTGTCTATGTATTCACACATGCATCAAGTTTCCGGTTAATACAATTCTAACATGAATAAAATACATTTATCATGACATACAAGGAAATATAAATAACAACTTTATTATTGCCTCTAGGGCATATTTCCTTTAGTCTCTCACTTGCACTAGAGTCCTGCTTTCCTCCCACTCACTTCTTTTGAGAGAAACCCCTTCTCTAGAAAGGATCCATTCTAAGCAACGAATATCTTGCCTTCGGATATGTGATAGAAGGTGTACCCAACAGTTTCCTTTGGGTATCCTATGAACACACATTTCTCCGACTTGGGTTCGAGCTTATCAGGTTGAAGCTTTTTCACATAAGCATCGCAGCCCCAAACTTTAAGAAACGACAACTTAGGTTTCTTGCCAAACCACAGTTCATAAGGCGTCATCTCGATTTAGATGGTGCCCTATTTAACGTGAATGCAGCTGCCTCTAAAGCATAACCCCAAAGCAATAGTGGTAAATAAGTAAGAGACATCATAGATCGCACCATATCAAATAAAGTACGGTTACGATGTTCAGACACACCATTACGCTATGGTGTTCCAGGTGGTGTTAGTTGTGAAACTATTCCACATTGTTTCAAATGAAGGCCAAACTCGTGACTCAAATATTTGCCTCCGCGATCAGATCGTAGAAACTTTATTTTCTTGTTACGATGATTCTCTACTTCACTCTAAAATTCTTTGAACGTTTCAAACGTTTTCACATTTGTGTTTCATCAAGTAGATATACCCATATCTGCTCAAATCATATGTGAAGGTCAAAAAATAACGATACCCGCCGCGAGCCTCAACACTCATTGGTCCGCATACATCAGTATGTATGATTTCCAATAAGTCAGTTGCTCGCTCCATTGTTTCGGAGAACGATGTTTTAGTCATCTTGCCCGTGACGCATGGTTCACAAGCACCAAGTGATTCATAATCAAGTGATTCCAAAAGTCCATCAACATGGAGTTTCTTCATGAGCTTTACACCAATATGACCTAAACGGCAGTGCCACAAATATGTTGCTCTATCATTATCAACTTTGCATCTTTTGGCTGCAATATTATGAATATGTGTATCACTACGATCAAGATCCAACAAATATAGACCATTCATCAAGGGTGCATGACCATAAAAGATATTACTCATATAAATAGAACAACCATTATTCTCTAATTTAAGTGAATAACGGCTCGCAATAAACAAGATCCAGATATAATGTTCATGCTCAACGCTGGCACCAAACAACAATTATTTAGGTCTACAACTAATCCCGAAGGTAGATGTATAGGTAGCATGCCAACGGCGATCAAATCGACTTTGGAAGCATTTCCCACGCGCATCGTCACCTCGTCCTTAGCTAATCTTTGTTTAATCCGTAGCCCCTGTTTCGAGTTACAAATATTAGCAACAGAACCAGTACCAAATAACCTGGTGCTACTACGAGCATTAGTAAGGTACACATCAATAACATGTATATCAAATATACCTTTGTTCACTTTTCCATCCTTCTTATCCGCCAAATACTTGGTGTAGTTCCACTTCCAGTGTCCAGTCCCTTTGTAGTAGAAGCCCTCAGTTTCAGGCTTGGCTCTAGACTTCGGTTTCTTCGCGGGAGTAGCAACTATCTTGCTATTATTCTTGAAGTTCCCCTTCTTTCCCTTGCCCTTTTTCTTGAACTAGTGGTCTTGTTAACCATCAACACTTGATGCTCCTTTTTGATTTATACCCCCGCCGCTTTCAGCATAAGAGCTCGGGAATAGTGTTCTGCATCCCTTGCATATTATAGTTCATCACGAAGCCTTTATAGCTTGGTGGCAGGGATTGAAGAACTCTATCAATAACACCATCTTCATCAACTTTGCAACCAAGTTGAGTCATGTGATTGTAGTACCCAGACATTTTGAGTAAGTGTTCACTGATAGAACTATTCTCCTCCATCTTGCAGCTACAAAACTTATTGGAGACTTCATATCTCTCAATTAGGGCATTTGATTGAAATTTTAACTTCAACTCTTGGAACATCTCATTTGATCCATGATGTTCAAGACGTCTTTGAAGTACTGATTCTAAGCCGTAAAGCATGGCACACTGAACTCTCAAGTAGCCATCAGAACGAGCTTGCCAGACGTTCATAACATCATGAGTTGCTTCTGCGGCAGGTGTGTCACCTAGCGGTGCTTCAACGACATAATTCTTTTGTGCAGCAATGAGGATAATCTTCAAGTTAGGGACCCAGTCCACGTAGTTGCTACCATCATCTTTCAACTTAGCTTTCTCTAGGAATGCATTAAAATTCAAGGGAACGGTAGCACGGGCCATTGATCTACAACAACATAGATATGCAAAAACTATCAGGACTAAGTTCATGATAAATTAAAGTTCAATTAATCATATTACTAAAGAACTCCCACTTAGATAGACATCCCTCTAGTCATCTAAATGATCACGTGATCCAAATCAACTAAACCATGTCCGATCATCACATGAGATGGAGTAGTTTTCAATGGTGAACATCTTATGTTGATCATGTCTACTATATGATTCACGCTCGACCTTTCGATCTCCAGTGTTCCGAGGCCATGTATGTACATGCTAGGCTCGTCAAGTTTAACCCGAGTATTCTGCATGTGCAAAACTGTCTTACACCCGTTGTATTTGAACGTAGAGCTTGTCACACCCGATCATCACATGGTGTCTCGGCACGACAAACTTTCGCAACAGTGCATACTCAGGGAGAACACTTGTACCTTGAAATTTTGTAAGGGATCATCTTATAATGTTACCGCCGTACTAAGCAAAATAAGAAGCATAATAAGATAAACATCACATGCAATCAAAATATGTGACATGATATGGCCATCATCATCTTGTGCTTTTGATCTCCATCTCCAAAGCATCGTCATGATCTCCATCGTCACCGGCTTGACACCATGATCTTCATGTAGCATCGTGGTCGTCTCGCCAACTATTGCTACTACTACTACCGCTAACTCATAGTGATAAAGTAAAGCAATTACATGGCTTTCACAATTCATACAATAAAGAGACAACCATAAGGCTCCTGCGGGTTGCCGATAATTTACAAAACATGATCATATCATACAATAACGTATAACTCATCATGTCTTGACCATATAACATCACAACATGCCCTGCAAAAACAAGTTAGACATCCTCTACTTTGTTGTTGCAAGTTTTACGTGGCTGCTACGGGCTTAGCAAGAACGTAGTATTTCAAAAAAAATCCTATGATCACGCAAGATCTATCTAGGAGAAGCATAGAAACGAGCGGGGAGAGTGTGTCCATGTACCCTCGTAGACCCAAAGCGGAAGCGTTTAGTAACACAGTTGTTGTAGTCGAACGTCTTCGCGATCCAACCGATCAGGCACCAAACGCAAGGCACCTCCGTGATCTGCACACGTTCAGCTCGGTGATGTCCCTGGAACTCTTGATCCAGTTGAGGCCGAGGGAGAGTTTCGTCAGCATGATGGCGTGGTGACGGTGTTGATGAAGTTACCGACGCAGGGCTTCGCCTAAGCACTGCGACAATATGACCGAGGTGGAAATGTGTGGAGGAAGGCACCGCACACGGCTAAACAATCAACTTGTGTGTCTATGGGGTGCCCCCCTCCCCCGTATATAAAGGAGTGGAGGAGGGGAGGGCCGGCCCTCTCTATGGCGCACCCCAAGGGGGATTCCTACTCCTAGTAGGAGTAGGTTTCCCCCCTTCCCTAGTTGGAGTAGGAGAAGAACGAAGTGGGGGAGGAGAGAAGGAAAGCCCCCCCCCCCCAATTCGGATTGGGCTTGGGGGGCGCGCACCTCCCACTTGGCTGCCTCCTCCTCTCCCCCACCATGGCCCATTAAGGCCCATTAACTCCCTGGGGGATTCCAATAACCTCCCAGTACTCCGGAAAATGCCCGAACTCATCCGAAACCTTTTCGGTGTCCAAACATAACCTTCCAATATAACAATCTTAATGTCTCGACCAATTCGAGACTCCTCGTCATGTCCGGGACTCCGAACAACCTTCAGTACATCAAAACACATAAACTCATAATACCAATCGTTATCGAATGTTAAGTGTGCGGACCCTACGGGTTCGAGAACTATGTAGACATGACCGAGACATATCTCCGGTCAATAACCAATAGCGGAACCTGGATGCTCATATTGGCTCCTACATATTCTACGAAGATCTTTATCGGTCAAACCGCATAACAACATACGTTGTTCCGTTTGTCATCGGTACGTTACTTGCTCGAGATTCGATCGTCGATATCATCATACCTAGTTCAATCTCGTTACTGGTAAGTCTCTTTACTCATTGCATAATACATCATATCTTGACTAACTCATTAGTCATTTGCTTGCAAGGCTTATTATGATGTGTATTACCGAGAGGGCCCAGAGATACCTCTCCGACACTCGGAGTGACAAAACCTATTCTGGATCTATGCCTACACCACAAGCATCTTTGGAGACACCTGTAGAGCATCTTTATAATCACCCAGTTACGTTGTGATGTTTGATAGTACACAAGGTGTTCCTCCGGTATTTGGGAGTTGCATAATCTCATAGTCAGAGGAACATGTATAAGTCATGAAGAAAGCAACAACAGTAAAACTAAACGATCATAGTGCTAAGCTAACGGATGGGTCTTATCCATCACATCATTCTCCTAATGATGTGATCTCGTTGATCAAATGACAACACATGTCTATGGTTAGGAAACATAACCATCTTTGATTACTATGCTTGTCAAGTAGAGGCATACTAGGGACACTCTGTTTTGTCTATGTATTCACACATGCATCGAGTTTCCGGTTAATACAATTCTAGCATGAATAAAAGACATTTATCATGACATACAAGGAAATATAAATAACAACTTTATTATTGCCTCTAGGGCATATTTCCTTCATCTCTCCCCCTTCGACCTGACTAGCGGGGCCCGCTGTCAGCCACTCTGGCCGAGGCCGAAGCGGTATGAGTGGTGCGCCCAGGCAGTTTACGCCTTCCACGTCACCCCCCGGTTTTTCTTTTTAATTTAAATTTTGACAAGACTTTGACCAACTATAACTCTTATTCTACAAGTCCAAATGAGTTGATTCTTTTTGCATTCTGTTCTTACTGGGAAATCCTAGAAGCACACCCAAGATGGGATTTTTCCTTGCTGCCTAAAATTTCTGGTAATTTTCATAAGTGTTCTTTATATTTTCTTTTTGTCATTTGAATTATTTTCAGAAGGTGAAGCTTGTCTTGAAGGCATCCAGGAGGAGTGTGAAGCTCCTCTGCACTAAGGCAAGCCAAAACAACATTTTCATGGTGTCTTTGCAATATCCATGATTTTCTAGGTGAATTTATATAATATTCATTGCATATAATATTAAAAGAAATAATGCTTGTGTTATTTAGTTTATCTTGATCAGAATGCTTAGTTAAGTGAGGTGAATGTTTGAACTAGTGCGATATAGCTTGAGTAGTTGATCAAAGAAAATTTGTCATCATTATGGTAATATGATCATCGGTCTTATTTTTCCTATATACATATTAAGATAAGTTTTATTTGATTAATGCTAACTGGAGTAATGAGTATAAATAATAAGTAAGAAAGGACCAAAAATATTGAAAGTTAAGTTTGTGCGAGTAGAACTTTGAATGAGGTTGATCTGTTGTTTTTAAGTGGTATGTGATGCATAATATATGGTTGCATAAGCATGGCATATATTGACTCGAGCATTTTATTTCAAGTTAAACCTGATGATAATTGAACTTGAATATAATGTTGGTCGGGTCATGGTGCCACTGAATCGGGCTCACAAGTGCAACCACATTTGCCTTTATGGGGAGGCCATTAGTTGTCCGTTGTCATGCCTTTTGTCGATTCCTCCAATCAAGGAAGGTTATGCACATGCTTTACCCTTGCCCTATAAGCAGACATAATTTTGTGGACTCGTAGTTGTTATGGTACCGTGTCCCCGTTTGGGACTGTTTATTTGCCACGGCGGTGGTAGTTTTGCCTTTGGTAGGCTGGGTCACCCAGGACTAAGCCCAGTGGGGAGTTGGTCGGAGTGGCCATAAGAGTGTCATGGTAATGGGACAGTTCCGTCGGAATGCCGTTGATCCACCCGAATGGGAGTGCGAGGCCATGGATTCCATGGTATGGGTAAAGTGTGCTACCTCTCAAGAGTGTATTAATCTATCGATAGCCGCCCCCGCGGATAAGGGCCCAGTTCGTAAGTAAGTCAAACCATGGATCAACTGTCTATAATAAATCTTGCACACTAATTAAATTGCATTGCACTGGTTGGATCATGATGATGTCAGTAAGACTGATGGTTGGGGAATCACTTGTGATCCGGAAGTGATCACGGTTTGGTTACCAGGTAACCATTTGGACCCAGTATGGTTCCGTTCGTGTTTCGTCGTGAGCACTGTTTGGTTGTGAGGCAACCTGTTGGTAAGAGAGTCCAAGTGACTCGATGCACAAGTTTGGTTTCACTGGATGAGTAGTATGATGATTGCATTTAACTTGATTAAATGTCATGATATTGTTTGTCATTCTGGTTATGTTTGTTGTGAGCTTGCAAGTACATTCAATGTACTGACCTGGCGTGTTATGCCAAATTTCAGGAAAGTCTAACTGGATCGGGGTGCTGCCGTGTCTAGACCATGTCCACATTGGTGTCCCTCTGCTATGGAGTCCCGCTACGTCGTTGTTCCGCTGCCGTGTAGCTGTCGTGCTCAAGGCCCCTTTTATGTTCACTAAATAATGTACATATTGTTTAGCCGCACCGAGTGTGCCGCTTGGCCTCGCAACTTGATGTAATGTCACTCTATGCTTTCGCTGGCTATATAAAGCGGTGATTTCTGTACCAAGATGTTGTGTGTTGCTAGAAGACACGATCTCTGGGTTGGCAATGCAAGGTAAGCCGGTCGCTCTGATCCAGGGTGCCACAACGCTTGGCATCAGAGCCGCACTGACTGTAGGACACACTAAACTGCCGACGTGTTAGCTGGATGCTAGTTAGGGTAAAAGTTGAGTGTCGGTAGTATTTAGAGCTATTTGTTGCATTGCATGCACTCGTTCTATTTTTATTTCTAACCCACTAATGGTTGTGAGTGTAGATGGCTCTGATGCCATATCCGTGTGAGTTACAGCTGATGCCGTAGACCTCACCGCATCTTCTTCGTAGTGTGTGGCGTCGACTGTACCCTCATGGTGACGACCCAGCATATCAGGTGTGCTGGGAGCGTCTAGCCGACTCCATGTATGAGTATCACGCAGTGGTTACTCTGCGCACCAGTTCGTCAACAGGCTCTTACACTCTTACCTCGCAGAGTGATTATGCATCCACCGCTGCTTAGGCCGTCCAGTATGCTGCATTCAAGATTCTTGTTGAGTTACGCTATACATAGGCTCAAATGCAGAACCACCTAGGTTTTCGTTTCTACCCATCTTTGTATGATGATGGTCGTGTTTGCTTTCATTCCATTGATCTGGCATCTGATAGCGACACTAGCCACCTTTCTCGATATATCACTGTTAGTTATCTTCTGATTCACGGGTTGGCTCGAGAGCTGAATCATGCTCGTTCTGCTTTAGCTGCCGCTAGATCATACCCTACTCCACCTTATATGGGATTTACTCCTTATATTGTGCCCAACTCTAGCTCGCCTATTTCTTCGGTTACTCCATTGAGTAGCTCGAGCACCTCTATAATGAACCCACACAGTGCTCCTGCTGAGTGGGCGTCTCTTCTTGCTACTCCCGCAGCTCCCATGATCCCTTCTCATCCCGCGCCTACCCCTGAGGGAGAGCATTCTAGGCGGCGTCATCGTGTTACATTTAACCCGGAGGTCTCGGTTGGCGTCATTAGTTGAGGATCTGGGTCTGACTCAAGAGAGGATCCGGCAGCACCGGCAGAGTCTTAGAGCGTCTGAGAATCCGCCGTGCTCATGTACGGATGTAGTTGTATGAGCCATGATGTATCGCTGCATGTATTCTAGTAGTCTCACCAGTCATGATGTTTATATTTCATGTATGAGTCTATGTATAATTATGTTGGAACTTTTTATTCGATCGACATGTTTCTTGGTTTATTCATTTTGCTCTTTCGGGTTTGTCACTGTCTTTTCTTCCCACATTTGGATGTTTCTCATCGCGGTTGCTCTTATTGGAAAAAAATAAATAGTAAGATGACGCGGGGAGGTAGCAGCACACAGGCTTGTGAGGATGTCCCTGTTCGTCACTCAGCAAGGCAGGCTGGACACTCCCCCGAGCCGTATCCGTAGCCACCGCCTCCACCACCAAATCCACCCTCCATTGAACAAATTATGTGCATGTTTGAGGCAAGAAGGAACAATGATCTGATTGAGCTATTAAAAAGTGTGCAAGCTATGGTTGATCAAAATGGAAATCAAAATGGCTATGACTCCAAGCTGTTAGATTTTCAAAGGACTAAGCCTCCCAGTCTCAATCAGGTGGTTGACCCTTTGGAAGCAGACGATTGGCTACAAACCATTGAGAAGAAACTTGAAATTGCTCGCACTGAAGAAGCTGGCAAGGTTCCGTTCTCTACCCACTATCTTGAAGGAGCCGCTGCTATATGGTGGGATAATGCTAAAGCTCTATGGCCCGCGGGAGAAGAAATTACATGGGCTAATTTCAAGGACCAATTTCTCAAGTATCATATTCCAACTGGTATCATGAAGGTCAAGCAACGCGAATTTCTTGGTCTCACTCAAGGCAGTCTGTCAGTAAGTCAATCTTTGCATAAGTTCAACCATCTGTCCCGTTATTCCCTTTATGATGTGGCCACGGAAGAAATGAAGGTTGAAAGGTTCCTTGGAGAATTAAATCAGCACCTCCGGAGTGCTCTCTGCATGCTCGACTTTATAGAGTTTCAGTCTCTAGTAAAGAAGGCCCTCATCACAGAAAGAGAATGCAAGCCTGTGCAAGACAATCGACCCGCAAACAATGACCACAAACGTAAATTTTTGCCGGAGAAGGACGGACAACCCATACAGAAGGCCCGTACCTGGCAACAGACTCAAGTGGAGTACAAACCCAATTGGCAGCAGAATGTGAACAAGACCACTACTCTAGTCAAGAATGTTGTGACCATTCCAGTACACGAGGAGCGCTAGCGCAACAACGCCTGCTTTAGTTGTGGACAAACCGGACATTATGCCAGGCAGTGTCCCAAGAAGTCAAATGCCCCGTTCCGGTCGCAAGTCAAACTATGGGGCCATATCATACACAGCAGATCGTCCAAGGGCAAGTTCATCACCTGTCCACAAACGAGGCTCAGGAAAACCCCGAAGTCGTCATTGGTATGTTTTCCGTTAATAACATACCGACAATAATGTTATTCGACTCAGGGGCTTCCCACTCTTTTGTTTCTCAAAGTTTTATTGCCCAAAACAAATTCCCTTGCTCGCTTTTGGGAAAAAGTATGTTGGTTCAGTCCCCGGGATCTGTGCTCAAAAGCAATTTGGTCTTCCGGAATTTGGAAATTGATATTAAGGGGGTCCGATTTTCAACCGCTTTGATAGTCATTGAGTCTGCCAAGTTGGATGTAAATTTGGGAATGAACTGGTAGACTCAATATCAAGTATGCATAAACTGTGCGACCCGAGAAGTCACCTTGTCATGCCAAGGGCAGACTACCAAATTCTATGCCCGCAGAAGTATACCCAAGAAAGAAATGGTCTTCACTGCCGCAGCCGAAGGATTGGATCTGAATCCTGTGGTCAGTGAATTTCCCGATGTATTTCCTGAGGAATTAACTGGAATGCCTCCAGACAGAGAGCTTCAGTTTGCAATTGATATTGTGCCCGGAACCGCACTGCTATACAAGAAGTATTATCGAATGCCTTCGTCATAATTAGTGGAGTGAAAGAAACAACTTGATGAGATGCGGTAGACATGATATATCCTCCCAAGTTCATCACCCTGGGGATCACCTGCAATATTTGTAGACAAGAAGGACGGTGGTCTCAGAATGTGCGTTGATTACCGACAGCTGAATGATGTCACAATCAAGAACAAATACCCGCTACCAAGGATTGATGACTTGTTTGATCAGTTTAGTGGTGCAAAAGTATTTTCTTAGGTTTATTTAAGGACCGGATATCATCAACTAAAAATCAAGAAGGAAGATATTCCTAAGACCGCGTTCACTACCCGATACGGTCTCTATGAATATACAGTGATGTCCTTCGGTCTCACAAATGCCCCTGCCTTTTTCATGCATATGATGAATAAGGTATTCATGGAATTCTTGGATAAGTTTGTGGTGGTTTTCATCGATGATATTCTCACATACTCCAAGAGTAACGAAGAAAATGCGGAACACCTCCGAGCAGTCTTACAACGACTCTGCGACCATCAGCTATATGCAAAATTAAGCAAATGTGAGTTTTGGCTCAAACAAGTTGGATTTTTGGGGCATGTTCTTTCAGCAGAAGGTATCACAGTGGATCCTAGCAAAGTGAAAGATGTCCTTGATTGGGAAGCACCCACGACAGTATCCCAAATCCGGAGTTTCCTTGGATTAGCTGGGTACTACGGTTGGTTCATCGAAGGATTTTCCAAGATTGCCAAGCCAATGACAGAACTCCTCAAGAAAGACAAGAAGTGTGAATGGATTGAGGATTGCGAGCAGAGCTTTAACGAGCTAAAAATCAGATTGACATCAGCATCAGTCCTGACTCCCCCAGACATTTACCGCAGCTTTGATGTGTATTGCGACGCATCCAGTCAGGGCATTGTGTGGTTACTTATGCACGACGGCAAGGTGGTAGCTTACGCATGTCGCCAGTTACAACCTCATGAAGGAAACTATCCTACACATGATTTGGAATTAGCCGTTGTTGTGCACTCTCTAAAGATTTAGATACATTATCTCATTGGAAAGAGATGTCAAATATTTACTAACCACAAGAGTCTCAAATATATATTCACACAGCCAGACTTAAATCTTCGACAGCGAAGATGGCTCGAGTTGGTCAAAGACTATGATTTGGAAATAAATTAACATCCAGGAAAGGCCAACGTAGTTGCTGATGCCCTCAGTCGCAAGCCTGCCAACTTGAATGCCATGATGAAGTCTTTGCCTTCAGAACTCCAACAAGAGAAAGCTCAGCTCAACTTGGTAATTATAAATGCCGGACTTGCAATTTTTTTGGAAGTAACTCCTATGATAGAAGAGGATATTCGCATATCACAGGCTGAAGACGAGGGTATGCAAGTATATATGAAAAATCTGCAAGAAGGCAAGACTCAGGATTTCTCAAGAGACGCAGTAGGTACACTCAGGTTCTGAGGAAGGATATGCGTACCTGAGCACGCAGATTTGAGGACGAAAATTTTGGCAGAAGCCCACGAATCCTCATATTTAATACTCCCATGCGGCATCAAATTGTATGAAGACCTTTAGCAATTATTTTGGTGGGATGGAATGAAAAGGGACATCGCGTATTTTGTCGCTTGTTGCGACATCTGCAATAACGTAAAGTCGGAACACCAAAACCCCGCCGGACTTCTCCAACCCCTACCCGTCTCACAATGAAAATGGGATGATGTCTGCATGGACTTTATCACCGGTCTACCTCGGACTCTTCGAGGCAACGATGCTATATGGGTTATAGTGGACACGCTGACTAAAGTGACTCACTTTATTCCCATCCGCACCACCCTTCGCGCTGATCAACTTGCACAATTTTATGTATTCAGATTGTCAGTTTGCATGGAGTGCCAAAAACCATTACTTTTGAGCAAGGTTTGGTGTTTACATCCGCATTCTGGTCCCGACTCCATCAAGCTTTGGGACCGTTCTCAAATATAGCACCACCTATCATCCACAAACAGACGGTCAAACTGAACGGGTAAATCAAATCCTTGAAGATATGCTTCGAGCATGTGCTCTAGACCATGGACCGGAATGGGAAGATTGTCTGCCATATGCGGAATCTTCATACAACAATGATTTTCAAACCAGTCTAAAAATGTCACCCTTTGAAGCTATATACAGCCGTAAGTGCCGCACTCCATTAAATTGGTTTCAAACCGGAGACAACCGCATCTTTGGTACTGATCTGATATTAGAGGCAGAGAAACAAGTCAAGGAAGTCCGAGATAGACTACAACTTGCTAAGTCACGACAGAAGAGTTATTATGATGCCAAACATCGGCAAGTCAGTTTTGAACCCGGTGAACATGTGTATCTCCAAGTCACACCCATGAAGGGGGTCAAGAGATTTCAGACCCGAGGCAAATTGGCGCCAAGGTATATTGGTCCGTTCCCGGTCAAGACACGAGTTGGCATAGTTGCTTACCAGTTGGAATTTCCGCCAGAACTGTCATAAGTACACAACGTATTCCACATATCACAGCCGAGAAGGTGTATTTCACCACCCGAAGAGGACTTAAATGTCAGAGATTGAGTTTGCCAAAGATTTAACTTATGAGGAGAGACCGTTCAGAATCTTGGATGAGGCAGAATGAGTCACACGTAGCAAAGCGATCAAATTTTACAAGGTCGAGTGGGAGCATCACACCTAAGAAGAAACAACCTGGGAAAGAGAAGAATTTTTATGGACAACCTACCCAGAATTGTTTTCCCAAGCAACCGAATCTCGAGGACGAGATTGATCTTAAGTGGGGGAGGCTTGTGACAACCTGGTTTTTGCCTTCTCTCTTTTTCCGGACTTTCATTTGCATTTTGCTTTGGATTTGGTGTTTTGAATATATTCAAATGGACTTGAACACTTGGGCCTACCCTTGATTTTCACCCAAGTGACTCATTCACCTCTAACTCACATTTCCTTCTCTGAAAAATGCAACACAAGCCCAAGGAATATTATTCGTAAAGAAAAATATTCATTTTCTTCCCTGAAAATCACTTCATAGAAGTAAGCTCCAAAGCAACCCCCATTTTCTTTGCCCACAAAAATCTGAGAAAATTCCCAAATATTCTTTGAACCCTAGGGCACCTTCCCGAGAAAAAATATTGCATAACTTTTTGTAATATTTTTGCTACAGAAAATCATTTCTGTTCTGGACAGAATGACCACTTTGTACAACAAGTATATTTTTGCTTGATCTTTTCGGAGCTTAATTACCCTCCTAAGAGATTACTAAACCCTAAAGCACATCCCTTAATTCTCACTAGAGTTTTCTCAGCAAAGCCCACAAGTTTCTGTCCAGAAACTTGCTAGGAAGAGAGCCACTCCCACAGTGCGCCTGTGACCAAGCCAACTATGCAAAACACCCAAAACCACTAAGGACTAGCTGCCAGACATGGTGTTTAAGCTTAGCTCAGCCTGATGTCAAAGTTCACGTGGTGACCACGTGAGTCCAAGGGGGGATGGCATGCTGTGGACGTGCTCTGGATGCCACCGAGCGCTCTGTTCATCGCGTGCTCGCATCCCCGGCTGCCGTACCTTGCCAAACCGCGCCACCATCTTCGTTTGAACCTAAATAACTGCACCTTGGCGCTCTCTGACGCCGGAGCTTACCGCAGCGAGCATGGGCCCGGCGTGGGCAAGGCAACAGTGCGTCCGTGCCCCTATGCTCATCGCGTACCGCGCTCCTATGCTCGTCGGCGCTCGTCTACAGCCTCCGCAGGATCTCCAGCGTCTTCCCTCTCTCTCTCACTGACGCCATTCGTCTCCAGGCGACGCTCTAGAGTGCTCCGGCGAGCTCTCCATCCCCGCCTTGGCCTCGCCTATATATAGCCCCCTCCCAAGCTCATTTGTCTCAACTCACACACTAAGCACATCTCCACGACCCCGTAGGAAGCCGCAGGCAGGCCGGGCAGGCCTTTGGCCGCCGTCCCTGTCTCGAGCTTGCCGGCGATCCCCATCCTCTACCCCCTCCCTCTCCAGAGCCGCTCGAGCTCCACCAACCACTCCGACGTGTTCGTGGTGGCTCACTGGTGCGAGCTGGTGCCGTTGGAGCTACTGAACCGGCCCTGCCTCGCCGGAATCGCCAACTCCGACGAGCCCCGCCTGCCGCCGCCGCTGGAGAGCTCTGTTCCGACCCCGCCCGGCCATCCCTAGCCACGCTACGGGTACGGACAGGTGCGTCTCGATCCCCTCTCTCATCCTATCCCTTTGGATCTGGCCAAGGAGCCCTCCTCGCAGGCGTGAGCTATGACGGAGCCTCACCATGCTCTATTTCCCTCTCCCCCCTCTGACCTAACCAGCAAGGCCCATTGTCAGCCACTCAGGCCGCGGCCGAATCAGTATGAGTGGTCGCGGCCTGAGTGGTGGCGCCCAGGCGGTTGATGCCTTCGACGTCACCCCTGGTTTTCCTTTTGAATTCAAATTTAGTTCAAATTTTGACCAGACTTTGACCAGCTATAACTCTTATTCTATAGTACAAATGAGTTGATTCTTTTTGCATTCTGTTCTTACTGGAAAATCCTAGCAGCACACCCAAGATGGGATTTTTCCTTGCTGCCTAGAATTTCTGATAATTTTCAGAAGTGTTCTTGATATTTTCTTTTTGTCATTTGAATTATTGTCAGAAGGTGAAGCTTGTCTTGAAGGCATCCAGGAGGAGTGTGAAGCTCCTCTGCACTAAGGCAAGCCACAACAACATTTTCATGGTGTGTTTGCAATATCCATGATTTTATACTTGAATTTATATGATATTCATTGCATATAGTATTAAAATAAATAATGCTTGTGTTATTTAGTTTGCCTTGATCAAAATGCTTAGTTAACTGAGGTGAATGTTTGAACTAGTGAGATACAGCTTGAGTAATTGATCAAAGGAAATTTGTCATGACTATGGTAATATGATCATATGTCTTATTTTTCCTATATACATGCTAAGATAAGTTTTATTTTATTAATGCTAACTAAAGTAATGAGTATAAATAATAAGTAAGAAAGGACCAGAAATATTGAAAGTTGAGTTTGTGCAAGTAGAACTTTGAATGAGGTTGATCTGTTGTTTCTAAGTGGTATGTGATGCATGATATATGGTTGCATAAGCATGACATATATTAACTCGAGCATTTTATTTCAAGTTAAACCCGATGATAATTGAAATTGAACATGAAGTTGGTCGGATCATGGTGCCATTGAATCAGGCTGACAAGTGCAACCACATTTCCCTTTATGGGGAGGCCGTTAGTCGTCGGTTGTCATGCTTTTTGTCGGTGCCTCCAACGAGGGAAGGTTATGGGCATGCTTTACCCTAGCCCGGTAAGCACACATAATCGTGTGGACCCGTAGTTGTTATGGTACCGTGTCCCTATTTGGGACTGTTTATTTGCCACGACGATGGTAGTTTTGCCTTTGGTAGGCTGGGTCACCCAGTACAAAGCCTAGTGGGGAGTTGGTTGGAGTGGCCGTAAGAGTGTCATGGCAATGGGAGAGTTCTGTCAGAATGCCATTGGTCCACCCGAATGAGAGTGCGAGGCCATGGATTCTGTGGTGTGGGTAAAGTGCGCTACCTCTGCTGAGTGTATTAATCTATCGATAGCCGCGCCCATTTTTTAAGGGCCCAGTTCGTAAGTAAGTCACAACATGGATCAACTCTCTATAATAAATCCTGCACACTAATTAAATTGCATTGTACTGGTTGGATCATGATGATGTCAGTAAGACTGACGGTTGGGGAATCACTTGTGATCCGGAAGTGATCACTGTTTGGTTAGCAGGTTACCATTTGGACCCAGTATGGTTCCGTTCATGTTTTGTCGTGAGCACTGTTCAGTTGTGAGGCAACCTGTTGGTAAGAGAGTCCGAGTGAATCGATGCACATGTTTGGTTTCACTGCATGAGCAGCATGATGATTGCATTTAACTTGATTAAATGTCATGATATTGTTTGTCATTATGGTTATGTTTGCTGTGAGCTTGAAAGTACATTCAATGTGTTGACCTGGGGTGTTATGCCATATTTCAGGTAAGTCTAACTGGATCGGAGTGCTGCCATGTCTAGAACGTGTCCACATCGGTGTCCCTGTGCTCTGGAGTCCCGCTACGTCGTTGTTCCACTGTCGTGTAGCTGTCGTGCTTGAGGCCCCTTTTATATTCACTAAATAATGTACATATTGTTCAGCCGCACCGAGTGTGCAGCTTAGCCTCGCAACTTGATGTAATGTCACTCTATGCTTCCGCTAGTTAAATAAAGCGGTGATTTCTGTACCAAGATGTTGTGTGTTGCCTGAAGACATGATCTCTTGTTTGGCAATGCAAGGTAAACCGGTCGCTCTGAGCTGGGGTGCCACAATAAAAACGGACCGTTAATGACCCGTTATGCCTGTCAGTAGAATAAGCCCGTTATACTCATCGTCCTCTTAAAGGCCCGTTATGGTCGGCCCATGAACGGACGGCTGCCACTCTAGCCTGTTACGGCCCATAATGCGGTCCGTTGTTTGGCCGATCGATCATACGGCCCATAGAAGGCCCATTGATTCTATGGCCCGTAGAAGGCCATGGTGACAACGGTCCGCATGTTGCCCATGGTTATTGTGGCCTAGTTTTAAATAATAGGTTACTACGGACACTAGCAGACCATGGAAAAAGAGCCGCACTGACTACAAGCAAACAAATAAACAAGACAACGAGGAAATAAATAAGCAAGCAACATACGCTAGGCTATTACAACTATTACACATATTACAACCACCGGGCATCAAAGTTCGCCACCAGTGTAAATATGGGGAAGAAAGCATCATATTACATACACAGGTTGTCAAAGTTGGCGACCAATGCAAATAAACGTCGCAGCAAAACAAGTTCAGAACTGAAACCACTTCACAAGAGCTCAAGAAACAATATCCTAGGTATCCACAATGCTAGCAAGACACTTAGCAAGTTTATTAGCTTTCTCTTGTCTGGCGCTTAAATCCTCCACAACTTGTTGTTGCACCACAAAGTATGCATCTGAATTATGCAGGGACTTCCTCAATCCTTCGGCTTCTTGTCACAGCACATCTGATCGATGTCTTTCTACTTGAAGTTGCGACTCAAGAAGCCAAACTAATTCAGGCAGCGAGTTTGAAGAGCTTGTGCTGGCAGTAGTGGTCAGTAACTCAAACACTACATCAAGGCACGACTTTGGGGTTGTCTCACTGTCTAAAAGATAGTTTTTATCAGCTTTCTTGGAGACCAACAGGGTTTCTCACTTTCTTGAACCTTATCTGCATTACGTTTTCTACCATTTCATAATGGGGTGCTCTTCTCCAATATTCTGTCGGCATTCTACAAGAAGAACAAGCAGACACGTCACATGTTTACCATGTTGTATATGAAACACATTTTGGTAAACCAGTTCAATTGTAAGGTACACAGGATAAGGACATGAAACAAACATATATCTATGTAGTATGGTCACTGTATGGTCTATATCATTCTAGTTCATGTTGCCAAATCAAGATAGAGACAATTCAAATCATATCTGTTTAAGACAAAGAAGCATAGATAGAATATAAGTGTGGGAAACTACACAACACTAACAACACTTGTAATGTGTATGCCATGAGAATATAACTGTTTATTCAATTGAAACTGAAATCAACATAGAACAAGTTACAACAGCAAACCAGTTAAAGAAACAGGTTTAAAGCATACCTTTTGCACCATTGGAGTTTCAATTGCATCCTTCAAATTTGAAATTAGTTGGTATGAGTAAATACAGTGATGCTAGAGCAAAGAAGTATGAACCATAGTTACGAAACCTGATGTGAGAACAATTCTTCTTCTGCTTTAATCGTTGACTTGGGGTTCGGAGTGGTGGTCCTTGTGCTTTGGGCACTGCACTTGCCTTACTAACTGCCCGTGTTTGGGTCCTCAGTGGTGGAGACAATGTTGTGTCAACCGGAACTTGGTTATTGTCTGCTAGGGTTGGGGTTAGAAGGCGTGTAGCTGGTTCTCTGTACCACTTGGTAGGGGTACAATCTGCGTCAGTCTGGTTTATGTGTGGTGGGGCTGGTTGTCACATCCCTAGCTAGCACTTGCATTAGGACCTGATTAGAGTGTGCATCATGTTTACTTTCAAAGAAAATTGAAATGGGATTAACAGAAACCCCAGCACCCCTCCCCTAACAACTAGGGTTTGCTAAAATATTTTCCAATGTACCCAAAATGCCCTTCAAAATGTTCATCATTTCTGCCTTGGTCTTAAACCTCTGCCAAAAATGGTGCACAATTTTCTAGGACAATCTAGGGTTTTGGATTAAATCATATGGTATTTGAATTTGGGCATTTAAATGCTATAAAATATTTTAAATGCTCAAATAATCATAAACTATAATGTTTCCTACTGTTCATATTATATACAGCAGGTATGACAAGTGTTATGATTTATAAAAATGTTTAGGCATTTTTATTAAATGAACAAAGTTGCAAAAGAAATGAAACAGAAAAGAAAATAGGAAAAGAAAACAGGAAAATAAAATAGGAAAACACTTACCTGGCGCCCACCCGGCCCACCTGCCGGCCCAGCCCCACTGCCGCTCCAGCGAGCTGCTTGGCTCGGCCAGGCAGGCAGGCAGGTGCTCGACGGCGACCGCACGGCGCGCCACGCAGCTGCCCGCCGCCTTGCTTCGCCCCCTCGCCGTCCTGGAGGGATGGATCGAACGTCCACGACCTCCTCGACCCCCCAGACACCTCCGCTTCCCCCCAGTCCCTCTCCTCCGCTCTCCCCGCGCCATGGCCGACGCCGCCGTGATCGCGCCGTCGTAGAAACCACGTCCACCGTCGTCCCCGAGCTCCGCCGTGTTGTCCATCGTCTCCGCCGTCCTCGACTGCTTCGAACAGGCCGAGCCCCGAGTGCTCGCCCGCCCTGGAGACGCCCCCGACCTCTTCTTCCCCAACTCCAGCCGCGGAGATCCATCTCGCCGTGCTGCTCAGCTCCGACCACCCCCGAGCTCGCTTCGGTGCTTGCTGCAACCGCTGTGAGCCTAGCTACCTCCTCCCCCTCTCCGTTGGCTTCCTCTTGCCCTGTAACACACTGCACGTAGCTCCACCGCACGCACCGCCGCCGTGCTCGTCGCCGGTGATGCTCCGGTGACCATTTGGTCACTGACACCCGTCCAACTTACTCACCGCAGCACGTAGATGCGAACGGTGCCACGCACGCATCGCCTAGGCCCCTGCAGCCGCATCACCACACACGCCCGACGCCGGTCGCCGCCGTCGAGCTCGTTGCCGTCGTCTCCGGCCACCCCAGGTCCGGCGACCACCTCCATCCGATGCGGAAGAGCACGAGCTCTCCAACGCACCCAGCCGCAGCTCGAGCCGTGCACCGTGGACGTTTTCCGAGGCACGCCGCCGCGTTTGGCATCGCCGGCGGCTAAACGCCGGCGAGTTGGACCTGTTTTGACCATGGGTTTGACCCCCTGGGTCAATGACATGTGGGCCCTGCCCGCAAGTCAAACCTAGTTTAGGTGTTAATTTAATATTAATTAGTTAATTAGTTTAGTCACTGACACGTGGGCCCTGGCCCCACTGACAGCTAATTAGTTTTAGTTAAACTCTAATTAACTCAATTAATTAGCTGTGACACTGACATGAGGGACCCACTGGTCAGGTTTGACCTGGACTGGCCCTGTTGACTGGCTGACGTCAGCATGATGTCATGCTGACGCAGTAAAGGTTTTTCTGGGATTTTTAGATTTAAATAATTTAGGAAATTCCAGAAAATACCCAAAACTTCTAAAAATCATATAAAATCAACCATAGCTCAGATGGAAAAGATTTATATATGAAAAATGATCAGAAAAATCCAATCTATCTAATGGCACTGGTTTCATGCATGTTTGAACAAGTTAACTTGCTGTATATATCAAAAACATGATAATGCACTTATTTAAATAATAGTTTGAACTTCAATTGAATCCTTGATTCAAATAGGTTCAAACCCTTCTGGTTTTAGTTGCATTAGCCAACACACATGCATCTTGCCATGTCATAAACATGCATCATATTGTTGCATTTGTTTGTTAATGATTGTATCGTCGGTATTCCCTGTGTTAGGTCCTGCTCCCGAGGATACAGCTGCGTATCCAGTTGAAGAGCAGTACCCGACA
This sequence comes from Secale cereale, assembly GCA_902687465.1. Taxonomy (NCBI): domain Eukaryota; kingdom Viridiplantae; phylum Streptophyta; class Magnoliopsida; order Poales; family Poaceae; genus Secale; species Secale cereale. The sequence goes on along the minus strand of LR738711.1, from coordinate 400,338,427 downwards.
ACTACCTTGTCAGGCAAGCAATCATTGATCATTCCGATACAACCCAATCATCTCGCTCCTGCTCTCTTTTACTGCATTAAGGCAACAACGCGTGAACTGCTACTTGCTGCGGTAGTTGAACCCTATTCCCTTGCATGACCTGTCATTGCCACAGTAAATAGTTGAAACCCACTAGCATGTGTAGGAGTTGATTGAGCCATGTGATGTGTGATCCACCATGCTATTTGTTTATGTTGCCTGCTATGCTTAGAGTTGTGTCTAGTCTGATTCATCTGGGTGATGGATCAGAGTGAAATGATCTTATCGATAAAGAGAAGGAAGTGTGGAATACGCTTGGTAAAGGTATCAATGAAAGGCCATGTAGGAGTACATGGTGGGTTGTTTCATTGGAATCGTCCATAGGACCCGAGATCTGTATGTGTGGTTCAAGTTACAGCTACTACCACGCATTGGGATCCTTAATTGACCCTCTCGGCTTATTAATTACCCTTGATCTCTGTCCAGGAGTTGCAACTAGTTTCTGGTGTTTATAGCTTACTGGAGGTCGTGCACAACGCTGACCCTCGGGGTGGGTTGTGATGCGACAGGTACGTGGCACGGTGTACCGGTTGCCCGTTTGGTGACTCGGGAACCCTGTACACATCGTTTGGGGCCGTGAGCGACACCCCGGCCGGATCTCCCCACGGATGGAACCCAAATAGGCGATAAACCTGGACGAGAGACTTGAGTAGTTAGTCAGGTCGTGGCCGACACCCTCGCTGGGCTTCCGCTTGAAGGTTGCCGAGTACACGCCGAGTAAACGGCGATAAGCGGTGGAAGCGTGTGTGAAGAAGTACACCCCTGCAGGGTTATCAAACTATTCGAATAGCCGTTGTTCGCGGTACGAACTACTTGGTTGCTCTTACAGTTCATAGACAAGTTGATGGATACTACTAAAAGCCTCAAGATAAGCGTGAGTCCCGTGGATGGCCCTTCCGTAGGATGACGGAAGAGGATCCTCGGTAGTGTATTGATGTGGTGATTAGAGGACTCGTGTTCGTAATAACATCTTGCAATCCGTTGAGAGTTGTAGTATAGGTTAGCCAAGGTCAAAGCTGGCATTCTGCTATAAACTCCACTATCCCCCTTTGATAATGTTGCATGTATGATAGGTTCTGTGGTAAGACTTGCTGAGTACCTTTGTACTCATGTTTGCTTAATAACTGTTGCAGAGGAGAACCCTGCCCCTGCTGATGGGTTCTACATAGACGTTGACGTCGACGAGTAGCTTGACACCCAGACGGTGATCTGGAGCTTGTGAAGGGCCTTGTAGATAGTCAGGCTACACCAAGCCTGTTTTATTTTCTAAGATGTCTGTACTCAGACATGTAGCTTCCCCTTGTGCTTGTATGACTGTATGACTTGAGTGATGGGTCATGTGAACCCTACCTGTATGGATATGTTATGTATGGCTCTTGGAGCCTTTTAAATAAAGTACTTTGAGTCATAGAGTTCTGTTGTGATGCAATGTTGTATTTGCACATATTGAGCATATTGCGTGTATGATTGAAATGCTTGGTATGTGTGGGATCCGACACCTAGTTGTTTTCCTTTGGTAGCCTATCTTACAGGGAAATGCCTCCTAGTGATTCCAATGAGCCTTGGTAGCTTGCTACTGCTCGGAACACGTAGGCTGGCCGGCATGTGTCCTTCTTCGTTCCTGTGTCTGTCCCTTAGGGGAAATGTCACGCGTTGTTCCTTTAAGTCCATGTAGCTTGCTACGACTTGGGTTCATACGTTGATGACCGACACGTTCGTTGCTGGGTCATGGATGCCTGTCTCTGTAATTTAGTGCCACTTTTGGTTTATAACTAGCCATGTCGGCCCGGGTTCTCTATCATATGGATGCTAGCGATACTGTCATATACGTGTGCCAAAATGCGCAAACGGTCCCGGGCCAGGTAAGGTGGCACCCGTGGGGTTACCGTGCGTGAGGCCGCAAAGTGATATGACGTGTTACAGCTAGATCGGTGTGACTTAGGATCGGGGTCCTGACAGCGTTGGCATCAGAGCTGGACTGCCTGTAGGTTTCTCAAGCCAAACTGGTCGATGTTGAGTCTAGAAAAATTCTTAGTTATATGTAGGGGAATTGATTGTGGAAGGGATCGTAAGGCTCTTTTTACTCCTTTACCTTATGCCCTTCTGATCTGAGTCTGTCTATTCTTTCTACGGAGATTTAGGACTAGGCCTCTTATCCTTACTAGGTTCACGTGTTACTAATCCGTAGACTCTTAGGATTGTTGGTTTCAAGCCTCAGTTCAGTTTCTATCCTTTTGAGTATGATGATTGTTGAACCGGAACCTTGATATGGAATTGTTGAGTGGCTATGCTATCATTTGTATGATGTCTCAAATCTTTGTTTGAGCATTTACAGCTGTTATGCTGCCCGATTTCTTCCAGAAACACTAATGCCTTTGCATTATTTCGTGTTTCAGATGTCTGGCCGCATTCCTCACCAAGTGGTTCGTTTGACTCGGTGCATTAATGTGCCCGGTCACACGGCCATGCTAGTCCGTGTGATGACTGAGACCGGTTATCGCTGGTATCCTGAATACACTGTGGAGGAACAGTATCGGGATTTCAATCAAAGTCAGTATTTCTGTACAGTCCGGATATACCCCTCATATCCCGGAGCAAATGATCCCATCCATTGGTCTTATGGACTCGGGATTACCATCGAGAAGGCAGTGCAGGATGCCGCTTATTCGATGATGACCATTCTCCGTGCTAGGCATGCCCTGTTGCTGAACACTGAGTTCTGTTACATGCCAGCTTCACTCCCCGGAGAAGAAGGCTACTACACTGGTCTGTATACTGATGCTGCTCATGAAGAGCCACTTCTTCAGACTACTGTTCAGATGTTGGAGGATAGGGACCGTGAGGTCCGTGCCCTCCGAGTGGAGCTGTATAACACCCGAGCCGCTCACTGGACTACTTTGACACGGCTTGCACCTGCTGTGCACGCCGGATATCTGGACATGCGGGATTTGTATCCTGTGCGGACTCGTCTGCCTGATCGCATGGATTGGCGTGACGTTGGGGGTATTACACCTCCACGTGGGCATCGGTTACCACCAGCATCGGGACCGAGACCACACCCATGCCCTTATGGTCCACAACCTTCGAGTGCTCGCGAGTTCCAAGATCCGTCTGTACCACTTCCAGGCTACGGTGGTAATCTTTACGAGGATTACTACGCGAATGTCTGAGCTAGTCCGTGGTAGTAGTAGTATTGTAGTAGTTGTATTTCCACAGTCCTGCGCGTCTTGTGGAATATGACTTAGTGTGTACTGAATTCCGGAGGTGTAGCTAAATAATGTATAGGAGCTTGGAATGCCTCTGATGGGATGTATCGTCTTTCACCGCAGTTGTACTTTAGCCTTGGCTTGTACTAAACTTTGTATGGTGTGTATGACCACTGGTGTATATATAGCAGTTCCTATATTACCATGTCGTACGGATGAACATCTCTGCATTCTGTGTCATCCATTACATTCTGCACTTCTATGTCAAATTTTTGCCATCCTTGTCTAAACCGTTGTTTTGTTTTCCTAGGATGGTAACCACTCGCAACACTCCTGCTGCTCAGGAGCAGTGTGAGGCTAGTGGGGCTAGAGATGGAAATCTGCCACAGCCACCCTCTTTGGCGGAAGTTATGCTTGAAGCAGAACGGAACAAGAGAGAGACCAACCGTCTGCTGGAACGCATAGAGCAAAACACTGGGTTCCGTCAGAGGAATGACGTGGTGTCAATCCACAATTTTATCAAGATGTGTCCACCGAAGTTCCATCACTCCACTGAACCTCTGGATGCTGATGACTGGCTACATAGCATCACCCACAAGCTACACTCTGCCCGTGTGGCCGAAGCTGACAAGGTTATCTACGCCGCCTACCATCTTGAGGGCCCTGCCAGTCTTTGGTGGGAAAACTTTGAAGCTATGCGTCCTGCTGGCCAAGTCACGTTCAGTGAGGCATTCCGTGAACATCACATTCCGGAAGGTCTCATGGATCGCAAGCGGGAGGAATTCTGCAATTTCACCCAGGGCCGTTTAACTGTGGATGGCTACAGTCGTGAGTTTGGTAATCTGGCACGCTATGCACCTGAGGAAGTATCCACCGATGCCAAGAAACAGGCGAGGTTCCGCAAGGGACTCAGCCCTAAACTTCGTCGAGATCTACGTCTGCACGAGTGCACCTCCTTCCAGAAGTTGGTTAACAAGGCTATCAGTGCTGAGACAGGCCAGACCGACTTCGAGGCCACCCGCAAGCATACTCGAGACCTTGGTTCCTCATCCGGCTCTGGCTCTCACAAGCGCCGTGTGTGGGTTCCTAACACTGCTCTGCCACCCAAGTATACACCGAGGCCATGCTATGAGGCGCCTCGTCCAACTCAACAGTTTGCACCTGCTAAGACCTATGGAGGTCCACCCTCCAACTTTGCTCCACGCACCACCACTGTGACATGTTTCAAGTGTGGAGAACCGGGACACTACATGCGTGATTGTCCCCAGAATCAGCCAGGAAAATCCGTTGGCCGTGGTAAGCCAACCGGCAAGGTGAACTATGTCAAGCCGATCCCCACTGCACGTGGTCATGTCAACTATGTTTCTGCCGAAGAAGCTTATGAGGATCCTAACGTCGTCCTTGGTATGCTTCTCGTAAACTGCCATCCGGCATCTGTTCTTTTCGATACTGGAGCATCCCATTCGTTCATATCTGAAAGCTATGCTCGATTGCACAACATGACTTTTTGTGACATGCCTACTTCCATGGTTATTCAAACTCCTGGTTCAAAGTGGCAAACCTCTAGGGTAAGCCATGGAAATGAAATCCTTGTCGATAGACTTGTTTACCTTGCATCTCTAATCGCTCTCAAGTCCTCGGACATAAACATCATCTTGGGTATGGATTGGATGACAACTCATTATGCCAAGATTGATTGCTTTACTAGGACCGTTCAACTTACACATCCATCCGGCAAGATAGTCAATGTCTTGACTCGAATGGCTGAACGTCAGCTCTACTCTTTTAATGCCAGCCCTCTACCAGAACTCGAAGATATCCCGGTAGTCCGTGACTTTCCGGATGTTTTCCCAGAAGAACTGCCAGGAGTTCCACCTGACAGAGATGTCGAGTTCGTGATAGATCTTAGTCCTGGAACTGTCCCAATCTCTAGGAGACCTTACAAGATGGCACCACTAGAATTAGCTGAGCTAAAGAAACAACTCGATGAGTCCTTGCAAAAGGGTTTCATCCGTCCTAGTTCTTCCCCTTGGGCTTGCCCCGTCCTCTTCGTTAAGAAGAAGGATGGAACGGAGCGGATGGTTGTAGATTACCGACCTGTCAATCTGGTTACCATAAAGAATAAGTATCCACTTCCCAGGATCAACGACCTGTATGATCAGCTCGCTGGATCCTCAGTCTTCTCTAAAATGGATTTGAGGTTGGGCTACCATCAAATCAAAATCAAGAACGGGGACATTCCTAAAACGGCTTTCGTTACTCGTTATGGCCAATATGAGTACACCGTCATGTCCTTCGGATTAACCAATGCCCCAGCTACCTTTTCTCGGTTAATGAATTCTATATTCATGGAGTATTTGGATAAATTCGTCGTGGTATACCTCGATGATATACTCATTTTCTCCAAGAACAAGGAAGATCATGCCGAGCATTTAAGGCTGGTATTGACGAAACTTCGAGAGCACCGCCTTTATGCCAAATTCTCTAAATGTGAATTTTGGTTGCCAGAAGTAACCTATCTTGGTCATGTGATCTCTAGCCAGGGTATTGCTGTCAATCCCGAGCGAGTTCAAGCCGTACTTGATTGGACTCCTCCTGAATCGGTCAAGCAAGTTAGGAGTTTTCTTGGCTTAGCGAGCTATTGCCGACGTTTCGTCGAGAATTTCTCCAAGGTTGCTAAACCTTTAACCGAACTCCTCAAGAAAGATAAAAAGTTTGAGTGGACCCCACAGTGCGAGTCCAGTTTTCAGGAACTGAAAAGACGCCTGACATCTGCACCTGTACTGGTACCACCAGACTTTTCCAAGGATTTTATAATCTATTGCGACGCCTCGCGACAAGGACTGGGTTGCATTCTCATGCAAGATCGTCAAGTGATTGCATACGCATCCCGACAGTTGCGCCCACATGAGGATAATTATCCTACTCATGATCTAGAGCTTGCAGCTGTAGTCCATGCACTCAAAACATGGCGACATTACCTTCTTGGTAATTGCTGTGAAATCTTCACTGATCACCAAAGTTTGAAGTATATCTTCACCCAACCGGATCTAAATCTCAGGCAAAGACATTGGGTTGAGTTGCTCACCGACTACGACTTAGGAATCACTTACACTCCTGGAAAGGCCAATGTCATGGCTGATGCACTAAGTCGTAAGTCATATTGTAACAATTTAATGTTACAACAAAGTCAACCACTTCTCCACGAGGAATTTCGTAAGCTTAACCTTCACATTGTTCCTCGAGGATTCCTTTCCACCTTGGTGGCGAAACCTACCCTTATGGATCAAATCATAGTTGCCCAGCGGTATGATAAAGGCATATCTCGGATCAAGGAGAACATTGCTAGCGGAGTTGCTAGGAGCTTCTCTATGGATGATCGAGGTGTAGTGTACTTCGAGAACCGCTTGGTGGTGCCCAAGAAACCACAACTACGACAAATGATTCTTAAGGAGGCTCATGAATCTCCTCTCACGATTCATCCCGGTAGTACCAAAATGTATCAAGACCTACGTCAAAGATTCTGGTGGACTAGGATGAAGAGAGAAATCGCTCAGTTCATTGCTAACTGCGACGTTTGTCGTCGAGTTAAAGCAGAGCATCAACGGCCTGCTGGCACCCTTCAACCTTTAGCTATTCCTGAATGGAAATGGGACAAAGTCGGTATGGACTTCATTACCGGGTTTCCCAGGTCCAGGAAAGGGAATAATGCTATCTTCGTCATTATCGACCGCCTCTCTAAAGTAGCTCATTTCCTGCCTGTTCGAGAGAGCATTACCGCTAGCCAGCTAGCAGACTTATATATCTCTCGAATAGTATCACTTCATGGTGTACCGTTGGAGATTAACTCAGACCGTGGAAGTCTTTTCACTTCACGATTTTGGGAAAGTTTCCAGAATGCTATGGGAACTCATCTCTCTTTCAGTACTGCCTTCCATCCGCAATCAAGTGGTCAAGTGGAACGAGTCAATCAAATTCTGGAAGACATGCTTCGAGCCTCTGTCATTTCTTTCGGTATGGAATGGGAAAAGTGTCTTCCATTTGCCGAATTCGCTTATAACAATAGTTATCAAGCCAGCTTGGGCAAAGCTCCTTTCGAAGTTCTATATGGACGAAGGTGTCGAACACCTCTTAACTGGTCAGAAACCGGCGAAAGACAATTCTTTGGCCCGGATATGATTCAGGAAGCAGAGGAACAAGTTCGCATCGTTCGTGAGAGATTGAAAACAGCCCAGTCTCGCCAAAAGAGCCAATATGATAGTCATCATAAGGCTGTGACTTTTGAAGTCGGCGATAAGGCTTACCTTCGGGTTACTCCTCTTAAGGGAACCCATCGCTTCGGTATCAAAGGCAAATTGGCCCCTCGTTACATCGGTCCTTTTCGCATTCTTGCCAAACGAGGAGAAGTTGCCTACCAATTGGAACTACCTCCGCACCTCTCCAGAGTTCATGATGTTTTCCACGTTTCTCAAATCAGGCGTTGCTTCTCGGATCCTATCCACGGAGTGGACCACGAAACGCTTGATCTCCAGGACAATCTCACATATCGAGAATACCCCGTTCGTATTCTTGATCAAACTGAGCGCACCACTCGACGCCACAATATCAAGTTTCTCAAGGTTCAATGGTCACATCATTCCGAGAGTGAAGCTACTTGGGAAAGGGAGGATCGTCTCCGACTTGAGTACCCCACCCTCTTTCCGGAGGAACCCGAATCTCGGGACGCGATTCTTTTAAGTGGGGGTGAGTTGTCACATCCCTAGCTAGCACTTGCATTAGGACCTGATTAGAGTGTGCATCATGTTTACTTTCAAAGAAACTTGAAATGGGATTAACAGAAACCCCAGCACCCCTCCCCTAACAACTAGGGTTTGCTAAAATATTTTCCAATGTACCCAAAATGCCCTTCAAAATGTTCATCATTTCTGCCTTGGTCTTAAACCTCTGCCAAAAATGGTGCACAATTTTCTAGGACAATCTAGGGTTTTGGATTAAATCATATGGTATTTGAATTTGGGCATTTAAATGCTATAAAATATTTTAAATGCTCAAATAATCATAAACTATAATGTTTCCTACTGTTCATATTATATACAGCAGGTATGACAAGTGTTATGATTTATAAAAATGTTTAGGCATTTTTATTAAATGAACAAAGTTGCAAAAGAAATGAAACAGAAAAGAAAATAGGAAAAGAAAATAGGAAAACACTTACCTGGCGCCCACCCAGCCCACCTGCCGGCCCAGCCCAGCTGCCGCTCCAGCGAGCTGCTTGGCTCGGCCAGGCAGGCAGGAAGGTGCTCGACGGCGACCGCACGGCGCGCCACGCAGCTGCCCGCCACCTTGCTTCGCCCCCACGCCGTCCTGGAGGGATGGATCGAACGTCCACGACCTCCTCGACCCCCCAGACACCTCCGCTTCCCCCCAGTCCCTCTCCTCCGCTCTCCCCGCGCCATGGCCGACGCCGCCGTGATCGCGCCGTCGTAGAAACCACGTCCACCGTCGTCCCCGAGCTCCGCCGTGTTGTCCATCGTCTCCGCCGTCCTCGACTGCTTCGAACAGGCCGAGCCCCGAGCGCTCGCCCGCCCTGGAGACGCCCCCGACCTCTTCTTCCCCAACTCTAGCCGCGGAGATCCCTCTCGCCGTGCTGCTCAGCTCCGACCACCCCCGAGCTCGCTTTGGTGCTTGCTGCAACCGCTGTGAGCCTAGCTACCTCCTCCCCCTCTCCGTTGGCTTCCTCTTGCCCTGTAACACACTGCACGTAGCTCCACCGCACGCACCGCCGCCGTGCTCGTCGCCGGTGATGCTCCGGTGACCATTTGGTCACTGACACCCGTCCAACTTACTCACCGCAGCACGTAGATGCGAACGGTGCCACGCACGCATCGCCTAGGCCCCTGCAGCCGCATCACCACACACGCCCGACGCCGGTCGCCGCCGTCGAGCTCGTTGCCGTCGTCTCCGGCCACCCCAGGTCCGGCGACCACCTCCATCCGATGCGAGCTCTCCAACGCACCCAGCCGCAGCTCGAGCCGTGCACCGTAGACGTTTTCCGAGGCACGCCGCCGCGTTTGGCCTCGCCGGCGGCTATACGCCGGCGAGTTGGACCTGTTTTGACCACGGGTTTGACCCCCTGGGTCAATGACATGTGGGCCCTGCCCGCAAGTCAAACCTAGTTTAGGTGTTAATTTAATATTAATTAGTTAATTAGTTTAGTCACTGACACGTGGGCCCTGGCCCCACTGACAGCTAATTAGTTTTAGTTAAACTCTAATTAACTCAGTTAATTAGCTGTGACACTGACATGAGGGACCCACTGGTCAGGTTTGACCTGGACTGGCCCTGTTGACTGGCTGACGTCAGCATGATGTCATGCTGACGCAGTAAAGGTTTTTCTGGGATTTTTAGATTTAAATAATTCAGGAAATTCCAGAAAATACCCAAAACTTCTAAAAATCATATAAAATCAACCATAGCTCAGATGGAAAAGATTTATATATGAAAAATGATCAGAAAAATCCAATCTATCTAATGGCACTGGTTTCATGCATGTTTGAACAAGTTAACTTGCTGTATATATCAAAAACATGATAATGCACTTATTTAAATAATAGTTTGAACTTCAATTTGAATCCTTGATTCAAATAGGTTCAAACCCTTCTAGTTTTAGTTGCATTAGCCAACACACATGCATCTTGCCATGTCATAAACATGCATCATATTGTTGCATTTGTTTGTTAATGATTGTATCGTCGGTATTCCCTGTGTTAGGTCCTGCTCCCGAGGATACAGCTGCGTATCCAGTTGAAGAGCAGTACCCGACAACTACCTTGTCAGGCAAGCAATCATTGATCATTCTGATACAACCCAATCATCTCGCTCCTACTCTCTTTTACTGCATTAAGGCAACATCGCGTGAACTGCTACTTGCTGCGGTAGTTGAACCCTATTCCCTTGCATGACCTGTCATTGCCACAGTAAATAGTTGAAACCCACTAACATGTGTAGGAGTTGATTGAGCCATGTGATGTGTGATCCACCATGCTATTTGTTTATGTTGCCTGCTATGCTTAGAGTTGTGTCTGGTCTGATTCATCTGGGTGATGGATCAGAGTGAAATGATCTTATCGATAAAGAGAAGGAAGTGTGGAATACGCTTGGTAAAGGTATCGATGAAAGGCCATGTAGGAGTACATGGTGGGTTGTTTCATTGGAATCGTCCATAGGACCCGAGATCTGTATGTGTGGTTCAAGTTACAGCTACTACCACGCATTGGGATCCTTAATTGACCCTCTCGGCTTATTAATTACCCTTGATCTCTGTCCAGTAGTTGCAACTAGTTTCTGGTGTTTATAGCTTACTGGAGGTCGTGCACAACGCTGACCCTCGGGGTGGGTTGTGATGCGACAGGTACGTGGCACGGTGTACCGGTTGCCCGTTTGGTGACTCGGGAACCCTGTACACATCGTTTGGGGCCGTGAGCGACACCCAGGCCGGATCTCCCCACGGATGGAACCCAAATAGGCGATAAACCTGGACGAGAGACTTGAGTAGTTAGTCAGGTCGTGGCCGACACCCTCGCTGGGCTTCCGCTTGAAGGTTGCCGAGTACACGCCGAGTAAACGGCGATAAGCGGTGGAAGCGTGTGTGAAGAAGTACACCCCTGCAGGGTTATCAAACTATTCGAATAGCCGTTGTTCGCGGTACGAACTACTTGGTTGCTCTTACAGTTCATAGACAAGTTGATGGATACTACTAAAAGCCTCAAGATAAGCGTGAGTGCCGTGGATGGCCCTTCCGTAGGATGACGGAAGAGGATCCTCGGTAGTGTATTGATGTGGTGATTAGAGGACTCGTGTTCGTAATAACATCTTGCAATCCGTTGAGAGTTGTAGTATAGGTTAGCCAAGGTCAAAGCTGGCATTCTGCTATAAACTCCACTATCCCCCTTTGATAATGTTGCATGTATGATAGGTTCTGTGGTAAGACATGCTGAGTACCTTTGTACTCATGTTTGCTTAATAACTGTTGCAGAGGAGAACCCTGCCCCTGCTGATGGGTTCTACATAGACGTTGACGTCGACGAGTAGCTTGACACCCAGACGGTGATCTGGACCTTGTGAAGGGCCTTGTAGATAGTCAGGCTACACCAAGCCTGTTTTATTTTCTAAGATGTCTGTACTCAGACATGTAGCTTCCCCTTGTGCTTGTATGACTGTATGACTTGAGTGATGGGTCATGTGACCCCTACCTGTATGGATATGTTATGTATGGCTCTTGGAGCCTTTTAAATAAAGTACTTTGAGTAATAGAGTTCTGTTGTGATGCAATGTTGTATTTGCACATATTGAGCATATTGCGTGTATGATTGAAATGCTTGGTATGTGTGGGATCCGACACCTAGTTATTTTCCTTTGGTAGCCTATCTTACAGGGAAATGCCTCCTAGTGATTCCAATGAGCCTTGGTAGCTTGCTACTGCTCGGAACACGTAGGCTGGCCGGCATGTGTCCTTCTTCGTTCCTGTGTCTGTCCCTTAGGGGAAATGTCACGCGTTGTTCCTTTAAGTCCATGTAGCTTGCTACGACTTGGGTTCATACGTTGATGACCGACACGTTCGTTGCTGGGTCATGGATGCCTATCTCTGTAATTTAGTGCCACTTTTGGTTTATAACTAGCCATGCCGGCCCGGGTTCTCTGTCATATGGATGCTAGCGACACTGTCATATACGTGTGCCAAAATGCGCAAACGGTCCCGGGCCAGGTAAGGTGGCACCCGTGGGGTTACCGTGCGTGAGGCCGCAAAGTGATATGACGTGTTACAGCTAGATCGGTGTGACTTAGGATCGGGGTCCTGACACTGGTTCTTGGGCAAGTACAACTGTGGTTCTATCTGCATCGACGGGTAGCACGATCTTTTCTGAAGACTGTGTTTTTTCTCCCATAGATACTACCATCACCCTCTCCAATTCAAATGGCTGATAAACAAGAAAAGTAATTGAATGTACAGACATTGTATGATAGACAGGTGCAATGGATAGTAGGGAAGAAAACAGGGCATCCAATAATTCACATTTATGTTGTCTAACCAAACATGATAGCATGACACAATTTCATATATATGATAGCTAATTAAACATGATAGCATGACACAAATTCACATATATGATGTCTAACTAAACATGATAGAATGACATACTTAAAAAAATGATGACTATCTAAAAGGATGACATGATATAACTATACGGTGTGTCTATTAAAGTGATTGGCATGCCATAATTCACATACATGGATGGAAACATGATGGCATGATATAATTCACGGATAGAATGTCATAATTCAAAATATGATGACTATGCAAATAGTATGAGATGATATAACTATATTATTTCTTTAGAAAATGGGTTGGCATGCCATAATTCAGATACATACTGTCTATGTAAACATCATGGCATGATATAATTCAAATGTATGATTTATATACTAAGCATGTGAGCAGAGGGCAATCACATATGTGCTGTGTCAACTAAGCAGATGGCATTCAATATTGTGTATATGATGTAAAAACTAAGCATTGCAAGACAACATATGCATGATATGAGTAATATAACCCTGCCAAGTTTGAGCATACACCTCAGGGAGGAAATATGACTGGTCATCTTTCTCTGAATCCTCCTCTGAGGAGCTACCTGTAACCAGCAAGATATCTACTTCACAGGCAGCATTGTCTGCTCTGAGGACCTTGTTTTCATTCTAGATTTTTGCATCACCAATACAAATGGCTGATGCACTGGAAGAGTAGTTTAATATACAAACATTGTAGGCAAATAGAATACGTAATACGAAAAAAGATGGCATGATATAATTCACATATATGATGCTTGGCTAAACAATATGGCATTGCATAATTCACATATATAATGCCTTTGACAAGATAGAATTGCATAATTCACATATATAATGTCTTGCACCAAGATGCTATTGCATAATTCACATCTATGGTAACTAGACACTAAACAAGTGGCATTCACACAAAGCATGTCTAAACTAAGAAAATAAGATGGCAATGCAAGGCACCTTATGCACGATATGAGCAATATAACCCTGCCAAGTTAGAGCAGGCACCTCGGGGGGGGGGGGGAGGTAGGACTTGTCAGCTGTCTCCAAATCCACCTCTGAGGAGCTATCCGTAACCGGCAAAACATGCGCTTCCTTAGATAACATTGTCTGCTCCGAAGACCTTGTTTTCACTCAAATTTTTCCACGACCGTTTCGAATGACTGATGCACATGAAGAGTAATTGAATGTACTAACATCGTTGACAAAATTATTACGTAATAAAAAAAGGATGGCATGATATAATTCAGATATAAAATGACCGGCTAACCAGGATGGCATTGCAAAATTCACATATATGATGCCTGGCTAAACAAGATGGCATTGCATGATTCACATATATGATATACAAACTAGACAGATGGCATTCACACAATACATGTCTAAACTATGAGATGACATATTTTATGTGTAAAGTAAGCAATGCAAGGCACCATATGCATGATATGACCAACATCAGCATGCCAAATTGAGCAAAAGACCTGAGGGGTTCAATAGGAGTGGTCTACTCCCTCTGAATCCCCATCTGAACAGTTATCTTCCTCTTGATTACAGTCTGGAATGGTGGAAGGGAGGGTTGCTTTTGCGCTCACCATAGAGCGACGTTTGCATGAAATTTTATTGCCACGCAAGGCTCGTCGCCTTTTCTCTACATGTTCAGTACCATTGTGTACAATAACTCACATGCATATGAATAAAACATAGTGGATTATCTAAAGAATGCATATTATGGATAGACCCAAAACCAATGATAGCAGGCAGATAATAGCTTCAGTTAAAAAATACTGATAATGGCTCCTTTAATGTTTGTTTCCATCGAGCATGAAACTCACAGTAGACACCTGAGATTATTCAGATAGTAGACATATAGTATTGATTGGCGCCCCAATATGTACCCCACAACCATTTAAAAACTCAAGTTGGACCTGACTCAGAGTCTAATTGGTGAACATGACGATAAAGTAGCATGTCATCATGTTAAGCGATGCATAATGTAAGCAGACATGAAAGAGTGCGACCTCTGTTGCGGACTCGTGTATTCCTCAAGGTCCTCTACTCAGTTGATGATGCTAATGTGGTTGTCGTGGCTGCCAGCGCCGGGAAGAAGATCTGAGGCGGCAAAAGGCAGTCTGGAGGGCGGATCCCTGCTGTGGCGAACCCTTCTGTCATTGTAGCAGCTGAGCGGGGGTGGACCATAGCGCAACAGGAGCGGGACAACCCACACAAGGTTTTCTTTGACACATATCTGTAACAGAAGTAATTCTGTAAGGGCTTATCTGAATTGGAGGATTCTAACAATGCAGGTATAGGAAATACACAGGAATATGATAGGAATGCACATGCAAAACAGAGAATTTAAAACACAAGATTTCTGTCAATCTAGGTGTTTGGAACACAAGAATTGGAAGATCATAGGAATGCAAAGAAGCATGGTGAAATTAAGTCAAACCACAAGAAAACGCATAGTTATAATGCTATTATGCTACTATCTCATAGTCTTGTGCTTCATGAATAGGAATTTCAAAAGGAGGCCAAGTTGATATTAAAATTCCAACAGTTTTTGTATCAAGGAGACACTAAAGGAACAAATCTTATAGTTTTCCTTTGCTCCATTCCTTTGAACCAAATGCATGAATTGTAGTACCATAGGAAACTTTCCAATTCCTATGTTTTTCCTTCATTTTTCCTTTCAAGCACCGGTGATTCTAGTAGGCAGGCTTGAACAGGGAAAATCCTACACTCGAACAAATTTTTGTGCTACTTCTACTACTTTGGACCCTGGCCACTGCCCTACTAGCTCAACTCCAAGGCTCATCTAGAAATGCACAGCTCAAACGCCCAGAAATAATGATGGCTTTCAAGAGAGTCCGCCACGTATAGCTAGGTTGCCTAGTACCTCATTGCTTGTTATATAGGAGAAACTAATCATATTTCACGTTACTACGTGTGCTCAGTGGACAATATATAACATGTAGAGTAAAAAAAGCTATGCCGCAAGTGTACAACCTCTTTGGTGAAGCCATGTCGATCTCAGCATCATTGGGTTGGTTGCTGGGGATGCTGTGGCTGATGTGGCAGTCGGAGGAGGGGAAGAAGATCTTAGGCGCCTTGAGATGGAGCCAAGGGTACTGCTCGGCTGTGATGGAGGGTTTCTTCGTTGGAGCAGCTTCGGTGAGTTGTACGATGGTGAGGCTGAAGCAGGACAAGAGAGACACCATTAACCTAAGTGGAATTCTAATAGCATCTCAATAGATGATGTAAAATACATGACCACAAAGTGCTAGATGTAAAATACAACAGTCGCTCATCTCTGAACTTAATTGTCGAAACTAAATTTAACTATCGAAACTGATCTTACTGTCAAAACTGAATTTAACTATCGAAACTGAATGCACTAGTAGCAGAAAAGCAGTAGCTGTAGCAGCAACGCCGAGTCCCAAGGCAAGTTGCAGTTGTCGCTGGTATGCCAGGTCATGATGCTGTGGTTAAGGCCAAGAGGTGAGCGGTCCGGGGTCCGGTAAGAGCTCCTGAGGCGTGATGCTCAAGAGGTCCCCCTTGGCGTGCAAGCAGCTTCCGGAGGCTAAAAAGGGAAGTGACATTACCGATGCCTGACTGCAGAAAACAACTCTTCAAGTGATGGCGGCACGCTGATGGGATGCATGAGTTATCTTGATGGGTCTGAGGTGATTCCTCAAGCAGTGCGCCTGGCTTGCTTCCGATGCCGCGTGGCTAAGATTTTGCGATTTCCTTCCCGCTTGCCCTAGAGTTCTGCATTGGCACAACCTAGCCCCGCGCGTACCTCAGCCGCTGACTCGTCCGGATCACCAGGACGAGGCCAAGGGTGAGGGGCTACACGGCCATTTAGGCTCCCGAGTCGCGATGCTCAGGAGTCCCCGTTGACATACGAATGACCCTCGGGAAGGAGATGCTGGACTAGGCCTTGGTGTTCAGCATTGGCACGGCCCGGCCCCGCCCATACCTCAGCCGCCGTTGGGTCGTCTGGATCTCCAGGATGAGTCCAAGGGGTGAGGGGCTACGTGGCCAGTTAGGCCCCTGAGCTGCAATGCTTAGGGGTCCCCCTTGACGTACGAACAGACCTAAGCTCTCTAAGCTGGCCTCCCCTTCTCCCGTCCATCCTGGTGCTCTGCGTCCTCGGGTCCCTACCCTCGATCGAAGCTCAGCCGCCGCTGGTATGCCAGGTCGCGGTGCCGTGGTCAAGGCCAGGGGGTGAGGGATGGAGAGTCAGTTGGAG
The DNA here is from genome assembly GCA_902687465.1 of Secale cereale. Taxonomy (NCBI): domain Eukaryota; kingdom Viridiplantae; phylum Streptophyta; class Magnoliopsida; order Poales; family Poaceae; genus Secale; species Secale cereale. The sequence continues at coordinate 400,321,774 of LR738711.1, read as the reverse complement.
CCCCTGAGACGTGATGCTCAGAGCCCCCCTTTAACGCACAAGCGAATTACGTGAGAAGCGGAGACCGTAGGGTCGCCTGCCGCCGTGCTCCTGAGATTCCTGCGGGTTATCCTGAAGCAGCACAACTTAGAACCGCACCTACCGCTGGGTCACTAAGCACTCCGCATGAAGACGAAGGCACCGAGAACCTGGTGAGGTGACGTATGCGGGGCAGGCCGCGAGTCAGAGCTCGATCTCTCGGATTTGTCAGCGTTGCAGGGACGGACCTGAGCAGAAGCGTCGTGCCAACGTGCACATCCCCCATTGTAGGATGAGCAGAAGTCATTAGGCAGCGAGGGAGGCCAAAAGAGGTGGTGAGTGAGCAGGTGATGTCCATAAGGTAAATCATAAGAGGAAATGAGCTAACCCCGGCGACGTAAAATGCGATACATGCCACAGGGACGGACCCGTGCGGCTTGGGGATGACGCGCCCCAAGGGGCGCCCCCAACAGAGTAAATTAAAGATGCTAGAAGGATACACGACGCAGGGGCAGGCCCGTGCGACTTGGGAATAATGCGGCCCGAGGGGTGCTCCTAGCAGAACAAAACTGGAAAATGTTACCTGGCACAGTTTGCAGAAGTGGTGCTGATGTAGCTAAAGACGCTCGACGAAAATATTGCTCCTCACAAGCCGCCTGACTCCGGGGCCTCACGAGGCCCCGTAGGTTCTGAGAGCTCGCGAAGAACCGATGCCACCTCCGCCAAGATCTCTTGATGCCTGGCCTTGCGAGTCGCTAGGACTACCCGCATGTGGCGCTGGTGTAGGGCTGCCTGGTTCGGCAAGCCGAAGGGCATGCGAACGTAGCTGTGAGGGGGACCCTTACACCGACCCACCTGAGATGGCTAGTAGTGCTCCTGACACGGGATCTTGTTGAGTCCTGGGACATTGACGCAGACGCACAGCCTGTCGCCCGAGCCTGGGACGACAACTGCACTCCGAGGTGCCAGGCGGTGCTCGCCCCGCATTGCCCTTGGCACCTGCAAGTCTTCGATGGTCTGGCTGATGAACTCCTGAGCACTTGGTGCCTCACGCCTTGAGGCCTCCGGAGGGAAACGTGCGGCGAAGCCCGCCTCCACATGGTGCCTGAGCGCCTCCCTCGATACATTGGCTAGGTCGGAGGCCTTCTAGAGGAGAGCCCCCGAGCCCAGCCTGAGGGGAGCATCGGGCGCGCCTTCCTATGCGAGGGAGGGAGGCGCCCCTCCCATCGGCATAGGTCCTGAGCTAACGCTGCTCTCATGAGGCCCCTGGTGCAGCAGCTGCTTCTTCTTCTTGGGGACGGCCTCATGAGGGTAGATGGCGCCATCATTGTCTAGATTTTCGGTGTCCTGGGAACGGGGGTACCCAGACTTGCCTGCCTGCGGCCCAGAGCGTGGCACATCCAGCGGCCTGGTACGGCCCAACCTCATTAGAAACAACTCAAGACCCTTGCGAGGGGCCAACGCTCGCGAGGCGGACAATGCAAGACCTTCCCTGGGGCGGCCTCACTAGGCTAGCTCCCGAGGAGCGTACATATCAAGGCAAGGGGCACCTCCCGAGGTTCCTGTGACGTGAGCCATGACGACCAAGTCCAGGTAGGAGCTAGCAGGCGCAGGGTGCCAGTTTCCTCTTTGGTGCTAAAGGGCCAAGCGCAGGTGAAGAGTCCTGAGGCGTCAGGCAAATGTTTCCCTATCGGTGCAATAAGACCAAGACCAGCAGGACGACAGAGCGAAGGTTACCACGGAGCCCACGGCAGCGTCACCACCAGAGCCTTTGGCAGGCGAAGACCACCTTTTGTCAGGATAGCTTGTACTAGCTGCCCCCCTTCAAACTTGTCCATTGTGGGATCCCTTCCCATTCAACATTTGGGAAGAGGACCCGGGCCTCTATAAATAGGACTAGCCACCACCATAAGGGGCATATCATCAGATCCGGAGCTAACCCAACCTGGGATGATCGGATCATTGAGACCACCATCACCCACAAGCTCTCCGAGCACAAGAACACCTCTCCTCAGGAGATTGTTCTTCCGATGTACTAGTTCATCCTCAACCCTCAAGGCAAGCCACCACACCACACTGGATTAGGGTATTACACCACAACGGTGGCCCGAACCAGTATAAACCCTTGTGTCCCTTGTTCTTCGGGTTCGACGAGCTAGGCCTAGGAATCTCAAGGGTTTGCCCGAACCCACGATCCGACATTTGGTGCGCCAGGTAGGGGTGTGCCAAAGCTTCCCTTCCATCGATCCACGCTCCATCATCCCGCCGGTTCCATGGCCGACGCTCGCTGAGCCCGTGCTGAGCGACGGGCCGCCCTTGCCACCCGCGTCGCTCAGACAGCTCCCGCCGGCAGACCTCCTCGCCGTTCTCCATCGCCAACTGCCAACACCGCCTCCAGCCTGGCGCGGCACGAGCAGCAGGCCTCGTCCCTGCACCCCTCCGTGCGGTGAGACGGATGCACTACAACCCAGTCGCTAACCCTGGTGGGCTCGTCGTCTCATGCTCGCTATGGACCCGCAGATGCACAGGCTGCGTTGCTCATGGCTCTCGAGCTCCTGCGCTAACGCCCGGTCGACGACTTCTACGAAGACTGGCTCGACCGCATCGCCGAGCTCGTCTGCGCCGCTGGGGGCTACCCTGCACCGTCCCTCTCGCTACCTCGCCCGCCTCCCCATGCGGGCGACGTGGCCCAGGAAGCACCTCCACCACCACCTCCGCATCAAGGCGTCGTCCACGACCCAAGGCACAGGGCTCCGCAGCGCGACCCCTCGCGTGCGGCTCTCGTGCACGAAGAAGGAAGCCGCCAAGAGATCCTGCGGCCTTGAGGAGGAGCGCCGGCGCTCCCTCCACCGCCGCGTCGAGACCGCGCGCCCCCTGTCGCGGTGGCGTGCCAGTACCAAGACCAAGCTCCGCCTCCACAACAAGCTCCAGTGTCAACAACAGGATGCAAGGCCCCCGACCTCGAGGTGCGCAATGTCAACTGGCCCGGGAAGTTCAAGCCTGACCTGCCTCCACGCTACGACGGCACCCCCGACCCTGCTGAGTTCCTGCAGCTCTACGAGCTGAGCATCAGGGCATTCGACGGCAACGAGAAGATCATGGTGAACTGGTTCCCCATGGCTCTTAAGGACGACGCACGTTCGTGGCTCCTGAACCTGCCCGCGGGATCGATCTCCACCTGGGGTGAGATGCACAAGTGGTTCATAGCCAACTTCCAGGGCACCCGCGATCGCCCCTAGCCACAGGTGACCTGCGACGCATCAAGCAACAACAAGGACAAACCCTGCAAAAGTTCATCGAGCGCTACAACAACGTCCGCGTCAAGATCCCCAAGGTCACGGACGAGGCCATCATCTCAGCGTTCTCAGATGGCGTCCGCGATGTCAAGATGAAGGAGGAGCTCTCCATTCATGAAGATCGGTGCACGACCCTGGACCTGTTCAACCTTGTGACCAAGTGCACCAGAGCTAGGGAGGGGCGCCTCTCCCTCATCGAGCTCCCCACTGTTGAACCTGAAGACAAGAAGGCCAAGGGCAAGGACGTGAAGCGCAAAGGAATCGCAGTGCTCGCGGCTGAGCCAAAGATGAAGCATGGCCGTGACTACCCGGAGTTATCCAAGAACAGCCATCCATTCTGCACCTTCCACAACGTGCATAGCCATAACACCAATGACTGTCAAGAGATCAAGGCCCTCCACGAAGGGCGCATCGGCCAACGCCCCGAGCGCAGCAACCGTGGCTACGGTCATGGAGTAAGCCGGACCGGGGGGCGCTGGGATGACCGTGGCCCCCGTCTGGAGTGGCGTGATCAGCCTCGTGAGGACGCTGGCGCGATCAACCTCGTGAGGGTGCCTGGAGGGACCAGCCACGTGAGGGTGCCTGGAGGGACCAGCCTCGCGAGGACCACCCTCAGGGCAATGACGCCTCCCTCCACTGCCACCACCAAGAAGGAATGATGACCATGACGAGGGGGCTGGGGGCTTCCAGGCGCCTCACGCCATCGCCTGCATCTTGGGCGGAGCACAGGCCCCAGTCTCTCAGTGCCTCTTCAAGCAGTTCGCCCGAGAAGTAAACGCGGATCTCGTCAAGCTCGAAGCCATGCACCCACTCAGGTGGTCCAAGTGCCCCATCACCATCAGTTCAACAAATCAGCTCAAGTGTGCGGCGACTGCTGGTGCCCTCCCAATGCTCTGTTCACCCATCATCAGCAACGTTCAAGTTACCAAGACCCTTATCGACGGTGGCGCAGGGCTCAATGTTCTATCCGTTGATACGTTCGATAGCCTCCAAGTAGCGTACGATCAGCTGCTGCCCACCAGGCCCTTCTCCGCAGTGACCGACGGCTCCACCACCCCGATAGGGCAGTCCGCCCGCCTGTCACCTTTGGCAAGCACAACAACTACCACACCGAGCTCATCGACTTTGATGTCGCCCACATTTATCTTCCCTACAATGCCATCCTCGGGTACCCAGCCCTGGCCAAGTTCATGGCAGTGACTCACCACGGTTACAACGTCCTCAAAATGCCAGGAAGTGGCGGCGTCATCACCATCGCTTGCGAAGAAAAGGATGCGGTGAGCTCGCTTGAGCACTCTTACCAGGCTGCGGCGGTCGAGGATCCAGACAACGATGGCATCATCTACCAACCTAAGGTCGTCCCCAAGAAGAAGAAGCAGCTGCTCGCCTTGGAGCCTCACGAAGATGCAGCACCCGGTGGTCGTACCTCAGGACATGCGCCCAGGGATGGGAACCTTCCTCCCTCGCATAGGAAGGCGCGCCCGGTGCTCCCCTCAGGCTGGGCTTGCGTGCTCTCCTCTGGAGGGCCTCTGACCTAGCCAATGTCTCGAGGGAGGCGCTCGGGCACCATGTGGAGGCGTGCTTCACCGCACGTTTCCCTCCGGAGGCCTCAAGGCGTGAGGCACCAAGCGCTCATGAGTTGATCAGCCAAACCATTGAAGACTTGCACGTGCCAAGAGCAATGTGGGGAGAGCGCCGCCTGGCATCTCAAAGTGCAGCTGTCGCCCCAGGCTCAGGCGATGGGCCGCACGTCTGCGTCAATGTCCCAGCACTCAACAGGACGACGTCTGAGGAGCTCTACTGGCCGTCCCAGGTGGGCCGATGCGAGGGTCCCCCTCACAGCTACGTCTGCATGCCTTTTGGCTTGCCGAAGCACGTGACCCTACACCAGCGCCACAGGCAGGAGGTCCTGGCAACTCGCGAGGCTAGGCATCAAGAGATCTTGGCGGAGGTTGCCTCGGTTCTTCACAAGCTCTGGGAACCTCCAAAGCCTCGCGAGGCCCCGGAGTCAGGTTGCTCGGAAGGAAGGGCATCTGCATTGAGCTTCTTCAGCTACATCAGCACTACTTCAGCAACTCTGCCAGGTGACATTTTCCAGTTTTGTTCAGCTAGGGAGCGCCCCTTGGGATGCATTATTCTCAGGTCGCACGGGCTTGTCCCCGCGACGTGTATCCTTTTGTATCTTTAGCTTACCCTGTTGGGGGCGCCCCCTCGGGTTGCATCATCCCACGGCCGCACGGGTCCGTCCTTGTGGCATGCGTCTCATTTTGCGTCACTTAGTTTAGCTCATTTCCTCCTACGATTTGCCTTACGAGCATCACCTACTCACTCATCACCTCTTTTGGCTTCCTTCGCTGCCTAATGGACTTTTGCTCATCCCGCAACGGGGTCTGCATACGTTGGCACGACACTTGTGCTCAGGTCCGTCCATGCAACGCTGACAAATCTGAGAGCTATAGCTCTGACTCGCGGCCTGCTCCGCATACGTCCCTCACTAGGTCCTCGGTGCCTTCGTCTTCCTGCGGAATTATACAGGCCCAGCGGTAGGCGCGGTTCTAAGTGGTGCTGGATCAGGCTAACCCGGAGAAATCACAGGAGCATGACGGCAGGCGACCCTGCAGGTCTCGCCTTCCCTCTTAATTTGCTTGCGCGTTAAAAGGGGGCCCTTTGAGCATCACGCCTTTGGGGCGGATGAGCTTCACCCGAGAGTCGGGACCCAAGGACGTAGAGCATCAAGAAGGATGGGGGAAGGGGAGGCCGGCTTAGAGAGCTCAGGCCTATTCGTACGTCAAGGGGGACCATTGGGCATCACGACCCAAGGGCCTAACTGGCCACATAGCCCCTCACTCCCTGGTCTTGTCCTGGCGATCTGGACAAGCCAGCGGCGGTTGAGGTATGCGCGGGGTCGGGCCCTGCCAACGCAGAACATCAAGGCCTAAGTCTAGCATTTCCTTCCCGAGAGTCGTTCATACGTCAAGGGGGACTCCTGAGCATCGCGACTCCAGATCCTAACTGGTCACGTACCCCTCATGCCTTGGTCTCATCGTGGTGATCCAGACGACTCGATGGCGGCTGAGGTACGTGCGGGGCCGGGCTCTGTCGACACAGAACTCTAGGGCAAGCGGGAAGGAAATCGCGAAATCTCAGCCACGCGACATCGGAAGCAATCTAGGCACACTTCTTGAGGGATCACCTCATACCCATCAATATAAGTTATGAATCCCATCAGTGCGCCATCATTGCTTGAAGAGTTGGATTCTGTAGTCATGCATCGGCAATGTCACCTCCCTTTTTAGCCTCCGGAAGCTGCTTGCACGCCAAGGGGGACCTCTTGAGCATCGCGCCTCAGGAGTTCTTACCGGACCCTAGGCCTTCCACCTCCTAGCCTTGAGCACGACATCACGACCTAGCATACCAACGACGGCGGCAGCTTGCCTTGGGACTGGGACCTGCAGGCGTAGAGCACTAGGCTACTGAAAGGGTAAAAAGGAGCGATATTGCCGGAACGAGGCATGGAAATAGAGTCTATTAGCAAGGATAGTAAACACAAGAGCAAAAGCGTTACAAGTTCTTTACACGCCCCCGTGGGGTTGGCTTTGATTCCTCGCAGGGAACACCAGAGAAGGATTTCAGGAGGCCCTAGATACGGCTACCGTCGTCGACGCCATCATACATAGTGGGCCACGGGAGGCCATCTCTGACCCTGCTCAAGTCACTGCCGGCGACGAGCCCGTGGAGCTGACGTGCTCACGGCACGTCGCGAGCTTCGAGGCGCGTAGCTGTCGTCGCTCGTCTCCGGAGACTCATCAACCTCGGGAGGGCTGCTGGACTCCCAAGAGCAATCACTTCTGCTGGGAGAGCCGGCGGCGGGACCGATGGCTGGCATGGCAGCAGTCGCAGTGTCATCCCAACGTCCCCCTCCGGGGTAGCACAGCAGGCGGCGTCCCTCTTCGTCGAACACCTTGAAGAGCAACACGGAGGCACTGTCAAAATCGAAGTGGATGGCGAGGGCGTCCTCCGCGCGGCAGACGCGGGCGACCTCGCCCCATCCATGGGTCATGAAGATCTTACCCGGGGAGACGACCTCAACCTCAGCCCCCATCGCTGGGGCCCCACACTTGGCTTGTCGTAACCACAACTCGAGTGGCCCTCTCTGTGGCATCTCTGCAGAGAAGAATGGCGAGAAGCAGATCCAGGAGCTAGGAGGCATCACCGCCCACACCACGAACTCACGCGAAGAGCCTACAACGTGCGTTCGTGGGATGGCGGCGTGCACCACACCGGCATGCTCAATGCTGCCAAAGCACAAGCGGCGCTGGACGCTGCCTTCCCCTCCGGAGCCTTGCACCCTGGCGTACAAGGGCAACAGGTAGCTGGGGGGGGGGGGGCTCGTGCCAAGGCCTCGTCACTTCCGGCCTCAAGACGGCTCCACGAGGGCGGAATGGTATCTTCTTTGGTGGGAGCAACCCTGGATCCTAATGAGGAGTCTTTCCCTTCTCGGCGGCGGAGAATCGCCGAATCGGTGCCATGGGTGGGGCTGCCAAGCAAGGAGAAAACAAGAAGAAGAAGAAGAAGCAGGAGGAATGGAGGAAGAAGATGGGCAACAGGGGCACCGTCCGTCGCCTTATTTATAGCCAGGAGAAGGCCAGCCACCGGCCTCGATAATCGTAGGTAATGATGGTCTTTTGTGCATGCAGGGACATGTCAAGTCGTGCAGTTGCTGAGGCGGCATGGGGAAGTGGAGACGCCCACATCCCGTCAGTCGCCACACGTCGATTAAGGCCGCATGCTTTTGGGGCCTGCAGTGCTCCGCACTTGACCCTTGGTTTCGCCGCGAAGCCAAGTCCGAGCACACCTTGGGCCCTGGGAACGGGGGTACCAAGACTTGCCTGCCTGCGGCCCAGAGCGTGGCTCATCCAACGGCCTGGTACGGCCCAACCTCATCGGCAACCACTCAAGACCCTCGCGAGGGGCCAAGCCTCGCGAGGCGGACGACGCAAGACCTCCCCTGGGGTGGCCTCACTAGGCTACCTCCCGAGAGCGGAGATATCAAGGCAAGGGGAACCTCACAAGGTTCCCGTGACGTGAGCCATTACGACCAAGGCTAGGTGGGCGCCAGCGGGCGTAGGGTGCGAGTTTCCTCTTTGGTGCTAAAGGGGCAAGCGCAGGCGGAGAGTATCGAGGAGTCAGGCAAAGGTTTCCATATCGGTGTAACAAGACCAAGACCAGAAGGACGGCAGGGCGAAGGTCACCATGGAACCCACAACGGCGTCACCACCAGAGCCTTTGGCAGGCGAAGACCACCTTTTGTCAGGATAGCTTGTACTAGCTGTCCCCCTTCAAACTTGGCCGTTGTGGGATCCCTTCCCGCTCAATATTTGGGAAGAGAACATGGGCCTCTATAAATAGGACTAGCCAGCACCATATGGGGCAAACCATCGGATCACGAGCTAACCACCATCACCCACAAGCTCTCTAAGCACAAGAACACCTCTCCTTAGGAGATTGTTCTTTCGATGTACTAGTTCATCCTCAGCCCTCAAGGCAACCCACCACATCACACTGGATTAGGGTATCACACCACAACGGTGGCCCGAACCAGTATAGACCCTTGTGTCCCTTGTTCTTCGGATTTGACGAGCTAGGCCTAGGAATCGGTGCGAGAGCAAGCTAGAGCGGAAAGGAGAGATCTTCGTGCACACCCCAGTGTTCGAAACTCAAGGGTTTGCCGGAACCCATGATCTGACATGGATCCTCGACCGCCGCAGCCTGGTAAGCGTGCTCGAGGGAACACACCGCATCCGTTTCTTCGTAGGCAACCGTGATGACACCACTGCTTCCTGGCATCTTGAGGACGTTGTAGCCGTGGTGAGTCACTGCCATGAACTTGGCCAGGGCTGGGAACCCGAGGATGGTGTTGGAGGGAAGATGAATGTGGGCGACATCGAACTCGATGAGCTCGGTGCGGTAGTTGTCGCTCTCGGATTACGACCTCCGCAAACCCAAGAAGTTCGAACACAGGGGCGTGAATGAAGATCTCTCCCGCTCACGTCTACCTAGCGCCTCGCCCTTGCCCGGTGGTAAGATTCAAGCAAGCAACAAGTAAAGCACACATGAGTTTACCTAGGTTCAGGCCACCTTGCGGTGTAAAACCCTACGTCCTGCTTGGGTGGATTAGCCTCAGGAGGGCTTGAGTATGAACAAGTATAGTGGTTCTTGAGCTCAGGAGGAGAGATCAAGAGGGTCAGGAGGCAAGTGTTCTTGCTCCTTGGTGGTGGGGTATTTGAGATGGAGCCACTCCAGATCTGATCAGCCTCCACTCTGTAATGGGAACCCTAGCTTCTTATATAGGCAGCCAAGGTCCTCTTCCCCCAAAATGTTTGGGCGGGAAGGGATCCCACAACGACCATTTTGAGCGGGAACACAAGGACGGTCCTATCCTGACAAAAGCGGTCTTCGCATGCAAAGGGATCAGACGATGACGCGGTGGTGGGATCGGTGGTGACATCCTCCGTGTCGTCCTTGCGGTCTTCGGTCTTGTTGCACTGAAGGGGAAACCTTTGTCTCGCCCCTCGGGAACCTGCGCCTCCGCTGTCTCCTTTGCACCAAAACAACAACTGCGTCACTGGCACGCGCTGGCTCCCGCTGACGCGGTGCATCACTGCTCGCGTCACTGCCTCCTCCCGAGGCAGGCTTGGCCTTGGATTCTCCGCCCCTTCGGAGCAGCCTAGCCGAGGCCGCTCCTTAGGGGGTCTTGGTGTAGTTCTCCTCGCGAGGCCTAGCCCCCTCGCGAGGGTCTTGAGGAGCTGGTCGATCAGCTGGGCCGTACCAGGCCATAGTAGGAGCGCGTCTCGGCCCGCAGGTAGGCAAGTTTGGGTACCCTGGTTCACAGGATGCCGACAGTAGCCCCTGGGACCTAGGCGCACGCAGAGTTGGCTTCGGGGCGAAGCCTTAGTCGAGGACGGAGCGCCGCGGGCCCCAAAGGACTGTGGGCCAGGCCGGCATGTGACGGTTGGATGGGACGTGGCGTCTCCGCTTCCCCAGGCAACTTTGGTGACCGTGCGACTTGACAACTCCCCAGCGTGGATGACGGGGTCACTATGGCTGTGACGCCAGTGACTGGCGGTTGGGCTCCTCCGTCCTATACATGGCGGGGGGGAGCCCCCAAGCCATCTTCACGCCAGCGCCATCTACTTTCTTGTTCGCTCCCTATTCTTCTTCTCGCTGCGAGGTCTCCATGGCGCCATTGAGGAAGTCGTCCGCCGTGGAGAAGGGGAAGGCCTCGAAGGAGCTGGCCTCGCCGCCGCCGAAGAGGGGCCGTGGCTGCCCCCTCAAGTACGCCTCCACGCCCGCGGAGGCTCCTCGGGGAAGCATGTGCGGCCTTCCGGGTTCCGACGTGGTCGCCGGCGAGAGGCGCGGCGCCTCTTCTCGCCGCGGAGGTGGTCGTGGCCGCGGTGGGCGAGGGGGCGTGGGACGCCATCTGGCGGTTTTGCGTCCTCCGCGCCCACAACTCCATTCCTTCGTTGTGTTGTCAGAGTTCGTGGTGTGGGCGGAGTAGCCTGGCAGCTTCCGGCTCCAGCTACCCCGCTCATTCGGCAACATGCTGCCAGCCAAAGGCCCCGCTGGCCTCTGGCTACATACCGATGGCTGCTGCAGTGGTGCTTCTTGGGTGGAGGTCGACGTTGCCCCCTCAGGCGACGTGTTCCTGGAGCACGACTGGAAGTTGTTTGAGCGCGCCGGCTGCAGGGGAGGTGCACGCTCCACTTCAGGTACGACGGTGTCTCAACGCTGTTCGTCAGGGTCTTCTCGGCGGAAGGGAGGCGCCTTGGGTGATGTCCCGAGGCCGACGATGACGAGGAGGGTGGCGACGGTGTCCGGAGGATCAACTCTTCCTCTGGAGATGAGCTTGGTCATGGTGAGCGCCGCAGGTCCCCCCTATGTGGCAGCAGCAGCTCCTCCAGCAGCGGTGGCTACACTAAGCCACCGCACCGCCGAGCTCGGCTTGGCGAGGGGGAGAGTCGTTGCGCGGCCACGCCACGGTGAAGCGGGAGGAGCTGGAAGACTTCGACTAAGTGGGGGCAACGTCGCCGAGCTGCGGCTCAGTCGGTCAACCTCTGCTTCTTCTTTTCCCTTCATTTTCCTCCTGTATCGAAATTTTAGGTTGCCTCGAGAAGGCGTGTAATGGACTATGGCATATGTATGAAACGCGAACTTGCTATTATGTTCTTGGTCCGGATGAGATTACTTAGCTTGTGCGTTGCGATGTCTTGAGGTGAAGTGCTCCTGACTCATCAGCATCATGAGCCCCCAACGACTCATGAGGGTGGTTGAGCTCGGGGGATCCTGACCTGCGAAGCCCCCGAGTACGAGCGAGCCGCTGCGGGCTGCCGAGGGCTTGCGCCCTTGGGCTTGCTTGAGAGTGCCGAGCGTGGGTTGAAGTGCCAAGTCCTGAGTAGGCTCGACATAATAGGTCGTGTGGGCTGAGAAGCCCGATGCCAGAGCCTGAGCGGGCTTGGTTAAGTGAGGTCACGAGATCACGAGCCGAGACCGACCGTGTCCTAGCCCCCACGCGCGAGGCGCACGAAGGAGAACAAGCGGCGCAGCCCCTTCCTGAAAAGCTGAACTTAAAATAGGCGAGAAAAACTCCAAGCAAGACTCCCAACCAAACGCAAGAAACACGAGAACTTTGTAGCACGAGGTAGAGGAAGGGCTGATAGCCAAGGAAGTAGAAAAGGCTGACAGCCAAACTCCAAGCAAGAAAAGGAAAAAAGGTAGCGTCCAACCCCTACACTACATCTTCTTCCCAGCGCGGAGCTCAGTACTGCCACTGGGATGTGGGTGGGAGCCCCATCTGATGGCCCGCATGCAATGCTCAGGAGACTCCAAGGCGTGTACAGTCCTAACTCATTATTACGTGAGAGTGTCACGAGCGGAGACCTTCACGGGCACGGAGCCTTGATTACGGATAGAACCTCCTGGGATGTCGAATGTTCCAGGAATTCTGGATAGGTAACCCATCCTGCGTCTCGAGGCGCACAGCACCATGCCTAGAGACATAGACCATTCTGAACAGGCCCTCCCACATAGGCGAGAGCTTATGTAACCCCTCCCTGGAGAGGACCCACCTCAGGACCAAGTCACCAACTTCAAGTGTTCTTGCGCAGACGCTGCGACCGTGGTACCGCCGTAGCGCCTGCTGGTATCGCGCTGCTCTGAGCGCAGCTCGGTGGCAGCCCTCCTCGCCGAGCACGAGGTCCATCCGCCAGGCAGCGTCCTAGCATTACTCATTGAAAGACAAGACCCGTGGGGAGCAATGCTTGACCTCGTCAGGGAGGACCGCCTCCACCCCGTAAACGAGGAAGAAAGGTGTTTCTCCCATGGGTTTGGTTGCGGTGGTACAGATTAACCATAGCATGGACTGGAGCTCGTCGATCCAGCCCCTGCCACAAGCCTCGATCTTTTTCTTAAAGCTGTGCGTCTTGAGGCCGCGCAAGACTTCTGCGTTGGCGCGTTCGGCCTGACCGTTGCTCCTGGGGTGAGCCACCGAGGCGTAGCAGATCTGCATTCCAAGCTTAGCACAATATGACCTGAAGAGATTACTTGTAAACTGTGTACCGTTATCCGTGATGATGCGGTTGGGGACCCCGAATCGTCTCACGAGGCCCCTGATAAACTCGACCGCCGACCCGGCAGGGATCGCGCGAACAGGCTTCACCTCCGCCCACTTGGTGAACTTGTCGATGGCGACATACAGGAAGCGGTAGCCCCCCGCCGCTCGGGGAAATGGACCCAGGATGTCCAATCCCCAGACCGCGAAGGGCCATGAGAGCGGGATCGTCTGGAGGCCCTGCGCTGGTTGGTGGATCTTCTTGGCATGAAACTGGCACGCCACACAAGCCTGCACAAGCTCCGTGGCGTCATTGAGTGATGTGGGCCAGTAAAAGACGCTGCAGAAGGCCTTGCCCACGAGGGTGCGGGACGACGAATGATGACCGCAGTCTCCGCCGTGGATGTCGGCCAACAGCTCGCGTCCTTGCTTCCTCGAGATGCACTTTAGTGAGACGTCATTGGGGCGCCTCCTGTAGAGCTCACCGTCTTGGATGCAGTAAGCCGAGGCCTGCCGAGCCACGCGCTCCTCGTCTTCCTCCTTGTCCGGCAAGGTGTCGTGTAGCAGCAACATCTTGAGCTCTTTGGTCCAGCAACCCTCCTAGGGCTCCGTGGCGAGTAGCAGGTGGGCTCCGAAGGTTGGTCCGTAGGGCAGAGCTCCGGCCGCGGGCGCCGCAAGAAGCCCCTCCCTAGGGGATGCCGGCTCAGGAGCTGGTGGTGCTGCCGACGGCCCGAGAAACCACTCCTCGAAGACGCCCAGCTTCTGGGGTTCCCGCCTGGAGGCTCGTTTGGTGATTTCGTCCGCCTCCTTGTTCGTGCCCCTTGGCACATGCTTCAGCTCTAGTCCTTGGAACCGCTTTTCCATCTTGCGCACCTCCTCCAGATATGCATCCATGTGCTCGTCCTGGCTTGTATTTCTTGTTGGAGAAGTTGACGAGGAGTTGCGAGTCGCCTTTAATGGTGAGGCGCTTGACCCCCAGTGCAGTTGCGGCCTTGAGCCCAGCAATTAAGCCCTCGTACTCTGCTGTGTTGTTGGAGACCTTCTCGCCTTGCTGGAAGCAAAGCTGCACGACGTAGTACAACTTGTCCTGAGTGGGAGATACTAACACGATGCCAGCTCCTGCACCAAGGCGAGAGAAGGCGCCGTCGAAGTACACCACCCATCCATCTGGGGCTTCATCACTGGGGGCCAGGGAGCGATCCTCGCCAGCCCCCGGTTCCGTTGCGTCGGTCCATTCTGCCACAAAGTCTGCCAGAGCCACTCCTTTGATTGCTCGCGTGGTGCGGAACTCCAACTGGAACGCCTGTAGCTCGATGTTCCACTCAGCGACCCTCCCTATGACGTTCGGGCCCCGGAGCACCTTCTCGAGAGGGTATGACGAGACAACCTTGATGGGGTCGCCCTGGAAGTAATGGCGCAGCTTCCTGGAGGCAACAAGGAGCGCTAGGAGCAGCTTCTGAGGCATCGGGTAATGCGAGCGCGCGTCGCATAGTACGGTGCTGACGAAGTACATAGGGTGCTCCACGAGGGTCAGCGTCGCAGGATCTTCAGGCGCTTCAGGAGTCTTGGGTGCTTCTTGCTGGACGATGGGGTCATCAGCAACCATGGTCAAATCTACCTCCGGAGTTGCGTCGGGGGACGATGGAGCTCCTGAGGATGCCGACTTGGCCCGTGGCCTCTCGCTTCGGGGCCTCTCCTCACGCTCCACCACAAACGCCGCACTGGCGGAGTGAGGTGTAGCGGCGAGATAGAGAATCATGGGCTCCAGGGGTCTTGGCGCCACCATAACCTGCAAGCTGGTGAGGTATTCCTTGAGACCCCGGAAGGCTGCGTCGGTATCCGTTGTCCAGTCGAATGGCCCCCTCATCTTCATGAGCTTGAAGAACGGGAGGGCGTGTTCGCCAAGCTTAGAGATGAAGCGCCCCAGGGACGTCACACATCCCGCAAGCTTCTGCATATCCTTCAGGGTCGTAGGCAGCTTCATTCTTTCGATGGCTTTGATCTTCTCCGGATTAGCTTCAATGCCCCGGTGTGAAACTAGGAACCCTAGCAACTTGCTAGAGGGTACGCCAAACACGCACTTCTCCGGGTTGAGGCACAGCTTCACTTTGCGCAGGTTGGCAAATGTTTCTTCTACATCCTGGATGAGAGTCTTGGCCTCTCTGGACTTGACCACGATGTCATCGACGTAGGCCTCCGCGTTCCTCCCGAGCTGAGGGCCGAGGGTCATGTGCATCAGGCGCTGAAAGGTGGTGCCCGCGTTTCTCAGCCCGAAAGGCATGCAGGTGTAGCAGTAGACCCCGCAAGGGGTCAGGAACGCCGTCTTCTCCACATCCTCTACCGCCATCTTGATCTGGTGGTAGCCCGACATGGCGTCGAGGAAGCAGAGCAGGTCGTACTCAGCCATCGAATCCACGATCTGGTTGATGCGTGGGAGAGGGAACGGGTCTTGAGGGCAGAACTTGTTGAGGCTCGTGAAGTCGACACACATGCGCTCCTTGCCTCCTTTCTTCGGGACGATGACAGGGTTCGCCAGCCACTCAAGGTGTCGTACCTCCCGTATGACGCCTGCTTCCTGTAGCTTCCGAACCTCCTGAACGATGAAGGCCTGCTTCTCCGGGGCCTGCCTGCGTGCTTTCTGCTTGATAGGGCGCGCGTTGGGGCACACCGTAAGGTGGTGCTCGATGATGCGCCTAGGCACCTCGACCAAGCCAGCGGTCTTCCAAGCGAATACATCCTTGTTAGCCCTGAGGAAGCTAACCAACGCTGCCTCTTGCTCTGGGTCCATGCCCGTGCCGATGGTGGAAGTGGCTCCAGAGCCCTCCTCGTCAGCAGGCACCTGCTTCACCTCGGCTGGGTCCTGAGAGAAGAGCCGCGTCTTCTTGGCTGGCGCATTTTCTGACGTCTTCGGAGCCACCTCCGTACCTGAATGGGTCGTGGCTGCAGCCATGTATGCGCGCCCGAGGACCTGAAGGGCGGCCATGGGGTCCCCTTCGACAGTGATGACGCCGCTGCTCCTGGGCATCTTGACGGTGTTGTAGCCTGGGTGAGTCGCCGCCATGAACTTTGCCAAGGCTGGGAAACCAAGGACGGCGTTGTAGGGTAGGTGGATGGGTGCGACGTCGAAGTCCATGAGCTCAGTCCGGTAGTTAACAGGCATGCCGTAGGCCGAGCCCGCGACCCCCGAGAAGGGTTTGGTGCGGAGGAGCTGCCGATAGGACACGACCAGATGACCAAAAGCCTCCGGAGAGAGGATGTTGAGCCCGGCGCCACCGTCGATGAGGGCCCTCGTGACAGCCACCCCGCAGATGGTGGGGGTACATACCATGAGGAGGATGTTCGTGCCGGCTGCAGCGATGGCGTGGTCGCCGGGGCCGAAAGCAATGGCGTGCCCCTGTGTGTCCGGCCCCCGCGGGGCCTCCTGCGGCTGGGCAGCGGCCCCGATCCGCTAATAGTGTGACTTGACATGCCGGGCCGACGCCGGTGCTTGGGATCCTCCAATGATGCAGGCGACCTCGCGGCAGGGCAACCCCTGCTAGCAGCGCCCAGCAGCTCATCGACACGGGCCGCCCAAGCGTCGAACTCCTCCGTGGGTGGCCGGTACCAGAGCAGCTTCTGCGCCACTTAGAGTGCCGCCGGCGAGGCCACGGGGAGCGAAAATGGCAAAGCAGGCCGCTCCCTGGTGGTCCGGCCGGCGAAAACGTCGTCTGGGGAGGGGGCGGAGCGCCCATGTGTGGCGCGGTCCGCCGACGCTGCTCGGATGACGGGGACAGCACCAGCCTCCATGCGGATGCAGCAGGCTGCTGCCATCATGGCGGCGTGGAGCAGGAGAGGGGAGGCGAGGTCGTCGGAGAGGTGAGATTTCGACACGCCCCCTACCTGGCATGCCAAATGTCGGATTACGGGCTCGGCAAACCCAAGAAGTTCGAACACAGGGGCGTGAACGAAGATCTCTCGCACTCATGTCTACCTAGCACCTCGCCCTCGCCCGATGGTGAGATTCAAGCAAGCAACAAGTAAAGCACAAACGAGTTTACCCAGGTTCAGGCCACCTTACGGTGTAAAACCCTATGTCCTGCTTGGGTGGATTAGCCTCAGGATGGCTTGAGTATGAACAAGTACAGTGGTTCTTGAGCTTAGGAGGAGAGCTCAAGAGGGTCAGGAGGCAAGTGTTCTTGCTCCTTGGTGGTGGGGAATTTGAGATGGAGCCACTCCAGATCTGATCAGCCTCCTCTTTGTAGTGGGAACCCTAGCTTCTTATATAGGCGGCCATGGTCCTCTTCCCCCGAAATGTTTGGGCGGGAAGGGATCCCACAACAGCCATTTTGAGTGGGAACACAACGATGCTCCTATCCTGACAAAAGCGGTCTTCGCCTGCAGAGGGATCAGACGATGACGCGATGGTGGGCTCGGTGGTGACATCCTTCCTGTCGTCCTTGCGGTCTTCGGTCTTGTTGCACTGAAGGGGAAACCTTTGTCTCGCCCCTTGGGAACCTGCACCTGCGCTGTCTCCTTTGCAGCAAAATGGCGACTGCACCGCTGGCACGCGCTGGCGCGGTGCGTCACTGCTCGCGTCACTGCCTCCTCCCGAGGCAGGCTTGGCCTTGGATTCTCCTCCCCTCCGGAGCAACCTAGCCGAGGCTGCTCCTGAGGGGGTCTTGTTGTCGTTCTCCTCGTGAGGCCTAGCCCTCTCGTGAGGGTCTTGAGTAGCTGGTCGATCAGCTTGGCTATACCAGGCTGTAGTTGGAGCGCGTCGCGGCCTGCAAGCGGGCAAGTCTGGGTACCCTGGTTCCCAGGACTCCGACTGTTGTGCTTGCCGGAGGTGACATGCAGGAGAACCTGCCCTATCGGGGTGGTGGAGCCGTCAGTCACTTGAAGAGGCGCACTTGGACCCCATCGTACTTGAGCTGATCTGCTGAGCTGAAGGTGATGGCGCACTTGGACCATCAGAGTGGGCGCGTGGCTTCGAGCTTGTGGAGAGCCGCGTTTACTTCTTGGGCGAACTACTTGAAGAGGCGACGAGAGGCTGGGGCCTACGCACCACCCAAGATGCAGGCGATACCGCGAGGCTCCTGGAAGCCCCCAGCCCCCTCGTCCTTGTCATCGTTTCTCCTTGGTGGTGGCAGCAGAGGGAGGCCGGCCTTGCCCTAAGGACGATCCTCGCAAGGCTGGTCCCTCCAGCCATCGTCACAAGGCTGATCATGCCAGCGGTCCTCACGAGGCTGATCACGCCACTCCTGACGGGGGTCGCGGTCGTCCCAGTGCCTGCCGTTCCGGCTTCTTCCATGGTCGTATCCCGTGCGCTCAGGGCATTGGCCGATGCGCCCTTCGCGGATGGCCAAGAGCTCTTGACAGTCATTGGTGTTGTGGCTATGCACGTTGTGGAAGGCGCAGAACGGACGGCTGCACTTGGATGACTCCGGGTGGTCGCGTCCATGCTTCATCTCTGGTTCGGCCGCGAGCACGGCCACCCCTTTGTGCTTCACGTCCTTGCCCTTGGCCTTCTTGTCTTCAGGTTCAACGGTGGGGAGCTTGAAAAGGGAGAGGCGCCCTCCTCAGCTCTGGCGCACTTGGTCGCGTGGGTGAACAGCTCCAGGGTCGTGCACAGATCTTCGTGGATGGTGAGCTCCTCCTCCATCTTGACATCACGGACGTTATCGGAGAATGCTGAGATGATGGCCTCGTCTGTGACCTTGGGGATCTTGACGCGGACACTGTTGAAGCGCTGGATGAACTTCTGCATAGTTTCTCCTGGTTGTTGCTTGATGCCCCACAGGTCACCTGCGGCCGGGGGCGATCGTGGGTGCCCTGGGAATTGGCTATGAACCGCTCGCGCATCTCACCCCAGGTGGAGATCGATACCGCGGGCAGGTTCAGGAGCCACGAGCACGCGCCGTCCTTGAGAGCCATGGGGAACCAGTTCGCCATGATCTTTTCATCGCCGTTGGATGCCTTGATGCTCAGCTCATAGAGCTACAGGAACTCAGCAGGGTCGGGGGTGCTGTCGTAGCATGGAGGCAGGCCGGGCTTGAACTTCCCGGCCTAGTTGACGTTGCGCAGCTCGTGGGCGAGGGCCTTGCAGCCTGCTGTCGATACCAGAGCGTGTCGTGGAGGCGGAACTTTGTCTTGGTTCCCGCGCACCACCATGGTAGGGGGCGCACGGTCCCGACGCGGTGGTGGAGGCAGTGCTGGCGCTCCTCCTCGAGGCCACTAGATCTCTTGGCAGCTTCCTTCTTCATGCAAGGGTGCCCCGTGCGATGGGTCGCGCCGCTGGGCCACGTGCTTTGGGTCATGGACGACGCCCTGATGCGGAGGTAGTCAATGCGCTTCATGGGCTACCTCGCCTGCAGAGGGCGGCGGGCGAGGTAGCGAGAGGGATGGTGGAGGAGAGCCCCCAGCGACGCTGGCAAGCTCAGCGATGCAGCCAAGCCAGTCTTCATAGAAGTCGTCAATGGGGCGGTAACACAGGAGCTCGCGTGCCATGAGCAACGCAGCCTGCGCGTTCGCGGGTCCACGACGAGCGTGGGACGATGAGCCTATCAGAATCAGCGATGGGGTTGCGGTGCATCCATCCCGCCACACCGAGCGATGCAGCGACGAGGCTTGTACTCGTGCCGTGCCGGGCCGGTGGCGGCATTGGCAGCGGGCGAAGTAGGACGGCGAGGAGGTCCGTCGGTGGGAGCTGTATGAGCGACGCGGGCGACAAGGGTGGCCCGTCACACAGCACGAGCACAGCGAGCGTCAGCCATGGAACCGGCGGGACGATGGAGTGTGGATCGACGGAAGGGAAGCTTCAGCGCACCCCTACCTGGTGCACCAAATGTCTGTTTCGTGGGTTCTGGCAAACCCTTGAGGTACGAACACCGGTTTGCGCGCGAAGATCTCTCCTTTCCGCCCTAGTTTTCCCTCACACCGATTCCTAAGCCTAGCTCGTCAAACTCAAAGATCAAGAGACACAAGGATTTATAATGGTTGGGACCACTGTTGTGGTGTAATACCCTAATCCAGTGTGGTGTGGTTGATTGCCTTGTAGGCTGAGGATGAACAAGTACATGGGAAGAGCAGCCTCCTGAGGAGAGGTGTTCTTGTCCTAGGTGAGCTAATGAGTGTAAGGGTGGTCTGAATGATCCCCCGTCTAAGGTTGGGTCAGCTCAAGATGAGCTGCCCCATATGGTCCGGGTCCTCTTCCCAAATATTGAGCGGGAAGGAATCCCACAACGGCCAAGTTTGAAGGGGGACAACTAGTACAAGCTATCCTGACAAAAGGTGGTCTTCACCTGCCAAAGGCTCTGTAGGTGACGTCGTCGTGGGCTCCATGGTGACCTTCGCTCTATCGTCCAGCTGGTCTTTGTCTCTTTGCACCGATATGGAAACCTTTGCCTGACGCCTCGGGACTCCTCGCCTGCGCTTGCCCCTTTAGAACTAAAGAGGAAACTGGCTTCCTGCGCCCGCTGGCTCCCACCTAGCCATGGTCGTCATGGCTCATGTCATGCGAACCTCGCGAGGTGTGCCTTGCCTTGATATCTCCGCTCCTCTGGAGCCAGTCTAGTGAGGCCGCCCCAGGGGAGGTCTTGCGCCGTCCGCCTCGCGAGGCTTGGCCCCTCACGAGGGTCTTGAGTGGTTTGCTGATGAAGATGGGCCGTACCAGGCCGCTGGATGAGCTACACTCTGGGCCGCAGGCAGGCAAGTCTGGGTACCCCCATTCCCAGAACGCCGGCACATAAAGTGGCACTACTCCCAATTCAAGATAAGATTAGTTTCTTCGCATCTCTGCAAAACTTGATCAAGGTTGCTTAAGCAATCATGAAAAGAGGTTCCATAAACGGAGAAATCATCCATGAAAACCTCAACAATCATTTCACAAAAGTCAGAGAATATAGCCATAATACATCTTTGAAAGGTTGCAGGTGCATTGCATAAACCAAAAGGCATACGTCTATAAGCAAAAGTACTAAAAGGGCAAGTAAAAGTGGTCTTTACTTGATCCTCTTTTGACACATGTATTTGAGAGAAACCGTAATAACCATCTAGAAAGCAAAAATATGTATGTTTGGATAGTCTTTCTAGCATTTCGTCAATAAAAGGTAGAGGGTAATGATCTTTCAATTGCACTTATTCAATTTACAAAAATATGTTACCATTCTATAACCTGTAACAATTCTTTGTGGGATCAATTCATCTTTATCATTAGGAACAACAGTAATTCCTCCCTTCTTGGGGATACAATGAACATCACTTACCCACTGACTATCAGTAATAGGATAAATAATACTTGCCACCAAAACTTTTAGTATTTCATTTCTTACCACTTCCTTCATCCTAGGATTTAATCGGCATTGGTGGTCAACAACTGGTTCAGTATCTCGTTCCAGCTTAATTTTGTGTTGGCATAAAGTGGGACTAATGCCCTTAAGATCATCAAGAGTATATCCAATAACAGCACGGTGCTTCTTCAGAGTTTTCAATAGTCTCTTTTCTTCTTGCTCTGAAAGGTTAGCACTAATAATAACATGATATATCTTCTTTTCATCGAGATAAGCATATTTCATAGTATTAGGCAAAGGCTTAAGCTAAAAAATGGGATCACCCTTAGGTGGAGGAGGATCCCCTAGGATTTCAACAAACAAATTCCTTTTCAGAATAGGTCCTTGTTTAAAGAATATTTCATCTCTTTCCCTTATTTCATTCATAAACATATCATTCTCATGTTCTAGCAAATACTGCACTAGAGGTTCAGTAGGAGGCACATCAATAGAAGCAAGAGCAATAATTTCATCTTTACTAGGCAATTTTTTATCACGAGGTTGTCTACAAAATTTAGAGAAATTAAAATCATGAGACATATCCCCTAAACCAACAGTAATAATGTCTTTCTCGCAATCTATTCTAGCATTAACAATATTCAAGAAAGGTCTACTAAATATAATGGGACAAATGTCATCTTGTGGGGAACCAAGAACAAGAAAATCAGCAGGAAATTTTATTTTCCCACACAAGACTTCAAAATATCTAACAATTCCAATTGGTGATATATAATCTCCATTAGCAATATGAATAGTAACATCAAATTCTTCTAACTCAGTAGGTGCAATTTCATTCATAATTACTTCATATAAGGTAAAAGGAATTGCACTCACAGTAGGATCCACATCACATAAACCATGATAGCAATGATCTCCCATTTTAATAGAAACAATAGGCAAGCCAACAATAGGTCTATGTTTATCTTCAATATCAGGTTTGGCAATTCTCGCAGCTTCTTCACAGAAATATATAACATGCCCATCAACATTATCAACCAAGAGATCTTTAATCATAGCAATATTAGGTTCAACTTTGATTTGTTCAGGTGGTCTAGGTTTTCTAATATTACTTCTTAACCAGAGTTGAAGCTTTAGCATGATCCTTTATTCTAACAGGAAAAGGTGGTTTCTCAATATAGGCAGTAGGAATAATAGGATCACCATTATAAGTGATAGTCTTTTCTGCAACTTTAATGGGTTCAACTACTTTAACTTCAATGAGAGGATGATATTTAAACCACTTCTCCGTAGGGAGATCAAAATGAGTAGCAAATGATTCACAGAATGAAGCTACTATCTCAGAGTCAAGTCCATATTTAGTGCTAAATTCATGAAAAGCATCGGTATCCATAAAAGATTTAACACAATCAAACTTAAGGCTTATACCTGACTAATTACCTTTGTCAAGATCCCAATCTTCGGAGTTGTGTTTAATTCTTTCCAATAAATCCCATTCGAATTCAATAGTCTTATTCATATAAGAGCCAGCACAAGAAGTATCAAGCATGCACTAGTACAGTGAGGTGTTATACAAACGGTTTTTAACCACTTTCCGCGATGGCATTTGGAACCATCACCTATTGAGTGTGGGCGATAGGGGGATCCTTCCCACACGACCCAGAAACCATCGGCCATATGCCCTCCTCGCACACACGCTCGGCAGAATGAGATCGTGTGCGATCAAATACGGTTATACGTACAATAGTGCTAAAAAAATTATATAGGCGAAATCATTTCCGGTCGTCAGTACACCCCACAAAGTCAGTTCCCGGTAAATGTTTTCGTCCGTATATACATGTCGGGACCGCGATCATAAGTCACACCAGTCTAGCTTGTAACACATCATATCACTTTGCGGCCTCATGCACGGTATCTCCACGGGTGCCACCTTACCTGGCCCGGGACCGTTTGCGCATTTTGGCTCACGTATATGATAGTGTCACTAGCATCCATATGACAGACAACCCGGGCCGACATGACTAGTTATAAACAAAAAGTGGCACTAAATTACAGGGACAAGCATACATGATCCAACAATGCACGTGTCGTTCAGCAGCAAGTGTTGCCGGGCTGTAGCAAGCTAACAGGACTTTGGTATACACCGTGTGACATTTCCCCAGAGGGGAGAGACACAGGAGCAAGGAAGGACACATGCTGGTCAACTCATGTGTTTCGGAGCAGTAGCAAGCTACCAAGGCTCAGTGGAAGCACTTGGAGGCATTTCCCCATAAGATAGGCTACCAAGGGTAAACAACTAGGTGTTGGATCCCAAACATACCAAGCATTTCAATAATATACACACAATATGCTCGATATGTGAAAATACAACTTGGCATCACAACAAAACTCTATGAATCAAAGTATTTATTCATTAGGCTTCGAGGAGCGAGATATTACAAACATGGGTCTCATGACCCAACATACAGAGCATACAAGAAACAGAAGCATAACATGTCTGAGTACATACAACTACAAATGACAAAAGGCTGAGAAGCCTGACTATCTACAAGACCCTCCCAAGGGTACAAGATCATAGCTGGGGTAACAAGCTAAACATCGAAGTCCACGCAGAACCACTAGTGAGACTGAAGTCTCTCTGCTAAAACATAAATTAAGAAAACGTGAGTACAAATGTACTCAGCAAGACTTACATCAGAACTAGCTACATATGCATCAGTATCAACAAAGGGATGGTGGAGTTTAACTGCCGCAAGCCAGATTTGAGTCAGTGGCTATCTTGTACTACGGCTGTTGGTAACTCTTTTGAGGTGGCGCACACGAGTCCACATATTCACCAAATCAATACACCAATATGGATCCGCTCCCATCTCCCTACGAGAAGGCCATCCATAGCACTCACGCTTATCATGCGCATTTAGAGTATCCACTTTCACTTGTCTATGAATTGTACAGGCAACCCAGAAGTCCATTACTGTGGACGCGCTATTCGAATAGATGATGTTAACCCTGCAGGGGTGTACTTCTTCACAGACGCTCTCGCCACTTAGCACCATGTACACATCATGTATCTCAGCAACCTTCAAGCGGAAGCCTGGCGAGGGAGTCCGCCACGACCTGACTAACCACGCAAGTCTCGAGTCCAGGTTTATCGCTTATTCGAGTTCCACCCGCAAGGAGTTCCGGCTGGGGTGTCGCTCACGCCCCAAACGATGTGTACAGGATTCCCAATCCCACCAAACAGGTGACGCTTGGTATACCCGACCAAGATGCCTAGTCTGTCCCAAACCCACTTGGTAGACTACTAACACTACCTACAAACACCAAAAACTAGTTAGAACTCCTGGACAGAGATCGAGGCGATTAATAAGCCGAGAGGGGTCGAGTTACCAGAACCCAATGTGTGGTAGTAACTATTCATGGATCACAAACACAGAACTCAGTTCCCGAGGACGGTTTCAATGAGACAACCAACCATGTAGTCCTACATGGCCTCTCACCGCTACCTTCACCAAATTGTGTTCACACACTTAGCTTTCAATAGTAGGACATTTCCACAACTTTCAAATTCATTCCCAATGAACCAGACCCGACACAACTCTAAGCAATAGCTGGCATGACAAACAAGCATGAATGAGTAGGCACATTAGGGCTCTAACAACTCCTATTCATGCTAGTGGGTTTCATCTATTCAATGTGGCAATGACAGGTCATGCAGAGGAAAGGGGTTCAACTACCGCAGCATGTAACAGTTGAAACATTGTTGTCCTAATGGAGTAAAAGTGAGCGGGAGCGAGAGAGTGGGATTGTATCGAAATGAACAAGGGGGTTATGCTTGCCTGGCACTTCTGAAGATAACATCGTGTCTTCATCAGTATCATCAATCACATCGTCGGAACAACGTCTACTGAGAGGGGATAAACACCGGCAACAGAGAAAGAATATAATCAATGCAATGCAACAATATGATGCATGATCATGACATGGCAATATGCTATTGATTGAGCTAATGCAACTAGCAACCAGATTAAATGAAGTTGGTTCGGACCAAAGGTTCAAATTGAACTCCATATGTGATTATTCAAATGTCACTTATTTGATTTGTCCTAGACAGTAGCCATAAGTTGTTCTAACATGCATGAAAATGCCATAAACAGATTCTCATATTTTTCTAATCAGTTTTCATATATAACTTATTTCATTTGGAGTTACGGTTTAATATCTATGATTTTTCAAAGTTTGGAGTATTTTCTGAATTAAACAAATCATTTTCCGATTTATTCAAAATTCAGAAAATACTTATTGCATTAGCAAACATCATCACTGCGTCAGCAAAGCCAACACAGTCACTGACGTGTGGGTCCGGTCAACTAGTGACGTGGCCAGGTCAAACTGACCAGTGGGGCCACGAGTATTAGCTTAAATTAAATAGGGAAATAACCATGTGGTTAATTAAGGGGTGGGTCCCGGCTATCTATGACACATGTGGGTTAATTCGAGGGTAATAAGCACCTTAAGCCCTGGCCACGTCGGCGGTGAACCGCCAGTGACACATAGATGCGACAGCGTCCCTCGTTCTTGTGATTTCGGCGGCTAGAGGAGACGAGGTTGGGCTCTACGGCTGCAGCGGGATGTGGCGCATAGGGTGGTGGCCGTGGACGATGCCGGGGTGGGCTGTGTTGTCGGCGATAGCGAGTGAGGCGGCAGTGGTGCTACGGGGCGAACGGCGTGAGGCCGCTGAGGTGCTGGCGAGAAGTGGCTGGGCGGAATCACCTGGGCACCCGAACCATGACGTGCAGAAGTGCAAGGTGGATTGATCTCGACAGCAAGTAGAGCATCGGCAATGGCGGATGGCGAGCTTCGGTCATGGCGGAGCAGGGCACTACGGCGAGTTACAAGCCACGGGGACAGGGGGAACGCGGATGAGCTCACTAGGAGGTCGAAGCGCAGCTTAGTGGGTTCGGGGTCGACCTGGAAGCGGCAAATTTTTCGATGGTGTCCGGCGGCGGCGGATGAGATGATCTCGATGGCGACGTTATAGTGCTTCCGGGCTCGTGTGCTTCAACTTGGAGGAGATTCGTGTCGTTGCGAAGCTCGTGGACCAGGAGGGCGAGGGGGGACACTGTGTCCATGAGAAAGCACTACGACTGGCTCTCGGGTGGCTGCGGGAATGCGAGGGGAAGGAGGGAGAACGGCCAGAGAGAGAGGGGAGAGGACGACGGGGTCGAGAGCGTCTCTAGGCACGTGAAAAGGGAAGAGGATGAGCCTCCAGCGCGAAGCAGGAGGTGGCCGAGATCGAGCGCGCGCGCGACACGCACCTGGTCCTACTGGCAGGAGGTAGGAGACGGTGCGGTGGTGGACTGGGCCGACTCTGGTGGGCTGGGTTGCTACAAAAGCTGGGAGAGGTAAGTTGTTCTCTCTCTCCCTCTCTTATTTCTAGTTTTTGTCCTGTTTTCTATTTTGCATGTTAGTTTGAATTTGGTTACTGAACCAAATCAATTTTTTAAATGCTGAAACTTTTTGTGGATGCTAATATAATTATTCCAGGGCCCCACACAAAGTTTTAGAATTATTGGGGCTAGAGAATTATTTATAGAAATGTATAGCCCCAATTCAAATACTTAGTGACTTACTTCAAAGACGAAAAATGCCAATGAAAAATATGCATCACCATTGGATAGGGTTTCACCCTTTTCCTTAGATCATGAACATTTTTAAAGGGCATTTGTGTTTCATTGAAATGATTTCACATTGAGCCTAGTGGAATTCCATTTGGTGCTAGGGTTTGAACATCCCCAATTCAAATTCCTTTGAATTTAAACATGATGCATGGATGCTCACAGGTGCAACTAATTACAAGCAATTCTAGGGCTGTGACAACTCACCCCCACTAAACAAGAATCTGGTCCAGAGATTCAAGACATGAGGGAAGAAACAGAGCGGACACAAAACTAACACGATATTCACGATCCAAGTAACCTTCTCGAAGACGTTGGTTCATTGCATCATCTTGGTCTTGACGTCTTTGCTTTGAGAACTTGTGAGGACCCCGATCCTAAGTCACACCGATCTAGCTTGTAACGTGTCATATCACTTTGCGGCCTCACGCACGGTATCCCCATGGGTGCCACCTTACCTGGCCCGGGACCATTTGCGCATTTTGGCACACGTATATGACAGTGTCGCTAGCATCCATATGACAAAGAACCCGGGCCGACATGGCTAGTTATAAACCAAAAGTGGCACTAGATTACAGAGACAGGGATCCATGACCCAGCAACGAATGTGCCGGTCATCAACGTATGAACCCAAGTCGTAGCAAGCCACATGGACTTAAAGGAACAACGCGTGACATTTCCCCTAAGGGACAGACATAGGAACAAAGAAGGACACATGCCGGCCAGCCTACGTGTTCTGAGCAGTAGCAAGCTACCAAGGCTCAGTGGAAGCACTAGGAGGCATTTCCCTGTAAAATAGGCTACCAAAGGTAAACAACTAGGTGTCGGATCCCACACATACCAAGCATTTCAATCATACACACAATATGCTCAATATGTGCAAATACAACATTGCATCACAACAGAACTCTATGACTCAAAGTACTTTATTTAAGAGGCTCCGAAGAGCCATACATAACATATCCATACAGGTAGGGGGTCACATGACCGAACACTCAAGTCATACAATCATACAATCACAAGCGGATGCTAACATGTCGGAGTGCAAACAACTTGGAAAAAAAACATGCTTGGTGTAGCCTGGCTATCTACAAGGCCCTTCACAAGCTCAGGATCTCCGTCTGGGTAGCAAGCTACTCGTCGATGTCAACTTCTATGTAAAACTCATCAGAAGGGGCAGGGGTCTCCTCTGCAACAGTTATTAAGCAAACATGAGTACAAAGGTACTCAGCAAGTCTTACAACAAAACCTATCATACATGCATCTTTATCAACAATGGTAGTGGAGTTCACAGGAGCAAGCCAGCTTTGACTCTTGGCTAACCTATACTACGACTCTTAGCAGATTGCAATATAAGACTACGTACACGAGTCCTCTACTCACCACAACAATACACCACCGAGGGTCCTCTTCCATCATCCTACGGAAGGCCATCCACGGCACTCACAGTTGTCTTGAGGCTTTTAGTAGTATCCATCAAATTGTCTATGAACTGTAAGAGCAACCAAGTAGTCCGTACCGCGAACAACGGGTATTCGAATAGATCGGTAACCCTGCAGGGGTGTACTTCTTCACACATGTTTCCACCACTTAGCGTCTGCACACGACATGTGCTCGGCAGACTTCAAGCGAAAGCCGACGTGGGTGTAGACCACGACCTAACCAACAACTCAAGTCTCTCGTCTAGGTTTATCGCCTATTTGGGTTCCATCCGTAGGGAGATCCGGCCGGGGTGTCGCTCACGGCCCCAAACGATGTGTACAGGGTTACCGAGTCACCAAACGGGCGACCGGTACACCGTGCCACGTACCTGCCGTATCACAGCCCACCCCGAGGGTCAGCGCTGTGCACGACCACCAGTAAACTACAAACACCAGAAACTAGTTGCAACTCCTGGACAGAGAACAAGGGCAGTCAATAAGTTGAGCGGGGACATATTTCAGGGCCCAATGTGTGGTAGTAGCTGTAACTTGAACCACACATGCAGATCTCGGGTCCTATGGACGGTTCCAATGAAACAACCCACCATGTACTCCTACATGGCCTTTAATCGATACCTTTACCAAACATGTTCCACACTTCTCTCTCTTTATCGAGCATGATCATTTCACTCTAATCCATCATCCAGATGAACCAGACCTGACACAACTCTAAGCATAGCAGGAAACATAAACAAATAGCATGGTGGAACACACATCACATGGCTCAATCAACTCCTACACATGCTAGTGGGTTTCCACTATTTACTGTGGCAATGACAGGTCATGCAAAGGAATGGGGTTCAACTACCGCAGCAAGTAGCAGTTCACACATTGTTGCCTTAATGCAGTAAAAGAGAGCAGGAGCGAGGAGATGGGTTTGTATCGGAATGATCAATGGTTGCTTGCCTGACAGGGTGGTTGTCGGGTACTGCTCTTAAATTGGATACGCAGAAGTATCCTCGGGAGCAGGACCTACCACGGAGAATACCGGCGATACAATCAATATACAAACAAATGCAACAATATGATGCATGCTCATGACATGGCAAGATGAATGTGTTTTGGGCTAATGCATCTATAAACAGAAGGGTTTGAGCCCATTTGAATCAAAGATTCAAATTTATACCCAAACTATTATTTATTAAAGTGCATTATCATGTTTTAATGTGAACAGCAAGGTTAACTTGCTCAAACATGCATGAAACCAGTGCCATTGGAAAGATTGGATTTTTCTGATCAATTTTCATATATAAATCTTTTCCATCTGAGCTACTGTTGAATTTATATGATTTTTTGAAGTTTAAAGCATTTTCTGGAATTTTCTGAATTGTTTTAAATCAATTAATCCCAGAAAAGCATTTACTGCGTTAGCATGACATCATGCTGGCGTCAGCAAGTCAACAGGGCGTTCCAGGTCAAACCTGACCAGTGGGACCCACTAGTCAGTGTCACAGTTAATTAACTAACTAATTAGGATTAGTTTAGACACTAACCTAGGTTTGACTAACAGGCAGGGCCCACATGTCAGTGACCTAGGGGGGTCAAACCCCTGGTCAAACTGGGTTGACTCGCCGGCGTTTAGCCGCCGGCGAGGCCAGACGCGGCGGTGAGGTGCGGAAAACTTGCTCCAGCGACCAAATCGACGGCGGAGCACACCTACGGGCAGCTGGGAGTGAGCCGCGTCGAGTGGGGGTGGTGGCTGGCCTCGGGGTCGCCGGAAACGACGCTGGCGACGAGTCCAGCGGCTGCCGGAGTTCAGGCGAGGACGAACTCGTCGGTGCGGTGCTCTTGGAGGCGCATGGATTGATCCTACAGCATCTAAGCGAAACGGTGAAGCTAGTGGGCTCGATGGCCGGGCCGTTATGTGGCCGGAGGCACGTCGGCGACGAGCTCCGTGGCGGCGCGTGCATGTGAGCTTCGTGGAGTCGGTACATGGCTCGAGGGGGGAAACGGAGAGGATGGGGAGGTTGCTGGACTCACGGCGGTTGCAGCAAGCGTCAAAGCGGGCTCTGGGAAGGTCGGAGCTGAGCGGGGCGACGATGGCGATCTCAGCGGCCGGAGTTGGGGAAGACGGGGTCGGGGCGACTCAAGAGCAGGTGAGAGCTCGGGGCTCGGCCTCCTCGACGTAGTCAACGACGACGGAGCGAACGGACACGGTACGCGGCATGGGGACGACGGTGGACGCGGTTATCACGATGGTGCGGGCACGACAGCGTCGGCCATGGTGCAGGGGAGCGAGGGAGAGGAGCTGGGGAGGAGGAGGCGTGTCTGCGAGCTCGGGGAAGACATGGGTGGTCGATCTAGGCCAGCAGAACTACGGGGGGGGAGTAGGGCGGCGGGCAGCTGCGTGGTGCGCGCTGCTGCCGGCGTCGAGCACCTGCCTGCCTGCTTGGCCGAGCCAAGCAACTCGGTGGAGGCTGGGCTGGGCCGGCAGGTGGGTCTGCTAGTGGGCGCCAGGTAAGTCCTTCTCTCTCCTCTCTTTTCTATTTTATTTTTGTTTGTTTTCTTTTGCAACTTTGTTGAATTAATAAAAATGCTAGAACATTTTTATAAATCATAAAACTAGTCATGCCCAGTGTATCTAATATGAACAACATGGAACATTTTAGTTTATGATTATTTGGGCACCTAAATTATTTTATAGCATTTAAATTCCCAAATGCAATTACAATATGAATTAATCCAGAGACCTTTGGATGTCCTAGAAAATTGTGCACCATTTTTGGCAGAGGTTTAAGACCAAGGCAAAGATGATGACCATTTTTGAAGGGCATTTTGGGTACATTGCAAAAGATTTTATTGAACCCTAGTTGTTAGAAGAGGGTTGATGGGGTTTCTGTCATTCCCATTTCAAGTTTATGTGGAAAGTAAACATGATGCAGACTTTAGCTAGTCCTAAAGCAAGCACTGACTACGGATGTGACAACTCACCCCCAGTCAAAAGAATCTCGTCCCGAGATTCGGGTTCCTCCGGAAAGAGGGTGGGGTACTCAAGTCGAAGACGATCCTCCCTTTCCCAAGTAGCTTCACTCTCGGAATGATGTGACCATTAAGCCTTGAGAAACTTGATATTACGACGTCGAGTGGTATGCTCGGTTTGATCAAGAATACGAACGGGGTATTCTCGATATGTGAGATTGTCCTGGAGATCAAGCGTTTCGTGGTCCACTCCGCGGATAGGATCCGAGAAGCAATGCCTGAGTTGAGAAATGTGGAAGACATCATGAACTCTAGAAAGGTGTGGAGGTAGTTCCAATTGGTAGGCAACTTCTCCTCGTTTGGCAAGAATGCAAAAAGGACTGATGTAACGAGGAGCCAATTTGCCTTTGATACCGAAACGATGGGTTCCCTTAAGAGGTGTAACCCAAAGATAAGCCTTATCCCCGACTTCAAAAGTCACAGCCTTATGATGACTATCATATTGGCTCTTCTGGCGAGACTGGGCTGTTTTCAATTTCTCACGAATGATGCGAACTTGCTCTTTTGCTTCCTGGATCATATCCTGACCAAAGAATTGTCTTTCCCCGGTTTCTGACCAGTTAAGAGGCGTTCGACACCTTCGTCCACATAGAACTTCGAAGGGAGCCTTGCCCAAGCTGGCTTGATAACTATTGTTATAAGCGAACTCGGCGAATGTAAGACACTTCTCCCAATCCATACCGAAAGAGATGACAGAGGCTCGAAGCATATCTTCCAAAATTTGATTGACTCGTTCTGCTTGACCACTTGACTGAGGATGAAAGGCGGTGCTAAAAGAGAGATGAGTCCCCATAGCATTCTGGAAACTTTCCCAAAATCGTGAAGTGAAAAGACTTCCACGGTCTGAGTTAATCTCCAACGGCACACCATGAAGAGATACTATCCGAGAGATATACAGGTCTGCTAGCTGGCTAGCGGTTATACTCTCTCGAACAGGAAGGAAATGGGCTACTTTGGAGAGGCGGTCTATAACGACAAAGATAGCATTATTCCCTTTCCTGGTCCTGGGAAACTCGGTAATGAAGTCCATACCGATCTTGTCCCATTTCCATTCAGGAATAGCTAAAGGTTGGAGGGTGCCAGTAGGCCGTTGATGCTCTGCTTTGACTCGACGACAAACATCGCAGTTAGCAATGAACTGAGCGATTTCTCTCTTCATCCTAGTCCACCAGAACCTCTGGCGTAGGTCCTGATACATTTTGGTACTACCGGGATGAATCGTGAGAGGAGATTCATGAGCCTCCTTAAGAATCAGCTAACGTAGATGTTGGTTCTTGGGAACCACTAAACGGTTCTCGAAGAAGACAACACCTCGATCATCCATAGAGAAACTTCTAGCAGCTCCGCTAGCAATGCTCTCCTGGAGTCGGGATATACCCTTATCACGCTTCTGGGATGCTACGATTTGATCCGTAAGGGTAGGTTTCGCCACCAAGGTGGAAAGGAATCCTCGAGGAACAATGTGAAGGTTAAGCTTACGAAATTCCTCATGGAGAAGTGGTTGCCCTTGTTGTAACATCAGGTTGTTACAATAAGACTTACGACTTAGTGCATCAGCCATGACATTGGCCTTCCCAGGGGTGTAAGTGATTCCTAAGTTGTAATCTGTGAGCAACTCAACCCAACGTCTTTGCCCGAGGTTCAAATCCGGTTGGGTGAATATGTATATCAGACTGTGGTGATTAGTGAAGATCTCACAGCGATTGCCAAGAAGGTAATGTCGCCATGTTTGAGTGTGTGGACTACAGCTGCAAGCTCTAGATCATGTGTAGGATAGTTATCCTCATGTGGACGCAACTGTCGAGATGCGTATGCGATCACTTGACGATCTTGCATGAGTATGCAACCTAGTCCTTGTCGCAAGGCATCGCAGTAGATAATAAAGTCCTTGGAAAAGTCTGGTGGTACCAGTACGGGTGCAGATGTCAGACGTCTTTTCAGTTCCTGAAAGCTGGACTCGCACTGTGGGGTCCACTCGAACTTTTTATCTTTCTTGAGAAGTTCAGTTAGAGCTTTAGCAACATTGGAGAAATTCTCGACGAAGCATCGGCAATAGCTTGCTAAGCCAAGGAAACTCCTAACTTGCTTGACCGATTTAGGAGGAGTCCAATCAAGGACGGCCTGGACTCGCTCGGGATTGACGGCAATACCCTTACCAGAAATCACATGGCCTAGATAGGTCACTTATGGCAACCAGAATTCACACTTAGAGAATTTGGCATAAAGGCGGTGCTCTCAAAGTTTCGTCAATACCAGCCTTAGATGTTCGGCATTATCTTCCTTGTTCCTGGAGTAGATGAGTATATCATTGAGGTATACCACGACGAATTTATCCAAGTACTCCATGAATATAGAATTCATTAGCCGGGAGAAAGTGGCTGGGGCATTGGTTAACCCGAAGGACATGACGGTGTACTCGTATTAGCCATAACGAGTAACAAAAGCCGTCTTGGGAATGTCCCCGTTCTTGATTTTGATTTGATGGTAACCCAACCTCAAATCCATTTTGGAAAAGACTGAGGATCCAGCGAGCTGATCGTACCTATCGTTGATCCTGGGGAGCGGATACTTGTTCTTTATGGTGACCAGATTGACAGGTCGATAATCAACAACCATCCATTCCGTTCCATCCTTCTTCTTGACGAAGAGGACGAAACAAGCCCAAGGGGAAGAACTAGGACGGATGAAACCCCTTTTCAAGGACTCATTGAGTTGTTTCTTAAGCTCAGCTAATTCTAGGGGTGCCATCTTATAGGGTCTCCTAGAGATTGGGACAGTTCCTGGAATAAGATCTATCACGAACTCGACATCTCTGTCAGGTGGAACACCTGGCAGTTCTTCTGGAAAGACATCCGGAAAATCACGGACTACCGGGATATCTTCGAGTTCTGGTAGAGGACTGTCATTAAGAGAGTAGAGCTGACGCTCAGCCATTCAGGTCAAGACATTGACTGTCTTGCCGGAAGGGTGTGTAAGTTGAACCGTCCTAGTGTAGCAACCAATCTTGGCGTAATGAGCTGTCATCCAGTCCATACCCATGATGATGTTTATGTCCGAAGACTTGAGAGCTATTAGTGATGCAAGGAAAACAAGTCTATCGACAAGAATTTCATTCCAATGGCTTACCCTAGAGGTTTGCCATCTTGAACCAGGAGTTTGAATAACCATGGAAGTGGGCATGTCACAAAATTTCATGTTTTGCATTCGAGCATAGCTCTCAGATATGAACGAATGAGATGCTCCAGTATCGAAAAGAACAGATGCCGGATGGAAGTTAACAAGAAGCGTACCAAGGACGATGTTAGGAACCTCATAAGCTTCCTCAGCAGAGACATAGTTGACATGACCACGTGCAGTGGGGATTGGCTTGACATAGTTCACCTTGCCTGTTGGCTTACCACGGCCAACGGGCTTTCCTGGCTGGTTCTGAGGACACTCACGCATGTAGTGCCCTGGTTCTCCACACTTAAAACA
The DNA here is from genome assembly GCA_902687465.1 of Secale cereale. Taxonomy (NCBI): domain Eukaryota; kingdom Viridiplantae; phylum Streptophyta; class Magnoliopsida; order Poales; family Poaceae; genus Secale; species Secale cereale. The sequence continues at coordinate 400,286,980 of LR738711.1, read as the reverse complement.
TGTCACAGTGCCAGTGCGTGGAGCGAAGTTGGCTGGTGGTCCTCCATAAGTCTTGGCAGGTGCATACTGTTGAGTTGGGCAAGGCGCCTCATAGGATGGCCTCGGAGTGTACTTGGGTGGCAGAGCAGTGTTAGGAACCCACACACGGCGCTTGTGAGAGCCAGAGCGGGATGAGGAACCGAAGTCACGAGGATGCTTGCGTGTGGCTTCAAAATCAATCTGGCCCGTCTCAGCACTGTTAGCTTTGTGCACCAACTTCTGGAAGGAGGTGCACTCGTGCAGACGTAGGTCTCGGCGAAGTTCAGGGCTGAGTCCCTTGCGGAACCTCGCTTGCTTCTTGGCATCGGTGGATACTTCCTCGGGTGCATAGCGTGCCAAGTTGCCAAACTCGCGACTATAGCCATCCACGGTTAGCCGGCCCTGGGTGAAATTGCAGAATTCCTCCCGCTTGCGATCCATGAGACCTTCCGGAATGTGATGTTCACGGAATGCCTCACTGAACTCAGCCCCGGTAGTGATTTGGCCAGCAGGACGCATAGCCTCAAAGTTTTCCCACCAGAGGCTGGCAGGGCCCTCAAGATGGTAGGCGGCGTAGGTAACCTTGTCAGCTTCGGCCACACATGCAGAGTGTAGCTTGTGGGTGATACTGCGAAGCCAGTCATCCGCATCCAGAGGTTCAGCGGAATGATGGAACTTCGATGGGCACATCTTGATAAAGTCATTGATTGACACCAGGTCATTCCTCTGACGAAACCCAGTGTTCTGCTCTATGCGTTCCAGCAGACGGTTGGTCCCTCTCTTGTTCCTTTCTGCCTCGAGCATCACTTCATCCAAGGAGGGTGGTTGGGGTAGATTCTCATCTCTAGCCCCACTGGCCTCACCCTGCTCCTGAGCAGCAGGAGTGCTGCGAGTGTTGACCATCCTAGGAAAACAAAACAATGGTTTAGACAAGGATGGCAAAACTTGACAAAGGAGTGCATAATGTAATGGATGACACGGAATGCAGAGATGTTCATCTGTACGACATGGTAATATAGAAACTGTCATATAAACACCAGTGGTCATACACACCATACATAGTTTAGTACAAGCCATGGCTAAAGTACAACTGCGGTGGAAGCCGATACATCTCATCAGAGGCATTCCAAGCTCCTATACATTATTTAACTACGCCTCCGGAACTCAGTACAAACTAAGTCATATTCCACAAGACATGCAGGACTATGGAAATACGACTACTACGATACTACTACTGCCACGGTCTAGCTCATACACTCCCGTTGTAATCTTCGTAAAGATAACCACCGTAGCCTGGAAGTGGAACAGGTGGATCTTGAAACTCTCAAGCACTTGAAGGATGTGGACCATAGGGACATGGATGCGGTCTCGGTCCTGATGCTGGAGGTAACCGACGCCCACGTGGAGGTGTAATACCCCCAACGTCACGCCAATCCATACGATCAGGAGACGAGTCCGCACGGGGTACAAATCCCGCATATCCAGATATCCGGCGTGCACGGCAGGTGCAAGCCGTGTCAAAGTAGTCCAGTGGGCGGCTCGAGTGTTATAAAGCACCATCTGGAGGGCACGGACCTCACGGTCCCTATCCTCCAGCATCTGAGTAGTAGTCTGAAGCAGTGGCTCCTCATGAGCGGCATCAGTATATAGACCAGTGTAGTAGCCTTCCTCTCCAGGAAGTGAGGCTGGCATGTAACAGAACTCAGTGTTCAGCAGTAGGGCATGCCTAGCCCGGATGATGGTCATCATCGAGTAAGCGGCATCCTGCACTGCCATCTCGATGGTAACCCCGAGTCCATAAGACCAATGGATGGGGTAGGTAGCTCCGAGATAAGAGGGGTATATCCGGACGGTGCAGAAATACTGACTCTGGTTGAAATCCCGGTACTGTTCCTCCACAGTGTACTCAGGATACCAACGGTAGCCGGTCTCAGTCAACACACAGACTAGCATGGCCGTGTGACCTGGCACATTAATGCACCGAGTCAAACGGACCACCTGGTGAGGTGTGCGACCAGACATCTGAAACACGAAATAATGCAAAGGCATTAGAATTTCTGGAAGAAATCGGGCAGCATAACAACTGTAAATGCTCAAAAAGGATTTTGAGACATCATACAAATGATAGCATAGCCACTCAACAATATTATATCAAGGTTCCGGGTCCAACTAATAATCATACTCGAAGGGTAGAAACTGAACTGAGGCTTGAAACCAACAATCCTAAGACTCTACGGATTAGTAACACGTGAACCTAGTAAGGATGAGAGGCCTGGTCCTAAACCCCCGTAGAAAGAATAGGCTGACTCAGATCAGAAGGGCATAAGGTAAAGAAGTAAAAAGAGCCATACGTTCCCTTCCACAATCAATTCCCCTACATCAACCAGTTTGGCTTGAGAAACCTATAGGCAGTCCGGCTCTGATGCCCACGCTGTCAGGACCCCGATCCTAAGTCACACCGATCTAGCTTGTAACATGTCATATCACTTTGCGGCCTCACGCATGGTATCCCCACGGGTGCCACCTTACCTGGCCTGGGACCGTTTGCGCATTTTGGCACACGTATATGACAGTGTCGCTAGCATCCATATGACAGAGAACCCGGACCGACATGGTAAGTTATAAACCAAAACTGGCACTATATTACAGAGACATGCATCCATGACCCAGCAATGAACGTGTTGGTCATCAACGTATGAACCCAAGTCGTAGCAAGCTACATGGACTTAAAGGAACAACGCGTGACATTTCCCCTAAGGGACAGACACAGGAATGAAGAAAGACACATGCCGGCCAGCCTACGTGTTCCGAGCAGTCGCAAGCTACCAAGGGTCAGTGGAAGCACTAGGAGGCATTTCCCGGTGAAATAGGCTACCAAAGGTAAACAACTAGGTGTCGGATCGCACACATACCAAGCATTTCAATCATACACACAATATGCTCAATATGTGCAAATACAACATTGCATCACAATAGAATTCTATGACTCAAGGTACTTTATTTAAGAGGCTTCGAAGAGCCATACATAACATATCCATACAGGTAGGGGGTCACATGACCCAACACTCAAGTCATACAATCAAACAAGCACCAGCGGAAGCTAACATGTCTGAGTACAGACAACTTGGAAATAAAATAGGCTTGGTGTAGCCTGACTATCTACCAGGCCCTTCACAAGCTCAAGATCTCCGTCTGGGTAGCAAGCTACTCGTTGACGTCAACGTCTATGTAAAACCCATGAGAAGGGGCAGGGTTCTCCTCTGCAACAGTTATTAAGCAAACATGAGTACACAGGTACTCAGCAAGTCTTACAACAGAACCTATCATACATGCATCTTTATCGACAAGGGTAGTGGAGTACACAGCAGCAAGCCAGCTTTGACTCTTGGCTAACCTATACTACGACTCTCAGCAGATTGCAAGATAAGACTACGTACACGAGTCCTCTACTCACCACAACAATACACCACCGAGGGTCCTCTTCCATCATCCTATGGAAGGCCATCCACGGCACTCACACTTGTCTTCAGGCTTTTAGTAGTATCCATCAACTTGTCTATGAAATGTAAGAGCAACCAAGTAGTCCGTACCATGAACAACGACTATTCGAATAGATTGGTAACCCTGCAGGGGTGTACTTCTTCACACATGTTTCCACCACTTAGCGTCTGCACACAACATGTGCTCGGCAGACATCAAGCGAAAGCCGACGTGGGTGTAGACCACGACCTAACCAACCACTCAAGTCTGTCGTCCTGGTTTATCGCCTATTTGGGTTCCATCCGCGGGGAGATTCGGCCGGGGTGTCGCTCATGGCCCCAAACGATGTGTACAGGGTTCCCGAGTCACCAAACGGGCGACCGGTACACCGTGCCACGTACCTGCCGCATCACAGCCCACCCCGAGGGTCAGCACAGTGCACGACCACCAGTAAACTACAAACACCAGAAACTAGTTGCAACTCATGGACAGAGAACAAGGGCAGTCAATAAGTCGAGCGGGGTCATATTTCAGGGCCCAATGTGTGGTAGTAGCTGTAACTTGAACCACACATACAGATCTCGGGTCCTATGGATGGTTCCAATGAAACAACCCACCATGTACTCCTACATGGCCTTTCATCGATACCTTTACCAAACATGTTCCATGCTTCCCTCTCTTTAGCGAGCATGATCATTTCACTCTGATCCATCACCCAGATGAACCATACCTGACACAACTCTAAGCATAGCAGGCAACATAAACAAATAGCATGGTGGAACACACATCACATGGCTCAATAAACTCCTACACATGCTAGTGGGTTTCAACTATTTACTGTGGCAATGACAGGTCATGCAAAGGAATGGGGTTCAACTACCGCATCAAGTAGCAGTTCACACGCTTTTGCCTTAATGTAGTAAAAGAGAGCAGGAGCGAGAAGATGGGTTTGTATCGGAATGATCAATGGTTGCTTGCCTGACAGGGTGGTTGTCGGGTACTGCTCTTCAGTTGGATACGCAGAAGTATCCTTGGGAGCAGGACCTACCACGTAGAATACCGGCGATACAATCAATATACAAAAAATGCAATAATATGATGCATGCTCATGACATGGCAAGATGAATGTGTTTTGGGCTAATGCATCTATAAACAGAAGGGCTTGAGCCCATTTGAATCAAAGATTCAAATTTATACCCAAACTATTATTTATTAAAGTGCATTATCATGTTTTAATGTGAACAGCAAGGTTAACTTGCTCAAACATGCATGAAACCAGTGCCATTGGAAAGATTGGATGTCGGGACCCCGATCCTAAGTCACACAGGTCTAGCCTATAACACATCATATCACTTTGCGGCCTCACGCACGGTATCCCCACGGGTGCCACCTTACCTGGCCCGGGACCATTTGCGCATTTTGGCACACGTATAAGATAGTGTCGCTAGCATCCATATGACAGAGAACCCGGGCCAACATGACCAGTTATAAACCAAAAGTGGCACTAAATTACAGAGACAGGCATACATGACCCAGCAATGAACGTGTCGGTCATCAACGTATGAACCCAAGTCGTAGCAAGCTACAAGGACTTAAAGGAACAACGCGTGACATTTTCCCTAAGGGACAGACACAGGAACGAAGAAGGACACATGTCGGCCAGCCTAAGTGTTCCGGAGCAGTAGCAAGCTACCAAGGCTCAGTGGAAGCACTAGGAGACATTTCCCTGTAAGATAGGCTACCAAAGGTAAACAACTAGGTGTCGGATCCCACACATAGCAATACACATTACACGTACGCATAACATGCAAGTATGTGTTGTACAACATGGCATCACAACATAACTCAACAGCTCATATAGATAAAGGCCCAGAAGAGCCATCATAGCATTTATTACAAACAGAGGTCACATGACCTATCATACAGAGCATAAAGGCAACGGAAGCATAACATGTCTGAGTACAGACAACTACAAATGAAAAAGGCTGTGAGGCCTGACTATCTACAAGATCCTACAAGGGTACAAGATCGTAGCTGAGGTAACAAGCTAAACGTCGAAGTCCACGCGGAACCACTAGCGAGACTGAAGTCTCTCTGCAAAACATAAATTAAGCAAACGTGAGTACAAAGGTACTCAGCAAGACTTACATCAGAACTATCTACTTATGCATTAGTATCAACAAGGGGTGGTGGAGTTTGACTGCAGCAAGCCAGCTTTGACTCGGTGGCTATCCTAAACTACGACTGCAAGTAACTCTTTTGAGGTGGCGCACACGAGTCCACATATTCACCAATCAATACACCACTATGGATCCGCTCCCGTCTCCCTACGAGAAGGCCATCCATAGCACTCACGCTTATCTTGCGCATTTTAGAGTATCCACTTTCACTTGTCTATGAACTGTTATAGGCAACCCGGAAGTCCATTTCCGTGGACACGGCTATTCGAATAGATCATATATAACCCTGCAGGGGTGTACTTCTTCACACATGTTTCCACCACTTAGCGTCTGCACACGACATGTGCTCGGCAGACTTCAAGCGAAAGCCGACGTGGGTGTAGACCACGACCTAACCAACCACTCAAGTCTCTCGTCCAGGTTTATCGCCTATTTAGGTTCCATCCGTGGGGAGATCCGGCCGGGGTGTCGCTCACGGCCCCAAACGATGTGTACAGGGTTCCCGCGTCACCAAACGGGCGACCGGTACACCGTGCCACGTACCTGCCGTGTCACAGTCCACCCCGAGGGTCAGCACTGAGCACGACCTCCAGTAAACTACAAACACCAGAAACTAGTTGCAACTCCTGGACAGAGAACAAGGGTAGTCAATAAGTCGAGCGGGGTCATATTTCAGGGCCCAATGTGTGGTAGTAGCTGTTTCATGGACCAACCAACACAGAACTCAGTTCCTGAGGACGGTTTCAATGAGACAACCCACCATGTACTCCTACATGGCCTCTCATCGCTACCTTTACCAAATCATGTTCACACACTTAGCTCACACACAGTAGGACATGTTCATCACATTCCAATTCATCCCCGATGAATCAGTCCTGGCACAACTCTAAGCAATAGCAGGCATAACTAGAAAGCTTAGGCACAACATGGCTCAAACAACTCCTACTCATACTAGTGGGTTTCAACTATTTACTGTGGCAATGACGGGTCATGCAGTGGAAAGGGGGTTCAACTACCGCAGCAGGTAACAGTTGAAGCGTTGTTGTCCTAATGCAGTAAAAGAGAGCAAGAGCGAGAGAGTGGGATTGTATCGGAATGCTCAATGGGGTTTTGCTTGCCTGGCACTTCTGAAGATAACATTGAGTCTTCATCGGTGTCATCGATCACATCGTCGGAACACGTCTACTGAAAGGGGACAAGCACCGGCAAACAAGAGAGAACACAATCAATGCAATGCGACAATATGATGCATGATCATGATATGGCAATATGTTGTTGATTGAGCTAATGCAACTAGCAACCATGTTAAATGAAGTTGGTTTGAACCAAAGGTTCAAATTCAAACTTCATATGTGATTATTTAAATGACATTTAATTGATTTGACCTGATCAGCAGGCTTAGCTTGTTCAAACATGCATGAAAGTGCCATAAACAGATTTCTTGGATTTTTCTGATCATTTTTCATATATAAATTATTTTCATCTGAGCTACGGTTGATTTTATATGATTTTTAGAAGTTTTGGCTATTTTCTGAAATAAATAAATCATTTATGATTTATTTAAAATTCCAGAAAATAGATACTGCATCAGGATTGAGTAAGCATGACGTCAGTAGGGTCAAAGGGCTGCCCTGGGTCGAACCTGACCAGTGGGGCCCACTGGTCAGTGACCCACTGGCTAACAGGGTTAGTCAGTTTTTAAACTAACACTAACTAAACTGTTGGTGGGGCCTGGGCCCACATGTCAGTCTCTCAGGGCCTAATTAAGTTTAGTTTTAATAAACTAATTTAACAGGGGTTGGCCCCACGTGTCAGTGACTCATAGAGCTAAGCACAGAGATTAGTACATAATTAAAACCTAAACTAAAACTAATCAACGGCCGGCCCCACGTGTCATGGACACAGGGGGGTCCAGCCGTGGTCAAGGTGGTCAAACCCACCGGCGGCTCGACGCCGGCGAGGCCGAACGTGGCGGCGGTGCTCGGAAATCGCCCTCCGGCGACCATTTGGACGGCGGCTTGGTGCTACGCGTAGCTGGGGAGCTCGCGCATCTAATGGAGGCAACGGGAGGACACGGGGACGGCGGAGCTCGTCGGAATGGAGCTCGCGGAGGCGGCCACGATCGGGCGCCGTCGAGTTAGGTGCTGCGGGGCACGGGGAGGTGAGCTGGTGGGTGCGTTAGCTTGCTGCGGAGCTGCTGAGCATGGTGACGTGCTCGGTTCCGAGCTTGCGCGTCTGTGGCCACGACGGCGACAAGCTCAGCGGCGGCCGGAGTTCTGCCGCGGCGAAGCTATGGCCAAGAGGTCATGCGCGGCTAGGGGAGAAGGGGGAAACGGCTCGGGGGCTCACGGTGGGTGCAGAGGCGTCGACGTGGGCTCGGGGGAGGCTCAGAGCAGAGCAGGGCGTCGAGGGGGATCTCCGACGGCCGGAGCTTCAAGACGAGGTCGGGGAAGACGCTAAGAGGCTCCCGAGCTCGCGTGCGTGGGCGTGTAGATTCACGGGTCCGTGGCGGAGCCCGTAGACACGTCGAGGGGACGAGGGGGAGGCGGTGGCTGCGGCTTCGGCGAACGGCGGCGACGGCCGTGTTCGGTGGGGGGGAAACGAAGGAGGGGGGGAGCGTTCTGGGAAGAGAGGGAGAGGTGCAGGGGGTCCAAGGGGTGTCGTGGCGCCCGTCCAGGGCGTTCGGGAGGAGGCAGGCAGGCTGGAGGTGGCCGGCGCGTGGCTGCGGGCGCCGGGCACACGCCCTCGTCCTTCTGTCACGAGGAAGATGACAGGGGAGGGCCAGGTGGGCTGGGCCGAAACTGGTGGGCCACCAGGTAAGTGGGCCTCAGGTAAGCTTCTCTCTCTCTCTCTTTTCTTTCTGTTTCTGTTATCTATTTCTTTTGTAACTTTGTGGATTTTCTAAAAATGCTTAGGCACTTTCAAAAATCACCAAACTGCTCATGCCCACTGTTTAGCATATAACCAACATGGAACATTTCAGTTTAGGATTATTTGAGCATTTAAATTAATATATAAAATTTAAATGCCCAAATGCAAGTAAGATGTGATTTAATTCAAAATCCAGAATGGTCCTAGAAATATGTGCAACATTTTTGGCAGAGGTTTTTAATCAATCCAAAAATGATGAACTTTTCCAAGGGGCATTTTGGGTTCATTGAAAAATATTTTAATTTGACCCTAGTTGAAATCATTTGATGCTAGGGTTTGAACATCCCCATTTCTAGTTTCTGAGAAATTTAAACATGATGCACATGAAGACCAAGCAAGACAGGCAAGGGCTGGTCTAGGGCTGTGACAACTCACCCCCACTAAACAAGAATCTCGTCCCGAGATTCAAGCATAGGGTAAGAAATCAGAGGGGACACTAGCTAACACAATCTTCATGATCCAGGTGCCCTTCATATGAATGTTGATTGCTGGCATCATGTTGATCTTGAAATCCTTGCTTTTGAGGTGTTTGTCCAACACGGTGACGACGAAAGAAACTCTGCAATAGTTGATCTTGTGAAAGATCGGGCAACTCAAGATCAACTCATGGAGTGAGACGTTGAAACATCTCTTGAGCTGAGACACGGAGTACACCTCCAGTGGGATGGAGTGAAATAAATGATGAAGGTTCACTAGGTGGCAATAATTCCACACCTAACAAGAGGGTGATCGAGGTCACCACGCGGGGTACCTTAGAGATGGTGACTCGTAGAGTTACTCCCTTAAGTGGCAAAAAGAATTACTTTTGATATAGAGATCATTGAAACTCTCTATACCAGCCGGAGGCAAATCACAATCGATCGTTTGACGGAGTCCGAAAGAATGACATACTCGGCCAGAATGGATGATGTGGATTACCTTGTTAAAGACAACACAAGGGATGATTTTGATTATCATCGGAAATGGATGGGACCCATGGAAAAATGGCACATTGGCGGTGCAATCTGGGAACAAAATGCAAATGTTGGGAATGATTCTGGTAACTAGGGTGAATCCCAACAGTAGAGAGTAAATCTACTCTTGAAGGGTTATAGCATAACCAAGAACACTGGGAGCGATCCCGGTTAGTGTCGAGGATAACACCTATTGCTTGTGCGTGCTCTCAAGAACTTGAGTATTCCCATATTCATCAAGGTTTTACCAATATCGATGTCAAGGATCCTGGTAACACAACATACGACCATGATGAATAGCGATGGACGATGCAAATGCAAAGGAAGATAACACCTTCTCGGGTTTCACCTTGGCGAGGCCAAGGGGACGAAATCTGGATGATCAACCGAGAGACATTTAGCACTCCGCTTCTAATGTTCTCCTTGGTGTACTAGGTACCACGGTCAATGCTTAAAAGCATCAACATGGCCATCAAGTAAAGGTCGGACTTCGGAAGCACAAAAAGTCCATAAGGAACAACTAGGGAGTAATTCCTACGAAGTCCTTATGGGGAGGTGGCCAATTTCTTCAATCAAGATACTACAACAATAGGTCTTCCGGCTAGGTGTGTTGGCCACGACATCCACTTTACCGGTTATCGAGAGACCAATATTATAGTTCTTGGAAAATGCTCCAACCATCATATATGCCTGAGATTCAGTTCTGGTTGGTGTCCGGATATTCCAGACTTATCGAGTCTAGAAAGAATGAATGTTTGCAACACAATTCGACGAGACGGCGTTGCGAGATTCTCGGGAATGAACTACGATAGCAGCTCCAAAACATGAGCTAGTTCTGCTACGTACCTGTGAACACGTTGTCCCAGACAAACGTGACCACATAGTAGTCTTATAATAAAATACTATCGAGTTCAGATTGGGAATCATCATTGGAGATAACGAAGTCTTGTGCATGTCCGTACGGGCCCTTCGGGAATAGCATTTGAACTTCTTTTCTTTGAACAAATCAATCAGTGGCTTGGTGTGCTAGGGATACATACAGAATGAAGATGATCAGTCTATCAGACCATAGAATACTTCGCACGTATGCATGACTGACTTGGGATGACTCCAGAGGAGGTAAAAACATGCTTTCTCGAATTCACGGCGGCAACTTGCATCAAATGCACATGAATTAGAGGAAGTCACTTCTTTCATCCAAACATATACTTCGCGAACGGAACACAAAGGCCATGCTTGAAAAATTCCCAATACTAACTTAAATGTTCAAACATGAATCATGGTCTAGACAAGTGATGTTGATGGGCTCAACAACGGGTCATCGAGATATCCATGGAAATGGAATTCCACAATTTATATGAACAAGGTGGTAGCATTGGTCACACCAAGAGATATAATGAGGTATGCTCGGGGAACACCCACGAGTAAGCCAACATTAAGAACATCGTTGGTTCTGATTTGATTTGAGGATAGCCCACACTCAACCAAAGTTTTGGCAAGACAATAGATCCAACAACCGATCACGGGGATCAATTGAAGAAGATATCATCTATCTTCAATACACACAAGATATCCCTTTGGAGTGAGATATGTGGGTTAAGCTTTTATCTTCCAACTCTCCAAGTTGTTGTTTAGCTTAACCAACTAGTTCGGGGTATCCAACACAGATTCTTGGATAAGTGGTGGTTTATAAGAAACCAACTTGATCACGAGCTCAACATAACGGTCAGGGGAACAACCCGGTAATACTTCCGAGAAGATATTCGGAAAATCACGAACCACCGATATGTTATTAAGCTCGCAAACAATCTTGCTTTTTAGGGCGAGATGATATGATCACAAGAGTGAGGGATTTATGCAATCCTAACTCATTGATCAAAAGGTGCACCAGAAAAATGGACTAGGTAGCACGATCAATCTTAGAATCGTGATTTAGTAACCAACACACTAAGAATGAAATTGTTGTCCTTTAACCACCAAGCAACGAGATTGCTAGGGGTATTGATTTCATACATCATGATTCACTTGTCAGTATTCCGGCTACGATAACACCGAGACCGAGGAATGAACGATAATGACGAGAAGTATCACTGTATCAAGAGTTTATAGGAGGTTGTGCAATTCCCATGACATTCTTGACATAAAGATGGTAATACTCCAGGATAGAACAGTTTAGAAGCTGGATTAGCGTTCTTCATCTACGAAGTACAACTTCTTTGACCCAATCCTGGATATGGATAAGGTACTGGAGTTTGTTTCTCCTAGTCATTCCGGAATAGAATGGCTTGACGGACCACAAGAGTAAAAGGCATCGATGAACACGAGTGCACAACTACTCCTGACTATCATCTAATAGACGAGGGTCATAATACAACTAAAAGGGGACAACTCAAAGGAACATATATCTTTCTGAGTTGTGGATGCATAGATTAACATGTCGAACGAGTTCAACATATTTCTTCCGGATAACCCATGCAGAAAGTAGAATTGGCAGAGTCACAATATGAATGGAGTACTACTCAAGAGCGCTCGGGTTGTGATCTTTTGGTTCAGAAGAACTTCTGCCATGATGGTTCATGGTATTTGGAAGAAGGATATACCACGGACCTCGAGGACTATCACAAGGTTACTAATATCCTAAAGAACGAGCAAATACTATCAACATGAAGTAAGTAGGGTGAAGCTCGGGTTCAAGAATCCAGGAATAGAATACCTACCAACTAAATAGCATCACGGAATGCTTTCGAGAATGATGGCCAAAATCATCACACTGGAATATAAAACATTGCTGGATTACTGGGTGATCTTCTAAGACACCTAGGGTCATAATAATAAGTCCAACATATATGTCAAGGTAACAGAGTGCCTCAACACACCGACTAGTGTGGTTAATCTGGCCTAAAAGGACATTAAGAACATGTAGGAATGATTTGCAAATGCATCACATTGTTTAGAGACCTGGAATGACTCGGACTGCATAACGGCTACAAATGCTCGAAAATACTTTTGAGATCCAAGCAAAAGGGTAGCATATCCACTTAACATCATAATGTCAATGTTCTGAGACCAACAGTTGAACAAACAGAAGTAGTAGAAACTGAACTGAGGGTTGAATCCACAATAACGTGATCCTGATAGACATAAGAGAAAGCCTAGTTCCTAATCCCCGTAGAAAGAAAAAGGTGACTCAGATCAGAAGGTCATAGGGCAAAGGAGTAAAAAGAGCCTTACGTTCCCTTCCACAAACAATTCCCTTACATAACTAAAGAGTTTCTAGACACGACTTCGACCAGTTTGTCTTGCTAATCCTACAGGCAGTCAGGCTCTGATACCAAAGCTGTCGGGATCCCGATCCTAAGTCACACAGGTCTAGCCTATAACACATCATATCACTTTGCGGCCTCACGCACGGTATCCCCACGGGTGCCACCTTACCTGGCCCGGGACCGTTTGCGCATTTTGGCACACGTATATGATAGTGTCGCTAGCATCCATATGACAGAGAACCCAGGCCGACATGACCAGTTATAAACCAAAAGTGGCACTAAATTACAGAGACAGGCATACATGACCCAGCAACGAACGTGTCGGTCATCAACGTATGAACCCAAGTCGTAGCAAGCTACAAGGACTTAAAGGAACAACGTGTGACATTTCCCCTAAGGGACAGACACAGGAACGAAGGACACATGCCGGCCAGCCTAAGTGTTCCAGAGCAGTAGCAAGCTACCAAGGCTCAGTGGAAGCACTAGGAGACATTTCCCTGTAAGATAGGATACCAAAGGTAAACAACTAGGTGTCGGATCCCACACATAGCAATACACATTACACGTATGCATAACATGCAAGTATGTGTTGTACAACATGGCATCACAACATAACCTAACAACTCATATAGATAAAGGCCCAGAAGAGCCATCATAGCATTTATTACAAACAGAGGTCACATGACCTATCATACAGAGCATACAGGCAACGGAAGCATAACATGTCTGAGTACAGACAACTACAAATGAAAAAGGCTGTGAGGCCTGACTATCTACAAGATCCTACAAGGGTACAAGATCGTAGCTGAGGTAACAAGCTAAACGTCGAAGTCCACGCGGAACCACTAGCGAGACTGAAGTCTCTCTGCAAAACATAAATTAAGCAAACGTGAGTACAAAGGTACTCATCAAGACTTACATCAGAACTATCTACTTATGCATTAGTATCAACAAGGGGTGGTGGAGTTTGACTGCAGCAAGCCAGCTTTGACTCGGTGGCTATCCTAAACTACGACTGCAAGTAACTCTTTTGAGGTGGCGCACACGAGTCCACATATTCACCAATCAATACACCACTATGGATCCGCTCCCGTCTCCCTACGAGAAGGCCATCCATAGCACTCACGCTTATCTTGCGCGTTTTAGAGTATCCACTTTCACTTGTCTATGAACTGTTATAGGCAACCCAGAAGTCCATTTCCGCGGACACAGCTATTCGAATAGATCATATATAACCCTGCAGGGGTGTACTTCTTCACACATGTTTCCACCACTTAGCGTCTGCACACGACATGTGCTCGGCAGACTTCAAGCGAAAGCCGACGTGGGTGTAGACCACGACCTAACCAACCACTCAAGTCTCTCGTCCAGGTTTATCGCCTATTTGGGTTCCATCCGTGGGGAGATCCGGCCGGGGTGTCGCTCACGGCCCCAAACGATGTGTACAGGGTTCCCGCGTCACCAAACGGGCGACCGGTACACCGTGCCACGTACCTGCCGTGTCACAGTCCACCCCGAGGGTCAGCACTGAGCACGACCTCCAGTAAACTACAAACACCAGAAACTAGTTGCAACTCCTAGACAGAAAACAAGGGTAGTCAATAAGTCGAGCGGGGTCATATTTCAGGGCCCAATGTGTGGTAGTAGCTGTTTCATGGACCAACCAACACAGAACTTAGTTCCTGAGGATGGTTTCAATGAGACAACCCACCATGTACTCCTACATGGCCTCTCATCGCTACCTTTACCAAATCGTGTTCACACACTTAGCTCACACACAGTAGGACATGTTCATCACATTCCAATTCATCCCCGATGAATCAGACCTGACACAACTCTAAGGAATAGCAGGCATAACCAGAAAGCATCAATGAGTAGGCATAACATGGCTCAAACAACTCCTACTCATACTAGTGGGTTTCAACTATTTACTGTGGCAATGACGTGTCATGCAGTGGAAAGGGGGTTCAACTACCGCAGCAGGTAATAGTTGAAGCGTTGTTGTCCTAATGCAGTAAAAGAGAGCAAGAGCGAGAGAGTGGGATTGTATCGGAATGCTCAATGGGGTTTTGCTTGCATGGCACTTCTGAAGATAACATTGAGTCTTCATCGGTGTCATTGATCACATCGTCGGAACACGTCTACTGAAAGGGGACAAGCACTGGCAAACAAGAGAGAACACAATCAATGCAATGCGACAAAATGATGCATGATCATGATATGGCAATATGCTGTTGATTGAGCTAATGCAACTAGCAACCATGTTAAATGAAGTTGGTTTGAACCAAAGGTTCAAATTCAAACTTCATATGTGATTATTTAAATGCCATTTAATTTATTTGACCTGATCAGCAGGCTTAGCTTGTTCAAACATGCATGAAAATGCCATAAACAGATTCCTTGGATTTTTCTGATCATTTTTCATATATAAATTATTTTCATCTGAGCTACGGTTGATTTTATATGATTTTTAGAAGTTTTGGCTATTTTCTGAAATAAATAAATCATTTATGATTTATTTAAAATTCCAGAAAATAGATACTGCGTTAGCATTGAGTAAGCATGACGTCAGTAGGGTCAAAGGGCTGCCCTGGGTCAAACCTGACCAGTGGGGCCCACTGGTCAGTGACCCACTAGCTAACAGGGTTAGTTAGTTTTTAAACTAACACTAACTAAACTGTTGGTGGGGCCTGGGCCCACATGTCAGTCTCTCAGGGCCTAATTAAGTTTAGTTTTAACTAAACTAATTTAACAGGGGTTGGCCCCACGTGTCAGTGACTCATAGAGCTAAGCACAGAGATTAGTACTTAATTAAAACCTAAACTAAAACTAATCAACGGCCGACCCCACATGTCATGGACACAGGGGGGGTCCAGCCATGGTCAAGGTGGTCAAACCCACCGGCGGCTCGACGCCGGCGAGGCCAAACGTGGCGGCGGTGCTCGGAAATCGCCCTCCGGCCACCATTTGGACGGCGGCTTGGTGCTACGCGTAGCTAGGGAGCTCGCGCATCTAACGTAGGCAACGGGAGGACACGGGGACGGCGGAGCTCGTCGGAACGGAGCTCGCGGCGGCGGCCACGATCGGGCACCGTCGAGTTAGGTGCTACAGGGCACGGGGAGGTGAGCTGGTGGGTGCGTTAGCTTGCTGCGGAGCTAGTGAGCACGGTGATGTGCTCGGTTCCGAGCTTGCGCGTCTGTGGCCAGACGGCGACAAGCTCAGTGGCGGCCGGAGTTCTGCCGCGGCGGAGCTATGGCCTAGAGGTCATGCGCGGCTAGGGGAGAAGGGGGAAACGGCTCGGGGGCTCACGGTGGGTGCAGAGGCGTCGACGTGGGCTCGGGGGAGGCTCGGAGCAGAGCAGGGCATCGAGGGGGATCTCCGGCGGACGGAGCTTCAAGACGAGGTCGGGGAAGACGCTAAGAGGCTCCCGAGCTCGCATGCGTGGGCGTGTAGATTCACGGGTCCGTGGCGGAGCCCGTAGACACGTCGAGGGGATGAGGGGGAGGCGGTGGCTGCGGCTTCGGCGAACGGCG
>LR738711.1:400190281-400270499 GCA_902687465.1 Secale cereale | reverse complement strand
GGAGGGGGGAGCGTTCTGGGGAGAGAGGGAGAGGTGCAGGGGGTCCAAGGGGTATCGTGGCGCCCGTCCAGGGCGTCGGGGAGGAGGCAGGCAGGCTGGAGGTGGCCGGCGCGTGGCTGCGGGCGCCGGGCACAAGCCCTCGTCCTTCTGTCACGAGGAAGACGACAAGGGAGGGCCAGGTGGGCTGGGCCGAAACTGCTGGGCCACCAGGTAAGTGGGCCTCAGGTAAGCTTTTCTCTCTCTCTCTCTCTCTCTCTCTCTCTCTCTCTCTCTCTCTCTCTCTCTCTCTCTCTCTCTTTTCTTTCTGTTTCTGTTATCTATTTCTTTTGTAACTTTGTGGCTTTTCTAAAAATGCTTAGGCAATTTCAAAAATCACCAAACTGCTCATGCCCACTGTTTAGCATATAACCTACATGGAACATTTCAGTTTAGGATTATTTGAGCATTTAAAGTAATATATAAAATTTAAATGCCCAAATGCAAGTAAGATGTGATTTAATTCAAAATCCAGAATGGTCCTAGAAATATGTGCAACATTTTTGGCAGAGGTTTTTAATCAATCCAAAAATGATGAACTTTCCAAGGGGCATTTTCGGTTCATTGAAAAAGATTTTAATTTGAGCCTAGTTGAATTCATTTGATGCTAGGGTTTGAACATCCCCATTTCTAGTTTTTGAGAAATTTAAACATGATGCACATGAAGACCAAGCAAGACAGGCAAGGGCTGGTCTAGGGCTGTGACATTGGATTTTTTCTGATCAATTTTCATATATAAATCTTTTCCATCTGAGCTACTGTTGAATTTATATGATTTTTTGAAGTTTAAAGCATTTTCTGGAATTTCCTGAATTGTTTTAAATCAATTAATCCCAGAAAAGCATTTACTGCGTCAGCATGACATCATGCGGACGTCAGCAAGTCAACAGGGCGGTCCAGGTCAATCCTGACCAGTGGGACCCACTGGTCAGTGTCACAGTTAGTTAACTAACTAATTAGGATTAGTTTAGACACTAACGTAGGTTTGACTAACAGGCAGGGCCCACATGTCAGTGACCCGGGGGGGGGGGGTCAAACCCCTGGTCAAACTGGGTTGACTCGCCGATGTTTAGCCGCCGACGAGGCCAGACGCGGCGGTGAGGTGCGGAAAACGTGCTTCGGTGACCAAATCGACGGCGGAGCACACCTACGGGCAGCTGGGAGTGAGCCGCGTCGACTGGTGGTGGTGGCTGGCCTCGGGGTCGCCGGAAACGACGCCGGCGATGAGTCCAGCGGTTGCCGGAGTTCGGGCGAGGACGAACTCGTCGGTGCGGTGCTCTTGGAGGCGCGTGGATTGATCCTACAGCATCTACGCGAAACGGTGAAGCTAGTGGGCACGATGGCCGGGCCGTTATGTGGCCGGAGTCACGTCGGCGACGAGCTCCTCGGCGGCGCGTGCAGGTGAGCTTCGTGCAGTCGGTACAGGGCTCGAGGAGGGAAACAGAGAGGATGGGGAGGTAGCTGAGCGGGCTCAGGGAAGGTCGGAGCTGAGCGGGGCGACGATGGCGATCTCAGCGGCCGGAGTTGGGGAAGACGGGGTCGGGGGCGACTCCAGAGCGGGCGAGCGCTCGGGGCTCGGCCTGCTCGACGTAGTCGACGATGGCGGAGCAAAGGGACACGGTGACGCCGCACGGGGACGACGGTGGACGCGGTTATCACGACGGTGCGGGCGCGGCAGCGTCGGCCATGGTGCGGGGGAGCGAGGGAGAGGAGCTGGGGAGGAGGAGGCGTGTCTGCGAGCTCGGGGGAGACGTGGGTGGTCGATCCAGGCCAGCAGAACGGCGGGGGGGAGCAGGGTGCCGGGCAGCTGCGTGGAGCGCGCTGCTGCGGGCGTCGAGCACCTACCTGCCTACCTGGCCGAGCCAAGCAGCTCGGTGGAGCGGTGGCTGGGCTGGGCCGGCAGTGGGCCTGCTTGTGGGCGCCAGGTAAGTCCTTCTCTCTCCTCTTTTTTCTATTTTATTTCTGTTTGTTTTCTTTTGCAACTTTGTTGAAATAATAAAAATGCTAGAACATTTTTATAAATCATAAAACTAGTCATGCCCACTGTATATAATATGGACATCATGGAACATTTTAGTTTATGATTATTTGGGCACCTAAATTATTTTATAGCATTTAAATGCCCAAATGCAATTACAATATGAATTAATCCAGAGACCTTTGGATGTCCTAGAAAATTGTGCACCATTTTTGGCAGAGGGTGGACCAAGGCAAAGATGATGAACATTTTTGAAGGGCATTTTGGGTACATTGGAAAAGATTTTATTGAACCCTAGTTGTTAGAAGAGTGGTACTGGGGTTTCTGTCATTCCCATTTCAAGTTTCTATGGAAAGTAAACATGATGCACACTCTAGTTAGTCCTAATGCAAGCACTGACTAGGGATGTGACAGAACGTCATACAACACGATGATGACAGAAAGAAACTCTACAGGAATCAATCTTCTCGAAGATCGAGCAACTCAAGATCAACTTAAAGAGTGAGATGAAAGAACGTCTCTTGAGCTGAGACACAAAACACACAACTAGAGGGATGAAATAGATGACAAATGTTCAATTTGGTAGGCAACAATTCAACACTTAGAAGATTGTGGATTTTTCCAAGATAGCGAGGATAGAATTTCCATGATTCCATAACGGGGCACCTTGTAGAAGGTGACTCGTAGAAGTAATCCCTTAAGTGGCAAAAAGAATTACTTTTGATACAGACATCATTGAAACTCTCTATAGCAGACTAAGGCAATTCACAAACGATCGTTTGAAGGAGTTCGGAAGAATGGCATACTCAGACTAGAATCGATGATGTGGACTACCTTGTTGAAGACAACGCAATGGTTGATTTTTCTTATCATCGAAAATGGATGGGACCCATGCTAGGACCACCTCTGTAGATGATCCTGAACAACAAGTACTGAGAAGGGCAGCCCATGGAAAATTGGCACAATGGCGGTGCAAGCTGGGAACAAAATGGCTAATGCTAGGAATTTTTCAACCATCATATCTGCATGAGATTCAGATCTGGTTGGTAACAAGATATTTTAGACAACATGTCTAGAAAAGAAAATTTGCAACACAACCGTCAAGATGACGTAGCAAGATTCTCGAGAAATGAGCTACGAGAGCAAGCTCCAAAACATGAGCTAGTTCTGCTAATTACATGTGAACATGTTGTCCAAGACAAACATGACCACGTAGAAGTCTTACAACAAAACACTACCAAGTTCATGTGGGGAACCACCATCGAGGATATCAAAGTCCTAGCATGAGTCATGATTGTGAAGTAGGATCTTCTTCTCCTTTAACAAATCAATCAATGGTTTGGTGTGCTAGGGATACATATAGACTGAAGGTTGCAAATCTCCAAACTACACAATACTTCGAATGTGCATGATTGACTTGGGATGATTCCAGAGGAAGCAAAACAACTTTATCGAATTCATGGTGGCAAATTGCATCAATTTCACGTGAATTAGGGGAAGTCACTTCTCTCATCCAAACATATGCTTCATGAATGGGACATGAAGATAATGCTTATGAAAGTTTCCAACACTAGCTTAGATGTTCAACATGAATCATGGACAAGATAAAAATGTTGTCAATGAGCTCAACAACAATTTATCGAGATTTCCATATAGATGGAATTCCATAACTATGTGAACAAAGTGATAGCATTGGTCAGACCAATAGATGTAATGGTGTATTCTCGAGGGATCAACCACGAGTAAGACAACATTACAAATATCGTTGATTCTGATTTGACTTGTCGATAGCCCACACTCAAATCAAAGTTCTAACAAGACAATAGATCCAACAACTGATCACAAGGATAAATCGATGAAGATATCATCTTTATTCATCAAACACACAAACACAAGGATATCCCTTTGAAAATGAACTAAGTTAGATCAAGCTTTTATCTTCCAACTCTCCAAGTTGTTGTTTAGCTTAACCAACTAGCTCAGGGTATCCAACACATATTCTTGGAGGAGGGGTGGTTTAGGGGGAAACCAACTTGATCACGAACTCAACATTGTGGCCGGGGAACAAGCTGGTAATATTCCCAAGAAGATGTTCGGAAAATCACAAACCACCGATATGTTATTAAGCTTGATAAGAATCTTTCCTTTTTGGGCAACATGACATGATTAGAAGAGCGAGAGATTGACACAATCCTAACTCATTGATCAAAGAGTGCACCAGGAAAAACGGACTAGGTAGCACGATCAATCTTAGAATGATGATTCAGTAACCAGCACGCTAAGAATGAGATTATCGTCCATTAACTACTAAGCAATGGAGTTGCTAGGAGTATTGATTTCACACATCACGATTCACTTGTTAGTATTCCGGTTACAATAACATGGAGACCAAGGAATGAACGATCATGGCGAGAGGTATCACTATATCAAGAGTTCACGGGAGGTGGTGCAATTCCCATGACATTCTTGACGTAAAAGAGGGTAACACTCCAAGGTAGAGTAGAGCAAAAGTTGGGTTGGCATTTTGATCTGTGGAATACATCTGCTTTGATCCAATCCAAGATATGGAAGAGGCATTGGAGTTTGTTTCTCCTAGTCATTAGAGAATAGAATGGCTTGACGGACCACAAGAGTAAAAGGCATCCATGAACACGAATGCACAACTACTCCTGACTATCAACTGATAGACGGGGTCATAATACAACCAACGAGGGACAAATCAAAGGAGCATATAATTTTCTGAGTTGTGGATGCATAGATTAGCATGTTGAACTAGTTCAACATATTCCTTTCGGATAGCCCATGCAGAAAGGTATAATTGGCATAGTCACAATGTAAAATGGAGAACTCATCAAGAGGACTCTGGTTGTGATATTTTGGTTCAGAAGAACTTCTACCATGATGGTTCATGGTATTGGTAGAACGATAACCACGGACCTCGAGGACTATCACAAGGTTACTAATATCCTAAAGGAACAAGCAAACACTATCAACACGAGGTAAGTAGAGTGGATCTTGGGTTCAAGAACCCAGGAATAGAATGCCTACTAACTAAATGGCATCATAGGATGCTTTCGAGAATGATGGCCAGAATCATCACACTGGGAACACAAAACATGGCTAGATTACTAGGTGATTCCCTAAGACACCTAGGTTCATAATAATAGCTCCAACATATATGTCGAGGCAATGGAGTACCTCAACACACCGATTAGTGTGCTTAGTCTGGCCTAAAAGGACATCGGGAATGGAAAGGAAGGATTTGCAAATGCATCAGATTATTTAGAGACCTTGGTTAGCTCGGAGAGCATAACGGCTGCAATTGCTAAAAAGGAATTTTTAGACTAATGCAAATGGTAGTATAACCGCTCGACATCATAATGTCAAGGTTCTGAGACCAACTGTATAACACACTGAAGTAATAGAAACATAACTGAGAGTTGAATCCACGATTAATGTGATCCTGATAGATAGATGACAAGCCTAGTTCTTAATCCCCATAGAAAAGAAGAGGGTGACTCAGATCAGAAGGTCATAAGGTAAAGGAGTAAAAAGAACCTTACGTTCCCTTCCACAATCAAGTTCCTTATATAACTAAAGAATTTCTAGACTCGACTTCGACCAGTTTGGCTTGGTAATCCTACAGGCAGTCAGGATCTGATACCAAAGTTGTCGGGACACTGATCCTGTGTCACACCGGTGTAGCATGTAACACATCATATCACTTTGCGGCCTCACGCACGGTATCCCCACGGGTGCCACCATACCTGGCCCTAGGACCGTTTGCGCATTTTGGCTCACTTATATGATAGTGTTGGTAGCATCCATATGACAGACAACCCGGGCCGACATGACTAGTTATAAACCAAAAGTGGCACTAAATTATAGGGACAAGCATACATGACCCAGCAATGCACGTGTAGGTCAACAACGAGTGTTGCTGGGCTGTAGCAAGCTAACAAGACTCTGGTATACACCGTGTGACATTTCCCTAGAGGGGATAGACACAGGAGCAAGGAAGGACACATGACGCTAAATCCATGTGTTCCGGAGCAGTAGCAAGTTACCAAGGCTCAGTGGAATCACTAGGAGGCATTTCCACATAAGATAGGCTACCAAGGGTAAACAACTAGGTGTCAGATCCCACACATACCAAGCATTTCAATAACATACACACAACATGCTCGATATGTGCAAATACAACATGGCATCACCACAAAACTCTATGAATCAAAGTATTTATTCATTAGGCTTCGAGGAGCCAGATATTACAAACATAGGTCTCATGATCCAACATACTGAGCATACAAGCAACGGAAGCATAACATGTCTGAGTACAGACAACTACAAATGAAAAAGGTTGAGAATCCTGACTATCTACAAGACCCTCCCAAGGGTACAAGATCGTAGCTGAGGTAACAAGCTAAATGTCGAAGTCCACGCGGAACCACTAGTGAGACTGAAGTCTCTCTGCAAAAATGTAAATTAAGCAAACGTGAGTACAAATGTACTCAGCAAGACTTACATCAGAACTAGCTACATATGCATCAGTATCAACAAAGGGGTGGTGACTAGGGGTGTTATCTCCAGAGAGAGCCGCAAACCTGGGTAAGATTCGTAGGCGTCCTAAGTATCGCCTTATCCCACTTACAGGGCCCAACGACGTTGTCTTGTCCCCATGCATGATAAGCCATCCTTTGGCATATGTCGCACCAAAACCCCGATATTTGGCGCCCACCATGGGGCAAGGTAATCCTGGTGCTGGGAGTTGTTGGCGGCCCCTCGATAATAGTGGTAATATTGCGACGAGGGCGGCGAGAAAGGGCTATGATTGAGGCTCAGCAGCCATCTCGGAACTCGGGGAATACACCCAGTGGGTGCGCTGACGTGCCCCCACGAGAGAAATTGAAGGAATAAAAAATGAAAAGAGAAATCAACATACCCGAACGATAGTCCGCGTGGCCAAGAATTCTTGCAAGGCCCTTTGCAGGGTCTCACCTTGGGCGTTGGACCGGTCGAGAACATCTCAGGAAGCGACGTTCAACACGCCGCTGCTACCAGGCGTCCAACCAGGCGGCACTGCGCTAGTGGCTTCGTTGTTCGGCGAGGACGAACTAGCAGCGCCGACTTCTACCTACCGCGGGGCTGAAGCAGCCCTTGCCAGCTACGGACGAGCTAGGACCTGGGTGGTGTGCAGCGGACACACCACCAACACGCCTTCCGCCGGCGGTGCGTCCGGCCCCTCGGGCCGGCTGTCCCGTGCATCAGCAGGCGGCACGGGCAGAGTCGCATCCGCTTACATGACGGCGCGGCCGTCCCCTTCCCTTTCAAGAACCGGCTGGTCAGCGCCAGCCGACGCTTGATCAGACAGCTCCGGAGGAACCGTGTGCTGGGGATCGGCACGTCCCGACGACCGCTGAAGGGCCGCCTCCTACTCTTGGGTCCTGGCGGCAGCATCCGCCTGCGCCTTGGTGGTCGCCTCGGCCTCGGCCTTGGCTGCGGTGTCGGCCTCTGCTTGCGCCCCTAGGACAGCTCCACCTTCTAGCGAGCCGCGGCCTCCCGTTCCTCCCGCGCCTCCTGCGCATTCCTCTTCATCGCCTCTTGGAGGGTGGCGGCTGGCTCCACGCGGCGTGGGGCGGAAGACGCGTTCGGGCTTCCGACCATCGAGCCGACGGGGGCTCGCGAGAGGGAAAGTGGGGCCCTGTTCAAGAGAGCCCAAGAAGACGGTGAAATCAGTCACGGAAAGGGAAAAAGACCAAGGCAGACACAAAAGAAAAAGAAGTGCATGGTGCTTACGCGGATACGGTCGGCCTTAGCTTAGGGACCCTAAGAAGGGCCACCTTGGTGGCCGCCTCCTGGCATTTGGTTGTGGCGGTCGAGGCCTTGGGCTTTTTGGGCTGGCTGCCAGGCAGCCCGGCGGTGGCCCGACGTTTAGATCCGCCGGCTACAGTTGGCGGCGCCATCAAGGAGCTGCCTCGATCGGGCCCGCCTCCCGGACGCGAGGCGGCGCTTCGTCATCCTCGATGTCATCTGGCCAGTCCCCAACGCCGCCTCCGGACGAGCCGCCTGTTGGCACGCCTCCGCCGCATGTGACCTCGTCCTCCTCCATGGCGGCCGCCCCCAGATCGGGGTCACTCGTGTCGCTCTGAGAGCGGTTCGGCATCAGCAGGCGGGCCGATTTTCCTGAGCCCGACTCTGGCTAGCCTGGGAAGAGTAGCATCGCGGCACGAAGGTCAGGAAGGCGGGGGCAGGCGGAGGAAGTAAAAGAGAAAAGAGAAAGAAGCTTACCACATGCGGCAGGTTGCTGCGACTATACGGTTGCTTGCCGAACGCCCAGCCCAAATCTGACATCTTGCAGTTGGAGATGGAGTTCACTAAGTGGGCCACCTCCGCGTATGGTATCCGCTTGGTGCACGTCCGGCTTAGGTCCCGGGGCCCACTCATGTCGCAGATCAGGTGGGGTCGGGACTGCAGCGGCAGCACACGACGCTCCGCAAAGGTGGCTAGAAAGTCCGCAAAAACCAGGCCCTCCATTTCCATCATATCCCGAAGACGGGTCACGGCGATGGAGGCGGCATGGGTGAGGGATGTGGGCCGGAACTTCCAGGAGGCGTGGGACTCGGCAGGCGGACCGCCGGTGTATTACGGCAGGTTGATGTAGTCCTGCTCCGAGCGGATGTTCAAGACGTAGAAGTACGTCTTCTGCCACTGCTTCACCAAGTGCACAAGGGCGACCTTCGGGAAGTAATTCTTGGCCCCGATGCGCCGCACGGCAACACACCCGTCGCACTAGGCCGCGTCACCCCTGAGGGCCGTGCCAAGCTTCTAATAAAAGAGTTCGCACCACATCTCGAGTGTGGGGAGCACCCCGAGGTATCCCTCGCAGAGAACGGTGAAAGCGGAAAGCGTCACCACCGTGTTCAGTGTGAGGTGGTGGGGTAGCATGCCATAGAAATCAAGAAACAAGCGGAAGAACCCGCTCGCTCGAAGACCAAGGCCGCGGAGAAAGTGCGAGCGGAAGACGACGCGCTCGCCCAACCGCGGCGCTGGCCTAAGCTCGACGCCGGCGCGAGGCGCACTCCGACCTTCTCGGTGGGGGGCAACCACCGCGACCAGCGGAGGAAATCCATGTGCTCCTCGAGGATTTCGCTGCCGTCTAATTCGCCGGAGCGGGGGACCGGCGCCTCAGCAGCCATGGCTCAGGGCAGGCACAAGCTCTGGCTGAGCGGTGTGTGCGACGGTGGCGAGTGCGTAAGGAGATGCAAGGAAGAAGAAGATGGAGTTGGGGTGTGCGCGTGCATTATGCCCGCCCCCTCCCGCCCCTACTTATAGGCCCGGGTCGATGAAGCTGAGGGGGCGGGGGCGTGGGATTAACTGCACCACGCCTCGCACAACCCGCACTTTTTGTGCGCAAACCGCACGCATTTAATGCGCGTGGGGAGGACAATCGATTGTCTCGGCCACAGCAGATCCGTGCACGTGCCAATGCCCTGTAGTGGTGGGCCCAAGCCTGCCGCTGCGTCCCATCGCGCGCGTGGGCTGACAGGCCAACTCGGCATAATGACGAGGCATGGCATACCTCCAACGGGAGGCAAGACCGTCCCATGGCCCGCCAGCCATGCAAAACCTTCCCCCCGAAGATTCAAAGATGAGTGCCCGGCTGCTAAAAGCGGGCCTTTCGAGAAGACGGACCAGAAAAACTACCAAGCATCATTTAGAGAGGGAAGATGCTGGAACCCCGCAGTCCCGCTCACGACCGCATAGCTCCACCAGCTGCGGTGACTACTGTCGGAGATATTGACCATGGGTGTCTTCATCGACCACCCATGCGTTTCAAGACGAAAAGGCAGCCTGCCATCCTTCGGCCGCCTGCGCATCAGGCTGTCTCCTAGGACCACCTGGCCTAGGAGCTGGCTGCCAGCAGGCGGCAGAACTCTAACAGGCGGCTGCCCAGCAGTCACCCTCTGGCAAACGGCCCCGTGCCTCCCCCTCGGAGAGTGTGCTGGAGATCCGCGACAAGACTAAAGCACGGCCACGGCTAAGCCTGCCCCCCAGAATCCAAGGAAGCATGGCTACAGTGCGAGTGTACCTTGCGGACACTCCCTGATCGTCGCATCACTTTAGCCATGTTACCGATGAGCCAGCTTTGGTCAGAGGACGCGACGATCCCACTACCCACAAGCGGAGTGGCCTGCAGGCGGCATGCCCCACCCGTCAGTGAGCCACCCAGAAGCAGCCGACCTCTGGCAGATGGCCTGGGGAACGGGCCACCCTGGTAGGCGGCTAACCATTCCCTCGGAGTCTGAACCCCATCAAGATGACTAGACCGGGCATGGCGACAGTGTACGACCGCAAGCAGCAGTACTGTAGCAACTCCTTCTCTGACAGGGCCTCCATCAGCAGGAGGACATCAACAGTAAAGCACAATCATGTGGGCCCACAGACGGCGGGCCCACCAGACGGACATGCCTCCAGCTACTGGCGGGACCTAGTAGTTAGCGGAGAAGCCGCACCTAGAGACACTGACGGCCGGGGCCCGCCTCAACCGGATTACCATTGTAGCCCTGGGGGGTAGGCCTATATAAACTCCCCAGGGTCCTCCATGCAGAGGGGTTAGACTTTGAGAGAGACACAGACAGGGAGAAACCCTAGCGACAACTCGCGTTCCCTAGAGGGAAAGAAGAGAGCTAGCCTTGCCCTTCTTCCTCCTCTAGATGACACAGCTTAAGGAGCAACCCTGTAACTACCATATTGACATTAGTCATGATGCGGCGTCCCCGGAGAGCAGGACTAGGGGTGTTATCTCCACGGAGAGTCCCAAACCTGGGTCAGATTCATAGGCGTCCTAAGAGTTGCCTTATCCCGCTTCTAGGGCCCGGCGACGTTTTCTTGTCCCCATGCATGATAAGCCATCCTTTGGCATATGTCGCACCAAAACCTCGACATGGGTCATCCCCTTATGTCTGATTTCGGGTTCCGGCAAAACCCTTAAGGTTCGAACTGTGGGGTGTGCACGAAGATCTCTCCTTCCGCCCTAGCTTGTCTACTCAACAAACCTAGGCCTAGCTTGTCAGATCTGATGAACAAGAGACACAAAATTTTTACTTGTTCGGGCCACCGTTGTGGTGTAACACCCTAATCCAGTGTGGTGTGGTGGATTGCCTTCTAGGCAGAGGAAGAACTAGTACATGGATGAGCTGCCTCCTGAGGAGAGGTGTTCTTGGGCTCAGTTGAGCTTGTGGTGTGTGTGAGGTTTCAATGATCCGATCCCCTCTAGGATGGTGGCTAGGCCTTATTTATAGTGGCCCGGGTCCTCTTCCCAAATATTGAGCGGGAACGGATCCCACATCAACCAAATTTGAAGGGGGACAGCGAGTACAAGCTATCCTGACGAAAGGTGGTCTTCGCTGCCAAAGGCTCTAGCGGTGACGCTGACGTGGGCTCCACAATGATCTCTGTCCTGCAGTCCAACTGGTCTTGGTCTCGTTGCACCGATATGGAAACCTTTGCCTGTCGCTTCAAGACTCCGCACCTGCACCTGCTCTGTTAACACCGAAGAGGGAACTGGCATCCTGCGCCCGCTGGCGTCCGCTTGGCTTTGGTCGTCACTACTCACGTCACTAGGACCTCGCGAGGTGCTCCTCGCCTTGATATCTCCGATCCTCACGAGCCGGCCTGACGAGGCCGCCCCAGGGGATGCCTTGTGTCGTCCGCCTCACGAGGCTTGGCCCCTCGCGAGGGTCTTGAGTGTTGCTGAAGATGTTGGGCCATGCTAGGCCGCCATGCGAGCCACGCTCTGGGCCGCAGGCAGGCAAGTCTGGGTACCCCTGTTCCTACAATGCCGACAGTAGCCCCCAGGCCCAAGGCGCGCTCGGGCTTGGCTTCACGGCGAGGCCAAGGGTCAAGTGCGGAGCGCCGCGGGCCCCAGAGCCTGCGGCCTCGTTTGGCGCGTGCCGGTTGATGGGACGTGGGCGCCTCCACTTCCCCACGCAGCCTCGGTGACTGCACGACTCGTCAAGTCTCTGCGTGCACAGCGGCCCATCATTACCTGCATTTATGGGGCTGACAGTTGGCCTTCCTCTGGCTATAAATAGGGCGGCAGGCCGAGCCCTTGTCGCCCATCTTCTTCCTTCGTTCCCCTTGGTCTTTCGCTTGGCCGAAACGCCCATGGTGCCGCCCAGGAAATACTCGTCCGTGGAGAAGGGGAAGGCTCGGCAGGAGGGGCTTGGCTCACCACCTACTAAGAGAGGGCGAGGCCGTCCTTGCAAGTGTGCCGCGACCCCCGTCGGGGCCGTGAGCGGGCGTGGGCAGACCGCCTCTACGCCTGCAGCCACCCTTGGCAGCCGCGGCGGCGGTCCTTTGAGTGGTGGGGGCCGCCGTGGCGTTGGCGATCCCGCGAATGGAGGGAGGCGCTCTGGGGTTGTCAGACCTCCCCAGCCGCATCCCCACCTGGCAGAGGCATTGCTGGAGTTCATCGTGTGGTCGGAGAGCCCAGACGGCACCAGGCTCCAGCTCCCGCGCTCCTTGGCCGGCAAGCTCCCGCGCTCCCGTGGTGGGTGGTGGTGAAAGTCTCCGCCTCGGGCGCCGTGGCTTTGGCCCGAGGCTAGCAGACATTCGCCCGCGCTCGTCGTTTGGGCGGCCGATGCACCCTTCACTTCAAGTCCGACGACGACTCGACCCTATTCGTGAGGGTGTTTGGAGGAGACGAACGCCTCGTCGAGTGCTGCCCCGAGGACAACGGTGGCGGCGAGGTGTTTGGCCTGGGCGATGGCTGCAGCTCGTCCAGCTATGGCGGCTCCTCCTTCAGCGGCAGCTCCAGCAGCGCTGGCTACGACCAGCCGACACGCCTCTGCGCTCGCCTAGAGGGCGGCGTTGGGTCGTCTCATCGTCATGCTCGGGTGAAGCGTGAAGAGGGATCTGCCTGAGCCTGGGGCGTAGATCCTCGCGAGCAACAGTGCCCCGAGGGTTGCTGTCGGCCGTCCTTAGTCCCTCTTCTTTTGTCCTGCATCGTTTGATCAAGCAAGCATGGAGCCCTAGGGGGCATGGAACGAATAGTGGCTTCATGTCATTTAGCACCATGCATAGTGTTCCTGCCTATTGCGGTGCGATCCGTGTTTTATATGTCCTTAGGGTGAGGAGGCTTATCTCGATGTGTTCGGGATTGCTCTCATCCCGTGTCGTTTGACTCCTCGTGAGGCTGCAAAAACTCATTAGGTTATTATCCTTTATTGTTCGAGGCATTTGACGCGGGTCTAGCGTGATCGGCCACCCCTTGTCGCGGTACCCATGGGGCACGGACGTAAGAATGGGTGGCATGCCAGTTGTGAGCCCCTGTTCAGTAGCCTCATGAAGGCTAAAGAAGAGGGCGCTCCGGGGAGAGCGCCGTGCAACTACCGCTCTCCCTGGGCTAGCCCGAAAGCTAGGGGAAGAACCACATGGAATTTGAGAAAAGAACCGCATAGGGGAATCAAAACCAAGGAATCGAGGAACACCAGAATTTTCAATATTCAATAAAAGGGAGAAAATAGGGACAAGGCAACTCCAGAAAGCAAATGAACGGCCGCATCTGGGACCTAATCTAGTCTTCTCACCAGCACGGAGCTAAGTGCTGCCACTAGGACATGGGAGGGAGCCCCCGAGGCCCGAGGGTGGCTCTCCGGAGACTCCGGGGTTTGTATAGCCCCACTCATTATTACGTGAGAGTGTCACGAGCGGAGATCTTCACAGGCCGGAGCCTTGCTTCACAGGCACGGGGCCTTGGCTTCTCAGGCGCGAGGGCCTTGTTGCTCGCAGGCACGGAGCCTAGTCTTCTCAGGCGCAAGGGCCTTGTTCCTCGCAGGCACGAAACCTAGTCTTCTCAGGCGCAAGGGCCTTGTTCCTCGCAGGCAGAAAGCCTAGTCTTCTCAGGCGCAAGGGCCTTGTTCCTGGAAGGCACGGAGCCTAGTATTCTCAGGCGCAAGGGCCTTGTTCCTCGCAGGCACGGAGCCTAGTCTTCTCAGGCGCAAGGGCCTTGTTCCTCGCAGGCAGGGAGCCTAATCTTCTCAGGCGCAAGGCCTTGTTCCTCACAGGCACGGAGCCTAGTCTTCTCAGGGGCAAGGCCTTGTTCCTCGCAGGCACGGAGCCTAGTCTTCTCAGGCGCAAGGGCCTTGTTTCATGGGTAGAACCTCCTGAGGTGCTGGATATTCCATGCGTTCAGGACAGGGATGCCGTCTCCTGTTTCCAGGCGCACAGCGCCAGGTCTGGAGACGTGGGTGATCTTGAATGGCCCTTCCCACATGGGCGAGAGCTTGTGCATTCCTTCTCTGGAGAGGACCCTCCTTAAAACGAGGTCACCTACCTCAAGCGTCCTGGGGCGAATGTTGCGGCAATGGTACTGCCACAGCGCCTGCTGGTATCTTGCTGCTCGGAGTGAAGCGTCGCATCGGCGCTCCTCCCCCAACACGTGGTCTATCCCCTGCGCGGTGCCTTGTTGCGCTTCATCAAATGCCAAGACCCGCGGTGACCGGTGCCTGACCTCGTGAGGGAGGACTGCCTTAGCTTTGTAGACGAGGAAGAACGGGGTCTCGCCGGTTGGCTTTGTTGCGGTGGTGCGGATTGACCATAGCACGGAGTGGAGCTCGTCGTGCCAACCCCTTCCGCAGGCTTCGAGCTTCTTCTTGAAAGTCCGGGTCATGAGGCCCCTCAGGACCTCTGCGTTGCGCTCGGCCTGGCCGTTGCTCCTGGGGTGTGCT
Source organism: Secale cereale (assembly GCA_902687465.1). NCBI lineage: Eukaryota > Viridiplantae > Streptophyta > Magnoliopsida > Poales > Poaceae > Secale > Secale cereale. The sequence goes on along the minus strand of LR738711.1, from coordinate 400,255,754 downwards.
ACAGAGGCGTAGCAAATCTACGTTCCAAGGTTAGCATAGTATGTCTTGAACATGGTACTAGTGAACTACGAACCGTTGTCGGTGATGATGCTGTTAGGGACCCCGAACCAGTTTATGAGGCCCTTGATGAACTTGACTGTGGAGCCTGCTGTATGGTTCGGACTGCTTCCACCTCAGCCCATTTGGTAAACTTGTCGACGGTGACGTAGAGGCAGCGGTAGCCCCCGGGCGCTCGTGGGAAAGGGCCCAGGATGTCAAGCCCCTAGACCGCGAACGGCCAGGAGAGAGGGATAGTCTGCAGGCCCTGAGCCGGCTGATGGATTTGTTTGGCATGGAACTAGCAGGCCTTGCAAGACTTCACCATCTCGGCTGCATCGTTGAGTGTCGTGGGCCAGTAAAAGCCACTGCGAAACACCTTGCCGACCAGGGTGCGCGATGATGAGTGATGTCCAGAGTCTCCGGCATGGATGTCGGCTAGCAGCTCGCCTCCCTGCTCCCTGGAGATGCATCGTAAAGAAACATCATTTGGTCGCCTCCTGTAGAGCTCACCGTCTTGGATGCAGTATGCCGTAGCCTGTCGGGCCACACGTTCGGCATCCTCCTCCTTCTTTGGTAACACCCCTCGCACTAGGTATGACTTGAATTCTTTGGTCCGGCATCCCTCCTGAGGCTTGAGCGCCAGGAGCAAGCAAGCTCCTGAGGCCGGGCCGCAGGCGGGAGCTCCCGAGGCTGGTGGCTGGGGGAGTTTTTCCTGAGGCTTCACCGGTCCTTATGACGGGGCTAACACCGAGGGTTTGAGGAGCCTTTCCTCGAAGACGCCGGGCTCCTAGGGCAGGCGCCTAGATGCTCTCTTGGCGATGTCGTCGGCCTCCTTGTTAGCGCCCGGGGCACGTGTTTCAGTTCCAGGCCCAAGAACTGCTTCTCCATTTTGCGTACCTCCGTGAGGTATGCCTCCATGTGCTCGTCCCTTGGCTCATATACCTTGTTGGAGAAGTTGAAGAGGAGCTGGGAGTCACCCTTGACGACGAGGCGCTTCACTCCCAAGGCTATCACTGCCTTGATACCGGCGATGAGGCCTTCGTATTCCACAATGTTGTTGGAGACCTTGTCCCCTGGACGAAAGCAGAGCTACACGGCGTAGTACAACTTGTCTTCAGTGGGCGAGATGAGCACAGCCCCAGCCCCATCCCCTGCGCCCTGGCGGGAGAACGCGCCGTCAAAGTACATGACCCATCCATCAGGTGCTTCGCTCCCTGGCAAGAGGGGCTAGTTCGGGCTCGCTTCAGGTCCTAGGGCGTTGGTCCATTCGGCCACGAAGTCAGCAAGTGCGGCCCCCTTGATTACTCTGGTGGTGCTAAACTCTAGCTGGAATGCCTGCAGCTCTATGGTCCATTCCGCGACCCTTCCTGCCACATTTGGGATTCAGAGTACCCTTTCTAGGGGGTAAGCTGAGACGACAATGATGGGGTGACCTTGGAAGTAGTGGCGCAGCTTGCGTGAAGCGACGAGGAGCGCAAGCAAGAGCTTATGCGGCATGGGGTAGCATGCTCGGGCTTCACGAAGCACCGTGCTGACGAAGTATATCGGGTGCTCAACGAGGGTGGAGTCCGGACTCTCCTGTGGCTGAGTGGTCTGGAAAGGTGCCCCAGGAGGTTGGTCGTGAGCTGGGGCAGCCGCGGCTCTAGGGGAGTCGGCTCATGTGTCGCGGCCATCTTCCGGCCCTGATGGGGCCTCGGGAGCGCCTTTCTTGGGTTGCAGGGCCTTATCTTGATGCTCCTCTCGGACGACCACTAACGCAGTACTAGTAGAATGTGGCGTTGCGGCTAAATAAAGCACCAATGGCTCTTGAGGCTTGGGCATCACCATTACTGGCGAGCTGGTGAGGTTTCTCTTGAGGTCTTCGAACGCTACATCAGCCTCAGGGGTCCATTCGAATGGGCCCTTCCTTTTCATCAGCTTGAAGAAAGGGAGGGCTCTCTCCCCTAGCTTGGAAATGAAACGCCCCAGCGACGTTACATAGCCAACTAGCTTCTGCATCTCCCTGAGGTTCTTGGGTGGACACATCTTTTCTATGGCCTTGACCTTTTCAGGGTTTGCCTCGATTCCTCGGTGCGACACGAGGAAGTCCAAGAGCTTGCCTGAAGGGACTCCGAACACGCACTTCTCCGGGTTGAGCTGCAAGTCTACCTTGCATAAGTTGGCGAAAGTCTCTTCTAGATCTGTGCTAAGGGTTGAGGCCTCCTGAGATTTTACTACCATGTCGTCCACATACGCCTCATCGTTCCTCCCAAGCTGCTCTCCCAGTGCGATAGGCATTAACTGTTGGAAGGTTGCCCCTGCATTCCGTAACCCAAATGGCAGGTAGGTGTAGAAGTACACCCCTCATGGGGTGAGGAATGCAGTCTTCTCGACGTCTTGCAGCGCCATCTTGATCTGATGGTAACCTGAGAAGGCGTCCAAGAAACATAGCAAGTCGCACTCGACGGTGGAGTCGACGATCTGATCGATGCGTGGCAGAGGGAACGGGTCTTGCGGGCAAGCTTTGTTGAGGTTGGTGAAGTCGATGCACATGCGCTCTTTCCCTCCTTTCTTGGGTACGATGACGGGACTCGCCAACCACTCCGGTTACCGGACTTCGCGGATGACACCCGCCGACTCTAGTTTACGAGTCTCCTGCACGATGAAGGACTACTTCTCCATGGACTGGTGCCTAGCCTTTTGCTTCATGGGGCGCACATTAGGGCATACGTTTAGGTGATGCTCGATCACCTCTATTGGGACTCCCGCCAGGTCCTTGGGTTCCCACTCGAACACGTCCCTGTTCGCGCGCAGGAATCCAACCAGTGCCTCCACCTGAGCTGGGGGAAGGCCAGCTCCTATGGTGAAGGCGATGCCTGACGGCTCGTCCACATCGACCGGCACTTGTTTTGTCTCGGCTTGGTCTTGGGAGAAAAGCTGCTTCTTCTTGGCGGGGGCAGCACCCTTGGTCCGGAGGGTGGCTTCCTCGGCAAGGCATGCTGCTGTAGCGGTCCGGAAGACGCGCTTGAGGGCCGCCAGGGCTTCTTTGGCGTCCCTCGTCACGGTAAGGACTCCGTGGCTCCCCGGCATCTTCATGAGGTTATAGGCCGGGTGGGTCGCGACCATAAACTGAGCCAACGCCGGGTACACGAGGATGGCGTTGTACGGGAGACCGATTCGGGCGATGTCGAAGTCGACCAGCTCGGTGCGGTAGTTGTCTCAGGTGTCGAAGGTGACCGGGAGGCGGATCTGCCTTAGGGGGCTGGTGGAACCGCTGCCGACCCCAGAGAAGGGCACTACAAAAAAAGACAGATCCGTGACATTTTGGGCCGAACAATTTTTTCTATCATACTTATGACACTTCTATGACAATAATTGTGACAAAACACGGTATCATCATAGATGTGGTGGGGTCCTACTTCTATGACAAAAAATCATGATAGAAAATGGGCTTTTCGTCCTGGGCGGGCCAGAGACGCAGTTGCATGACATTCTTTGGGCCGTCCATGATGGAAAAAACTGTGGTAGAAGCGAGGGCAAGGAAAATATCGGGGTGTTCCCGGTTACGGTGGGTGGTCGGGGCTGAGCGATGCACATTTCTCTCGTACACGCACGCGCGTGGGTGCGAGGCGTTGGGATCTAACTGAACCCGAGCGATTGCACTGCAGGCTACGCGTTACTGAATCCGAGCGATCGATCGATGGCTGTTAAGTGAACCCGATCGAGCGATTCCTTCGCTACTGCTGCTAACTGAAGCCGACTGATGCTGTCTCTGGATGAACAGTGAGCGTTGCTGGGGGGTGGATGAACAGTTCCCGACGGAGGTGGATGAACATGACCCCGTGGTGTTGCCTCTGGATGAACAGGACCCCGATCGATCGAGCCGGTTGGGGTTGGATGAACAAGACCCCGTGGAGGGCTGGATGAACAGGACCACCCCGTGGAGGGCAGGATGAATAGTAGACGGTGGAGGGCTGGATGAACAGTAGCCCGTGGAGGGGTGGTTGAACAGGAGCCCGTGGAGAGGGCTGGTTGAACAGTAGCCGGTGGAGTAGCACGCGGTGGAGGCTGGATGAACAGGAGCCCGTGGATGAACAGTCGCAGGTGGAGGCTGGAGGAGATCGATGGAGGATGAACAGTAGCCCGTGGAGGCTAGAGGGGGTCGACGGTGGAGATGAACAGTATCCCATGGAGTCCCATTTTGCGGTACGCCACACCCCTCCGGATGAACAGGACCCTCGTTTCGACCATAGTGCTCCAACACAAGACTGTTTCCTCTGTTTTGCGGTATGCCACACCCCTCGCGATCAACAGGCCCCCCGTTTCGACCGTAGGAGGTCCGTTTCGTCCGTTTTGCGGTACGCCAGGCCCCTCCCGATGAACAGGATCTCGTTTCAACCGTGGTTGGTCGAACACAAGGTCGTTTCCTCTGTTCTGCGGTACACCAGGCCTCGTTTCCATCGGATGTTTCGTCCAAGCCCTCCCGATGAACACGACGATGCATTCAGTTCTGACCTAGCCGGTTGGCTCCCCATGAACACGACGACGACGTTGTTTCTCCGTTCTGATCCAGCCATGTACACGAGCCCTGGCCGTACGTATGCGCGAGTAGGCGTTCGAGACCCTGCTCGTATGTACGTACGTGGCCGTATTTTCTTTCTTGCACAGTTGCCGCCGTACGTACGTGTACATGCCGATGGATTATGGATGGGTTCCAACACATGCTACGTGCGCGCCTCTACTATGCCACGTGTGCGTCTCTACATCGACCAGTATGTACGTAAACATTCACAACCAGAATGACAACGCTACGTACGCTTCGACCAGGTGGGTCCCAACTGTCAGACACTTCCTTGCCTGTGAAGATGTAGCTGGTGGGTCCCAACAGTCAGGGGGGCAAATCGTTTTTTTGCCCGGACACACTTCCTTGCATCCGAAGATGTAGCTGGTGGGCCCCAGCAGTCAGGGGGAAATGTTTTTTTCGCGAAATATGGTGGCCCATCCGGTGGGTCCCCGCTGTTTGGTGGAGGAATAATTATTTTGCGCGTAATAAGGAGGCACTTCCTTGCTGCGACCGTGGACCGAGCTGTCAGCCTCTCCATGTATAGTACTCTTCCGATGGAAGTCGTTCCTTGACCACGTTGACCACGCCGCGCCGAGAGCACCAGGGCAGTGGACAACAACGAGGCCTAGGAAGGGGATGACTTGGAGCCGGGGAAGACGTAGCACTAGAAGCCCGCACAGAGAGGATTACGAGGGTTCACTGGTTCGGCAACGGTGTGAGGCTGCCATCGCCGCAGGGCCTGGCCAGCGATGGGAATAGTAGGGGGGCGATGAGGCCTCCGCGGCAGCGTAGCCGGTCACGGGAGGCAGGAGCATGCAGCACGACCGGCGCTACTTTGGCCGGCTGGAGCAAGAAGACCGGAGGTTGAAGAAGCACTACGGCCGTTGGATGGACATCGTACGGTCACTGGAGCTAGAATCATTCATATTGACTAAGTTGACAAAGCACTCCGTCCCCGTCAACTTAGTAGGCCCACAAGTCAGCCACCCACCAAGGTGGGTCCCAACTAGCAGGGGGATTATTCATTTTTTGTGCGTAATAAGGAGGCACTTCCGGTGGGTCCGAGCTGACAGCGGAGGGAACGTTTTTTTGCGTAATACGATGACCCTTCCGGTGGGTCCCAGCAGTTAGGGGGGAAACATTTTTTCGCACAATACAGTGGCCCGTCCGGTGGGTCCCCGCTGTTAGGTGGAGGAATAATTATTTTGCGTGTAATAAGGAGGCACTTCCTTGCTACGGCCGTAGACCCAGCTGTCAGCCTCTCCACGTACAGTCCACGTCTGATGGAAGCCGTTCCTTGACCATGTTGACCACGCTACGCTGAGAGCAACAGGGCGGTGGACGACGGCGAGGCCTAGGAAGGGGACAAGGCGGAGCTGGGGAAGACGCAGAAGTGGATGCCCAAGCGTAGAGGAGTATGAGGGTTGACTGGTCCGTTGTGGTGTGAGGCCGCCGTTGCCGTAGAATAACAGGAGGTGTGGGTGAGTAGAGGGATGGCCTGGCTTGCGTGGGAGTAGTAGGGGCGGTGAGGCCTCCGCGGCATCGCAGCCGGCCACGGGAGGTAGGAGCACGAGGCACGACCGGCGCTGGTTTGGGCGGCTGGAGCATGAAGACCAGAGGTTGAAGAAGCACTACGGCCGTTGGATGGATATCGTACGGTCAATGGAGCTAGAATCGTGCATATTGACTAAGTTGACAAAGCCCTCCGTCCCCGTCAACTTAGTAGGCCCACAAGTCAGCCTCCCACTATACTGGGTCCCAGCTAGCAGGGGGAGTATTCATTTTTTTGTGCGTAATAAGGAGGCATTTCCGGTGGGTCCGAGCTGACAGCGGGGGGAACGTTTTTTCACAAAATACGGTGGCCCGTCCGGTGGGTCCAAACAGTCGGGGGGGAACATTTTTTTCGCCAAATACGATGGCCCATCCGGTGGGTTCCTGCCGTCAGGTAGAGGAATCATTATTTTCCGCGTAATAAGGAGGCACTTCCTTGCGGCTGCCGTGGACCCAGCTATCAGCCTCTCCACGACAGTACTCTTTCGTTGGAGGTCGTTCCTTGACCATGTTGACCACGCCGCGCCGAGAGCACCAGGGCGGTGGATGATGGCGAGGCCTAGGAAGGGGACGACACGGAGCCGAGGAAGACGTGGCAGTGGATGCCCACGCGAAGAGGAGTGCGAGGGTTCACTGGTTTGGCTGCGGTGTGTGGCTACCATCGCCGCAGAAAAACAGGGGGTGTGGGTGAGTAGAGGGATGCCCTGGCCAGCGGTGGGAGTAGTATGGGGCGGTGAGGCCTGCACGGGAGGCGGGAGCAGGCGGTCCCACCGTCGCTGGATTTGGCGGCTGGAGCAAGAAGATCAGAGATTGAAGAAACACGATGGCCGCTGGATTGACATCCAACGGTTACGTCTGCTAGAATCATTTGTTGACGTATATAATAACTAAAAAAATCTTGCATACGCGTCAACTTAATAGGCCCATAAGTCAGACCATTCCCTCTTTTTTTAATAATTTATATATAGCTCATTGCGACTTCTTGTGCAATTTATTATAGTCCATTTTTTTGGTTGGCCAGGGCCAATTTCGCATATTTCTGTGGGTTCCAAACTATTTTTAATACTGAAATGTCAAGCCCGATATAAAGTACTTTGAAGATATATTTAAATTAGGTTAATGCCCAGTGAAATAGGAATCTAAAAATGTGAAAAAATTCAGAAATTATAAAGTACTTTCCAATTTGTCATCCGTTTTTATATTTACAACCAATTTCATATTACTTTCAAGATTTGGAGGCGTCTTGAAAGAGTTGCGGCCCATCAGGGCATAGAAAAATAAATAGGCATGGATTGGGTATTCTTCAGAAAAAATAAACTGGCCTGATTTTCACAAAGAAAAAATAGCTGGGCTGGTGAGATGGTGAACATAAAATATAAGCCTGGGCTAGACGGGCCACATCCCAGTTCAAACCCTGCTCCATCTCAACAATAACAAAAAAAATAATACTGCTCGAGCAGCTACGTCCGAGGTGTCAGCCGATCTTGTGCTGTTTTCTTGTCTATTGACTATATACGCTTACAATGTCATGGGTCCGAGATGTCAAGAAAACACTAGGAGGAAGCATTTTATTTTTCCATACGCTGACATGGTGGGCCCGTACTGTCATCCTCTCCACGTACTTTTGCCGATTCCTGTTGTTTGTTGACCATGTTGAAAACGCGAGAGGGCGGTGCTGTGGCGAGTGCACCAAAGCGTGCAGAGGACGACGGTGAGGCCTCGGACATCGGTGTTAACGATTTAGGAAATGGTGGGGCGGCGATGCATGCAGTAAGGTGCAGCCAGCCGTGGGAGGTGGAAGCAGGCGGCCCCGCTGGCGCTGGTTTGGTTTTCACGGCTGGAGGAAGACAGGACTGTAGAAACACAAAAAACTGTAAAAGCAGCAGGAGTACTTAACAACCTTAACGGAAACCGGCAGGGGCACTTAACAACCATAGCTGAAAGCAGTATGAGTACTTATACACGTTCAACCGTACATAGCACGACTCGAACAGTGCTACTTTGCCTACAGTTAACCTAGGGTGAGGCCGCCAAGCCCCGGGACAAGGCCCATGCGCCACCCCGCGCATCCACAACCTTCTAAAAGTGGCTTCATCTCGCAATGTGGTCAATAAACATGATATTCTCTTTAGAGCCATGGAAAAGCAGGAACATAATCTTTTATCCTATTCTCGAAGATGGACGGGCCTTCATTATTTGAGACCACCCATGAATAAGTATCTTTTCACCTCCAAGGTGAATGGAGTAGGTCGACATAAACATCATGTTGTGACCAGGCGCAAGTCTGACCCGACCCTGGTCAGGCATCTGTATAGGAAAAATATAACTGGGCAGTTTCTGTTTTAAGAAGATCACAGCTGTAAAGCTATGTATAAGCAATAGTTTATGAACAACATATATAATAGAAAACAGCTCGTACCATAAGTTTCTCGACACATTTGGACCTGTTTAACGAGTGCAGCAGTGGCACACATAGCCCACATGGCCTTCCACTATTGAAACGCCCCACAAGGACCTCAAGATGATCAATAAAGTGTACGAACTTGTGGATGTCGTCCCAGTCAACTTTAGTGCCATCAGTAACAGCCGAGTTGTTATAGAATAACAAACGAGTAACCTTCTTAACTCTGAAAAAACCTACACGTGCCACCAATTATAAGAAAATATTACTTAGAAGTAGCATCTTCGTGAGAGATTCATTGCTACTTCTAAGGTTAAATTATGATTAGTTAGACAGAATAGGTGGATTAAGAAGTAATCGAGGCAACAAGCAAGAACCAGATACAAAACTAACATGGATGAACAATTGGAACGACTTCGGGGTGGAACATCGCAGTGAAGATGAGACCAGGTTCTGCTATTTCCATCTACATTCGTGTGCCAACTTTCAGTCCGTAACACTTGAGAAAGTTTATCCAAGTTCGGCCATAAAAAAAGCAGCGATCTTCTTGGTTCATGAACCGAACTTGGAACTTATATCCATGGCTTGTCTTCACTGTGACCATTAAACTGGTGTATACAGTTATGGCAAGGCCGAGCATCTTGAGTACATGTGTTCTGGCAGAGCAAATAATGCACTGCAGGAAAAATAATATGAGAACACAATGTATTCCCTATCCAAATCTAGAAATAACTTCCTCCTTCACGTCAGTGTTGACCATCGTACTGGTAGTACCTTTTATCCAAATATAGCAATCCAAATTTCCAAATTAGTCGATAGTATGTTCAAAAAAAACCCACACTCTCGGATAGAAAAGAGGATTCTAGGAACATATTGTGCGCGTTTTAAAATCATGTGTTAGGATGAGAAGGAACAAGTGTGGCGTCTGGCCGAGGGCGAAGAAACCTGTAGGGTCCTCGCACTTTGGGCATTGCAAATGAAACACACTAGATTCGGTAGGAATAAAAATGCATCAACGGCGGCGGCTGCCATCCTAGGATTACCCGCGACCAAGGGACTTGGATTTATCGGGGATGGATGAAGAATTTGTACCTGGTTCTCCATGAGAAAACCCTATGCAATCACCGAGAGGGGGTTTTCTCTGAACAAGCAGACGAGGGGGACGGGGATTCAGGCCCAGTGAAATATTGCCGCTTCGTTCGTCCAGCTTACCGCTAAAGCTGGAAAGGGGGGTTTGTGATTTGACGGCTCATTGTGCATTACTGCGGCGCTACGACCGGGGTGTGTCTACCGTGCAGTTGTGCACTCTAATTTGTGCATATGGCACGTGGACCCCGTTGTCGGATGTCCCACATATCAGGAAAGGAAGTAGAAAGACAGGAGTAACTAGTTACACAAAAATATATTTTTGACAGAGAGATACTCCCTTTGTAAAGAAATATACAAATCTTTTATATCAAGACTTTATACATATAAATTTATATCTGACGGATAGGAAGGAAACTATGGCAATTTTGCAAAAAGGTACCCACACACCTCTCCACATTTGCAAATAAGGCCTTCCCTCATTCATCCTTTTCTCTCACAAGATAAAATACTCATACAAATGCATCTTGATGTTACGTACTACGCACGGGCATTATGGGGGTTCAGCTGAGAATATAATACTCAAACAGGCTCAAGGTTCTGGACTTTGGGCCACAGGCCCACCCTGCATGTTTGGAGGCCCATGTGTTCTACCTCAACGCTTTTCATATTGCAAGCGATCGGTACGGTGCTGGTTTTAGATGCTATCGCAAGGCGAATACACAAAATTGAATAAAGCACGACAGCTGTTGGAATGAAATCGAACGACAGTTCCTAACCAACAACGAGAGTTGCAAATCTATCAATGATATACCATGTGATAAATAATAATGTCGTATTACTTATACACACAGGACACTTGTTTCACCATGCCAGATTATTACATAAAAAATCTCTTGCAGGATAGATCAGTTCGGCAGTTGCGTGCTGCTACTGAAGAATTTCAAAGTTGATTTGGACCAGCTCTCCTTGCCGAGAAAGTTCGATTTTGTGATCATCCCCTACCGCATGATATGATTTAGATTTGAACCTTGACCATTCTTTAGCATCAATCATCATGCGACCATCCTTTGTACTTACGGTATATTGAGCAGGTTCATTCACACCAAGGTTGCGCATGGTAAGAGAAACTTGGCCGATGTCGCCCAGATTGTTGAACGACTCCCTCGTTGCTCTACAACATGGAAACACAGTGAATTGAGCAGGTTCATTCACAAGAAGACATACCCAAACAGTTAGATCAACACAGTGAATCATGCGAAACAACCTGGAAAGTAAAAAGAACGAAACACTTGGGCGGCCAAAGCTTACCAAGAAGGTGGACATGTTAGTTTTTGTAAGGACTTTGGTTGTAACAGCCTCAAAATTGGGTTATCAATTTTGTGTTGTTATTTCTTCCTCGCAATCAATTTTTTATATTCTCATGAGCTTGCTGGATGTATCTAAGAATCCTTGCCATTTCCAAACCTTCAAAACCTTGCTCATGTCGTTGTCAATGGGCAAGACCTCATCTACAACCCCCTCAAATCCTCTCAAACCCGAATTCCAAGTTTTTTTGGTATTTATATGTGGCCTTTGTGATTACAAAGGAGCCATCATCTGTTGATCATTCCATCTCTTCCAATAGACCCTCCTATCCTCCTAATCCTTGGATATGCAAAAATATTGCTAAGTCCCATGCAATATTTTGGAATTATGATTTATTCCTTTTCTTGCCTTTTTGAGGAATAAAATCCTAAGGCATAGCTAGCCATCTCCTAAATTCATGAGAATTGGTGGAGTTGATACTTATGCCTAACCCAAGCTCTGGCAAAAATATTGGCCACATTAAAATAAGGAAAATTGCCTTTTCCTATTTTAAGCCAATATTGCATTACTGCCATTTTTCAAAGGAACTACTATCTTTATAGCAGAGAAAATTCTCACATAAATTGTGGAGCTTGTCCTTGCTATATAATCAGTAGTTCAAACATTAGCTCATGTTCCACAGTTCAAAATTTTGGCACATGATCCAATGCAAGTTCCTGCCTTCTCTGAAATTTTACAAAGGAAGTGCTTTATTCCTAATTCCAATTAATCTGTAATTGGGCAGGGTGATTAACTTTGATAAATCACCCATGAATACCAAAAAGGATCTCCATCCTCTCATCCTAGCTCCATGTGCAATTTTCAAAGTTTCTGACCAGAATACAACTTTGTGAAGGAAGTACCTTCATAAAGTTTTCGAATGGGATGAAACTTTTCCACCCTATCATGTATTCCAAATCATTAGCCCCCACCCAAATTTAGCTCATTTTATTGAGCTATATGAGCACAGGAGCAATTCTTGTTTTCTGCCCAAATTTTCAGTTTGTGAAGCAAGTATATTTTATCTTGCTCCATTATAGCTGAAAATATTCCTAAGCCTTCTCCTATCCATACAACTCACCATCCCAAGATTTTGGCTCATTTTATGTAGCCAATATTTTCCTAGATTTTTCCTAAGTTTTTTGGCCAGAAGTGATGTTTGTGAAACAAGTACAAATTTGGCAAGTCCATTTGGTATGAAACATTTACAGCATCATTGTATGTCCAAATCATCAAGCTTTGCCAAATATTAGCTCTATCCATCACTCCTAGTGAGTGTTTCTTCCTCATTTAGTTTCTAGACATATTTTAGCAGTTGTAAAGCAACTATGCTAAATATTTGTCCTAATGGCCTCAAAACTCCCAGGACCGTAGTTCTTGCTACCCTAAGCCTCTCAGACATCAATTTTACGTTTTACCCTCTCTGGTTTAACCACCGTTCAAGAAATCATACGATTCAGCGATTAATCGTCCGATTATCGCTACTCTTGGGGCGACCGATAAGATTATGCCTTATCTTCATCATTCATCAGCTGGGTCGATTTATCGCTATGACAAGCGATTTATGTCAGGACCCGGATTCTAAGTCACACCGACCTAGCTTGTAACACGTCATATCACTTTGCGGCCTCACGCACGGTATCCCCACGGGTGCCACCTTACCTGGCCCGGGACCGTTTGCGCATTTTGGCACATGTATATGACAGTGTCGCTAGCATCCATATGACAGAGAACCCGGGCCGACATGGCTAGTTATAAACCAAAAGTGGCACTAAATTACAGAGACAGGCATCCATGACCCAGCAACGAACGTGTCGGTCATCAACGTATGAACCCAAGTCATAGAAAGCTACATGGACTTAAAGGAACAATGCGTGACATTTCCCCTAAGGGACAGACACAGGAACGAAGAAGGACACATGCCGGCCAGCCTACGTGTTCCGAGCAGTAGCAAGCTACCAAGGCTCAGTGGAAGCACTAGGAGGCATTTCCCTGTAAGATAGGCTACCAAAGGTAAACAAATGGGTGTCGGATCCCACACATACCAAGCATTTCAATCATACACACAATATGCTCAATATATGCAAATACAACAATGCATCACAACAGAACTCTATGACTCAAAGTACTTTATTTAAGAGGTTTCGAAGAGCCATACATAACATATCCATACAGGTAGGGGTCACATGACCCAACACCTAAGTCATACAAACATACAAGCACAAGCGGAAGCTAACATGTCTGAGTACAGACAACTAGAAAATAAAACAGGCTTGGTGTAGCCTGACTATCTACAAGGCCCTTCACAAGCTCAGGATCTCCGTCTGGGAAGCAAGCTACTCGTCGACGTCAACGTCTATGTAAAACCCATAAGAAGGGGCAGGGTTCTCCTCTGCAACAGTTATTAAGCAAACATGAGTACAAAGGTACTCAGCAAGTCTTACAACAGAACCTATCATACATGCATCATTATCAACAAGGGTAGTGGAGTTCATAGCAGCGAGCCAGCTTTGACTCTTGGCTAACATATACCACAACTCTCAGCAGATTGCAAGATAAGACTACGTACGCGAGTCCTCTACTCAGCACAACAATACACCACCGTGGATCCTCTTTCGTCATCCTACGGAAGGGCCATCCACGGCACTCACACTTGTCTTGAGGCTTTTAATAGTATCTATCAACTTGTCTATGAACTGTATAAGTAACCAAGTAGTTCGTACCGTGAACAACGGCTATTTGAATAGATTGGTAACCCTGTAGGGGTGTACTTCTTCACACACGCTTCCACCACTTATCGCCGTTTACTCGACATGTACTCGGCAACCTTCAAGCGGAAGCCCAGCGAGGGTGTCGGCCATGACCTGACTAACTACACAAGTCCCTAGTCCAGGTTTATCGCCTATTTGGGTTCCATCCGTGGGGAGATCCGGCCGGGGTATCGCTCACGGTCCCAAACGGTGTGTACAGGGTTCCCGAGTCACCAAACGGGCGATCGGTACACCCGGCCACGTACCTACCGCATCACAGCCCACCCCGAGGGTCAGCGCTGTGCACGACCACCAGTAAACTACAAACACCAGAAACTAGTTGCAACTCCTGGACGGAGGACAAGGGCAGTTAATAAGCCGAGAGGGTCCATTGGTTTCGGGCCCAATGCATGGTAGCAGCTGAAACTTGAACCACACATACAGATCTCAGGTCCTATGGACGGTTCCAATGAAACAACCCACCATGTACTCCTACATGGCCTTTCATCGATACCTTTACCAAGCATGTTCCACACTTTGCTCTCTTTATCGAGCACGATCATTTCACTCTGATCCATCACCCAGATGAACCAGACCTGACACAACTCTAAGCATACCAGGCAACATAAACAAATAGCATGGTGGAACACACATCACATGGCTCAATCAAGTCCTACACATGCTAGTGGGTTTCAACTATTTACTGTGGCATGACAGGTCATGCAAGGGAATAGGGTTCAACTACCGCAGCAAGTAGCAGTTCACACGCTGTTGCCTTAATGCAGTAAAAGAGAGCAGAAGCGAGAAGATGAGTTTGTATCGGAATGATCAAAGGTTGCTTGCCTGACAGAGTGGTTGTCGGGTACTGCTCTTCAGTTGGATACGCAGAAGTATCCTCGGGAGCAGGACCTACCACGGAGAACACCGACGATACAATCAATATACAAACAAATGCAACAATATGATGCATGCTCAAGACATGGCAAGATGAATGTGTTTTGGGCTAAAGCAACTATAAACAGAAAGGTTTGAGCTCATTTGAATCAAAGATTCAAATTTATACCCAAACTATTATTTATTAAAGTGCATTATCATGTTTTAATGTGAACAGCAAGGTTAACTTGCTCAAACATGCATGAAACCAGTGCCACTGGGAAGATTGGATTTTTCTCATCAATTTTCATATATAAATCTTTTTCATCTGAGCTACTATTGAATTTATATGATTTTTTGAAGTTTAAAGCATTTTCTGGAATTTCCTGAATTCTTTTAAATCAATTAATCCCAGAAAAGCATTTACTGTGTCAGCATGACATCATTGTGATGTCAATAGTCAACAGGGCGGCCAGGGTCAAACCTGACGTGTGGTGTCCACACGCCAGTGAGACAGGGTTGTTTAGCTCGCAGACAGGTGGGGTTCGATCAACACACACATCAGCAAGTCAACTCTGATGCGTGGGTCCCGCTGGGTTAGTCTAATCTAAACAGGAAACAAAACTCGGGGTTAATTAGGTTGTGGGCCCCATGCGTCAGTGGCACCAGCTTTAGTTAACCGGGTGATTAGCATCTAATTAAATACCACGTCATCTAGAACGGCGGTTAGCCGTCGACGACCAGATCCCGCGGCGGTGGCTCGCCGGCGTTGCTCGGGACGGCGCTACAGAGCACCATTTCGTGCGCGATTTGCGGCTACGGAGTGCTGGCAGTGCGTCGCAAGCGGTGATGGCCGCGTGGTGCTCTGGGGCAGCCTGAAACATCGTCGGCGACGACCTTGGCGGTCGCCGGAGTCGGGTGAAGTCGAACCCAAAGCTACGGGGCACGATGAGGCACGTGGAGTGGTCCGTTGGGCTCCTGGGGATGTGGTGAGCACGTTGGACATGGTGGTGTGGCCAGTGGGTGGACGGAGCATCGTTGGCGACGAGCTCGGCGGCGGCGCATGCGGTGAACGTGGCGCGGTGCATACGGTGCAGGAGAGAGTTAACAGAGAGGGGGAGGACGGAGCTGAGCTCATGGCGATTGCAGCAAGCGTCGAAGCGGGCTCGGGGAAGGACAGAGCTGAGCGGGGCGATGATGGCGATCTCAGCGGCCGGAGTTGGGGAAGACGGGGTCGGGGGCGACTCCAGAGCGGGCGAGCGCTCGGGGCTCGATCTGCTCGACGTAGTTGACGACGGCGGAGCGAACGGACACGGTGACGCGGCACGGGGACAACGGCGGACGCGGTTATCACGATGGCGCGGGCGCGGCAGCGTCGGCCATGGTGCGGGGGAGCGAGGGAGAGGAGCTGGGGGGGAAGTGGCATGTTTGCGGGCTCGGGGGAGAAGTGGGTGACCGACCCAGGGTAGCAGAATGGCGAGGGGAGGCGGCAGGACGGCGGGCAGCTGCGTGGCGCGCGCTGGTGCCGGCGTCGAGCACCTGCCTGCCTGCCTGGCCGAGCCAAGCAGCTCGCTAGAGCGGTGGCTGGGCTGGGCCGGCAGGTGGGCTTGCTAGGTGGGCGCCAGGTAAGTTTCCTTTCCCTCTCTCTTCTATGTTTTCTATTTATTCTGTTTTGTTTTCTTTTTCAACTTTGTTGAATTAATAAAAATGCTAGAACATTTTTATAAATCATGAAACTAGTCATGCCCACTGTATATAATATGATTATCATGGAACATTTTAGTTTATGTTTATTTGGGCAGCTAAATTATTTTATAGCATTTAAATGCCCAAATGCAATTACAATATGAATTAATCCAGAGACCTTTGGATGTCCTAGAAAATTGTGCACCATTTTTGGCAGAAGTTTGAGACCAAGGCAAAGATGATGAACATTTTTTAAGGGCATTTTGGGTACATTGGAAAAGATTTTATTAAACCCTAGTTGTTAGAAGAGGGGTGTTGGGGTTTCTGTCATTCCCATTTCAATTTTCTGTAGAAAGTAAACATGATGCACACTCTAGCTAGTCCTAATGCAAGCACTGACTAGGGATGTGACAACTCACGCCCACTCAAAAGAATCTCGTCCCGAGATTCGGGTTCCTCCGGAAAAAGGGTGGGGTACTCAAGTCGAAGATGATCCTCCCTTTCCCAAGTAGCTTCACTCTGGGAATGATGTGACCATTGAACCTTGAGAAACTTGATATTATGACGTCGAGTGGTACGCTCGGCTTGATCAAGAATACGAACGGGGTATTATCGATATGTGAGATTGTCCTGGAGATCAAGCGTTTCCTGGTCCACTCCGCGGATAGGATCCGAGAAGCAACGCCTGAGTTGAGAAACGTGGAAGACATCATGAACTCTGGAAAGGTGTGGAGGTAGTTCCAATTGTAGGCAACTTCTCCTCGTTTGGCAAGAATGCGAAAAGGACCGAAGTATCGAGCAGCCAATTTGCCTTTGATACCGAAACGATGGGTTCCCTTAAGAGGAGTAACCCGAAGGAAAGCCTTATCGCCGACTTCAAAAGTCACAGCCTTATGATGACTATCATATTGGCTCTTCTGGCGAGACTGGGTTGTTTTCAATTTGTCACGAACGATGCGAACTTGCTCTTCTGCTTCCTGGATCATATCCGGACCAAAGAATTGTCTTTCCCTGGTTTCTGACCAGTTAAGAGGTGTTCGACACCTTCGTCCATATAGAACTTCGAAGGGGGCATTGCCCAGTCTGGCTTGATAACTATAGTTATAAGCGAATTCGGCGAATGGAAGACACTTCTCCCAATCCATACCGAAAGAGATGACAGAGGCTCGAAGCATATCTTCCAGAATTTGATTGACTCGTTCTACTTGACCACTTGATTGAGGATGAAAGGCGGTGTTAAAAGAGAGATGAGTCCCCATAGCATTCTGGAAACTTTCCCAAAATCGTGAAGTGAAAAGACTTCCACGGTCTGAGTTAATCTCCAACAGCACACCATGAAGTGATACTATCCGAGAGATATACAAGTCTGCTAGCTGGCTAGCGGTTATACTCTCTCAAACAGGAAGGAAATGGGCTACTTTGGAGAGGCGATCGATAACGACGAAGATAGCATTATTCCCTTTCCTGGTCCTGGGAAACCAGATAATGAAGTCCATACCGATCTTGTCCCATTTCCATTCAGGAATAGCTAAAGGTTGAAGGGTGCCAGCAGGCCGTTGATGCTCTGCTTTGACTCGAAGACAAACATCGCAGTTAGCAATGAACTGAGCGATTTCTCTCTTCGTCCTAGTCCACCAGAACCTCTGGCGTAGGTCCTGATACATTTTGGTGCTACCGGGATGAATTGTGAGAGGAGATTCATTAGCCTCCTTAAGGATCAACCGTCTCAGGTTTCATACCTTAGGAACCACTAAGCGGTTTCCAAAGAACACGACACCTTGATCATCAATTGAGAAACATCCCGCGCCTCCTTTCTTGATGTTCCTCCTGATACGGGAGATTCTCGGATAAACCTTCTGTGCTTTGATGACCTGATCCGTAAGGGTAGGTTTCGCCACCAAGGTGGAAAGGAATCCTCGAGGAACAATGTGAAGGTTAAGCTTACGAAATTCCTCGTGGAGAAGTGGTTGCCCTTGTTGTAACATCAGGTTGTTACAATAAGACTTACGACTTAGTGCGTCAGCCATGACATTCCCAGGGGTGTAAGTGATTCCTAAGTCGTAATCTGTGAGCAACTCAACCCAACGTCTTTGCCTGAGATTCAAATCTGGTTGGGTGAAGATGTATTTCAGGCTTTGGTGATCAGTGAAGATTTCACAGCGATTACCAAGAAGGTAATGTCGCCATGTCTTGAGTGCGTGGACTACAGCTGCAAGCTCTATATGATGTGTAGGATAGTTATCCTCATGTGGACGCAACTGTCAATATGCGTATGCGATCACTTGACGATCTTTCATGAGTATGCAACCTAGTCCTTGTCGCGAGGCGTCGCAATAGATAATAAAGTCCTTGGAAAAGTCTGGTGGTACCAGTACGAGTGCAGATGTCAGGCGTCTTTTCAGTTCCTGAAAGCTGGACTCGCACTGTGGGGTGCACTCGAACTTTTTATCTTTCTTGAGGAGTTCAGTTAGGTGTTTAGCAACCTTGGAGAAATTCTCGACGAAGCGTCGGCAATAGCTCGCTAAGCCAAGGAAACTCCTAACTTGCTTTACCGATTCAGGGGGAGTCCAATCAAGGACGGCCTGAACTCGCTCGGGATTGATGGCAATACCCATGCCAGAGATTACATGACCCAGATAGGTCACTTCTGGCAACCAAAATTCACACTTGGAGAATTCGGCATAAAGCGGTGCTCTCAAAGTTTCGTCAATACCAGCCTTAGATGCTCGGCATGATATTCCTTGTTCTTGGAGTAAATGAGTATATCATCGAGGTATACCACGACGAATTTATCCAAGTACTCCATGAATATAGAATTCATTAGCCGGGAGAAAGTGGCCGGGGCATTGGTTAACCCGAAGGACATAATGGTGTACTCGTATTGGCCATAACGAGCAACAAAGGCCGTCTTGGGAATGTCCCCGTTGTTGATTTTGATTTGATGGTAACCCAACCTCAAATCCATTTTGGAAAAGACTGAGGATCCAGCGAGCTGATCATACAGGTCCTTGATCCTGGGGAGCGGATACTTATTCTTTATGGTGACCAGATGGACAGGTCGATAATCTACAACCATCGGTTCCATTCCATCCTTCTTCTTGACGAAGAGAACGGGACAAGCCCAGGGAGAAAAACTAGGACGGATGAAATGAATCATCGAGTTGTTTCTTAAGCTCAGCTAGTTCTAGGGGTGATATCTTATAGGGTGTCCTAGAGATTGGGACAGTTCCTGGAACAAGATCTATCACGAACTCGACATCTCTGTCAGGTGGAACACCTAGCAGTTCTTCTAGAAAGACATCCGGAAAGTCACGGACTACCAGGATATCTTCGAGTTCTGGTAGAGGACTGGCATTAAGAGAGTAGAGCTGACGCTCAGCCATTCGGGCCAAAACATTGACTGTCTTGCCGGATGGGTGTGTAAGTTGAACAGTCCTAGTGTAGCAATCAATCTTGGCATAATGAGCTGTCATCCAGTCCATACCCAAGATGATGTTTATGTCCGAGGACTTCAGAGCGATTAGTGATGCAAGGAAAACAAGTCTATCGACAAGAATTTCATTCCCATGGCTTACTCTAGACGTTTGCCATCTAGAGCCAGGAGTTTGAATTTCCATGGTGGTGGGCATGTCACAAAAAGTCATGTTGTGCATTCGAGCATAGCTCTCAGATATGAAGGAATGAGATGCTCCAGTATCGAAAAGAACAGACGCCGGATGGCAGTTAATGAGAAGCGTACAAAGGACGATGTTAGGATCCTCATAAGCTTCCTCAGCAGAGAGATAGTTGACATGACCACGTGCAGTGGGGATAGGCTTGACATAGTTCACCTTGCCTGTTGGCTTACCATGGCCAACGGACCTTCCTGGTTGGTTCTAAGGACACTCACGCATGTAGTGCCCTGGTTCTCCACACTTGAAACATGTCATAGTGCCAGTGCATGGAGCAAAGTTGACAGGTGGTCCTCCATAAGTCTTGGCAGGTGCATACTGTTGAGTTGGGCGAGGCGCCTCATAGGATGGCCTCAGAGTGAACCTGGGTGGCAGAGCAGTGTTAGGAACCCACACACGGCGCTTGTGAGAGCCAGAGCCGGATGAGGAACCCAAGTCACGAGGATGCTTGCGTGTGGCTTCAAAATCAGTCTAGCCCGTCTTAACACTGATGGCTTTGTTCACCAACTTCTGGAAGGAGGTGCACTCGTGCAGACGTAGATCTCGGTGATGTTCAGGGCTAAGTCCCTTGCGGAACCTCGCCTGCTTCTTCGCATCGGTGGATACTTCCTCGGGAGCATAGCGTGCCAAGTTGCCAAACACGCGACTATAGCCATCCATGGTTAGCCGGCCCTGGGTGAAATTGCAGAATTCCTCCCGCTTGCGATCCATGAGACCTTCCAGAATGTGATGTTCATGGAATGCCTCACTGAACTCAGCCCAAGTAGTGATTTGGCCAGCAGGACGCATAGCTTCAAAATTTTCCCACCAAAGGCTGGCAGGGCCCTCAAGATGGTAGGCGGCGTAAGTAATCTTGTCAGCTTCGGCCACACGGGCAGAGTGTAGCTTGTGGGTGATACTGCGAAGCCAGTCATCCGCATCCAGAGGTTCGGCGGAATGATGGAACTTCAGTGGGCACATCTTGATAAAGTCATTGATTGACACCACGTCATTCCTCTGGCGAAAGGCAGTGTTCTGCTCTATGCGTTCTAGTAGACGGTTGGTCTCTCTCTTGTTCCTTTCTGCCTCGAGCATAACTTCAGCCAAGGAGGTGGTTGGGGCAGATTCTCATGTCTAGCCCCACTGGCCTCACCCTGCTCCTGAGCAGCAGGAGTGCTGCGAGTGTTGACCATCCTAGGAAAACAAAACAACGGCTTAGACAAGGATGGAAAAACTTTGACATAGTAGTGCAGAATGTAATGGATGACACGGAATGCACAGATGTTCATCCGTACGACATGGTAATATAGAAACTGCCATATATACACCAGTGGTCATACACACCATACATAGTTGGCTAAAGTACAACTGCGGTGAAACACGATACATCTCATCAGAGGCACTCCAAGCTCCTATACATTATTTAACTATGCCTCCGGAACTCAGTACAAACTAAGTCATATTCCACCAGACACACAGGACTGTGGAAATACAACTACTACGATACTACTACTGCCACGGTCTAGCTCAGACACTCCCGTAGTAATCTTCGTAAAGATTACCACCGTAGCCTGGAAGTGGAACAGGTGGATCTGGAAACTCTCGAGCACTCGAAGGCTGTGGACCATAGGGACATGGATGCGGTCTCAGTCCCATTGCTGGTGGTAACCGACACCCACGTGGAGGTGTAATACCCCCAACGTCTCGCCAATCCATACGATCGGGCAGACGAGTCCGCACGGGGTACAAATCCCACATATCCAGATATCCGGCGTGCACGGCAGGTGCAAGCCGTGTCAAAGTAGTCCAGTGGGCGGCTCGTGTGATATAAAGCTCCATCCGGAGGGCACAGACCTGACGGTCCCTATCCTCCAGCATCTGAGTAGTAGTCTGAAGTAGTGGCTCCTCATGAGCGGCATCAGTATACAGACCAGTGTAGTAGCCTTCCTCTCCAGGAAGTGAAGCTGGCATGTAGCAGAACTCAGTGTTCCGAAGTAGGGCATTGTCGGGGGAAACTGTCCGCCACGAACACCTATGGGACCGGAGCCCCTTGTCTGTGCGGTACGAGGGCGGAGGGAGCACGAAGAGCATATCGTAGCGAGCACGCAGGCAGTTTTACCCAGGTTCGGGCCGCGGTAGACGCGTAAAACCCTACTCCTGCTTAGTTGTGTATTGAGTTGGAGAGCTCGGGAGCTTGAAGAAGCAGCTACACCGAGCGTATGAGTGATCTAGGTTCCGAACCTCCTCCACGTTGTGCATGGGCCTCCTTTTATAGTACAAGGGGTCACCGACAGGTGTCAACGTAGGAGAAAGGGGTAAAAACGTAAAAGAGGTGGTAGTTGTAACAGTGCGGGAACAGTGAAGCTACAGTGCGCGAACAGTGGCCGCTACCTACTTTGACAGTGGGGACAAGGGCATTTAATACCCGTCGCCGTCGACCCCAAAAGCTCCCGCCCTTGCGTCTCCGTCTGCCACGGCGATGGATCCACCACCGTGGAGTGCCACCGTGTCCCCCAGGCTGCACAGCCATCCGCCACGCGTCCCTGGATAGGCCCCAGGGCGACGCGTGGGCCGATGAGCTGGAGCGCGGGCACACAGCGCAACTCTCCCGGCAAGCACCTTGCCGGGGTCTTGATCTTGCCGGGCCCGGGAGCTTGCCGCTCCCCGGGCCCTCGCCGGGGCGCATATAGCGCCGAGGCGTGTCTTCTATGATGGAATCTTCTAGTCTTCCTGGCAAGCTCCTCTTGCCAGGGCCTTGTGCTAGAGAGGTAACCTTGAGCCTGATACGGCCTTCCCGGCAAGCTCCACTTGCCGGGGTCTCGATCTTCTGTCTTGCATACTTTGTTTTTGAATGGTTTAATATGGAGCAGGAAGGTCTCCGGCGAGCGCGTGGTAAACCCTGCCGCGGGAAGCTGCAACTGCCCGTGCACAAGTTGGGGTACTGAGGTACCCCTACCTTAGTACACCGACAGGAGCCCCCGGGCCTGGGCCACACACGGTGCCGAGCGCTGTTGGGCCAGGCCCAAAACAGTGCACGGGCACACGCGGCCCACGGCGCGCCGAATCCACTTCCGTATCCGCCGCATCCCCCCGTAACGGCACGCGTCGATTGCGGCGTCGTGGGATGGGACGTGCCCACGTTCCATCAATGAAAAGGGCGAAACGCCCCCCACTTCCCCATAAAAGCAGAGGAAGCAGGAGCGGTTCCCCTCCTTGCGCTTTCATTGCATCTTCTTCTTCCTCCAGAAACCCCCTTTGCGCTCCGCCTCCACACCTCCGCCGCCGCCGTTCTCCACTTCCTTCGCCGCCTCCGCCATGGCCCCGAAGACCGAGAAGGCGAAGGCGGAGAAAGCCAAGAGGGAGAAGTCGAAGCAAGCAGCGAAGCTTACCGCGTACCGGAAGCGGAACCTCGTCTTCCCGCCGAGGCTCGGCGCGCGGGAGCTCTGGAACAAGTACTACTTGTTCTGGGCCAAGGAAACCAAGGCGCACCCCCGCACTCGAGCTTATCCGGCCGCCGCCAAGGACAACTACCCCGGCGGGTACTATTTCTTCGCAGCCTTCTTTCACTGCGGTCTTTGCCCTCCTTTCTCTGATTTCTTCTGCGACGTCATGCACACCTATGGCCTCCACCTTCTTGACTTCACCCCCAACGCCATCCTCACAATGGCGGTTTTCGCACACATGTGCGAAAACTTCATAGGAATACACCCAAACGTAGCGCTGTTTAGGCACTTCTTCACTCCTAGAGCAGAGGCCGGCGCCCCCCTCTCCGGGGGAATTTCTTGGGTATTTCGTCTGAACAAGAAGGAGTCGTACTTGCCGGGGGAGCTCCGCGGCAAGTGGGAGGAGTGGCGTGCAGACTGGTGCTGGATCGTTGAGGACGAGCCGCAGCCCTTCACCGCGCCGTGCACAACGCCCATCGTGCGCGGCAGGGATTGGAGCGAACTGGACTCGGGCGACATCAAGCTCGACGTCGCCCTCATCCGGATTCTTCGTCTTCGGGTAGCTAGGCTGTCCGTTGCAGAAGTAGGCGCAGACTTCCTCCGCCGCCGCATCGCCCCTCTCCAAGACAGGAAAAGGCCGGCCTGGGAGTACGGCAACCCAGCGGATATAATGAGGCTGCGCCCCGGGCTGAACTTCAACTTCACGACGCTGGAGCTGAAGGGGATGGTCCGGGAACTCTTCAAGTACGACCCGGCCCACCCTGAGTGGTTCAGACCTCCCCGGGGAGTGGTGCCCCTCTGCAACAGCACAGTCCGGGACCGTCTCTGCGCCATGATGCCCGCGTGTGATTCGCACGGCGTGGACCGCACGTGGATTCCGCCCAAGCCCATAGACGTCCTCAGCTTCTTCGACAACCTCGTGGAGGTGGCGAAGAACAAGGATGACATCAAGGAGCACACGCGGGACACCACCGAACAGGAGCTTGCATACATGGCTTCTCGGGCTGAAGAGGCCGCTGCAGCCGCAGTGGCAGGAGATTTTGGATATACGCCTGAAGAGGCGGAGGCTGCGGATGCGTCCTGCTAGGCGGAGGAGGCGGAGATCCGCAGACTGCTGCAACTTCCTCCCGACGCGCTCGCCGGGGTCCCCTCTCTGAGGCACTCCGGGATCCACGGGATCGTGGCCGAGGCCGCGGCAAGGGATGGCGCTGCCGGAGGGAACAGGGGCGCCGCGGGGAGCGGAGGCGCTGGAGGGAGCGGAGGCGCCAAAGGAAAAGAGGCCGCAGCGCAGGGCGCTGGGCCCAGCGAGCCAGCCGGGGAGGAGGAGGAGGAGGAGGCCGAGGACTCCGACGGATCTACGGAGCTCTACGCCGACGACCTCTCCTCGTCGGAGACCTCCCCGCCCCCGGCAAGCCCAAGGCGGTCTCCACCGAAGCGTCTCCGCAGGGCGGCGACGGGAGCGAGGGCGCAAGCGCCCCGGCAACAACCAGCTCGCCGGGCAGCTCAAGCTTCCCGGGGAAGCCAAGCTGCGCCGGGGGCGACCGGCGCACCAGCCGCGGCGGAGGCGGCCCGCGCGCAGGCCACGGCAGAGGCGCCCCGCAGGTCGGCGCCAAGCAGGCAGGAGTCTTCCCGGAGCGGAGCAGCGGCTCCGCCCGCTCCCCGGGCTCTGGCTACCACAGGGGCTGGGTCTTCGTAGCCCCCAGCCCCAGGGACCGCCAAGCGCCCGAGGGAATCTTCGTCTTCCGCTCCTCGTGCAGACGCGCCCCAGGTGGAGTATGACTTCTCCGCCTTGAGCGAGGACGACGAGGAGGATCAGGAGTAAGAATCCGAGATCTTACACCTTCTCAAGTTTCGTCTTGATTATTGTTGATGCTAATTTTGTTCGTTGCTTTGATTTCAGGACCTTGGTTCAGCGCGTGGCGAAGAAAGCCAAGGCGCCTGTGGTCGAGGTCGCGGAAGGCTCGGCCACTGCGGCAACTGGGGACGCGCCGGAGCCAAGCCTGCCGGACCCGAGCGCTGCTCCGAGGAGCAGCCCCCAGCGCAGCCCCCAGCGTAAGTCTGGGTTCCATCTTCCCGCTCGTCGGGGTGCGTTTGGGGATTTTGTCTTGTTTCAATATCTTGATGTCTTTGTCTTGACTTGTGCAGAGGTGGAGCCACAGCGGCAGGAGCGCCCGGAGACCGTCCTCGAGGAGCCGCAGGCCCCGCCGTCCCCGACAAGGCCGAACTCTCCGGCAAGGGAGAGTGCTCCGCCAAGGGCGGGTACTCCGCCAAGGGCGAGTACCCCGCCCAGGGCGAGCAGCCCGGCGAGGGCGGCCACTCCGCCAAGGCAGAGCTCCCCGGCGAGGGAGCCCGCCGCCGATGACGTCCGCCAAGGTAGGCTCTATAACTTGTCTTCTTGGCGTTGTCTCTTTTTGGATTTTTGCTTGAACTTCTTTTTCTTCTTCTTCTTCTAGATCCTCCTCCCCCCGAGCACATGGAGACGGAGGTCATCAACCTCGAGGAGGAGGGCGCGCAGGGCGGCGGCGGCGACGCTCCTGCCGCCGAGGACACGGCGAGAGCCGCCGAGCCGGCCGCGCAGGAGACCGCTCCGGCTGCAGACGCAGCGGCCGGGGAGGGGGACGGCGACCGCACCGCCGGCCCGGAGGCGACGGGAGCATCAAGTGCTGCGCCGGCCGCCGATCCCTCCGCCGGCAAGGAGCAGGGCTATTATCTTGAAGCCCCCAACGACGTCTTCATCCAGGTGCCATGGGGTTCTTCGTCGCGAGCTCCCGCGGAGGGCGAGGCATTTGACGGGGAGGTCCTCGCCTCCGCGGGCTTGAAGATTGTCGAGGCGCCCGGCGGGAGTGAAGGGCCCGAGGAGGAGAAGCTGCTTCACCAGCTCCTGGCCCTTTACCGGGCCAGGCAGGCGAAGCTCGCTTGTCGGGAGGCCCTCGCCGCCAAGGCCGCCGCGGAGATGGAGAAGCGCGCGGCGGAGCTCAGCGCCGCCAACCAGGCGGCCCTCCGCGAGGTGGCGGAGGAGCGCGAGCGACTCGCCGGCGAATATCAGGAGTGGGTGCTGGAGAAAGCTGAGGCCGAAGAGCAGCAGCGGCTCGCCGGGGTGGAGCTGTCCCGGCGAGAAGGAGAACTCGCCCAGCGTAAGGTCAACCTCGACTCCCACGAGGAGGACCTTGCCGCTCGGGAGGAGGCCCTTGGCGGGGAACTGAAGGAGGCAAAAGCCGCCGCGGCTGCCGCGGAGACCGCCAAGAAGGAGCTTGCCGCCAAGGTCGCGCAGCTGGAGAAGTCGCTGAAGGTGAGCGCGGAGAAGGTCGCCGCGCTCATCACGGAGCGTGAGAAGGACGCCCACACCAATTCAGAACTCCAGGTGCGTCTTTCTGAGAGGGGCGACGAGTTAAAGGCCGCCAAGGACTCCATCGAGGACTTGGAGTTGAAGGTCTCTACACTGAAGGATTCACTCGACGCTGCCCGGGCTCGGGAGACCAAGTTGAAGGAGGAGCTCCGCAAGGAGCGGACCTTGGTGGACAGCGCCAACAAAGCGGCTGAGCTCTTCCGCAAAACCGTTGAGGTATGGACCGAGGACTTAGTATCTTGTGCGTCCAACATCGACCAGGAGCTGCTGGCGTTGAAGCTGGAGCACCTCATCTACTCCCCGGATCCAAACCTCCCTCACAGCGCCAAGCTCAGCCTCTTCTTCAGGGGAATCGCGCCGGCCCTTGCAGATCTGCGGAAGAAGATCCCCGCGCAACTGGCCGAGGAGACGCGCCTACTCTGCACGGGAACTCTGGAGCGCGTGCTGACGAAGATCGTATACCGCAATCCCGGTATAAATCTCACCAACGTTCTTCGCAGCCTGCCGGCTGACGCGGACATGGAGGCTCTGAAGGAGCAGGTCGCCCACATCATTGCCAAGGTGGCTAAGATCTCCAGGATCGAGGGCGACCGCGTAGATTAGGCCTCCATTATCTTTATCTCTTTTTGTTGCTGCATAGGGTGTTACGAACTCATTAATCATTGCGACAAGCTATCTTTTGTAAGATATTTATCTCATTTTGATCAATCAGTGCAATGTTATCTTCCTTGTCTTAATCCTTGACTTTGTATGTTTTTCACCCTACGCTCCCGGGGAGCTTGCCGACAAGGGGCCTTTGCCGCGAGCGCTGAGTGCTGGACTCTGAGCAGCCTGCTGGCCAAGGTCTCACCGGCAAGCAACCTCGCCGCGGCTAGTCGCAACGCACTTAACTTGCTGAGCATACTCGGAAACGAAGCAAGGGCGCGACACTTGTCGCAGCTCACTTAAATCGTTGAGCGAACTCGGAAACAAGATAAGGGTGCGGCAAGCTACGGGTAGGTTCCTCCGCGCACAGGTTTTCCATACAAAGTGTGATTGTTCAAGGAAGACAACTAAGATTTTAAAAATTTGAACTGGTCAAATTCTAATAACTTAGCTTTCATATATTGCTTGCTTCCCGGTAAGGCTTCTCTTTCTTGAACAGCACTTGGTTCCTCCTCCACTTCCTTCCCCCCCGGCAAACTTGTGCGCGAGGAACGTTCCTTCTGCTTAAGAGGCAAGGAAAAAGAAGAGGGAAACAAGTATATGGCCTTTCGGCGTGCTAATGCTTACCGGTTACTTGAGTGTTGCACCAAATGCCAAACAAAACATGCAAATAGCAAAGAAAAGCATGCAAAAGGCAATCAGCGCAAAACACAAAAACTTTACTGATGCACGGGGTCTGCGCCCGGCTTTGTACAAAGGGTTACATGCAACAGCGGCAAAGCTTGTACAAAAGGTGGTTGCCGGAGCGGATCACGGCAACCGCGCCTTACGGGTGAAACTTGCGAAGATGCTCTATGTTCCAGGAGTTGCTCACCGGTAAGCCTTCTTCGGTCTCGAGGCGGACAGCGCCGGGCCTCGTAACTTGTCTCACCCGATAAGGGCCTTCCCACTTCGGCGTCAACTTGTTGGAATTCTTGGCGGACTGAACACGCCGAAGAACAAGGTCGCCTTCCTCGAGACTCCTGGCCTTGACCTTGCGTTTATGGTAGCGGCGCAAGGCTTGCTGGTATCGAGCAGCTCATACAGCAGCCTGGAGACGTCCCTCCTCGAGGAGCAATGCATCATCTTGCCGCAGTTGCTCTTGCTCGAGCTCGTCATAAGCGAGCACTCGAGGAGATCCGTATACGAGTTCCGTGGGGAGAACTGCCTCTGCTCCATAGACTAGAGCAAAGGGTGTCTGTCCGGTGGCTCGACTTGGTGTCATTCTGATTGACCAAAGAGCCGCCGGTAGCTCCTCTATCCAATTTCTTCCGCACTTGCGCAGCCTGTCAAAGGTCCTCGTTTTGAGTCCGCGCAGCACTTCAGCATTGGCCCTCTCCGCTTGACCGTTGCTCCTCGGGTGAGCAACAGAAGCGAAACAGACCTTGGCGCCAAGGTCTTGGACGTACTGCATGAAGGTGCGACTAGTGAATTGTGTACCGTTGTCGGTGATGATCCTGTTAGGGATTCCGAAACGGCAAACAATCGACCTGAAGAACCTGACTGCTGACTGTGCTGTCACCTTTCTCACTGGCTCCACTTCTGGCCACTTTGTGAACTTGTCGATTGCAACGTACAAGTACTCAAAGCCCCCGACAGCACGAGGGAAAGGGCCGAGGATATCGAGCCCCCAGACCGAGAAGGGCCAGGACAAAGGGATTGTTTGGAGAGCTTGAGCTGGCTGATGAATCTGCTTTGCATGGAACTGGCACGCTTCACACTTGGTTACTAGTGCAGTTGCATCTTGGAGGGCTTCTTGCCAAAAGAACCCTTGCCGGAAAGCTTTCCCGGCAAGCGCCCTTGCGCCAATGTGGTGGCCGCATATGCCTCCGTGTATTTCTGCCAACAGCTTTTGTCCATCTTCCCTGGAGATGCACTTCAGTCTGACACCATTGAGTCTTCTTCTGTACAGCTCGTTGTCCACGAACAGGTACATACTTGACTGCCTGGTTATCTTCTCTATTTCTTGTGGGTCGTCGGGAAGTTCTCCAGTCTGCAGAAAACGGACGATCTGCTGCGCCCATGCCGGAGCCTGGGGCTCGGCGGCAAGGACTAAAGGCTCGAGGGCCGCTGCGGGAACCTCAGCTTCTACGGCAAGGACCTCTGGTTCTGCCGGAGCTGAAGGTCCCCCGGCAAGCTCGCCGGGGCGAGGCTTGTCGGGAACGCTTGCTTCAACTGTATAGACCCGAGGATCTGCAGGAGCAAACTGTTCCTCAGCGTTGTGGTTGTTGATCTTGGGGACCTTGGCGGCGGTTTCAGGAAGATCCGCCGGCAAGTAGTCGCCGGAGACCAACTTTCTCTTCTTGGACTGCCCAATTGATGGTGTAACGGACGGTTGAGTCAGCTTGAGCAAGAAGGTCCCTGGTTCCACAGGTAACTTCATCGAAGCACACTTTGAAAGGCCATCTGCAATTTCATTCTGAGCTCTCGGGACGTGCTCCATCTGCAGACCTTCAAAGTGTTCTTCAAGCTTCCTCACTTCATCGACATAAGCTTCCATCAAAGGGCTCTGATAGCTCTTGTTAACTTGCCGGACCACCAACTGAGAATCTCCCCGCACAATCAGCTTCCTGATCCCAAGTTCGGCCGCAATCCTGAGGCCGGCAAGCAAGCCTTCATATTCAGCAGTGTTGTTTGTCGCTTTCTCCCTGGGAAAGTGCATCTGGATAACATATTTGAGGTGCTCTCCGGTGGGCGCGATGAGTACCACGCCAGAACCGGCGCCTTGCAGCGAGAAGGCACCGTCAAAATACATTACCCATTCACTTGTCGCTTCTTGTACGGGTGCACTTGTTTCTTGAACTTCTTCATCGGGCGTTGGGGTCCACTCAGCTATGAATTCTGCCAAAGCTCGGCTCTGTATGGTCGAAGTACTTTCAAATTTGAGTCCAAAGCTTGACAGCTCCAGTGCCCACTCGACGATCCTGCCTGTTGCTTCTGGGTTGTGCAATATCCTTTTCAGCGGAAAGCGAGTGACCACTGTTATCTCATGTGCTTGGAAGTAATGGCGCAGCTTTCTCGAGGCCATGAGGAGGCCGAAAAGCAACTTTTGCACACCAGAGTATCTTGATCTAGCTCCCTGGAGGAGAGAACTTACAAAATACACTGGGCGCTGCACCATCTTCTTTCGCACTTCTTCCTGTTCCTGCGCAGAGCTGTCCTTGTCGGGGCCAGAGCTTGCGGGAGCAGCCCCCTGCTTGTCGCTGGATTCGCTTGCCGGCGGTGCTGACTCCTCGTCGGACTCCCTCTCCGCTACTAACGCAGCACTAACCACCTGGTTGGTTTCCGCTAGATATAGCAACAACTTTTCCTGTGGTCTAGGTGCGACAAGTGTTGGAGTGGAGGACAGGTACCGTTTCAAATCCTGCAGCGCTGCCTCCGCTTCCGGAGTCCACTTCATGGGACCTGCCTTTTTCAAGATTTTGAAGAAAGGTAGGGCGCGTTCTGCGGACTTTGAAATGAACCTACTGAGGGCAGCCACACAACCTGCAAGCCTTCTGACATCCTTGACGCGCTTTGGGGCCTCTATCTGCTCAATGGCTTTAATCTTGTCGGGGTTGGCTTCAATCCCCCTCTGTGACACAAAGAACCCGAGAAGCTTGCCGGAGGGGACTCCAAAGACGCACTTCTCGGGGTTCAACTTGAGCTGTATCCTGCGCAGGTTCTGAAATGTTTCTTCCAAATCTTGGATCAGGGTTTCCTTGTTCTTGCTCTTCACCACGATGTCATCCATGTAAGCCTCTACATTTCTGTGGATCTGTGGCTCAAAAGCAGTGTACACTACCCTTGCAAACGTTGATCCTGCATTCTTCAGTCCAAATGGCATGCGTATGAAGCAATAAGTGCCACATGGAGTGATAAATGCAGTCTTCTCTTCATCCTCTTTGGCCATGAAAATCTGATGATAGCCTGAGTATGCATCAAGAAAACAGAGTAGCTCACATCCGGCGGTGGAGTCAACGATCTGGTCAATGCGCGGCAAAGGGAATGGATCCTTGGGACATGCTTTATTCACATCGGTGAAGTCTATACACAGTCTCCACTTCCCATTGGCCTTGCGCACAACGACTGGATTTGCTAACCACGTCGGATGGATCACACCTCTAACTAGGCCTGCTGCCTCTAGCTTCTTGATTTCTTCGTTGATGAATTCTTGGCGCTCCACGGCTTGCTTCCTCACTTTCTGCTTGATGGGCCGCGCATGAGGACAAACAGCAAGCTTGTGCTCAATTACCTTCCTGGGAACACCAGGGATGTCAGATGGTTGCCAGGCAAACACATCGACATTCGCCCGCAGGAAGGCAACGAGCGCGCTTTCCTATTTGCTGTCAAGTGTGGCACTGATGGTGAAGGTACCACCAGTGCCGTCCTCCTTGGCGGACACCTTCTTTGTTGCCGGAGGAGCGGCCATTCCTTTCTTACACTTGCCGGAGGAGCTCGATGGAACGTCCTCGACGGCAGCGCAGCACTCCGAAGAGGTGCGGTTGCCGGAGTGGGCCCCAGAGCACTTGCCGGACTTGGTCTTCGTCTTCTTCCCCCCGGGAGCTTCAGCGGCAAGTGTATCCTTCTCGGCCGCAGCTGCCGCATCCCGGTATATCTTGTCGGCGCAGAAAAGCGCGTCTTTCTTGTCGCCGTGGACAGTGATGACGCTTATCGGCCCCGGCATCTTGAGTACGTTGTAGGCATAATGGGAAGCTGCCATGAACTTGGCGAGGGCAGGACGGCCAAGTATTCCATTGTAGGGCAATGGAATGTCGGCGACGTCGAAAGTGATGCGCTCAGTTCTGAAGTTGAGCTCCCCGCCAAAGGTCACCGGCAGAGTGATCTTTCCCTTGGGCTTGCTCCTTCCCGGGTTGATTCCTTGGAAAGAACCGGTTTCTTCGAGCTCGCCATCTGGAATTTGGAGTTTCTTGATCACAGCAGAGGAGATCAAGTTCAGCCCGGCCCCGCCGTCAACCAACATTTTGGTGACCTTGAGGTTGCGGATGGTGGGAGAAACCAGCATCGGCAAGCACCCGACCGCAGTGGTGCGGTCAGGGTGATCCTCAAGATCAAAAATGATGGGCGTGCTGGACCATTTGAGGAGCCTGCGCGACTCCACGGGCGGCTCCGCTGCATTCACCTCACGCACCCACTGCTTTAGTTGGCGGTGGGAGGTGTGCAGAGAGGCGCCACCGTCGACGCACAGGACCTCCGTGGCCTTCTGGAACTCCTGCCCGCTGTTATCCTCGTCCTCCATGTCTTCGTCGCCGTCTTCGTCCTTGTCGCGGCCCCGGGGAGGTCGATCTCCTTGCCGCTGCTTGGCCTTGCCGCGGCGTCCTCCCCGGCCATTGAACGGCCGCTTCTTGCTTGGCTCTTCCCCGCCACCTTGGGCCTTCTCCTTGTCGCGCCTCTCGTACTCAGCTTTCTGCTGCTCGACGAGGTACTCAACGCGCTTGCAGTTGGAGAGATCGTGACCCTTGGTGCGGTGGATCTTGCAGTATTGCTTGTCGGAGCTGCCCGGCTTGTCGGCCGCCGCTACAGGGGCAGGCTCCTTGCCGGAGCCGCCAGCCTGTGTTTGCTTGGCGGGAGCCTCCTTGCCGGACTTCTCGACGGCAAGCACCTCTTTCTTGCCCTTCCTTCTGTTATTCCGCCGCCGGCTCTTCTTTGCCGGGGCGGCGTCGTCGCTGTCGCTTCCTCCTGCGCCAGCATCCTCCCCGGGGAGTCTCCTCCCCTCTTCTGCGCGTGCGCACTTGTCAGCCAGAGCATAGAGCTCGCTGACATCCCGAATCTTGGTCATCGCCATTTCTTCACGCATGCGGCGGTTACGCACGTTCTGGTGGAACGCGCTGATAACCGCGGCAGGGTGGACATCCGGGATGTTGTGTTGTACACGGCTGAAGCGTTGGATGTACTTGCGCAGGGGCTCTCCTTCCTTCTGGGCCAAAATGTGGAGATCGCTCTCCTGGCCGTGGGGTTTGTGGCCGCCGGTGAAGGCGCCAACAAACTGGTGGCAAAGGTCGGCCCAAGAAGAGATGGAACCTTCCGGCAAGTGCATAAGCCACGAACGGACGTTCGGCTTAAGCACGAGCGGGAAGTAGTTTGCCAAGATCTTCTCGTCGCGCCCCCCGGCAGCTTGCACTGCGATGGTGTAGACACTGAGGAATTCCGAGGGGTGCGTCTTGCCGTCGTACTTCTCCGGTACGTCGGGCTTGAAATTCTTCATGCTGGGCCACTGGACGCGCCGCAGCTCGCGAGTGAACGCAGGGCAGCCTGCCGCGTACGGCAAGTCGCCTGGTTCACCGGGCGCGCGCGCGTCGACAGCGTTCCCAGCCCTATGACCTGATTGTCGCCGAGCTTCTCGGCGGCGCTCGATTGTGGTCCGAGCGTCTTCTTGTCGCCGGTCGTCGAGGACCTGGCGCTGGTCTCGACGAGCCCGCGGGTCCGACGATGCCGTGGAGCCATCGTCGGCGTTGTTCCGGCGGGGTGGCGTCTTCTGCTTCCGCGGCGGGGAGTGCACGCTTGTCGCACCCCCGGCGGTCTTGTCGCCGTCGGCCTTCGTCTTCTCAGCTTGCCGCGGCCGCGAGGCCGCCGGCTGCTGTGGAGAATCGTTGTTGGCGAAGGCTATCAGGCTCTGGATGGTGGCCCTCCAGTCTTCGGCCTTGTCTGCCGCTGGAGGGAAGTCGAGGAGCAGTTGTGCCCTTGCGAGCGCTTCTGCTGTAGTGGAGGGGAACGGGGGCGAGCGGTGCGAGGAGCGGGATATGCTCGGACTCCTAACAACGTTAGAAGGAGCAGGGTCCCGCGCCGGCGCCTTCGCTTTACTTGTGCCCGGACGGTGGTCCGGGGCGTCCCGCGAGCCTCCGGTTTGTCCTTGCCCCAACAAGCGGATACCACCTCCTGTGGTATGGCGCGGCTGGGTTGTCGTGTGCTGAGATGGACGCGGCGCGTCCACGGAGACCGAGGCTCGGTCGTCCGTCCAATCCTTGGATTTGGTGGCGCCGCGAGTGTCCTCGCCGGCGACCACCCTTCCGACGGCATCTCCCCCGCCCACCGTTGGCTCTGGTGGCGGCGGATGAGACGCAGACGGGCCTCCGACCTCCGAAGCCTTCTTCTTCGGGGCCATGGAGCTGCTGCTAGTGAAGTTGCTGACGAAACTGGCGAGGTTGATGAAGAATGCGCCCGCGCGAACGCCGGATCAGGTTCGCACAACCTCGACGCCCCCTACCTGGCGCGCCAAAGATGTCGGGGGAAACTGTCCGCCACGAACACCTATGGGACCGGAGCCCCTTGTCTGTGCGGTACTAGGGCGGAGGGAGCACGAAGAGCAGATCGTAGCGAGCACGCAGGCAGTTTTACCCAGGTTCGGGCCGCGGTAGACACGTAAAACCCTACTCCTGCTTAGTTGTGTATTGAGTTGGAGAGCTCGGGAGCTTGAAGAAGCAGCTACACCGAGCGTATGAGTGATCTAGGTTCCGAACCTCCTCCACGTTGTGCATGGGCCTCCTTTTATAGTACAAGGGGTCACCGACAGGTGTCAACGTAGGAGAAAGGGGTAAAAACGTAAAAGAGGTGGTAGTTGTAACAGTGCGGGAACAGTGAAGCTACAGTGCGCGAACAGTGGCCGCTACCTACTTTGACAGTGGGGGACAAGGGCATTTAATACCCGTCGCCGTCGACCCCAAAAGCTCCCGCCCTTGCGTCTCCGTCTGCCACGGCGATGGATCCACCACCGTGGAGTGCCACCGTGTCCCCCAAGCTGCACAGCCATCCGCCACGCGTCCCTGGATAGGCCCCAGGGCGACGCGTGGGCCGATGAGCTGGAGCGCGGGCACACAGCGCAACTCTCCCGGCAAGCACCTTGCCGGGGTCTTGATCTTGCCGGGCCCAGGAGCTTGCCGCTCCCCGGGCCCTCGCCGGGGCGCATATAGCGCCGAGGCGTGTCTTCTATGATGGAATCTTCTAGTCTTCCTGGCAAGCTCCTCTTGCCAGGGCCTTGTGCTAGAGAGGTAACCTTGAGCCTGATACGGCCTTCCCGGCAAGCTCCACTTGCCGGGGTCTCGATCTTCTGTCTTGCATACTTTGTTTTTGAATGGTTTAATATGGAGCAGGAAGGTCTCCGGCGAGCGCGTGGTAAACCCTGCCGCGGGAAGCTGCAACTGCCCGTGCACAAGTTGGGGTACTGAGGTACCCCTACCTTAGTACACCGACAGGCATGCCTAGCCCGGATGATGGTCATCATCGAGTAAGCGGCATCCTACACTGCCATCTCGATGGTAACCCCGAGTCCATAAGACCAATGGATGGGGTCGGTAGCTCCGGGATATGAGGGGTATATCCGGACGGTGCAGAAATACTGACACTGGTTGAAATGCCGGTACTGTTCCTCCACAGTGTACTCATGATACAAACGGTAGCCGGTCTCAGTGAACACACAGACTAGCATGGCCATCTGACCTGGCACATTAATGCACCGAGTCAAACGGACCACCTAGTGAGGTGTGCGATCAGACATCTGAAACAGGAAATAATGCGAAGGCATTAGAATTTCTGGAAGAAATCGGGCAGCATAACAACTGTAAATGCTCAAAAAAGATTTTGAGACATCATACAAATGATAGCATAGACACTCAACAATATCATATCAAGGTTCCGGGTCCAACTAATCAACATACTAGAAGGGTAGAAACTGAACTGAGGCTTAAATCCAACTATCCTAAGAGTCTACGAATTAGTAACACGTGAACCTAGTAAAGATGAGAGGCCTAGTCATAAACCCCCGTAGAAAGAATAGGCTGACTTAGATCAGAAGGGCATAAGGTAAAGAAGTAAAAAGAGCCTTACGTTCCCTTCTACAATCAATTCCCCTACATATAACTAAGAATTTTCTAGACTCAACATCGACCAGTTTGGCTTGAGAAACCTACAGGCAGTCCGGCTCTGATGCCAACGCTGTCAGGACCCCGATCCTAAGTCACACTGATCTAGCTTGTAACACGTCATATCACTTTGCGGCCTCACGCACGGTATCCCCACGGGTGCCACCTTACCTGGCCCGGGACCGTTTGTGCATTTTGGCACACGTATATGACAGTGTCGCTAGCTTCCATATGACAGAGAACCCGGGCCGACATGGCTAGTTATAAACCAAAAGTGGCACTAAATTACAGAGACAGGCATCCATGACCCAGCAACGAACGTGTCGGTCATCAACGTATGAACCCAAGTCGTAGCAAGCTACATGGACTTAAAGGAACAACGCTTGACATTTCCCCTAAGGGACAGACATAGGAACGAAGAAGGACACATGCCGGCCAGCCTACATGTTCCGAGCAGTAGCAAGCTACCAAGGCTCAGTGGAAGCACTAGGAGGCATTTCCCTATAAGATATGCTACCAAAGGTAAACAACTAGCTGTCGGATCCCACACATACCAAGCATTTCAATCATACACACAAAATGCTCAATATGTGCAAATACAACATTGCATCACAACAGAACTCTATGACTCAAAGTACTTTATTTAAGAGGCTCCGAAGAGCCATACATAACATATCCATACAGGTAGGGGTCACATGACCCAACACTCAAGTCATACAAACATACAAGCACAAGCAGAAGCTAACATGTCTGAGTAAAGAAAACTTGGAAGTAAAACAGGCTTGGTGTAGCCTGACTATCTACAAGGCCCTTCACAAGCTCAGGATCTCCGTCTGGGTAGCAAGCTACTCGTCGACGTCAACATCTATGTAAAACCCATCAGAAGGGGTAGGGTTCTCCTCTGCAATAGTTATTAAGCAAACATGAGTACAAAGGTACTCAGCAAGTCTTACACAGAACCTATCATACATGCATCATTATCAACAAGGGTAGTGGAGTTCATAGCAGCAAGCCAGCTTTGACTCTTGGCTAACCTATACTACAACTCTCAGAAGATTGCAAGATAAGACTACTTACGCGAGTCCTCTACTCACCACAACAATACACCACCATGGATCCTCTTCCGTCATCCTACGGAAGGGCCATCCACGGCACTCACACTTGTCTTGAGGCTTTTAGTAGTATCCATCAACTTGTCTATGAACTGTATAAGTAACCAAGTAGTTCGTACCATGAACAACGGCTATTCTGATAGATTGGTAACCCTGCAAGGGTGTACTTCTTCACACACGCATCCACCACTTATCGCCGTTTACTCGACATGTACTCGGCAACCTTCAAGCGGAAGCCCAGCGAGGGTGTCGACCACGACCTGACTAACTACTCAAGTCTCTCGTCCAGGTTTATTGCCTATTTGCGTTCCATCCGTGGGGAGATCCGGCCGGGGTGTCGCTCACGGCCCCAAACGATGTGTACAGGGTTCCCGAGTCACCAAACGGGCAACCGGTACACCGTGCGACGTACATGTCGCATCACAACCCACCCCGAGGGTCAGCGCTGTGCACGACCTCCAGTAAACTATAAACACCAGAAACTAGTTGCAACTCCTGGACAGAGATCGAGGGTAATTAATAAGCCGAGATGGTCAATTAAGGATCCCAATGTGTGGTAGTAGCTGAAACTTGAACCACACATACAGATCTCGGGTCCTATGGACGATTCCAATGAAACAACCCACCATGTACTCCTACATGGCCTTTCATCGATACCCTTACCAAGCATATTCCATACTTCCTTCTCTTTATCGGTATGATCATTTCACTCTGATCCATCACCCAGATGAACCAGACCTGACACAACTCTAAGCATAGCAGGCAACATAAACAAATAGCATGGTGGATCACACATCACATGGCTCAATCAACTCCTACGCATGCTAGTGGGTTTCAACTATTTACTGTGGCAATGACAGGTCATGCAAGGGAATAGGGTTCAACTACCGCAGCAAGTAGCAGTTCACACGCTGTTGCCTTAATGCAGTAAAAGAGAGCAGGAGCGAGGATATTGGGTTTGTATCGGAATGATCAATGATTGCTTGCCTGACAGAGTGGTTGTCGGGTACTGCTCTTCAGCTGGATATGCAGACGTATCCTCGAGAGCAGGACCTAACACGGAGAATACCGGCGATACAATCAATAGACAAACAAATGCAACAATATGATGCATGCTCATGACATCGCAAGATGCATTTGTTTTGGCTAATGCAACTATAACCAGAAGGGTTTGAGTTTATTTGAATCAAAGATTCAAATTGGAATTCAAACTATTATTTAATTAAGTGCATTATCATGTTTTAATGTATACAGCAAGGTTAACTTGCTCAAACATGCATGAAAACAGTGCCATTGGAAAGATTGGATTTTTCTGACCATTTTTCATATATAAATTATTTCCATCTGAGCTACGGTTGATTTTATATGATTTTTAGAAGTTTTGAGTATTTTCTGAAATTCATAAATCATTTAAAGATTTATTTTAATTTCCAGAAACACTTTACTGCGTCAGCATGACCTCATGCTGACATCAGCAGTTCAACAGAAGCTGGTCCAGGTCAAAGATGACATGTGGGCCCGGCATGTCAGTGTCATAGCTAATTAGCAAGTTAATTAGTGTTAAGCTAGGAACTACTTAGCTGTCAGTGGGGTCTGGGCCCACAGGTCAGTGACTAACCTAACTAACTGATTAAATTAGCATTTTACTTAATTAAACTAGCTAATTAGGGGGGGGTGGCCCACACATCAGTGACCCAGGGGTGGTCAACCCCCAGGTCAAACGAGCCAAACCCGCCGGCGATGTGACGCCGGCGAGGCCAAGCACGGCGGCGAGCTTCGGAAATCGCCTACAGGGCTCGGTTCGAGCTGCGGTTGGGCGCGTTGGAGTGCCCTCGCTGATGCGCGTCGAATGGTCGTAGCCGCCGGGCCTGTTATGGCAGGAGGCGACGGCTACGAGCTCGGCAGCGGTGGCCGGTGTTCGGGCGTGTGTGGAAACGCGGCTACGGTGGCCTAGGCGATGCGTGCGTGGCACCTAGCCCATCTACGTGCTGCGGCGAGCGATATGGACGTGTGTCCGAGACCAAATGGTCACCGGAGCATGGTCGGCGGCAAGCACGGCGGCGGCGGGTTTCGGTGATCAGCGGAGCAGCAGCTACGCGGCGCAAACGAAGCGGAGGAGGGAGGGATTCGGTGTAGGGGCTCACAGCGGTGCTAGCGAGCTCGAAGGAGAGGTCGGGGATGCTCTGCAGCTCCTTAATCGACGGCGAGGAGCTCCGGCGATCCGAGGTTGGGGACGACGGCGTGAAGGCGATGCAGGGCTTCCGGCGATCCGTGGCTCAGCGAGGAGGAAGAGGGCGTCGCGGCGATCCTTCTGGACACAGTCACGGGACGAGGGGGAGGCTCTAGGTGCGGCAACGACGAGCGGCGGCGACGGGCGGCCTCGGTGGTGAGAGGGAGAGAGCCAGGAGAAAGAGATGAGGACGAGGGGGAGTGAGAGAGGGGTCAGGGCAGCTGCGTGGCGACGCATGGAGGCGTCCAGGCCGTCGGGAACGCAGGCAAGCAGGCTGGAGGTGGCCGGGCGCGTGCCGGCGCACGGTGGCCATGCGCGCTGCCTACTAGCGCGAGGTGGAAGGCGACAGAAGCGGCGCTGGGTGGGCTCGGCCGGCCTGCAACAGTGCTGGGCTCAAGGTAAGTTCTCTCTCTCTTTCTTTTTCCCTATTTCTTTTTCTGTTTCAATTCTTTTGCAACTTTGTTTAATTAATAAAAATGCCAGAACATTTTTATAACTCATAAAACTAGTCATGCCCACTGTATATAATATGAACAGTATGGAACATTATAGTTTATGATTATTTGAGCATTTAAAATATTTTATAGCATTTAAATGCCCAAATACAAATACCATATGATTTAATCCAAAGACCTTAGAGGTCCTAGAAAATTGTGCACCATTTTTGGCAAAGGTTTAAGACCAAGGCAGAAATGATGAACATTTTTGAAGGGCATTTTGGGTACATTGGAAAAGATTTCATCAAACCCTAGTTGTTAGGAGAGGGGTGCTGGGGTTTCTGTCATTCCCATTTCAAGTTTCTTTGATAAGTAAACATGATGCACACTCTAGCTAGTCCTAATGCAAGTGCTAACTAGGGATGTGACAACTCACCCCCACTTAAAAGAATCACGTCCCGAGATTCAGGTTCTTCCGGAAAGAGGGTGGGGTACTCAAGTCGAAGACGATCCTCCCTTTCCCAAGTAGCTTCACTCTCGGAATGATGTGACCATTGAACCTTGAGAAACTTGATATTGTGGCGTCGAGTGGTGCGCTCGGTTGGATCAAGAATACGAACGGGGTATTCTCGATATGTGAGATTGTCCTGGAGATCAAGCGTTTCGTGGTGCACTCCGCGGATAGGATCCGAGAAGCAATGCCTGAGTTGAGAAACATGGAAAACATCATGAACTCTGGAAAGGTGCGGAGGTAGTTCCAGTTGGTAGGCAACTTCTCCTCGTTTGGCAAGAATGCGAAAAGGACCGATGTAACGAGGGGCCAATTTTCCTTTGATACCGAAGCGATGGGTTCCCTTAAGAGGAGTAACCCGAAGGTAAGCCTTATCGCCGACTTCAAAAGTCACAGCCTTATGATGGCTATCATATTGGCTCTTCTAACGAGACTGGGCTGTTTTCAATTTCTCACGAACGATGCGAACTTGCTCTTCTGCTTCCTGGATCATATCCGGACCAAAGAATTGTCTTTCTCCGGTTTCTGACCAGTTAAGAGGTGTTCGACACCTTCGTCCATATAGAACTTCGAAGGGAGCTTTGCCCAACCTGGCTTGATAACTATTGTTATAAGCGAATTCGGCAAAAGGAAGACACTTCTCCCAATCCATACCGAAAGAGATGACAGAGGCCCGAAGCATGTCTTCCAGAATTTGATTGACTCGTTCCACTTGACCACTTGACTGGGGATGGAAGGCGGTGCTGAAAGAGAGATGAGTTCCCATAGCATTCTGGAAACTTTCCCAAAATCGTGAAGTGAATAGACTTCCACGGTCTGAGTTAATCTCCAACGGCACACCATGAAGTGATACTATCCGAGAGACATACAAGTCTGCTAGCTGGCTAGCGGTAATACTCTCTCGAACAGGCAGGAAATGAGCTACTTTAGAGAGGCGGTCGATAACGACGAAGATAGCATTATTCCCTTTCCTGGTCCTGGGAAACCCGGTAATGAAATCCATACCGACCTTGTCCCATTTCCATTCAGATATAGCTTAAGGTTGAAGGGTGCCAGCAGGCCGTTGATGCTCTGCTTTGACTCGACGACAAACGTCGCAGTTAGCAATGAATTGAGCGATTTCACTCTTCATCCTAGTCCACCAGAATCTCTGACGTAGGTCCTGATACATTTTGGTACTATCGGGATGAATTGTGAGAGGAGATTCATGAGCCTCCTTAAGGATCAAACGTCTCAGGTTTCGTACTTTAGGAACCACTAAACGGTTGCTAAAGAGTACGACTCCTTGATCATCAATTGAGAAACATCCCGCGACTCCTTTCTTGATGTTCCTCTTAATACGGGAAATTCCGGGATCAACCTTCTGTGCTTTGATGACCTGATCCGTAAGGGTAGGTTCCGCCACCAAGGTGGAAAGGAATCCTCGAGGAACAATGTGAAGGTTAAGCTTAAGAAATTCCTCATGGAGAAGTGGTTGCCCTTGTTGTAACATCAGGTTGTTACAATAAGACTTACGACTTAGCGCATCAGCCATGACATTGGCCTTTCCAGGGGTGTAAGTGATTCCTAAGTCGTAATCTGTGAGCAACTCAACCCAACGTGTTTGCCTAAGATTTAGATCCGGTTGGTGAAGATGGACTTCAAACTTTGATGGTCAGTGAAGATTTCACAGCGATTACCAAGGAGGTAATGTCGCCATGTTTTGAGTGCATGGACTATAGCTGCAAGCTCTAGATCATGGGTAGGATAGTTATCGTCATGTTGACGCAACTGTCGAGATGCGTATGCAATCACTTGACGATCTTGCATGAGTATGCAACCTAGTCCTTGTCGCGAGGCGTCGCAGTAGATTATAAAATCCTTGGAAAAGTCTGGTGGTACCAGTACAGGT
Organism: Secale cereale; assembly: GCA_902687465.1. Lineage (NCBI taxonomy): Eukaryota > Viridiplantae > Streptophyta > Magnoliopsida > Poales > Poaceae > Secale > Secale cereale. The sequence continues at coordinate 400,213,319 of LR738711.1, read as the reverse complement.
GCAGATGTCAGGCGTCTTTTCAGTTCCTGAAAACTGGACTCGCACTGTGGGGTCCACTCAAAATTTTTATCTTTCTTGAGGAGTTCAGTTAGAGGTTTAGCAACCTTGGAGAAATTCTCGACGAAGCGTCGGCAATAGCTCGCTAAGCGAAGAAAACTCCTAACTTGCTTGACCGATTCAGGGGGAGTCCAATCAAGGACGGCTTGAACTCGCTTGGGATTGACAGCAATACCCTTGCCAGAGATCACATGACCTAGATAGGGTACTTCCGGCAACCAAAATTCACATTTAGAGAATTTGGCATAAAGGCGGTGCTCTCGAAGTTTCATCAATACCAGCCTTAAATGCTCGGCATGATCTTCCTTGTTCTGGGAGTAAATGAGTATATCATCGAGGTATACCACGACAAATTTATCCAGGTACTCCATGAATATAGAATTCATCAGCCGGGAAAAGGTGGCTGGGGCATTGGTTAATCCGAAGGACATGACGGTGTACTCATATTGACCATAACGAGTAACAAAAGCCGTTTTAGGAATGTCCCCGTTCTTGATTTTGATTTGATGGTAACCCAACCTCAAATCCAACTTAGAGAAGACTAAGGATCCAGCGAGCTGATCATATAGGTCGTTGATCCTGGGGAGCGGATACTTGTTCTTTATGGTGACCAGATTGACAGGTCGGTAATCTAAAACCATCCGCTCCATTCCATCCTTCTTCTTGACGAAGAGGACGGGGCAAGCCCAAGGGGAAGAACTAGGACGGATGAAACCATTTTGCAAGGACTCATCGAGTTGTTTCTTAAGCTCAGCTAATTCTAGGGGTGCCATCTTATAAGGTCTCCTAGAGATTGGGACAGTTCCAGGAATAAGATCTATCACGAATTCGACATCTCTGTCAGGTGGAATTCCTGGCAGTTCTTCTGGAAAAACATCCGGAAAGTCACGGACTACCGGGATATCTTCGAGTTCTGGTAGAGGGCTAGCATTAAGAGAGTAGAGCTGACGCTCCGCCATTCGGGTCAATACATTGAATATCATGCCGGATGGATGTGTAAATTGAACGATCCTAGTATAGCAATCAATCTTGGCGTAATGAGTCGTCATCCAATCCATACCCAAAATGATGTTTATGTCCGAGGACTTGAGAGCGATTAGAGATGCTAGGAAAACAAGTCTATCGACAAGGATTTCATTTCCATGGCTTATCCTAGAGGTTTGCCACTTTGAACCAGGGGTTTGAATAACCATGGCAGTAGGCATGTCACAAAAAGTCATGTTGTGCATTCGAGCATAGCTCTCAGATATGAACGAATGGGATGCTCTAGTATCGAAAAGAACAGATGCCGGATGGCAGTTAATGAGAAGTGTACCAAGGACGACGTTAGGATCCTCATAAGCTTCCTCAGCAGAGACATAGTTGACATGACCACGTGCAGTGGGGATTGGCTTGACATAACTCACCTTGCCGGTTGGCTTACCACGGCCAACGGGTTTTCCTGATTGGTTCTGAGGACACTCACGCATGTAGTGCCCCGGTTCTCCACACTTGAAGCATGTCACAGTGCTAGTGCGTGGAGCAAAGTTGGAAGGTGGTCCTCCATAGGTCTTAGCAGGTGCAAACTGTTGAGTTGGACGAGGCGCCTAATAGGATGGCCTCGGTGTGTACTTGGGTGGCAGAGCAGTGTTAGGAACCAACACACGGCGCTTGTGAGAGCCAGAGCCGGATGAGGAACCAAAGTCTCGTGGATGCTTGCGTGTGGCCTCGAAGTCGGTCTGGCCCGTCTAAGCACTGCTAGCCTTGTTTACCAGCTTCTGGAAGAAAGTGCACTCGTGCAGACGTAGATCTCGGCGGAGTTCAGGGCTGAGTCCCTTGCGGAACCTCGCCTGCTTCTTGGCATCGGTGGATACTTCCTCAGGTGCATAGCGTGCCAAGTTGCCAAACTCGCGACTATAGCTATCCACAGTTAACCGGCCCTGGGTGAAATTGCAGAATTCCTCCCGCTTGCGATCCATGAGACCTTCCGGAATGTGATGTTCACGGAATGCCTCACTGAACTCAACCCAAGTAGTGATTTGGCCAGCAGGACGCATAGCTTCAAAGTTTTGCCACCAAAGACTGGCAGGGCCCTCAAGATGGTAGGTGGCGTAGGTAACCTTGTCAGCTTCGGCCACACGGGCAGAATGTAGCATGTGGGTGATACTACGTAGCCAGTCATCCGCATCCAGAGGTTCAGTGGAGTGATGGAACTTCGGTGGGCATGTCAGGACCCCGATCCTAAGTCACACCGATCTAGCTGTAACACGTCATATCACTTTGCGGCCTCACGCACGGTAACCCCACGGGTGCCACCTTACCTGGCCCGGGACCGTTTGCTCATTTTGGCACACGTATATGATAGTGTCGCTAGCATCCATATGACAGAGAACCCGGGCTGACATGGCTAGTTATAAACCAGAAGTGGCACTTAATTACAGAGACAGGCATCCATGACCCAGCAACGAACGTGTCGGTCATCAACGTATGAACCTAAGTCGTAGCAAGCTACATGGACTTAAAGGAACAACGCGTGACATTTCCCCTAAGGGACAGACACAGGAACGAAGAAGGACACATGCCGGCCAGCCTACGTGTTCCGAGCAGTAGCAAGCTACCAAGGCTCATTGGAATCACTAGGAGGCATTTCTCTGTAAGATAGGCTACCAAAGGAAAACAACTAGGTGTCGGATCCCACACATACCAAGCATTTCAATCATACACGCAATATGCTCAATATGTGCAAATACAACATTGCATCACAACAGAACTCTATGACTCAAAGTACTTTATTTAAAAGGCTCCAAGAGCCATACATAACATAGTCATACAGGTAGGGGTCACATGACCCAACACTCAAGTCATACAGTCATACAAGCACAAGCGGAAGCTACATGTCTGAGTACAGACATCTTAGAAAAATAAACAGGCTTGGTGTAGCCTGACTATCTACAAGGCCCTTCACAAGCTCCAGATCACCGTCTGGGTGTCAAGCTACTCGTCAACGTCGACGTCTATGTAGAACCCATCAGCAGGGGCAGGGTTCTCCTCTGCAACAGTTATTAAGCAAACATGAGTACAAAGGTACTCAGCAAGTCTTACCACAGAACCTATCATACATGCAATATTATCAAAGGGGGCTAGTGGAGTTTATAGCAGAATGCCAGCTTTGACCTTGGCTAACCTATACTACAACTCTCAACGGATTGCAAGATATTGTTACGAACACGAGTCCACTACTCACCACATCAATACACTACCGAGGATCCTCTTCCGTCATCCTACGGAAGGGCCATCCACGGCACTCACACTTATCTTGAGGCTTTTAGTAGTAACCATCAACTTGTCTATGAACTGTAAGAGCAACCAAGTAGTTCGTACCACGAACAACGGCTATTCGAATAGATTGATAACCCTGCAGGGGTGTACTTCTTCACACACGCTTCCACCACTTATCGCCGTGTACTCGGCGTGTACTCGGCAACCTTCAAGCGGAAGCCCAGCGAGGGTGTCGGCCACGACCTGACTAACTACTCAAGTCTCTCATCCAGGTTTATCGCCTATTTGGGTTCCATCCGTGGGGAGATCCGACCGGGGTGTCGCTCACGGCCCCAAACGATGTATACAGGGTTCCCGAGTCACCAAACGGGCAACCGGTACACCGTGCCACGTACCTGTCGCATCACAACCCACCCCGAGGGTCAGCGTTGTGCACGACCTCCAGTAAGCTATAAACACCAGAAACTAGTTGCAACTCCTGGACAGAGATCAAGGGTAATTAATAAGCCGAGAGGGTCAATTAAAGATCCCAATGCGTGGTAGTAGCTGTAACTTGAACCACACATACAGATCTCGGGTCCTATGGACGATTCCAATGAAACAACCCACCATGTACTCCTACATGGCCTTTCATCGATACCTTTACCAAGTGTATTCCACACTTCCTTCTCTTTATCGAAAGATTGTTTCACTCTGATTCATCACCCAGATGAATCAGACCAGACACAACTCTAAGCATAGCAGGCAACATAAACAAATAGCATGGTGGATCACACATCACATGGCTCAATCAACTCCTACACATGCTAGTGGGTTTCAACTATTTACTGTGGCAATGACAGGTCATGCAAGGGAATAGGGTTCAACTACCGCAGCAAGTAGCAGTTCACGCGTTGTTGCCTTAATGCAGTAACAGAGGGCAGGAGCGAGAAAATTGGGTTGTATCGGAATGATCAATGATTGCTTGCCTGACAGGGTAGTTGTCGGGTACTGCTCTTCAACTGGATACGCAGCAGTATCCTCGGGAGCAGGACCTAACACAGGGAATACCGACGATACAATCATTAACAAACAAATGCAACAATATGATGCATGTTTATGACATGGCAAGATGCATGTGTGTTGGCTAATGCAACTAAAATCAGAAGGGTTTGAACCTATTTGAATCAAGGATTCAAATTGAAGTTCAAACTATTATTTAAATAAGTGCATAATCATGTTTTTGATATATACAGCAAGTTAACTTGTTCAAACATGCATGAAACCAGTGCCATTGGATAGATTGGATTTTTCTGATCATTTTTCATATATAAATCTTTTCCATCTGAGCTATGGTTGATTTTATATGATTTTTAGAAGTTTTGGGTATTTTCTGGAATTTCTTGAATTAAATTAAATCTAAAAATCCCAGAAAAACCTTTACTGCGTCAGCATGACATCATGCTGACGTCAGGCAGTCAACAGGGCCAGTCCAGGTCAAACATGACTGGTGGGTCCCTTATGTCAGTGTCTCAGGAGCTAATCCCGGTCATAAACAGGGTTGACTGGGTTTGACTAACAGCGGGGGCCCACTGTCAGTGACTGTGGTGACTAAACTAATTACTGTTAACTCCTAATCATCGAGCCACGTCAGCCCGCCGGAGTTGGCCGGCGGCGACCATTGCGCACGGCGGTGACTCGTCGGAATCGCTATTCCGGCATCCATTTGCCGCGCGGATGGGCTCGGTGTGCTCCTGGTGATGTACCGCATCCAGCGGTGCCACTGGTTGGACGAGGGGTCGTCGGAGTCGACGGCGACGAGCTCGTCCGCGGCGGTGCTCGCACGGGGTTGGTCGGGATGGTGTTGTGGTGCACGGGAGGAGGAGCTGAAGCTCGCTCTAGCTTGCTGGTGACCTACTGAAGCTAACGGCGTGCTCGGCCGCAAGGTACGGTGCCTATGGCCACGGCGGTGAGTTGGCCGGCGGCGGTGATCGTCGGTCAACAAAGGGGGCAGCGGCTACAAGGCCTAAACGAGCCCGTGGAGAGGGGGGTTCGAAGCGTGAGCTCACAGCGGTCGCAGAGGGCGTCGAAGTGAGCTCGGGGACGGTCGGACGACGGCGTACGGGCGGCGGCGATCTCCGGTGCCGGAGGTTGAAGACGACGGCGAGGAGGACGTTGCGGAGCTCCTGGCGTCGTGTGCGTCGGTGGGGAGCTTCAGGGCGACGAGGCGGAGCTAGTGGTGCTTCTGGGAGGCGAGGAGGTGGCGTAGGGCGCGGTTTCAGCGGTCGTCGGCGACGAGCTCGCTCGGGGGAGCTCGGCGGAGGGAAGAGAGGAGGGGAGAGACATGGGAGAGAGGGGGAAACGGTCGGGGTGGCTCCGTGGCGTCGTTCTAGCCCGTCCAGAAGGCCGAGGGGACAGCCAGGCAGGCAGGAGGTGGCCGGCGCATCGGCGGCGCTCGCCACCGAGCTGCTTCGTGCGTTGGCGCGACGAAGAAGACGGTGGTGCCCCTAGTGGGCTGGGCCGGCTGGGCCAGCAGGTAAGTGGGCTCAGGTAAGATTCTTCCTATTTTTCTTTTCCTATTTTCTTTCTGTTTTATTTCTTTTGCAACTTTGTTCATTTAATAAAAATGCCTAAACATTTTTATAACTCATGACACTTGTCATACCTGCTCTATATAATATGAACAGTAGGAAACATTATAGTTCATGATTATTTGAGCATTTAAAATATTTAAAATTATTTAAATGCCCAAATTCAAATACCATAGAATTAATCCAAAGCCCTAGATTGTCCTAGAAAATTGTGCACCATTTTTGGCAGAGGTTTAAGACCAAGGCAGAAATGATGAACATTTTGAAGGGCATTTCGGGTACATTGGAAAAAAAATTAGCAAACCCTAGTGGTTAGGGGAGGGGGTGCTGGGGTTTCTGTTAATCCCATTTCAAGTTTCTTTGAAAGTAAACATGATGCACACTCTAGTCAGATCCTAATGCAAGAGCTAGCTAGGGATGTGACAACTCACCCCCACTTAAAAGAATCGCGTCCCGAGATTCGGGTTCCTCCGGAAAGAGGGTGGGGTACTCAAGTCAAAGATGATCCTCCCTTTCCCAAGTAGCTACACTCTCGGAATGATGTGACCATTGAACCTTGAGAAACTTGATATTGTGGCGTCGAGTGGTGCGCTCAGTTTGATCAAGAATACGAACGGGGTATTCTCGATATGTGAGATTGTCTTGGAGATCAAGCGTTTCGTGGTCCACTCCGCGGATAGGATCCGAGAAGCAACGCCTGAGTTGAGAAACGTGGAAAACATCATGAACTCTGGAGAGGTGCGGAGGTAGTTCCAATTGGTAGGCAACTTCTCCTCGTTTGGCAAGAATGCGAAAAGGACCGATGAAACGAGGGGCCAATTTGCCTTTGATACCGAAGCGATGGGTTCCCTTAAGAGGAGTAACCCGAAGGTAAGCCTTATCGCCGACTTCAAAAGTCACAGCCTTATGATGACTATCATATTGGCTCTTTTGGCGAGACTGGGCTGTCTTCAATCTCTCACGAACGATGCGAACTTGTTCTTCTGCTTCCTGAATCATATCCGGGCCAAAGAATTGTCTTTCGCCGGTTTCTGACCAGTTAAGAGGTGTTCGACACCTTCGTCCATATAGAACATCGAAGGGAGCTTTACCCAAGCTGGCTTGATAACTATTGTTATAAGCGAATTCGGCAAATGGAAGACACTTTTCCCATTCCATACCGAAAGAAATGACAGAGGCTCGAAGCATGTCTTCCAGAATTTGATTGACTCGTTCCACTTGACCACTTGATTGCGGATGGAAGGCAGTACTGAAAGAGAGATGAGTTCCCATAGCATTCTGGAAACTTTCCCAAAATCGGGAAGTGAAAAGACTTCCACGATCTGAGTTAATCTCCAACGGTACACCATGTAGTGATACTATCCGAGAGATATATAAGTCTGCTAGCTGGCTAGCGGTAATACTCTCCCGAACAGGCAGGAAATGGGCTACTTTAGAGAGGCGGTCGATAACGACGAAGATAGCATTATTCCCTTTCCTGGACCTGGGAAACCCGGTAATGAAGTCCATACCGACTTTATCCCATTTCCATTCAGGAATAGCTAGAGGTTGAAGGGTGCCAGCAGGCCGTTGATGCTCTGCTTTAACTCGACGACAAACGTCGCAGTTAGCAATGAATTGAGCAATTTCTCTCTTCATCCTAGTCCACCAAAATCTTTGACGTAGGTCTTGATACATTTTGGTACTACCGGGATGAATCGTGAGAGGAGATTCATGGGCCTCCTTAAGAATCATTTGTCGTAGTTGTGGTTTCTAGGGCACCACCAAGCGGTTCTCGAAGTACACAACACCTCGATCATCCATAGAGAAGCTTCTAGCAACTCCGCTAGCAATGTTCTCCTTGATCCGAGATATGCCTTTATCATACCGCTGGGCAACTATGATTTGATCCATAAGGGTAGGTTTCGCTACCAAGGTGGAAAGGAATCCTCGAGGAACAATGTGAAGGTTAAGCTTACGAAATTCCTCGTGGAGAAGTGGTTGACTTTGTTGTAACATTAAGTTGTTACAATATGACTTACGACTTAATGCATCAGCCATGACATTGGCCTTTCCAGGAGTGTAAGTGATTCCTAAGTCGTAGTCGGTGAGCAACTCAACCCAACGTCTTTGCGTGAGATTTAGATCCGGTTGGGTGAAGATATACTTCAAACTTTGGTGATCAGTGAAGATTTCACAGCGATTACCAAGAAGGTAATGTCGCCATGTTTTGAGTGCATGGACTACAGCTGCAAGCTCTAGATCATGAGTAGGATAATTATCCTCATGTGGGCGCAACTATCGGGATGCGTATGCAATCACTTGACGATCTTGCATGAGAATGCAACCCAGTCCTTGTCGCGAGGCGTCGCAATAGATTATAAAGTCCTTGGAAAAGTCTGGTGGTACCAGTACAGGTGCAGATGTCAGGCGTCTTTTCAGTTCCTGAAAACTGGACTCGCACTGTGGGGTCCACTCAAACTTTTTATCTTTCTTGAGGAGTTCGGTTAAAGGTTTAGCAACCTTGGAGAAGTTCTCGACGAAACGCCGGCAATAGCTCGCTAAGCCAAGAAAACTCCTAACTTGCTTGACCGATTCAGGGGGAGTCCAATCAAGGACGGCTTGAACTCGCTCGGGATTGACAGCAATACCCTTGCCAGAGATCACATGACCTAGATAGGTTACTTCTGGCAACCAAAATTCACATTTAGAGAATTTGGCATAAAGGCGGTGCTCTCGAAGTTTCGTCAATACCAGCCTTAAATGCTCGGCATGATCTTCCTTGTTCTTGGACAAAATGAGTATATCATCGAGGTATACCACGACGAATTTATCCAGGTACTCCATGAATATAGAATTCATTAACCGAGAAAAGGTAGCTGGGGCATTGGTTAATCCGAAGGACATGACGGTGTACTCGTATTGGCCATAATGAGTAACAAAAGCCGTTTTAGGAATGTCCCCGTTCTTGATTTTGATTTGATGGTAACCCAACCTCAAATCCATCTTAGAGAAGACTGAGGATCCAGCGAGCTGATCATACAGGTCGTTGATCCTGGGAAGCGGATACTTGTTCTTTATGGTGACCAGATTGACAGGTCGGTAATCTACAACCATCCGCTCCGTTCCATCCTTCTTCTTGACGAAGAGGACGGGGCAAGCCCAAGGGGAAGAACTAGGACGGATGAAACCTTTTTGCAAGGACTCATCGAGTTGTTTCTTTAGCTCAGGTAATTCTAGTGGTGCCATCTTATAAGGTCTCCTAGAGATTGGGACAGTTCCAGGAATAAGATCTATCACGAACTCGACATCTCTGTCAGGTGGAACTCCTGGCAGTTCTTCTGGAAAAACATCCGGAAAGTCACAGACTACCGGGATATCTTCGAGTTCTGGTAGAGGGCTGGCATTAAGAGAATAGAGTTGACGTTCTGCCATTCGAGTCAAGACATTGACTATCTTGGCGGAAGGATGTGTAAGTTGAACGGTCCTAGTAAAGCAATAAATCTTGGCATAATGAGTTGTCATCCAATCCATACCCAAGATGATGTTTATGTCCGAGGACTTGAGAGCGATTAGAGATGCAAGGAAAACAAGTCTATCGACAAGGATTTCATTTCCATGGCTTACCCTAGAGGTTTGCCACTTTGAACCAGGAGTTTGAATAACCATGGAAGTAGGCATGTCACAAAAAGTCATGTTGTGCAATCGAGCATAGCTTTCAGATATGAACGAATGGGATGCTCCAGTATCGAAAAGAACAGATGTCGGATGGCAGTTTACGAGAAGCGTACCAAGGACGATGTTAGGATCCTCATAGGCTTCTTCGGCAGAAACATAGTTGACATGACCACGTGCAGTGGGGAGTGGCTTGACATAGTTCAGCTTGCCGGTTGGCTTACCACGGCCAACGGGTTTTCCTGGCTGATTCTGGGGACAATCACGCATGTAGTGTCCCGGTTCTCCACACTTGAAACATGTCACAGTGGTGGTGCGTGGAGCAAAGTTGGAGGGTGGACCTCCATAGGTCTTAGCAGGTGCAAACTGTTGAGTCGGGCGAGGCGCCTCATAGGATGGCCTCGGTGTATACTTGGGTGGCAGAGCAGTGTTAGGAACCCATACACGGCGCTTGTGAGAGCCAGAGCCGGATGAGGAACCAAGGTCTCGAGTATGCTTGCGGGTGGCCTCGAAGTCGGTCTGGCCTGTCTCAGCACTGATAGCCTTGTTAACCAACTTCTGGAAGGAGGTGCACTCGTGCAGACGTAGATCTCGACGAAGTTCAGGGCTGAGTCCCTTGCGGAACCTCGCCTGTTTCTTGGCATCGGTGGATACTTCCTCAGGTGCATAGCATGCCAGATTACCAAACTCACGACTGTAGCCATCCACAGTCAAACGGCCCTGGGTGAAATTGCAGAATTCCTCCCGCTTGCGATCCATGAGACCTTCCGGAATGTGATGTTCACGGAATGCCTCACTGAACTCAACCCAGGTAGTGACTTGGCCAGCAGGACGCATAGCTTCAAAGTTTTCCCACCAAAGACTGGCAGGGCCCTCAAGGTGGTAGGCGGTGTAGATAACCTTGTCAGCTTCGGCCACACGGGCAGAGTGTAGCTTGTGGGTGATGCTACGTAGCCAGTCATCAGCATCCAAAGGTTCAGTGGAGTGATGGAACTTCGGTGGACACATCTTGATAAAATCGTGGATTGACACCACGTCATTCCTCTGACGGAACCCAGTGTTTTGCTCAATGTGTTCCAGCAGACGGTTGGTCTCTCTCTTGTTCCATTCTGCTTCAAGCATAACTTCCGCCAAGGAGGGTGGCTGGGGCAGATTTCCATCTCTAGCCCCACTAGCCTCACCCTGCTCCTGAGCAGCAGGAGTGTTGCGAGTGTTGACCATCCTAGGAAAACAAAACAACGGTTTAGACAAGGATGGCAAAAATTTGACATAGAAGTGCAGAATGTAATGGATGACACAGAATGCAGAGATGTTCATCCGTACGACATGGTAATATAGGAACTGCTATATATACACCAGTGGTCATACACACCATACAAAGTTTAGTACAAGCCAAGGCTAAAGTACAACTGCGGTGAAAGACGATACATCCCATCAGAGGCATTCCAAGCTCCTATACATTATTTAACTACACCTCCGGAATTCAGTACACACTAAGTCATATTCCACAAGACGCGCAGGACTGTGGAAATACAACTACTACAATACTACTACTACCACGGACTAGCTCAGACATTCGCGTAGTAATCCTCGTAAAGATTACCACCGTAGCCTGGAAGTGGTACAGACGGATCTTGGAACTCGCGAGCACTCGAAGGCTGTGGACCATAAGGGCATGGGTGTGGTCTCGGTCCCGATGCTGGTGGTAACCGACGCCCACGTGGAGGTGTAATACCCCCAACGTCAAGCCAATCCAAGCGATCAGGCAGACGAGTCCGCACAGGATACAAATCCCGCATGTCCAGATATCCGGCGTGCACAGCAGGTGCAAGCCGTGTCAAAGTAGTCCAGTGAGCGGCTCGGGTGTTATACAGCTCCATTCGGAGGGCACGGACCTCACGGTCCCTATCCTCCAACATCTGAACAGTAGTCTGAAGCAGTGGCTCTTCATGAGCAGCATCAGTATACAGACCAGTGTAGTAGCCTTCTTCTCCGGGGAGTGAAGCTGGCATGTAACAGAACTCAGTGTTCAGCAACAGGGCATGCCTAGCACGGAGAATGGTCATCATCGAATAAGCGGCATCCTGTACTGCCATTTCGATGGTAATCCCGAGTCCATAAGACCAATGGATGGGATCATTTGCTCCGGGATATGAGGGGTATATCCGGACTGTACAAAAATACTGACTTTGATTGAAATCCCGGTACTGTTCCTCCACAGTGTATTCAGGATACCAGCGATAACCGGTTTCAGTCATCACACGGACTAGCATGGCCGTATGACCGGGCACATTAATGCACCGAGTCAAACAAACCACTTGGTGAGGAATGCGGCCAGACATCTGAAACACGAAATAATGCAAAGGCATTAGTGTTTCTGGAAGAAATCGGGCAGCATAACAACTGTAAATGCTCAAACAAAGATTTGAGACATCATACAAAGTTTAGCATAGCCACTCAACAATTCCATATCAAGGTTCCGGTTCAACAATCATCATACTCAACAGGATAGAAACTGAACTGAGGCTTGAAACCAACAATCCTAAGAGTCTACGGATTAGCATCGCGTGAACCTAGTAAGGATAAGAGGCCTAGTCCTAATTCCCCGTAGAAAGAATAGACAGACTCAGATGAGAAGGGCATAAGGTAAAGGAGTAAAAAGAGCCTTACGTTCCATTCCACAATCAATTCCCCTACATATAACTAAGAATTTTTCTAGACTCAACATCGACCAGTTTGGCTTGAGAAACCTACAGGCAGTCCAGCTCTGATGCCAACGCTGTCAGGACCCCGATCCTAAGTCACACCGATCTAGCTGTAACACGTCATATCACTTTGCGGCCTCACGCCGGTAACCCCACGGGTGCCACCTTACCTGGCCCGGGACCGTTTGCGCATTTTGGCACACGTATATGATAGTGTCGCTAGCATCCATATGAAAGAGAACCCGGGCCGACATGGCTAGTTATAAACCAGAAGTGGCACTAAATTACAGAGACATGCATCCATGACCCAGCAACGAACGTGTCGGTCATGAACGTATGAACCCAAGTCGTAGCAAGCTACATGGACTTAAAGGAACAACGCGTGACATTTCCCCTAAGGGACAGACACAGGAACGAAGAAGGACACATGCCGGCCAGCCTACGTGTTCCGAGCAGTAGCAAGCTACCAACGCTCATTGGAATCACTAGGAGGCATTTCTCTGTAAGATAGGCTACCAAAGGAAAACAACTAGGTGTCGGATCCCACACATACCAAGCATTTCAATCATACACGCAATATGCTCAATATGTGCAAATACAACATTGCATCACAACAGAACTCTATGACTCAAAGTACTTTATTTAAAAGGCTCCAAGAGCCATACATAACATAGTCATACAGGTAGGGGTCACATGACCCAACACTCAAGTCATACAGTCATACAAGCACAAGCGGAAGCTACATGTCTGAGTACAGACATCTTAGAAAAATAAACAGGCTTGGTGTAGCCTGACTATCTACAAGGCCCTTCACAAGCTCCAGATCACCGTCTGGGTGTCAAGCTACTCGTCAACGTCGACGTCTATGTAGAACCCATCAGCAGGGGCAGGGTTCTCCCCTGCAACAGTTATTAAGCAAACATGAGTACAGAGGTACTCAGCAAGTCTTACCACAGAACCTATCATACATGCAATATTATCAAAGGGGGCTAGTGGAGTTCATAGCAGAATGCCAGCTTTGACCTTGGCTAACCTATACTACAACTCTCAACGGATTGCAAGATATTGTTACGAACACGAGTCCACTACTCACCACATCAATACACTACCGAGGATCCTCTTCCGTCATCCTACGGAAGGGCCATCCACGACACTCACACTTATCTTGAGGCTTTTAGTAGTAACCATCAACTTGTCTATGAACTGTAAGAGCAACCAAGTAGTTCGTACCGCGAACAACGGCTATTCGAATAGATTGATAACCCTGCAGGGGTGTACTTCTTCACACACGCTTCCACCACTTATCGCCGTTTACTCGGCGTGTACTCGGCAACCTTCAAGCGGAAGCCCAGCGAGGGTGTCGGCCACGACCTGACAAACTACTCAAGTCTCTCGTCCAGGTTTATCGCCTATTTGGGTTCCATCCGTGGGGAGATCCGGCCGGGGTGTCGCTCACGGCCCCAAACGATGTGTACAGGGTTCCCGAGTCACCAAACGGGCAACCGGTACACCGTGCCACGTACCTGTCGCATCACAACCCACCCCGAGGGTCAGCGTTGTGCACGACCTCCAGTAAGCTATAAACACCAGAAACTAGTTGCAACTCCTAGACAGAGATCAAGGGTAATTAATAAGCCGAGAGGGTCAATTAAGGATCCCAATGCGTGGTAGTAGCTGTAACTTGAACCACACATACAGATCTCGGGTCCTATGGACGATTCCAATGAAACAACCCACCATGTACTCCTACATGGCCTTTCATCGATACCTTTACCAAGCGTATTCCACACTTCCTTCTCTTTATCGAAAGATTGTTTCACTCTGATTCATCACCCAGATGAATCAGACCAGACACAACTCTAAGCATAGCAGGCAACATAAACAAATAGCATGGTGGATCACACATCACATGGCTCAATCAACTCCTACACATGCTAGTGGGTTTCAACTATTTACTGTGGCAATGACAGGTCATGCAAGGGAATAGGGTTCAACTACCGCAGCAAGTACAGTTCATGCGCTGTTGCCTTAGTGCAGTAACAGAGGGCAGGAGCGAGAAGATTGGGTTGTATCGGAATGATCAATGATTGCTTGCCTGACACGGTAGTTGTCGGGTACTGCTCTTCAACTGGATACGCAACAGTATCCTCGGGAGCAGGACCTAACACAGGGAATACCGACGATACAATCATTAACAAACAAATGCAACAATATGATGCATGTTTATGACATGGCAAGATGCATGTGTGTTGGCTAATGCAACTAAAATCAGAAGGGTTTGAACCTATTTGAATCAAGGATTCAAATTGAAGTTCAAACTATTATTTAAATAAGTGCATAATCATGTTTTTGATATATACAGCAAGTTAACTTGTTCAAACATGCATGAAACCAGTGCCATTGGATAGATTGGATTTTTATAATCATTTTTCATATATAAATCTTTTCCATCTGAGCTATGGTTGATTTTATATGATTTTTAGAAGTTTTGGGTATTTTCTGGAATTTCCTGAATTAAATTAAATCTAAAAATCCCAGAAAAACCTTTACTGCGTCAGCATGACATCATGCTAACGTTAGGCAGTCAACAGGGCCAGTCCAGGTCAAACCTGACTGGTGGGTCCCTTATGTCAGTGTCTCAGGAGCTAATCCCGGTCATAAACAGGGTTGACTAGGTTTGACTAACAGCGGGGGCCCACTGTCAGTGACTGTGGTGACTAAACTAATTACTGTTAACTCCTAATCATCGAGCCACGTCAGCCCACCGGAGTTGGCCGGCGACGACCATTGCGCACGGCGGTGACTCGTCGGAATCCCTATTCCGGCATCCATTTGCCGCGCGGATGGGCTCGGTGTGCTCCTGGTGATGTACCGCATCCAGTGGTGCCACTGGTTGGACGAGGGGTCGCCGGAGTCGACGGCGACGAGCTCGTCCGCGGTGGTGCTCGCACGGGGTTGGTCGGGATGGTGTTGTGGTGCACGGGAGGAGGAGCTGAAGCTCGCTCTAGCTTGCTGGTGACCTACTGAAGCTAACGGCGTGCTCGGCCGCAAGGTACGGTGCCTATGGCCACGGCGGTGAGTTGGCCGGCGGCGGTGATCGTCGGTCAGCAAAGGGGGCGGCGGCTACAAGGCCTAAACGAGCTCGTGGAGAGGGGGGTTCGAAGCGTGAGCTCACAGCGGTCGCAGAGGGCGTTGAAGTGAGCTCGGGGACGGTCGGACGACGGCGTACGGGCGGCGGCGATCTCCGGTGCCGGAGGTTGAAGACGACGGCGTGGAGGACGTTGCGGAGCTCCTGGCGTCGTGTGCGTCGGTGGGGAGCTTCAGGGCGACGAGGCGGAGCTAGTGGTGCTTCTGGGAGGCGAGGAGGTGGCGTAGGGCGCGGTTTCAGCGGTCGTCGGCGACGAGCTCGCTCGGGGGAGCTCGGCGGAGGGAAGAGAGGAGGGGAGAGACACGGGAGAGAGGGGGAAACGGTCGGGGTGGCTCCGTGGCGTCGTTCTAGCCCGTCCAGAAGGCCGAGGGGACAGCCAGGCAGGCAGGAGGTGGCCGGCGCATCGGCGGCGCTCGCCACCGAGCTGCTTCGTGCGCTGGCGCGACGAAGAAGACGGTGGTGCCCCTGGTGGGCTGGGCCGGCTGGGCCAGCAGGTAAGTGGGCTCAGGTAAGATTCTTCCTATTTTTCTTTTCCTATTTTCTTTCTGTTTTATTTCTTTTGCAACTTTGTTCATTTAATAAAAATGCCTAAACATTTTTATAACTCATGACACTTGTCATACCTGCTGTATATAATATGAACAGTAGGAAACATTATAGTTCATGATTATTTGAGCATTTAAAATATTTAAAAGTATTTAAATGCCCAAATTCAAATACCATATGAATTAATCCAAAGCCCTAGATTGTCCTAGAAAATTGTGCACCATTTTTGGCAGAGGTTTAAGACCAAGACAGAAATGATGAACATTTTGAAGGGCATTTTGGGTACATTGGAAAAAAATTTAGCAAACCCTAGTGGTTAGGGTAGGGGGTGCTGGGGTTTCTGTTAATCCCATTTCAAGTTTCATTGAAAGTAAACATGATGCACACTCTAGTCAGATCCTAATGCAAGAGCTAGCTAGGGATGTGACAGGGCACATCTTGATAAAGTCGTTGATTGACACCACGTCATCCCTCTGACGGAACCCAGTGTTCTGCTCTATGCGTTCCAGCAGACGGTTGGTCTCTCTCTTGTTCCGTTCTACCTCGAGCATAACTTCCGCCAAGGAGGGTGGCTGGGGCAGATTCCCATCTCTAGCCCCACTAGCCTCACCCTGCTCCTGGGCAGCAGGAGTGTTGCGAGTGTTGACCATCCTAAGAAAACAAAACAACGGTTTAGACAAGGATGGCAAAAATTCGACATAGGAGTGCAGAATGTAATGGATGACACGGAATGCAGAGATGTTCATCCGTACGACATGGTTATATAGAAAATTGTTATATATACACCAGTGGTCATACACACCATACATAGTTTAGTACAAGCCAAGGCTAAAGTACAACTGCGGTGAAAGACGATACATCCCATTATAGGCATTCCAAGCTCCTATACATTATTTAACTACACCTCCGGAACTCAGTACACACTAAGTCATATTCCACAAGACGCGCAGGACTGTGGGAATACAACTACTACAATACTACTACTACCACGGTCTAGCTCAGACATTCCCGTAGTAATCTTCGTAAAGATTACCACCGTAGCCTGGAAGTGGAACAGACGGATCTTGAAACTCACGAGCACTCGAAGGCTGTGGACCATAGGGACATGGATGTGGCCTCGGTCCCGATGCTGGTGGTAACTGACGCCCACGTGGAGGTGTAATACCCCCAACGTCACGCCAATCCATGCGATCAGGCAGACGAGTCCGCACGGGGTACAAATCCCGCATGTCCAGATATCCGTCGTGCACAGCAGGTGCAAGCTGTGTCAAAGTAGTCCAGTGGGCGGCTCGAGTGTTATACAGCTCCATTCGGAGGGCACGGACCTCATGGTCCCTATCCTCCAGCATCTGAACAGTAGTCTGAAGGAGTGGCTCTTCATGAGCAGCATCAGTATACAGACCAGTGTAGTAGCCTTCCTCTCCGGGAAGTGAGGCTGGCATGTAACAGAACTCAGTGTTCAGCAACAGGGCGTGCCTAGCTCGGAGAATGGTCATCATCGAATAGGCGGCATCCTGCACTGCCATCTCGATGGTAACCCCGAGTCCATAAGACCAATGGATGGGGTCGTTAGCTCCGGGATATGAGGGGTATATCCGGACTGTGCAGAAATACTGACTCTGATTGAAATCCCGGTACTGTTCCTCCGCGGTGTACTCAGGATACCAGCGATAACCGGTCTCAGTCAGCACACGGACTAGCATGGCCGTGTGACCGGGCACATTAATGCACCGCGTCAAACGAACCACTTGGTGAGGGGTGCGACCAGACATCTGAAACACGAAGTAATGCAAAGGCATTAGTGTTTCTGGAAGAAATCGGGCAGCATAACAACTGTAAATGCTCAAACAAAGATTTGAGACATCATACAAATGATAGCATAGCCACTCAACAATTCCATATCAAGGTTCCGAGTCCAATAGTCATCATGTTTAAGAGATAGAAACTGAACTAAGGCTTGAAACCAACAATCCTAAGAGTCTATGGATTAGTAACACGTGAACCTAGTAAGGATAAGAGGCCTAGTCCTAAATCCCCGCAGAAAGAATAGACTAACTCAGATCGGAAGGGCATAAGGTAAAGGAGTAAAAAGAGCCTTACATTCCCTTCCACAATCAATTCCCCTACATATAACTAAGAATTTTCAAGACTCAACATCGACCAGTTTGGCTTGAGAAACCTACAGGCAGTCCAGCTCTGATGCCAACGCTGTCAGGACCCCGATCCTAAGTCACACCGATCTAGCTGTAACACGTCATATCATTTTGAGGCCTCACGCACGGTAATCCCACGGGTGCCACCTTACCTGGCCCGGGACCGTTTGCGCATTTTGGCACACGTATATGACAGTGTCGCTAGCATCCATATGACAGAGAACCCGGGCCGACATGGCTAGTTATAAACCAGAAGTGGCACTAAATTACAGAGACAGGCATCCATGACCCAGCAACGAACGTGTCGGTCATCAACGTATGAACCCAAGTCGTAGCAAGCTACATGGACTTAAAGGAACAACGCGTGACATTTCCCCTAAGGGACAGACACAGGAACGAAGAAGGACACATGCCGGCCAGCCTACGTGTTCCGAGCAGTAGCAAGCTACCAAGGCTCATTGGAAACACTAGGAGGCATTTCCCTGTAAGATAGGCTACCAGAGGAAAACAACTAGGTGTCGGATCCCACACATACCAAGCATTTCAATCATACACACAATATGCTCAATATGTGCAAATACAACATTGCATCACAACAGAACTCTATGACTCAAAGTACTTTATTTAAGAGGCTCCAAGAGCCATACATAACATATCCATACAGGTAGGGGTCACATGACCCAACACTCAAGTCATACAGTCATACAAGCACAAGCGGGAGCTACATGTCTGAGTACAAACAACTTAGGAAATAAAACAGGCTTGGTGTAGCCTGACTATCTACAAGGCCCTTCACAAGCTCCAGATCTCCGTCTGGGTGCCAAGCTACTCGTCGACGTCAACGTCTATGTAGAACCCATCAGAAGGGGCAGGGTTCTCCTCTGCAACAGTTATTAAGAAAACATGAGTACAAAGGTACTCAGCAAGTCTTACCACAGAACCTATCATACATGCAACATTATCAACAGGGGGCAGTGGAGTTCATAGCAGAAAGCCAGCTTTGACTCTTGGCTAACCTATACTACAACTCTCAACAGATTGCAAGATATTATTACGAACATGAGTCCTCTACACACCACAACAATACACTACCGAGGATCCACTTCCGTCATCCTACGGAAGGGCCATCCATGGCACTCACACTTATCTTGAGGCTTTTAGTAGTATCCATCAACTTGTCTATGAACTGTAAGAGTAACCAAGTAGTTTATACCGCGAACAACGGCTATTCGAATAGATTGATAACCCTGCAGGGGTGTACCTCTTCACACACGCTTCCACCACTTATCGCCGTTTACTCGACATGTACTCGGCAACCTTCAAGCGGAAGCCCAGCGAGGGTGTCGGCCACGACCTGACTAACTACTCAAGTCTCTCGTCCAGGTTTATCGCCTATTTGGGTTCCATCCGTGGGGAGATCCGGCCGGGGTGTCACTCACGGCCCCAAACGATGTGTACAGGGTTCCCGAGTCACCAAACGGGAAACCGGTACACCGTGCCATGTACCTGTCGCATCACAACCCACCCCGAGGGTCAGCGATGTGCACGACCTCCAGTAAACTATAAACACCAGAAACTAGTTGCAACTCTTGGACAGAGATCGAGGGTAATTAATAAGCCGAGAGGGTCAATTAAGGATCCCAATGTGTGGTAGTAGCTGAAACTTGAACCACACATACAGATCTCGGGTCCTATGGACGATTCCAATGAAACAACCCACCATGTACTCCTACATGGCCTTTCATCGATACCTTTACCAAGCATATTCCATACTTCCTTCTCTTTATCGGTATGATCATTTCACTCTGATCCATCACCCAGACGAACCAGACCTGACACAACTCTAAGCATAGCAGGCAACATAAACAAATAGCATGGTGGATCACGCATCACATGGCTCAATCAACTCCTACACATGCTAGTGGGTTTCAACTATTTACTGTGGCAATGACATGTCATGCAAGGGAATAGGGTTCAACTACCGCAGCAAGTAGCAGTTCACACGCTGTTGCCTTAATGCAGTAAAAGAGAGCAGGAGCGAGGAGATTGGGTTTGTATCGGAATGATCAATGATTGCTTGCCTGACAGAGTGGTTGTCGGGTACTGCTCTTCAGCTGGATATGCAGAAGTATCCTCGGGAGCAGGACCTAACACGGAGAATACCGGCGATACAATCAATAGACAAACAAATGCAACAATATGATGCATTCTCATGACATGGCAAGATGCATGTGTTTTGGCTAATGCAACTATAACCAGAAGGGTTTGAGTTTATTTGAATCAAAGATTCAAATTGGAATTCAAACTATTATTTAATTAAGTGCATTATCATGTTTTAATGTATACAGCAAGGTTAACTTGCTCAAACATGCATGAAAACAGTGCCATTGGAAAGATTGGATTTTTCTGATCATTTTTCATATATAAATTATTTCCATCTGAGCTACGGTTGATTTTATATGATTTTTAGAAGTTTTGAGTATTTTCTGAAATTCATAAATCATTTAAAGATTTATTTTAATTTCCAGAAACACTTTACTGCATCAGCATGACCTCATGCTGACGTCAGCAGGTCAACAGAAGCTGGTCCAGGTCAAACATGACATGTGGGCCCGGCATGTCAGTGTCATAGCTAATTAGCAAGTTAATTAGAGTTAAGCTAGGAACTAATTAGCTGTCAGTGGGGTCTGGGCCCACAGGTCAGTGACTAACCTAACTAACTGATTAAATTAGCATTTTACTTAATTAAACTAGCTAATTAGGGGGGGTGGCCCACACGTCAGTGACCCAAGGGTGGTCAACCCCCCGGTCAAACGAGTCAAACCCGCCGGCGATGTGACGCCGGCGAGGCCAAGCACGGCGGCGAGCTTCGGAAATCGCCTACAGGGCTCGGTTCGAGCTGCGGTTGGGTGCGTTGGAGTGCCCTCGCCGATGCGCGTCGAATGGTGGTAGCCGCCGGGCCTGTTGTGGCCGAAGGCGACGGCTACGAGCTCGGCAGTGGCGGCCGGCGTTTGGGCGTGTGTGGAAACGCGGCTACGGTGGCCTAGGCGATGAGTGCATGGCACCTAGCCCATCTACGTGCTGCGGCGAGCGAGATGGACGTGCGTCCGAGAACAAATGGTCACCGGAGCATGGTCGGCGGCAAGCACGGCGGCGGCGGGTTTCGGTGATCAGCGGAGCAGCAGCTACGCGGCGAAAACGAAGCGGAGGAGGGAGGGATTCGGTGTAGGGGCTCACAGCGGTGCTAGCGAGCTCGAAGGAGAGGTCGGGGACGCTCTGCAGCTCCTTAATCGACGGCGAGGAGCTCCGGCGATCCGAGGTTGGGGACGACGGCGTGAAGGCGATGCAGGGCTTCTGACGATCCGTGGCTCAGCGAGGAGGAAGAGGGCGTCGCGGCGATCCTTCTGGACACAGTCACGGGACGAGGGGGAGGCTCTAGGTGCGGCAACGACAAGCGGCGGCGACGGGCGGCCTCGGTGGTGAGAGGGAGAGAGCCAGGAGAAAGAGATGAGGACGAGCGGGAGTGAGAGAGGAGTCGGGGCAGCTGCGTGGCGACGCATGGAGGCGTCCAGGCCGTCGGGGACGCAGGCAAGCAGCCTGGAGGTGGCCAGGCGCGTGCCGGCGCGCGGTGGCCACGTGCGCTGCCTACTGGCGCGAGGTGGAAGGCGACAGAAGCGGCGCTGGGTGGGCTGGGCCGGCCTGCAACAGTGCTGGGCTCAAGGTAAGTTCTCTCTCTCTCTTTCTTTTTTCCTATTTCTTTTCTGTTTCAATTCTTTTGCAACTTTGTTTAATTAATAAAAATGCCAGAACATTTTTATAACTCATAAAACTAGTCATGCCCACTGTATATAATATGAACAGTATGGAACATTATAGTTTATGATTATTTGAGCATTTAAAATATTTTATAGCATTTAAATGCCCAAATACAAATACCATATGATTTAATCCAAAGACCTTAGAGGTCCTAGAAAATTGTGCACCATTTTTGGCAAAGGTTTAAGACCAAGGCAGAAATGATGAACATTTTTGAAGAGCATTTTGGGTACATTGGAAAATATTTCATCAAACCCTAGTTGTTAGGAGAGGGGTGCTGGGGTTTCTGTCATTCCCATTTCAAGTTTCTTGGATAAGTAAACATGATGCACACTCTAGCTAGTCCTAATGCAAGTGCTAACTAGGGATGTGACACCGATTTCCGATTAATCTTTAATCCCCAGGTGACCGAGACGATAACGATAAGCGATATCCTTAACATTGGGTTTATCCTCCAAAGTGTGGCCAAGTTTGCAATAGCAAACTTGTGGAGCTCAGTTTACTCAGCTCAATTTGTCTCTGCTCATTTTTTACCGTGGTAGCACTTTATCTTCGAAGGACTACGCGGTAGACGTGAGCTGGCATCAGTAAAAACCCCAGAGTGCGCCTTGTCCGTGGTGATCACGAGGGAAGCCGGCCAAAACGATGGTCTAGCCACTATTGTTGTCGGCAGCGCTGCTCCGACCAGCTTTGGCCTCGCCATTAATGCCCAACAGTGCCCCCTCGGCGTCCTCTCCCCCCTCGACCTCCTGCCCCCTTTGTTTTCTTCTCCGGCGAGCCATGCCAATGGTCAAACAGTGCGCTACTGTGGCTGTCGTCGCCTTCTTCTCCTCTGTCCTCTTCCTCCCCTTGTCTTTGAGCGCTGCCCGACTCCGTGACTCTCTGGCACTCATCCGCACCCTCCTCATTGCCTTCCTGTGCGACTCCGTGCGTGCTGCGGCCGGTAGAGCCATGGCCGGACTCGTTTGGCGGCCACCAGCTCGGGTGCCTTCACCCCGGCTATAAACATCCCGCCCGCGCCTCGTCCGAGGTCATCAGCAGCTCCCCCACCCTCCTAGCTTCCCGCCGACCACCCAAACGAGCTCGAGGAGCTCTCATTCCTCCCCCTCATCACCATGGCCGCCGCCCTAT
>LR738711.1:400124707-400190213 GCA_902687465.1 Secale cereale | reverse complement strand
TCCACCACCAGAGCCCCTATCTACATCCGGCGACCCTCCCCTGCCGTTCCCTCACCCATCGGCGCACCAGGGAGCCGTTCCCGTCGCCGCCTGACGTGGCGGTCCGCTGCGGTCGAGGCTGCTCCCGTTCCCGTCGTCATCAGCAACCGAGAGGCCGACCCGGCGATGCAGCTCGGATCCCCGAGCATGTTGGTGTGCCGAGCGCCGCGGGAGGCGGCCGGAATCGCCGACGCGCCCCATCGGGATCCTCCTCTACCGCGGCTGAATGCCGACGCGAGAGGTTGAAGACACCAGAGCCAGGCGGGCCCCCCTTCCCATGGGACCCCACCTATCGGCGACCGAATGGCCTGGCCTAGCACCACGTCAAATAAGTGGCGGCGCCCCGATCGAGAAGCCGCTTTCCCCTCGCGAATGTGTGTTCCTGGAGAGTGCGCTTTCAACCAACGAAAGCGTATTCTTCCTCTTCTTTGGCTGGAAATATGTTTTCCTCTCTGGAAAACGTATTCTCAGAAAATACACGTTCTGTTTAAACTGCCAGGGACCTGTTTGTATAAGGATTTTTACAGACTAGTCCATGAGCTTTAAACGTCCGTATCTTTTCACCCGTAACTCCGAATGAGGTGATGTCAACGCTCAATTTCTCTGTTCGTTGAGCTCTTTCCATTGGTATCATTTTCATTATGTTTTCACACGTGAAAATGACCATTTTTCCCTTGATCGAAAACAGCCTCCTCCGAGAGAGAACTGTTTCTGGCAAACTTTTCCGCGATCGGGTCCCACTTCTTCCCGGAGTATTTGTCGGCCCCAGGCAAGCCAACCTCTGGTCATAAGCCCCGAACTTGCATGTTGACTTTGCTTGTGCCTTGTGTGTATGTAGTTGCAGTTGTTTCTTATTGTTTTCAGTTGCAGTCATTTCATTATGCCTATCATGCATGCTTGTGTTTTCATGATATCTTTTGCCATGCTAGTTAGAAAGTTATTATTAATAATGCCATGTCACCACTTTATTTGATTTGCCTAACATTGTTATAAAATGCTATGAGGATTTTAACGCACCGTTAATATGCTTGTACTTGGTATTATTATGTTCTTTATGCTATAGTTGTGCACTTGAGAAGTTCGACATTTCGTACATGCTTTTGTATGCTGCATGCTCATTATTGCATTCATGTTAAATATGCTCATGATGATGGAGAAGTTAATAAGATGACTTAATAATAACAAACCTCCTTCGTCATCGATGGGATTGAGTCATAGTGCGACCAAATCGAACTTCTTAAGTGCAGCCACATTTGCCTTTGTGGGAAGGCCTTAATGCAATCGAATGTCGTGCCTCTCGCCCGTGCCTCCAATGAGGGAAGGTTATGGGCGCGCGCTACCTTGATCAGGTAGGCGGACATAAGCCTTGTGTGCCCGTTGTTGTTGTATTGGTACCGGGTCTCCGTTTGGGATAGTTTATGTTTGGCGACGACGGTGGTCGTTGTGTCTTTGGTAGACATGGGGCCACCCAGGACTAGCCCAGTGGGGAATGAGTCAGAGTGACTGGGAGATTGTCATGACGGTAGGTCAGTATCGTCGGAACGTCGTTGGTCCACCCGAATGGGATGACGAGGCCATGGGTTCCGTAGTGTGGGTACAGTGCGCTACCTCTGCAGAGTGTTTATAAAGTCTATCGATAGCACACAGTTCCTTGTAGGTCACACTATCTGGTCTTGGTCGAAATGGAGGATAAACCTGATATAATCAAATTAATTAATGTGGTAGCAAGAATGTGGTGACTTGGACTATGACATAGGCGTGAGAAGTCACGGCGATGTTTTGATGACAAGACGAAGTCTCGGTGAGTGTGGAACAAAGTGTGGTTCCGTTTGTGATCCGTGAGTGATCACCGTTCGGTTGCGAGGCAACCCGTTAGTAAGAGAGTCCGAGGGACTCGGTGCACAAGTTTGGTTGCATTGTATGAGTAATAGGTTTGCATTTTAAGAACCTTGGTAGAACAAGAGATGGTTACATAAAGTTCACATGTTATGCCTGCATTGAATATATGTACAGTAGTTTATTTTCGGCATAGTCTCATGATGCCATGTCATGCTTTGATTTATATGTTAAATTATGCCCTGATTGAGATTATATGCTATGTTTTTCTATTGCCAGGTTAGGAGCATGTTTTTGTTATGCCATGTCTTTGCCCTGTTAGTATGATACTATTTTTGATCTGTACCAGGCCATGTTAGTAATTAATATGTGATAGGTTGTTGCATGCGCCTGGTTCCTGCTTTGTCTTCTGCTTGTTTGGATGCTATGTATTTGGTTGTCTTGCAAGTACATTCGATGTACTGACCTGGCGTGTCATGCCATTT
The DNA here is from genome assembly GCA_902687465.1 of Secale cereale. Taxonomy (NCBI): domain Eukaryota; kingdom Viridiplantae; phylum Streptophyta; class Magnoliopsida; order Poales; family Poaceae; genus Secale; species Secale cereale. The sequence continues at coordinate 400,187,853 of LR738711.1, read as the reverse complement.
TTGTAGGTCATACTCAAATGGTTCGATTGATCCGTCGTGCTAGACCATAACCTTGCCAGTCCTGTGAGTTGTGGAGCCCATCCAGAGTTGTTATGCTGCCAAAGCAAGACTTCCGCTACCATTTAAATAGCCTTAGGGCTATGCCAGAAGATTGTATTCATCAATGATGTAATCTTATACACATGTATTTGATGAATATTATTGTACCTAGAATGATGTATTTTGGACCTGTCATGCGTCAGGTGTTATCCTGGGCTGACGAGGAAGGCCCCCTGCTCCATGCGGATCGGGGTGCCACAGGACATGGTATCAGAGCAGCCAGGCTGGCATAGATTATACTTGCATTAGATCACCACTACCATCAACCCTTAATGACCCTAAGGGATTTGACCTGTCCCTGGAATCCGGCATGGCCACTGTTAATCAATAGGTGGCGTGGTCGGGACCGGCACGTCCTCACCCCGCTCTCCCCACCTAGTTATCCGTGGGACGAATAGCGCATCTATCCTTTCTGGTTGGGCGCACCGCTTACCCTTCAGGGTAAGGGGCCGCACCATGCGGGTATGCCCCGCATAGCTGCCTACAAAATCTCCTTTTCGTTAGCCGAATCGCTCATTCCTCAGTCAGCCATGTCCTTGCAAAGAAGCCTAGCTAGTAACACTCCAGCCATGACTATAGCCCTAAAAGCTCCCAAGTTTTACACCCGCACCTTTGCTATATACCACCCTGCCTTTCCACCTCTCCTTATTGAGATGCTCAGCAACGCCTTTCGCTATAACGCTAGCCCTGAATACCTGGTGTTTCAATCAGCCCTCGTCCCTCACCTTCACCGCTATGATGCTCGAGTGAACATCTCCCCAGGTCCCGCAGCAGATGGTCAGCCCTTGGTTCTTCAGGGCAGAGCTATGCCCACTACTGATTTGGCTATTCAGGCCGCGGCTATGGAGGCCATCCTTCACCTCCGAACCAAGTTCCCGCAAGTGGGAGAGAAGCGGGAGTTCTGCTTTTTCCCCATTGTGGCAGAAGCAGGCATGCAACCTTCGCCTACTACCAAAGGAGATGACCCAACAATCACTTGCCTGATGCAGCATATCACTGCCCAGGGGATGATGATTTCTAAGATGCTTGCCGAATTTAGAACCCTGGACAATGATGCGGTGCGAGTTGTCAAGGAAGCTTACCATGAGGCTCGTAGATTCGCATCTCAAGTTCTTCACCCCATGCCATCCGAACCAGTGTTACCCTCTCGGCCTGTGATGTGGCCTAGACCAACCCCATCACCTTCAACCGGGCTCTTTACCGGATCCACTAGCAGCATGTACTTGGATCAACTTCAGCCACAAACCCAGTAGCCGAATCCCCACCCATAGTACTGTCGCACGATGAAGATGGAGGTTGGCTCAGTCTTCGCCCTCCCGGAGAGCCCCCGCAAGGCCAGTCTTCGGCATGACCTTAGGCACGCAGTCAGGTGTTTCTACAAGTAGGTCAGTCAGTCTGTTCATCCTTGATATGAAGATAGAATTATGTATCCTAGAGTGAGTAGTTTCATTTAGCGCGTAGTGCGTTCGTGCTTTGTTGGATGCCTGCACTTGTGTAACCCGTATGTTATGTATGTTTTTGTGCTTTTGGTTTTTGTGTTGTTTTTCCTGTTCGCTCTGTCAAGCAGAAATGTTTGATAGTGTTGGCTATATGTTGCTAACCAGATTTTAATTAGTAGATCACATACACTAAAATAACAATGAATCATCTCGAGTCTATAATAAAATGAGCGCTGGTGTAGGTATATGTGTACCAGGATTACATATACCCACAAGCATTAAAACACTTTAGTATGATTTGTCTGGTGTGTTTTTCATTGCATGTTTATTGCATCTGTTTGCTAGTTTAGATTATACTGCATATCACATGCACACCTGATTCACCCACGGGTACTTTCGGGCAGTACTCGTGGGAATGCAACGTCACATATCCCTCCCTATCGGTGCACACCTCGTGTGCCCGACTTTCCAAAATCAGAGGCTCGCAGAGGCCTTTCCTTCTCGTAAATTCTCGTTTCCGACTTCATTTCCAGAGAAACGCTGCCAACTTTATTTCTCTCAAACCAGTACATCGATCACAATACATATTTCAACTCTGATTCTACCTCGACACCTACTTTTCGTGGAACCATCAGCGAAATTTTTCCCGCACCACAGTGTGCATCCTGAGCTGGCGCAGACACCTCACATATATGTGGACCCCACCATCACCCTCACCTCTGCCCTGCGCAACGCAGGCAAGTCGCCGCCTCGCTCCACCGCAGCACATAATTACTCCGCCGGCGCAAAGCGGCGGAAGAACAAGCGTGGCGGAGGACCACCAAGTGCACCATCTTCTCCCGCACCTCGATCCACCGCACCGTGCCGCACATTGTTCCGAGCCCGTTCGTTCCTGATGAGTATCATCAGGAGGAACGACGAGCCGATCAGCGTGCCCAGCAGAGCCGCTAGGAACCACCGCAGTGCCACCATGAACACAGCCTCGCCGAAGGAGCTCGGCTCGATCTCGTCCAAACTGAAGAGGTAGTAGAGCGGCATGGCGTTGTGTGTTGGAGGAGAGCCGCGCTGCCGTTTTTATAGCCCAACCCCGATGTACGGTGAGCGATGTCCAGGAAAATCGCTCGTCGCTCGATCACCGACGTCCAGGTGGCGAATCCACGAGCAGTGCCGACACGGTGCTGGCCCGCGACGTGAGTGCTCGCTACACCGCCGTCGTGCACGCCGCGCACTACATCACTAGGGTCCTCATCGCCCTAGGAGCTAGATGCGTGTTGCACCAAGCCGCACGCGGAGCAGCAATGGAGATGAAGCAACAAGCCGGAGGTTGAAGAAGGAGGCTGCCAGTGGGCCCTGGACCCACGTGTCAGCAGATGAAACCACTGTTCATTGGGGTGCATCCAGCATTTTTCAGGAGACTGATGTCGAGTGCCCCTAGCTGTGAAGGTAACCCTGTTTTACCCATGACTCTCTCTGGGTGTACCAATTATTGGTACCCCAACTCGTCTTTATCTGACCAAAGGGTTAAATATAACCCAGAGGTTTTTCCCTGGACTGGCTAACTTTTAATTGTTGCAGTAACCCTAGGAATCTCGAGGACGAGATTCTTTTTAAGGGGGGAAGGTTTGTAACAGCCTCAAAATTGGGTTATCAATTTTGTGCTATTATTTCTTCCTGGCAATCAAATTTTTTTATATTCATATGAGCTTGCTCGATGACTGAGAATCCTTGCCATTTCCAAACCTTCAAGACCTTGCTCATGTCTTTGTCAGTGGGCAAGACCTCATCTGCAACCCCCTCAAATCCTCTCAAATCCTAGTTCCAAGTTTTTTTGGAATTTATATGTGGCCTTTGTGATTACAAAGGAGCCATCATCTGTTGATCATTCCATCTCTTCCAATAGACCCTCCTATCCTCCTAATCCTGGGACATGCAAAATTTTTGCTAAGTCCCATGCAATATTTTGAAATTATGATTTATTCCTTTTCTTGCTTTTCTGAAAAATAAAATCCTAAGGCATAGCTACCCATCTCCTAAATTCATGAGAATTGGTGGAGTTGATACTTATGCCTAACCCAAGCTCTGGCAAAACTATTGGCCGCATTAAAATAAGGAAAATTGCATTTCCTATTTTAAGCCAATATTGCATTTCTGCCATTTTCCAAAGGAACTACTATTTTTATAGCAGAAAAACTCTCAAATAAATTGTGGCACTTGTCCTTGCTATATAATCATTAGTTCCAACATTAGCTCATGTTCCACAGTTCAAAATTTTGGCACATGATCCAATGCAAATTTTTGCCTTCTCTGAAATTTTGCAAAGGAAGTGATTTATTCCTAATTCGAATTGAGCTGTAATTTGCACGGTGATTAACATTGATAAATCAACCATGAATACCAAATATGAGCTCAATCCTCTCATCCTAGATCCCTGTGCAATTTTTCAAAGTTTCTCACCGGAATACAGCTTTGTGAAGGAAGTACCTTCATAAAGTTTTCAAATGGGATGAAACTTTTCCACCCTCTCATGTATTCCAAATCATTAGCCCCCACCCAAATTTAGCTCATTTTATTGAGGTATGTGAGCACATGAGCAATTCTTGTTTTCTGCCCAAATTTTCAGTTTGTGACGCAAGTATATTTTATCTTGCTCCATTATAGCTGAAAATATTCCTAAGCCTTCTCCTATCCATACAACTCACCTTCCCAAGATTTTGGCTCATTTTATGTAGCCAATATTTTCCTAGATTTTTCCTAAGTTTTGGCCAAAAGTGATATTTGTGAAACAAATACCAATTTGGCAAGTCCATTTGGTATGAAACTTTTACAGCATAATTGTATGTCCAAATCATCAAGTTTTGCCAAATCTTAGCTCTATCCATCATTCCTAGTGTGTGCTTCTTCCTCATTTAGTTTCTGGACATATTTTAGCAGTTGTAAAGCAACTATGCTACATATTGGTCCTAATGACCTCGAAACTCCCGGGACCGTAGTTCTTGTTACCCTAAGCCTCGCAAACATCAATTTTACCTTTTACCCTATCTGATTTAACCTCTAAAGTGTTGCCAAGTTTGCAACAGCAAACTTGTGGAGCTCAGTTTACTCAGCTCAATTTGTCTCTGCTCGTTTCTTTACCATAGTAACACTTGATCTTCGAAGGACTACGCAGTAGAAGTGAGCTGGCATCAGTAAAAACCCCAGAGCACACCTTGTCCGTGGTGATCACGAGGGAAGCCAGCCAAAATGGTGGTCTAGCCACTGTTGTCATCGGCAGCGCTGCTCCGACCAGCTCTGGCCTCGCCATTAATGCCCAACAGTGCCCCCTCGGCGTCCTCTTCCCCTTGGACCTCCTATCCCCTTCGTTTTCTTCTTTGGCGAGCCATGCCAACGGTCGAACAGTGCGCTACTATGTCCTTCGTCGCCTTCTTCTCCTCTGTCCTCTTCCTCCCAGACTCTGTGACTCTCTGGCACTCGTCTGAACCCTCCTCGTCGCCTTCTCATGTGCCCCCGTGCCTGCTGCGGCCGGTAGAGCCATGGCCGGACTCGTTCGGCGGCCACTAGCTCGGGTGCCTTCGCCTCGGCTATAAATATCCCGCCCGCGCCTCGTTCGAGCTCATCAGCAGCTCCCCCACCCTCCTAGCTTCCTCCCCGACCACCCAAATGAGCTCGAGGATCTCTCATTCCTCCCCTCGTCGCCATGGCCGCCGCTATGTTCCGGCCGAATTCGCTCTAAGTCATCCCCCTCCTCGCCTCCTTCCACCACGAGAGCCCCTATCTACATCCGGCGACCCTACCCTGCCGTTTCCCTCACCCACCAGCGCACCAGGGAGCCGTGGCCGTCGCCGCCCGACGTGGCGGTCCGCCGCGGTCAAGGCTGCTCCCATTCCCGTTGTCTTCAGGAACCAGGGGGCCGACCAGGCGATGCTGCTCGGATCCCCGAGCACGTTGGTGTGTCGAGCACCGTGGGAGGCGACCGGAATCGCCGACGAGCCCCGTCAAGATCCTCCTCTCCCGCGGCCGAACGCCGGCGCGAGAGGTTGAAGACGCCAGAGCCAGGCGGGCCCCCCTTCCCGCGCGACACCACCTGTCGGCGACCGAATGGCCTGGCCCAGTGCCACGTCAAATAAGTGGCGGCGCCCCCGTCGCGAAGCCGCTTTCCCCTCGCGAAAGCGTATTCCTGGAGAGTGCGCCTTCAACCAACGAAAGCGTATTCTTCCTCTTCTTCGGCCGGAAATACGTTTTCCTCTCTGGAAAACATATTCTCAGAAAAGACACGTTTTGTTTTAACTGCCAGGGACCTGTTTGTATAAGTATTTTTACAGACTAGTCCCTAAGCTTTAAACGTCTGTATCTTTTCACGCGTAACTCTGAATGAGGTGATTCCAACGCTCAATTTCTCTGTTCGTCGAGCTCTTTCCGTTCGTATCATTTTCATTATGTTTTCACACAGTGAAAATGACCATTTTACCCTTGCTCAAAAACAGCCTCCTCCGAGAGAGAACTGTTTCCGGCAAACTTGTCCGCGATCGTGTCCCACATCTTCCTGGAGTATTTGTCGGCCCCAGGAAAGCCAACCTCTGATCATAAGCCCCAAACTTGCATGATAACTTTGCTTGTGCCTTGTGTGTGTGTAGTTGTAGTTGTTTCTTATTGTTTTCAGTTACAGTCATTTCATTATGCCTATCATGCATGCTTGTGTTTTCATGATATCTTTTGATATGCTAGTTAGAATGTTATTATTAATAATGCCATGTCACCACTTTATTTGATTTTCCTGACATCGTTATAAAATGCTATGAGGATTTTAATGCACCGTTAATATGCTTGTACTTGGTATTATTATGTTCTTTATGCTATAGTTGTGCACTTGAGAAGTTCGACATTTCGTACATGCTTTTGTATGCTGCATGCTCATTATTGCATTCATGTTAAATATGCTCATGATGATGGAGAAGTTAATAAGATGACTTAATAATAACAAACCTCCTTCGTCATCGATGGGATTGAGTCATAGTGCGACCAAATCGAACTTCTTTAGTGCAGCCACATTTGCCTTTGTGGGAAGGCCTTAATGTAATCGAATATCGTGCCTCTCGCCCGTGCCTCCAATGAGGGAAGGTTATGGGCGCGCGCTACCTTGATCAGGTAGGCGGACATAAGCCTTGTGTGCCTGTTGTTGTTGTATTGGTACCGGGTCTCCGTTTGGGATAGTTTATGTTTGGCCACGACGGTGGTCGTTGTGTCTTTGGTAGACATGGGGCCACCCAGGACTAGCCCAGTGGGGAATGAGTCAGAGTGACTGGGAGATTGTCATGACGGTAGGTCAGTATCGTCCGAACGTCGTTGGTCCACCCGAATGGGACGACGAGGCCATGGGTTCCGTAGTGTGGGTAAAGTGCGCTACCTCTGCAGAGTGTTTATAAAGTGTAGGATCGAAAGTATGTCTAGAGGGGGGGTGATTAGACTACTTGACAATATAAAAAATCTGCCTTTTGATTAAGCAAAGTTTTTGGCAGTTCAATTAAGATCAATTCAAGTATCACCCTACACATGCAATTCTAGAGTAATAGCAGCGGAAAGTAAATTGCACATGTAAAAGAGAGGTGGAGAAGATCAAACGCAGTTTGGTGACACGAAGATTTTTGTCGTGGTTCCGATAGGTGGTGCTATCGTACATCCACGTTGATGGAGACTTCAACCCACGGAGGGTAACGGCTGCGCGAGTCCACGGAGGGCTCCACCCACGAAGGGTCCACGAAGAAGCAACCTTGTCTATTCCATCATGGCCTACGCCCACGAAGGACTAGCCTTACTCGGGGTAGATCTTCACGAAGTAGGCGATCTCCTTGCCCTTACAAACTTCTTGGTTCAACTCCACATCTCAAAGACAGAGGCTCCCAAGCGACACCTAACCAATCTAGGAGGCACCACACTCCAAAAGGTAATAGATGGTGTTGATGATGATGAACTCCTTGCTCTTGTGCTTCAGATGATAATCTCCCCAACACTCAACTCTCCTCACTGATATGGTTGTGGTGGAAGAAAGGTTTGAGTGGAAAGCAACTTGGGAAGGCTAGAAATCAAGTTTCATATGGTAGGAATGGAATGGCTTGATCTCAACACAAGGGTAGGTGGTTCACTTCTCAGAAAGCGTATGGTAGGAGTGGTAGACTTTCTGATGGCTCTCCTCACGAATGAAGAGGGGGTGGAGGGGTATATATAGCCTCCACACAAAATCCAACCGTTACACACACATTTGACCAATCTCGGTGAGACCGAAGTGAAAACTCGGTCAGACCGAAAGTTCAAATATAGTGAACGTTGGGATTTTCGGTGGGACCGAAAATACCATCTCGGTGTGTCCGAAGTGAGTCAAAGGTTGGAGCTTGCCATCTCGGTGGGACCGAATATAACAACTCGGATATTCCGAAGTGATGTCAATTGGTTACAGAAGGTTGGCAGTCCATTTTCGGTGAGACCGAAACTCAAAACCGGATGGACCGAGAAATTTGGGTTTGGGAGAATAACTGAGGTGGTTCATCTCGGTGGGACTGAGTTTGCAGAATCGGTTTGTCCGAGATTACTTATGAGTGTGTTAAGTAGTGAAGAGTGCTGAAAGTTGAGGGAGCTAGATCACCAAGCACTTGAGCAACCAGATCATTAACACAACCTCATCCCCTTTTAATAGTATTGGCTTTTCCTATGGACTCAATGTGATCTTTGATCACTAAACCAAAAATAGAGTCTTGAGCTTTTGCCAATGCTTGTCTTAGCATTTTGAGGGGTCCACTTCTTCAGACATTTCCATACCCAAATCATCGAACTTCTCTGAAATGATTCTCAAGTAAATATTAGTTCAATGATATATATGTTGTTATTAATTACCAAAACCACCCGGGGATTAGTTGCACTTTCAATCTCCCCCTTTTTGGTAATTGATGACAACATATAGATCAAAGCTTCGACAAAGGATATAATCAATGAATAATATCGTCGCTTTGAGAAGTATGTGATAAACAAGAGCTCCCCCTAAATTCGTGCATTATTTAAAATTTGCGTTTGAATGCAAATGCACTATCGATTAGGATTATGGGTCACTCTTCCATGTCACATACATCTTGGTGGAGCGCACAAAATGATAAGAATGAATAACATGCACTCAATCACCAAGACAAGAGTAAATAGCCATACAATAAGGAATAGCATATGATAAGCATTAAGCACACATTAAAGCATAGTATGACTAAGCACTCATTAAGGTAGCATCAAACGTAGTAGCAAGCACACTTAAAGTTTCAAGAACCAAAAGAAACCGAAGTATCTCAAAGAAACCGGCAAAAGAACGAAAGACAAAGAGCATTCTCTCTCTCGAAGCCCTATGATCTATAACAATTTCTCCCCCTTTGGCAACAAGTTACCAAAAAGTTCGAAAAGGTATAGAGCTAAGCGTCACTGCGGGCTCTGCTGGCGGCTCCCGTCTGGGTAGATGTCGGTGTAGAGATAGCTGCATCGGCGAAGATTTCTGCTGATGTCTGCGCTGGAGGAGTGGATGCTGGAGCTGGAGCAACTGCTGGAGCTGTAGCTGGTGCTGAAGTGGTAGCCCTGGAGTCAGTCACTGGGATAGCTGCAGATCTGGATCCTCTGGGAACCTGAGCAGTCTGGCGATGAGAGTCCTGGACTAGATCATCTTGCATGAGCTCTGCTCTCTCCTGCCTTGTCTCCTCCATGTCTGCCTCAAGCTTGTTGACAGACACCTGAATCTCAGTCAGCTTCACGTCCAGAGCGTGGATCTTGTCCTCAACAATCCTCTCTAGGCTCTCCTGAGATTGCTCAATGCTGGCCAGGCGTTGTTCAATCCTCTGGGTAGCTTCAAGAATTTGTTCTCCAAAGCTCTTTGGCTTAGCTGCTGCTGCTGCTGCCTCTTTGTCAGCTTTAGCCTTCTTCGCAGCTTCGATTTTGGCCTGTCCTTCAACTGAGGTAGGATCCTCTTCATCCATCACAACTATGTTGTCCTCATGCTCTGGCTGCAGTGGCAAGTGCTTCCTATCCAACATGAATTTGCCCGTGCCAAACTTGGCGTTGATGAGCATCTGAATCTGCGGGGCAAACCCACACGACCTCTTCTGGTCAGCTGCAGTCCTCTTAATGGTCTCTACCATCAAGTCCATCACCTTGAAAGGTGCCTTCTCATCGAGAATGTGCAGCATGTTGATAGAATAGCCTCGAATCATGCGGTGGTCTCCAGACTTAGGCATCAATGTATGCCTCAGAATAGTGTTAGTGGTGATCAGACCTGCCTGGAGATAGTACACTGAGCCAAGCTTCCATCCTTCCAAATCAGCAGCCGGGATCTCCTTGTACATGTTCTTCATGGAATCATGACTCTTCTTAGGAATCCCATAGACATCAATGTCGTCCTCTCTCTGCACTGGAGCGTTCAGGAGTTCTGCCCATTCTTCAACAGTCGAAGAAAACCTTTGACCTTCAGTCATCCAGGTGATCTTGCCATCAGGATAGAAGTGGGCTGTGGCGTAGAACTGCATGATCATCTCGTCATTCCAGGCTGTCAGTTCTTGACCCACAAAATCAGCAACTCCACATGCAGTAAAGCTCTCATGCACATGGGTAAAGAAGTCCCGGTGCTCTTCACTGTCAATATACTTCCAGTCAACATACCTGGTGTCAGCAACAATGGGCTTCTTATCCATCAGCACGGTCTCATAGAAATCCTGCTGCTCTTTGGTGTGGAATCTGGGGTCCACAGCAGTCCTTCTCCTTACAGCATATGGATCAGACTGTCTCCATAGCCTGAGACCTTTGTCCTTCCTTGCCTTCATGTCCTCAGCTTGAGGATGAGCATCATTGTGGAGTGGCAACTTGGGACGGAGCTTAAGCAACACATGCTCTTCATCTGATTCAGACGGTGGCATCTCACCTTTGTTCTTCTCAGAAGCTGGAATGCTTCTGGTTGTTCTCTTGGGCTTGGCTGGAGCTACCTTGGCTTGAGCAGGCTTCTTGGGCTTAGAGGAGGCTTGAGCCCGAATAGCATCACCCATGAACTTAGTTTTCTGAGGAGGAGGCTGGGGTGCATCTTCTTCTTCTTCTTCAGCAGCATCAACTTGAGGTTCAGCATATACTACCCTCTTCCTTTTGGAAGTCTTCTTCACCTTGCTTGGAGCAGGCTCTTCCAAGTTGAGCTTCTTTGCAACTGCTGACTGCTTTACTTTGCTTGTGCCTTTTCTTGACTGCTGCCCTTGGTGCTCTTTGGCAACCACATTCCTCTTTGGCTTGGAGGTTACTTCCTCAGCAACAAAGTCAGAGTCCTCATCATCTGAAGTTCTCTTCTTCCTGGTTCTGGTGGCTGCAGGAGGCAAACCACTAGGGGTGCTCCTCTCACCATCATCACTGGAGCTGCTAGCAGGACTTGTATCTGCCTCTGGAATCTCAGCAAAAGGTGACTCAGACCTGTTTTGGCTGTCACTGACATCTGACATGGCTGAAAACCTGTGAAAAGATAAGGTATAGGCAGAGTAGAAGAGTTATCACAACTGCAGAGGTTTTTGCAAAAAAAATGAGTTCAAAACTTAGTTTTGAGTTTTCACAGAATGTATTTCGGTCAAACCGATTTTAAGTTTCGGTGAAACCGAAGTGTTCAACAGAAACCTACACACCACTTTCGGTCAGACCGAAATGGGTTTCGGTCCTACCGATAACTTAGGGTTTCACTGAAACTACGTTTCGGTCATTCCGATTTGCATAACTCGGTTAAACCGAATGATGCAGTGCAATGGCCAGAGGCCGAATCGGTCATACCGAGTTTCAAAATCGGCTTCACCGAGATGCGTTCCGTGGAAACCTAAACCTAAGAATTTTGCTCGAAACTAGAGGATCTGAACTAATGTATAGGGAATATCTCAAACGTGGATTGAATCATGGCAAGCCTATCGTGCAAGAATCGGAAGGGGAGCACGAAAGGGATCGGGACACACCCTAACTTGGTGGTGTCCCTCTACGGCGGCAACGGTGGAGATGATTACCGTTGACGGCGGCGGAGACCTGCGGCGAGGGCGCACAGGCGATGACGGCGACGATCCGTAGACCAGGGCGACGGCAGCAGGGGTCTTGGGGGCGAACGGTTTGAAGAATTAAATCGCACGCAGCCCTCAGGTATATATAACCCCATGCTGTCGGTGGGACCGAGTTGAAAAACTCGGTGTCACCGAGATGTATAACTGATGTGCAGTTGCGCATATCGGTCAGACCGTGATTTTGAACTCGGTTTCACCGAGATGAAACCTAGATCAGTCTAAGCGTTTCGGTTGGACCGAGATTGAGAAGCCGGTCAGACCGAAATGGACTTAGAAGGTTTTGGAAGTCAGCCTTAGACGAATCGGTGGCTCCGAGTGCTCCTCACTCGGACTGTCCGAAAAAGACTTGTTCAAAGTTGTGATATGAGCATGAATAGAATTTGAGACAAGAAAGCATAGATAGCTAGGGAAGGTGCTTAGGCATTCTTGTCCATCCATTTGGCCAGAAAAATCAAAACAATCAAAACAACAAATGGATGTCCTTGAATGGATAAAATCATGCATTCAACATGCTCACACAATAAGATAGCAACTGAAATATGTGTCAAACATGCACAACCAACACTCTAGCTACTAGCACACAATTTGTCGATGACTAGGTCATCTATATATGAGTATATTGACTTAGGAGCCAAATGAGAACATTTGATCATAGGTCATACTCATCGTTTAAGCACAAGTGGGGTTACCACTTTTACATAAAGCATTTATGTGTTCACATCATTTGGAGATGCTTTAGCTCAATTTTTTTTTAGAGCAAAGCTCCCCCTAGATGTGAGAACCCCTTTTAAAGGGTCAAACTAACCTTGGGTTGTCGTAGAAGACTTCATGTAGATGTTGAAGATGTGGATGCTCAATGTTGATGTAGATCATCAAGAGTTGGGAGCAATCCTTTGGATTAGGGCACTTTCAATACCTACATGGGTTAGTCCCACAAGGAAAAAACAAGAATATCCATAGACATAGAGTGAAGTACATAAAAGATGATGTCCATGAAAGCAATGATTACCTTGTCCCTTGACTTACCAACAAGAGGGTTTGTGACTCCATGAACTAGTGCATGATGTGGAAGTTGTTTGCACAAGTTCTTGCCAAAATGAATATGAGTGAAGTTTGTTGGCGGAGTCACCCTCAAGAACCTTCTAGTTCTTCTTCTTTGGGATCCACATCATCTTGATGGGAATCCTTGGTGTTGTAGTTGAGCTTGACGAAGTAGAACTTGATGTGTCCTTGGGAACCCACTTGACCATGGCTTGAGGTGCTTCAATGAATGCATCAATCTCCTCTTGAAGCTTGTCCTTGGCCTTTAGCTTGTGGTCTTGTGGTGGAAGGTCATCTTGAGCTTGTTCCACATTGGAAGAAGTAGGATCATACTTCTCCTTTTGTGAAACAAACTGTGGAGTAGGGTATTGACCTTCTTCCCACTCAACACCTTCGGCGTTGAACTTTCGCTCAAACCAATCCCTTGATTCTTCCGGTGTCTTCCTTGTTTGCGAACAATCTCCTCAAAGTTCTTGCTTCCGGCAAGACTCTTGTAGACACCTTTCTCTATGATTTCCTTCAATAAGATATTTTCTTGCTCAAGTGTAACTTGGCTTGAAACATTGTTAGTGGAATCAAGAGAACTACTAGAAGCAACAATATTGGATTTAACATTGTTATTGTTACTACTAGAGGAAGAATTTTTCTTATGCTTGTCATGCTTAGTCTTAATAGGTGGCAAGAAATTAGACAAGAGAAGTCGTTTGGCAAGATATGAAGAACTCTTCTTTCGAAGATCGTCATTGATCGCTTTTAGAAACTCATGTTCTTGCTCTAGAGTGAGCTTCTCGAAGCGTAGCTTCTCATGAGATCTTAGGAGCTCTCTATGATCTTCTTGAGTTGTTTCATGAGCTAACTTAAGAGTGTTTAGTTCTTTAGTTAGACGCTCAATCTCCTTCATAGCATTGTCATTCGACTCTTCTCGACTATAAAGACTACTAGCATTTTCATCATTACTAAGCTCACTAGATTTATCATGCAAGAGCTCATCAAGTAAGTCATCCTCATCACTATCAAAGTCAATGAATTCAGGGTGTTTTACCTTGGGGCCTTTAGCCATGAAGCATCTTCCAATTCCCTCATTTGGTGAATCAAATAAGTCGTAGGAGTTGGAGTTGGAGGATACTAGTGCAAGTCCGGCAACACCTTCATCTTGACTATAGTCGGAGTCGGAGTGATAGCTTCCATCGGATTGACTGTCAGAGTCGGAGCCGGAGACCCATTCACCAACATGAGCTTGATGTCTTCTTCTTGTGTAGCTCCTTGATGACTTGTCTTTCCTCTCCGAATCCTTGCTTCTCCGAGAGGGTCTTCGTTCATAACGATCATCTCTACTCCTTCTCTCTCTCCGAGGTGACTCATCTCTTGCTCTTCTTCTTGGAGATTCTTCTCTTCTCTTGTGGGGAGCCGTACACTCATTTGAGAAGTGTCCGGGTCTTCCACAATTATAGCAGTTTCGATCACGACTAGAAGATCTCTTTTCATCATATGATCTAGACTTTGAGCTTCTTTCTTTGCCTCTATTCTTGTAGAACTTGTTGAAGTTCTTGACCATTAGGCTTATCTCTTCATTGGAAATTAGCTTGTCACTTGAGGTAGTAGGAGCATCACTTGTAGCTTTGTAAGCACCACTTGACTTGTTGTGAAGCTCTTCCTTATCCTTAAGCGTCATCTCATGAGCAACAATTCTTCCAATGACTTCAGTTGGCTTGAGAGTCTTGTAGTTTGGCATCATTTGGATCAAAGTGCACACGGTGTCATACTTTCCATCCAAAGCTCTGAGAATCTTCTTAATGATGAATCGGTCGGTCATTTCTTCGCTTCCTAAGCCGGCAATCTCATTTGTGATGAGAGCAAGCCTAGAGTACATTTCAGCGACTCCTTCACCATCCTTCATCTTGAACTTGTCAAGTTGACCTTGAAGAATATCTAGCTTTGATTCCTTCACAGATTCAGTACCTTCGTGCATTTCAACCAAAGTATCCCAAATCTCTTTAGCATTCTCAAGACGGCTGATTTTGTTGAACTCTTCGGGACACAAAGCATTGAAGAGAATGTCACAAGCTTGAGCATTGTTTTGCAACATCTGCAACTCTTCCGGTGTAGCTTCGCGATCCGGAACTTTTCCTTCTTCAAAGAAATCACCTTGCATACCAACACAAATAATGCCCCAAGCGGCTGGGTTATGACCAAGAATATGCATTTTCATTTTATGCTTCCAACTAGCAAAATTTGTACCATCAAAGTAAGGACCTCTACGATAATTACCCTCACTAGACGCCATATTCTCCTAGGTTGTGAAACCAAGCTTATGGAGTCCAATGCAATGGAAACCAAAACAATGGAGACCAAAGCTCTGATACCACTTGTAGGATCGAAAGTATGTCTAGAGGGGGGGTGATTAGACTACTTGACAATATAAAAAATCTGCCTTTTGATTAAGCAAAGTTTTTGGCAGTTTCACAATTAAGATCAATTCAAGTATCACCCTACACATGCAATTCTAGAGTAATAGCAGCGGAAAGTAAATTGCACATGTAAAAGAGAGGTGGAGAAGATCAAACGCAGTTTGGTGACACGAAGATTTTTGTCGTGGTTCCGATAGGTGGTGCTATCGTACATCCACGTTGATGGAGACTTCAACCCACGGAGGGTAACGGCTGCGCGAGTCCACGGAGGGCTCCACCCACGAAGGGTCCACGAAGAAGCAACCTTGTCTATTCCATCATGGCCTACGCCCACGGAGGACTAGCCTTACTCGGGGTAGATCTTCACGAAGTAGGCGATCTCCTTGCCCTTACAAACTTCTTGGTTCAACTCCACATCTCAAAGACGGAGGCTCCCAAGCGACACCTAACCAATCTAGGAGGCACCACCCTCTAAAAGGTAATAGATGGTGTTGATGATGATGAACTCCTTGCTCTTGTGCTTCAAATGATAATCTCCCCAACACTCAACTCTCCTCACTGATATGGCTGTGGTGGAAGAAAGGTTTGAGTGGAAAGCAACTTGGGAAGACTAGAAATCAAGTTTCATATGGTAGGAATGGAATGGCTTGATCTCAACACAAGGGTAGATGGTTCACTTCTCAGAAAGTGTATGGTAGGAGTGGTAGACTTTCTGATGGCTCTCCTCACGAATGAAGAGGGGGTGGAGGGGTATATATAGCCTCCACACAAAATCCAACCGTTACACACACATTTGACCAATCTCGGTGAGACCGAAGTGAAAACTCGGTCAGACCGAAAGTTCAAATATAGTGAACGTTGGGATTTTCGGTGGGACCGAAAATACCATCTCGGTGTGTCCGAAGTGAGTCAAAGGTTGGAGCTTGCCATCTCGGTGGGACCGAAAATAACAACTCGGATATTCCGAAGTGATGTCAATTGGTTACAGAAGGTTGGCAGTCCATTTTCGGTGAGACCGAAACTCAAAATCGGATGGACCGAGAAATTAGGGTTTGGGAGAATAACTGAGGTGGTTCATCTCGGTGGGACTGAGTTTGCAGAATCGGTTTGTCCGAGATTACTTATGAGTGTGTTAAGTAGTGAAGAGTGCTGAAAGTTGAGGGAGCTAGATCACCAAGCACTTGAGCAACCAGATCATTAACACAACCTCATCCCCTTTTAATAGTATTGGCTTTTCCTATGGACTCAATGTGATCTTTGATCACTAAACCAAAAATAGAGTCTTGAGCTTTTGCCAATGCTTGTCTTAGCATTTTGAGGGGTCCACTTCTTCAGACATTTCCATACCCAAATCATCGAACTTCTCTGAAATGATTCTCAAGTAAATATTAGTTCAATGATATATATGTTGTTATTAATTACCAAAACCACCCGGGGATTAGTTGCACTTTCATAAAGTCTATCGATAGCACACAGTTCCTTGTAGGTCACACTATCTGGTCTTGGTCGAAATGGGGGATAAACCTGATATAATTAAATTAATTAATGTGGTAGCAAGAATGTGGTGACTTGGACTATGACATAGGCGTGAGAAGTCACGGCGATGTTTTGATCATGAGGCGAGGTCTCGGTGAGTGTGGAACCAAGTGCAGTTTCGTTTGTGATCCGTGAGTGATCACCATTTGGTTGCGAGGCAATCCGTTAGTAAGAGAGCCCGAGGGACTCGGTGCACAAGTTTGGTTGCATTGCATGAGTAATAGGTTTGCATTTTAAGAACCCTGGTAGAACAAGAGATGGTGGCATAAAGTTCACATGTTATGCCTGCATTGAATATATGTACAGTAGTTTATTTTCAGCATAGTCTCATGATGCCATGTCATGCTTTGATTTATATATTAAATTATGCCATGATTGAGATGATATGCTATGTTTTGCTATTGCCAGGTTAGGAGCATGTTTTTATTATGCCATGTCTTCGCCCTGTTAGTATGATACTGTTTTTGATCTGTACCAGGCCATGTTAGTAATTAATATGAGATAGGTTGTTGCATGCGCTTGGTTCCTGCTTTGTCTTCTTCTTGTTTGGATGCAATGTATTTGGTTGTCTTGCAAGTACATTCGATGTACTGACCTAGCGTGCCATGCCAGTTTTGTAGGTCATACTCAAATGGTTCGCTTGATCCGTCGTGCTAGGCCGTAACCTTGCCAGTCCTGTGAGTTGTGAAGCGCAGCCGGAGTTGTTATGCTGCCAAACCAAGACTTACACTGCCATTTAAATAGCCTTAGAGCTATGCCAGAAGATTGTATTCATCAATGATGTAATCTTATACACATGTATTTCATGAATATTATTGTACCTGGAATGTTGTATCTTGGACCTGTCGAGCGTCAGGTGTTATCTTGGGATCACGTGCGAAGGCCCCCTGCTCCATGCGGATCGGGGTGCCACATTGTTATATGAAGTGAGAACCGCAGCCCAGTCTGTTGCCGGTGCAACTGCTCGTTCGGTTACCGCTGCACGATCCTCCGGTAGATCAGCCTGATCCACTGACACGGTTGGTGCCCAATCCTCAGCTAGATCAGACTGAGCTGCTGCCGCTGTCAGTGCTAGAGCAACTGCCGGTGCTCGATCCGTTGTTGAAGGTGGTGCTGATGTGCGAGACAGCGACGATCGTGTTTGTTCTGCTATGATCAGCTTTCTAACTTGACTAGGCTTCGTGACCGTGATCCAATTTTTTTTCTTCATTTCTTTTAAACGCGAGAAGGACTAATTGTGGCGTTTTTGTTAAACCAAACTATAGTTCATCATAGGGATTCAGCTTGTACTCAGACAAAAGACTGATCCAATTTTTTCCAGTAATATAAGTGATGGATAGTCCCTTCGTTACTGACACGACATAAGAAGCGAAACCTACAAAAATAGCCATCGTAGAGAAAACTAAATGGTTTATTCTGTGATGAATGTCACATGGCAAAACCTGCATCTTAAAATTGCAGGAAAAGAAAGAAAACATGACATTAAATCAATAAGATTTAGACAGTAAATCAATAAGATTTACTTGATGTGACACGAGTGAATCCTCACCAGGAAATCACTATGTTGAAGTACTAAACGGAAGATTGATCGTCCAACTACGGGTGGCATGCAGGGGCCCCGCCTACTCCCACAAGCAGGACAGTCCAAAGGTCGTGACAAATCATATGGACCGAACATCCATGGGACTGGAAATCCTGGTGGGTGCGATAAACCCTGCAATGCATACAGATATTGTAGTGTAACCATAATTGATAAACCGTCCTCACAAAAAAGATGATGTGGATACTTCAAAATATAAAGACTGAATTGAGTGGACAGATATTAACATAGACTGTTCTCAGGACTGACCACACACCAAAAGCGGCGGTACTAATAAACAATACAGGGTTCACAAACACAAATCAAGTACTGAACAATAGTACTTACTACAAACAAGCAAAGTTGCACTAATTAAACTCTGCAGACTATTTCTTGCCACCGACCTACGGGATGAACCCCGCATAACTGACTAGGCCATGGACTTCGTGAGAGATGTCTACATGCACCATCACCATCTCGTCAACCTTGGAGAACCTAACAGAGTGGTCTTTCCACTCATAAACATGATCATGAAGACATGCCACATCAGATTTGTTGGGAAGCTTTACAAGAACCACACCCTTCGTAATCTAAGGCACAGCTAGGAAATTGTTGTGGTCAAGTACAGCCTTGAGAACACGCCTGACAACAATGCTATAGGAAAATACTAGTTCAGGACACGTGGTGACAAGGACATAGCAGCTGGATAGTTTAGCAGTAGAACTCATCCTCAGGTCTTCCAGTTCACATGGCATGACTTTGATAACTTCATCTCCACCGCGGACCTGGTTCTAATTCAAACAAAAACCATATTTTATTACTACCTCCGTTCAGAAATATAAGATGATTTTCGATATTATACTCCATATATGACTACATATACGCACAGAAATGAGGGAACAAAGACACTAGAACATGTCTTCAAAGGCATGAGAGCAGAGGGATTACTTGCAATATCCATAACACAAGTTACTGATGCAAATATACCCTCTTCAAATGTAGCATTGATGTTCTTAAAGTACTCCCTCCGTTCCAAAATTCTTGTCTTAGATTTGTCTAGATACGGATGTATCAACTCACATTTTAGTATTAGATACATCTGTATCTAGACAAATCTAAGACAAGAAATTTGGGCAGAGGGAGTAGTTGAAAGTAATCTATAAGAAATCAGTGTCAACCTCTCGCATGTTTTGGTCAAAAGAGGAATTTAGAACTGTCATTTGGCACACAAAAATCACATGCAAGATCACCCAGAAAGTTGTACTACTAGTACTAGTATTGCGTGTTAGATGAAAAAACACGATCAAGATCGAGAAAAAGATCGTCAAGAAGAGATATTACCTGGACTTGCTTAATGAGGGATCCCGTAGAGGGGAGCTTGGACAGGGCGATGGCTTTGAGCTTGTCTGTGGTAGTCTCGGCGGGGTTCTTGCGCTTCTTCATACCATGAGCCTCGACGGTTTTGTCTAGAGCCATAGACATCACTTCGGCCGGTGCTCCAGCGTCCATCAAGAAACTGTCAAATGGAAATAAAAGAAAAGAAACCATAATCACAAACCCAAAAGAAGAAAAGAGAGGGAGTTATAGGATCAGTCTCGGGGTTGCAAGACCGGGCCTTGTCTAGAATCAGCAACATTGATGTGCTCACCTTTCCTTCTTTGGGAGAGAAGAACAATGACAGAAGCAGGTTGGGGTTTTCTTGAAGAAATGAGGAACAAGAATAGGGAGAAGCGAGTTGGGTAGAGAGGAAGCTGAGAGAGAAGAATGAAATGATGGTTGCTTCGTCCGTCCAACCTACTGCTGGAAAGGTGGGGGTTTTGTGATTTGACAGCTCATTAGGCATTACTGCGGCGCTTCGATCGGGGTAGAAAATCGTCACTCTACTACGGAGTAATTTAGTGCATGGCTAGTGGACCCCGATGCTGGCTGCCCCACACGTCGGCGAAAGTGAGTAATTTTGTGCATGGCTGGAGGAGGATCAGCACGGTAGAGCGTGTCAACTGTTTTCCTGAAGAAAAAAATGATTACAACAAGCGTTTCCACTCTTACGATGGAGGAGTGCGAAAAACGGCATCCACTTGAACATACAAAGTGCTCCTACTACTAGGCATGTGAAGTGGTTCATACGTCAGTACTACATAATCTTGTAGCTAGTGTAGTAAGATATGACGACAACAAATGATGTTGTGCGCATGTCAACTATATGAACAGTAATGTAGTAACATAGTACCGCTTTCTCGACTGTCCGGTCGAGAATGAATGGTGAGATCAATGTTAACAGAACTAGGTCTACAGCGCACGGAGAGTACGGTGCTATGGTACTCCACGAAACATGAACCATATGAAGCACGGATAGTGTTAGGCAGGGTGTATGAAGGGTGCACGGGATGGGAGCAAAAGTTCCCTTATCGACCCACTTTTGGGTGTTTGGCAGAGTGCATGAGTCCACACTAGTAGGTTAACACAAATACACGAAGAGGAAACAACTACTCCCTTCGTCTAGGTGTGTAAGTCATCTTACATTGTGCACTACGACCAAGGCGGAGAGTAAACCAATAAAACATAATGTCTGCTAAACAATGGCTGCTAAATAACATTTCTGCGGTTTCCCCCTTTTATGATCACCATACGATCGGAATACGTGCTTCCTGTGATAATAGAATTGCTCAACCCATCAAGCTAAACAAGCTTAGTTGTTCAAAGATGAATATAATATTATTAAAACAGATTTGTTTAATTGGTCAGCTAAATATTCCTAAATTAGTTTCGAAAATGCATGTTCGCCGCTCGGGTGTGTATCTCTACAGGGTGCCACGGTGGGCCGGCCCACCCTCGGATTTTGGGTCGTCCCAGGCCCTGATTCCCCTCTGTTCTGCTGCGCGCTTCCGATCTCTACTCGCCCCCAGCCGTCTGCCTCGACAATGACTTGCCATCCCCGGATGGCATGACTCTAGGAGAAGACGCCGGACTAACAGGAGGTGAGGAGCCGCTCAGTCAACAGCGTCACCGCTGCTCGGGTGCACCACCGTGCCTACCTTCCCAGTCCGTTCAGGGCTCAGGCGTGCAACACCCACTAAGCCAACCTGATTTATCCCGAGATAAGTTCTCAACACTCAGCAGCCACTCCTCATCACCCATTTTCTAATTGATTCATTACTCATTAGGCAGGACTGTCATTAAGGTTTGTTGTGTGCTCAGTGCTACCTACACTTAATGGTTCAGATGTATTTCGGTAATCTTTAGTATGTGTAAAGTTCACAGGGTTTTCAAAATTCTGGCCCTAGGAACAGACACTAGTCATTTTGGATTGTTGGTCGTAGTAACATTGACCCAGATTACTACTGCAAGCCAGGTTTGTTGACAATTTTACTTGTCTTTCTTACTCATTCGATATAATATCCAATTATTCATGTCGATTAGTTGCAAACAATTAGTGCTAGACAAACTTCTTGATTCAGATTTTGGACGGTCTCTTACTGCAGTTACAATTCTGCATACTTGTCCTAGTAAGCTCACAAGTAAATAATTGATTCACTACATCTATGCTTGCCTTGTCATAGTTGTTGTCAATATTCTTTTAGGGTGGACCACCCTGTTTCTAAATACGGCAACCATAGACATGAGTGAATAGTATTTCTCTATGTGATCTCTTCCATCGTGTGTGGGCAACGAACACTACATTCTATAGAAAGAAAGTGTCATTTCCAACTTTTACATAGGCTTCGTTCTTTTACATGGAATACAATCTGCCTACTTGCTTTGTGTTGCACTACCAACACTCCACCCTTGAAGCTAAACATTATGCCACTCATAATTCCTTATTTTATTTGTTCAAATACGAATTTCATATGAATCTAATGTTCCTACTTCAGTTTTGGAATATGTGTCTACCTGTTATAGAGACATAAGGGGTTTGTATTTCTGTGTGTGGTCTGGTCAGCACGGTTGGGGGGTGAACTTTGCATATGCAGGGGTTTATAGGGAGACACTCTTCGAGGTGAATCCGCAATGCATTCCATAGATAATCTGACTACTTTTTATGTTTTCATGAATCTCAGATTCTGAATAGCATCATAATGATTATGAGCTTGCGCGCATGAAAAGAATAAGGCAGAACAATGCCATGGCTGTCAAACTTGGCAATAAGGGACTGAAATCAAGTCTGGATGCAATGCAATGCAAACGCTCTCCACCTACAGATTCATGCTCAGAATATGATCCTAACAGTGATTCTGAGCTAGAGAGAGACCTAAGTCAATGTAGCTCCCTAGTGGAGGAGTCAGAAGAGGATGCCCTATCTTATTCACCCATCAAGGTGCTTGCTCTAACTTTCCAAGTTTATATTTGTCGCACATATCTTGCAACTGATGCTTTGCATTGCTTCTACTTTATTGAACTGTCATTAGCTTAGTTTACACATCGTCTATGTGAATACGCCCTGCCTATCCATTTTCAATACATATTCCATCTGTCATCATACCATATTTATCCATTCAAATGTTGTTCTTGTGTATCAGATATTCAAAAGGACGAGGGCGATTGCTGATCATGGAGGAGCACAAGCAATGTATTTGGAAAAGGTAGTGGCACCTGATAAATCAAATAGCCCATTAGGTGTAGCTGCAATATCACCTGACCCACAAAACACCCCAACTCTAGCAGACTCTAGCCCTACTACGCTGATCATTTCTGATGCCCCAACTCAGCAAACCCCAACTGCAGCAAACAGTATGATTATGCCAGTTGACATAGCACCAGCTCTACGACGCAAAACCCCCATTCCAGCAAAGAGTACACCAAATCCAGTTGCCAAATCCCTTTTCGAACCAGAGAGAGCCCCAATTGCAGCAAATAGGACTCCTGTTGCATTTCTTACGAGTTTAGAAGACAAAGCTTATATTGTTGTCAGGAACTTTGTGCGCATCTTTCCTTCATGGAAAGATTATACGAACAATTTCTAGTCCTCCTCCGCAACTACGCGTAAGTAATGTACTAATGTTATTCATGGTCATTGTTGCATATGTTTCTGCTGACAGAAGACACAAGATTTCATTCTTTTAAATAGGCGAGGACCAAACTGGATTGTGAAGACGAGCAAGGGTTGGTTGCGCTTTTCAAGCACTCGTTGATGAAGTATCATTCCTACCTGAGGCAAGCGCACTTCAATGGCAAGCCTCTAAACGAAATTTCTGTGAAGTCTCCGGTGCTACATTTATCCGACAATGACTGGAGTAAGCTTGTTACACATTGGTCTCGGCTGCAGTGTAAGGTACTATCTATGATATCACATCACAATTTGAACTACATTTCTGCATTTGCCTTAACGTCTCACTTGTACGAAAACTGCTAGCAGAAGAACATTCATTCTCAAGGGACCACCGAATCTCGCAACTATACTGCACACTGCATTGCTCTTGTGAGTACCTCTTGCCCTGTATGACCATACTTACTTTCATAACTGTTTGATTATGTAGCATCGTTGCACACGTTAGCCTCGTTATCATCCATTTGGTGGACATTATAAGATCCGTATGGACTCTTACATAAATTTAGAATCAACCCAATGCTTTTGAAGAGGTTTAGCTCTGCAGTCCTCTTGTAAGGACTGAACGCCCTCTATCATTGTACTTACATTAACAACTACTCCCTCCGTCCCATAATATAAGAACGATTTGTACAGTACACCATTGTTCAAAACACTCTTGTATTATGGGAAGAGGGATTGGTTCATTGTGTAGCATTCTGCATCTTATCTCCCTTGCCCACCATTTACTAAAAAATATACTATTTATATTTAACCTTACCAAAAAGTAGAATACACAGACAATGCCAGTGCAGAAGTGTAGCCCGTTGCTCTTGACAGTACATTTTGTCCTGTAATGCTTGTACTTCCAGGGATTGGTAGTTGATTATGTAGCATCAATCTACATCTTATCTTCATTATCCTCTATCCCTTCCAGTATTATCATATCTATAATTACTCTCTACAAAATGTAGAGTACAGACAATGCTTATGAAGAAGATTATGTGCTGAAATTCTTGAGTTATCCTTCCCTTGACATGGAGAAGGGCATTATAATGCCGGTGTTAACTATTAATGTAAGTCAGTCCTTCTAAAGCCTTTATCCTCAACTGTTGTTTAATTTGCTCGAACTCCCTATCGTTTACTACTATTTAGTTTGCTGTTTCTACCAAAATGCATGTTCGCAAGAACCGTAAGTTCTAAGTTTTACTTGTAAAACCAAATTGCTTATTCATACCATGCACCTTACTCAATACTCCCTATATGTATGCTTGTTTTTGTGCATCTATAATCCAGTGTGTGGTGAAGCAGCCCATGTTTGCACCTAGTCATCTCCTGTTTTATCTTACTGATGTGGCTGATGATATGAACAACATGCCATGCACATTAACCAAAATAGATACAATGATTTTCTTTGCCCTTCATCTATGCTTGTTATGTTGACATGGTAATCCAATAGTGTGGTGAAGCTCCCCGCATTATGAACAATGCCAAATTATGCTATTGATATTAACTTACTCTTTATTTTCTAATTTGAAATTGGACGGAATTGATAGCACAGTTATCATCTTGATGTGTCGGCCGGAGGGTGGTGCTTGGGAGCCGCCGAGGAGGGCCGCGACAGCGTGGGGCGCCCGAGCCCCGAAGCGCGCGAGGAAGAGGCCGCGTAGCTCTTCCCAGGACGCCACGGACAATTCTGGCAAGCTGAAAACCAGGCACGTGGCACGCCGTTGAGTGCCATGGGGAGCCAGCTGGCCATGACCTTGTCATCGCTGCCGGCCGCCGAGATGGCCTCCTCGTAGGCTTGGAGGAAGATAAACGGGTCGGCCGCCCCGTCGTAGCACGGCGGTAGATTCGGCCTGAACCTGGGCGGCCACTTTACCCACCGCAAGGAGGGGGTGAAGGCCCGGCGTCCGGAAGCGACGCTGCGTGCGGCCACCGAGCTCGTCGGAGGAGGGCGCCCGCCAAGGGAACTTGATGAGCGGAGGATGGAACGGATGGGCAGAAAGCTTCGGCACACCCCTCCCTAGCGCGCCAAATGTCATATTTCGGGTTTCGGCAGTCAGCGGAGAAGCCGGCGCCGAGAGATACTAGCGGCCGGGGCCCGCCCCGATG
Source organism: Secale cereale (assembly GCA_902687465.1). NCBI lineage: Eukaryota > Viridiplantae > Streptophyta > Magnoliopsida > Poales > Poaceae > Secale > Secale cereale. The sequence continues at coordinate 400,162,528 of LR738711.1, read as the reverse complement.
GATTACCATTGTAGCCCTGGGGTAGGCCTATATATACCCCCAGGGTCCTCCATGCAGAGGGGTTAGACTTTGAGAGAGACACAGACAGGGAGAAACCCTAGCGACAACTCGCGTTCCCTAGAGGGAAAGAAGAGAGCTAGCCTTGCCCTTCTTCCTCCTCTAGAAGACTCAGCTCAAGGAGCAACCTTCTAGCTACCATATTGACATTAGCCATGACGCGGAGTCCCCGCAGAGCAGGACTAGGGGTGTTATCTCCACGGAGAACCCTAAACCTGGGTAAGATTCCTAGGTGTCCTAAGTATCGCCTTATCCCGCTTCCAGGGCCTGGCGACGTTCTTTTGTCGCCATGCATTATAAGCCATCCTTTGGTATATGTCGCACCAAAACCCCGACACGGGTTCCGGAAAAACCCTTAAGGTTCGAACTCTAGGGTGCGCATGAAGATATCTCCTTCCACCCTAGCTCGTCTACTCAACAAACCTAGGCCTAGCTCGTCAGATCTGATGAACAAGAGACACAAGATTTATACTGGTTCGGGCCACCGTTGTGGAGTAACACCCTAATCCAGTGTGGTGTGGTGGATTGCCTTGTAGGCAGAGGAAGAACTAGTACATGGATGAACTGCCTCCCGAGGAGAGGTGTTCTTGGGCTCAGTTGAGCTGGTGGTGTGTGTGAGGTTTCGATGATCCGATCCCCTCTATGATGGTGGCTAGTGTCACAACCCTAGTTCTGGTATGCACTAGGTTAGTCTTGTGGTTTGCATCATGTTTAAATTTCAAATGAAATTGAATTGAGGACTTGTGAAACCCTCAGAAACCCTTTTTGAAAATGACCCAAATAAAAATTGCTCCAAAAAGGTCCAAGAAAATGTTCATGTTGCTCTCTGGAAATATTGGTTAGAGATAAAAATCAAACCAATATTATTAGGAGCTCATAAGTATTTATTTTGGGCATTTGGAATTAATGCAATAGTTATTTAGTCGGATATATATTTATTATATATTTTATATATGTCCAAAATTCTGATTCTTTATTTTGAGGGGCTTGGATTAATTCCTAGGTTCCTGCAAAATAAACATGTCAGAAGAAAATAATTGATTTAGCTTAGAAACTAAATCAAAACAAATGTCAGAAAAATAGAAAAGAAAATAAAAGGGAAGCAGACTTACCTATGCTGGCCCAGCACAGTGCGGCCTGGCCGGCCCAGCCCGCCTACCTCCCCCGTCGTCTTCCCCGCGCCAGTAGGCGAGGCGCGTCGCCGACGCGCGCACACGGCAAGCGCGCCACCTCCTGCCTCTCTGCTTCATCCCCCTCGCCGCCTGGTGGTTTCTGGAGTAGCCACGCGACCCCCCGACCCTCTCGCACTCTCTCTGGACCCCTCCCCTCTCCTCTGCTCTCCCTCCCGCTCGGTCCCGAGCGCCGTCGTCGCCGCCGATCGCAACCACCGTAGCCACTGCCCCTCCCTCGCCTCTCCGACGAGCCTCAGAGCTCCGCCCCGCCGCCGTGAACCTCTACGCCGAGCCGCAGGACCCCGGACGCCCCGAGACCGCGTCCCCGAGCTCTTCTTCTTCGCACGGCCACCGGACGCCGTCCACGAATTCGTCGCCTCCGACGCATCCCCGAGCCCACTGAGCTACTCTGCCGCCTCACTGTGAGCTTCTCTATCTTTCCCCCCTGTCCCCTCACTCTCGCGCGTGCTGTAGCCCCGAATCCCTCCATGACCGCAAGCTCACCGCCACCGGCGATGCCGCCGCCGTGGCCACAGCCACGCAAGCTCCAAACTGAGCACGCCACCGCATCCGCCGCTTCACCAGGAGCCCGTAGCACCCCTCCGTTGGCCTTCACGTGCCCTGTAGCCCCATATTCGACGAGGGCCGAACTCCGGCGCCGCCGCGAGCTCGTTTCCGGCGAGCTCCGGCCGCCCTAGCTGCTGCCGCTGGTTGGAATGGACGCGGACGAGCTCCAGCTCCTCGCCCGTGGTCTCTGCTGCCCAAAAGACCCCCGGAGTGGAAATCCCGATGCCCTCCGCCGTGTTTGCTGCCGCCGGCGGCTAAACGCCGGCGTGTTAGCTAGGGTTTGACCCGGATTTGACCCCCTGGGTCAATGATAGGCGGGCCCCACCCCTTTTAGTTAGTTGACTGTTAGTTAAATTAAGTAATTTCGGTTAATTAGATTGGCCACTGACATGTGGGCCCTGCCCTGCTGACATTTCTGTTAGGATTAGTTTAGTGTTAATTAACTCAGTTAATTAACTGAGTCACTGACCAGTGGACCCCATTGTCAGGTTTGACTCTGGACCCGCCCTTTGACTTGCTGACATCATGCTTGGGTCAGGCTGACGCAGTATTCCAATTCTGGTATTTAAATAAATCTTAGATGATTTATTTATTTCAGAAATTGGCTTAAACTTCCTAAAATCACAGAAATTCAACCGTAGCTCAGAATGAAATAATTTATATATGAAAAATTATCAGAAAAATTCAATCTATCCATATGTACCATTTTCATGCATGACAAATGAAGTTAAACCTACTGTTTTTATGAAAACACATAATTGGCATTTAAAATACTTATCTTAGAGTTGCATTTGAACCCTTGGTTCAAATGGAGTTCAACCAATTAAAATGCTAGTTGCATTAGCTCAACAACATCATATCTTCATGCCATATTCATGCATCATATTGTTCCATATGCTTGTGTTTGATTGTCGACACCGTTCTTCTTGATAGGTCCAGCTCCGGAGACCGATCCAGAGTACCTGTCAGAGGAGCAGTGCTCTGCACGTTGTTTTACTAGGCAAGCAAACCCCTTTGTTCATTCCGATACAACCCCCTCTCTCGCTCCTGCTCCCTGTTATTGCATTAGGACAACAACGACTTCACCTGCTACTTTATGCTGCGGTAGTTGAACCCATTCCTCTGCATGACCTGTCATTCCACAGTAAATAGTTGAAACCCACTAGCATGTGTAGGAGTTGATTGAAGCCATGTTGTGATCTTACCATGCCATGCTTGCTATTGCTTAGAGTATGTCAGGTCTGATTCGTCGGGAATGAATTGGAGTAAATGATATGTTCTGATGTTGAGGGTTAAATGTGTGAACACGATTTGGTAAAGGTAGTGGTGAGAGGCCATGTAGGAGTACATGGTGGGTTGTCTCACTGGAACCGTCCCTAAGAACTGAGTTCCGAGTATGTTGTCCAATGACTAGCTACTACCACGCATTGGGTTCCGGTAACTCGACCCCTCTCGACTTATTAATCAACATGATCTTTGTCCAGGAGTTGCAACTAGTTTCTGGTGTTTGTAGGTAGTGTTAGTAGTCTACCAAGTGGCACTCGGCCAGTGGGATTGGGACAGACTAGGCACCGTGGCACGGTGTACCAAGCGTAGATCCACTCGGCAAGGTGGGCTTGGGAACCCTGCGCACATCATTTGGGGCCGTGAGCGACACCCCGGCCGGATCTCCCCACGGATGGAACCCGAATAGGCGATAAACCTGGACGAGAGACTTGTGTGGTTAGTCAGGTCGTGGCCGACACCCTCGCCAGGCTTCCGCTTGAAGGTTGCCGAGATACATGAGATGTACATGGCGGTAAGTGGCGAGTGCGTGTGTGAAGAAGTACACCCCTGCAGGGTTAACATGATCTATTCGAATAGCCGGGTCCACGGTTATGGACTTCTTGGATGCTTACGTGGTACATAGACAACTTGAAGTGGATACTCTAAAATACTCAGGACAAGTGTGAGTGCTATAGATGGCCTTCTCGTAGGGAGACGGGGATGAATCCATAGTGGTGTATTGTGTGGTGCTTAGTGGACTCGTGTGCGCCACCTCAAAGAGTTACCAGCAATCGTAGAATAGGATAGCCACTGAGTCAAAGCTGGCTTGCTACAACTAAACCCCACTTTGCCTTCTTGATACAAGTGCATGTGTGATAGGATCTGATGTAAGTCTTGCTGAGTACCTTTGTACTCATGTTTGCTTAATTTATGTTTTGCAGATGAGATTGATGTCTCACTAGTAGTTCCGCTTGGACTTCGACAAGTAGCTTGTTACCTCAGCTACGATCTTGGACGAGTGTTGTAGTTAGTCAGGCTCTTCAGCCTTTTTCATTTCTAGATGTCTGTACTCAGACATGTTGTGCTTCCGCTTGTTGCTTGTATGCTCTGAATGTTGGGTCGTGAGACCCATGTTTGTAATATCTGGCTCCTCGGAGCCTAATGAATAAATACTTTGTCTATTAGAGTCTTGTTGTGATGCCATGTTGTATTTGCACATATTGAGCATATTGTGTGTATGTTATTGAAATTCTTGGTATGTGTGGGATCCGACACCTAGTTGTTTACCCTTGGTAGCCTATCTTACAGGGAAATGTCTCCTAGTGTTTCCACTGAGCCTTGGTAGCTTGCTACTGCTCCGGAACACTTAGGCTGTCCGGCATGTGTCCTTCTTCGTACCTGTGTCTGTCCCTTAGGGGAAATGTCAAGCGTTGTTCCTTTAAGTCCTTGTAGCTTGCTACGACTTGGGTTCATACGTTGATGACCGACACGTTCGTTGCTGGGTCATGAATGCCTGTCTCTGTAATTTAGTGCCACTTTTGGTTTATAACTGGTCATGTCGGCCCGGGTTCTCTGTCATATGGATGCTAGCGACACTATCATATACGTGAGCCAAAATGTGCAAACGGTCCCGGGCCAGGTAAGGTGGCACCCGTGGGGATACCGTGCGTGAGGCAGCAAAGTGATATGGTGTGTTACATGCTAGATCGGTGTGACTTAGGATCGGGGTCCCGACAGCTAGGCCTTATTTATAGTGCCCCGTGTCCTCTTCCCAAATATTGAGTGGGAAGGGATCCCACAACGGCCAAATTTGAAGGGGGGCAGTGAGTACAAGCTATCCTGACAAAAGGTGGTCTTCGCTGCCAAAGGCTCTGGCGGTGACGCTGCTGTGGGCTCCGCAATGACCTCTGTCCTACCATCCTACTGGTCTTGGTCTCGTTGCACTGATATGGAAACCTTTGCATGTCGCTTCAGGACTCCGCGCCTGCACCTGCTCCTTTGACACTGAAGAGGGAACTGGCATCGTGCGCCCGCTCGCGTCCGCCTGGCTTTGGTCGTCACTACTCACGTCACGAGGACCTCACGAGGTGCTCCTCGCCTTGATATCTCCGATCCTCACAAGATGGCCTGGCAAGGCCGCCCTAGGGGATGCCTTGTGTTGTCCGCCTCGCGAGGCTTGGCCCCTCGTGAGGGTCTTGAGTGTTGCTGAAGATGGTGGGCCATGCTAGGCCGCCTTGCAAGCCATGCTCTGGGCCGCAGGCAGGCAAGTCTGGGTACCCTTGTTCCCAGAACGCTGACACCTTATATACACGGGTTGGTGCCCCGCGGCTTACAGAGTCCCGGCCGGCTCATACAAACGTGTCCGTCACGGTGACTTATCTTACATGCCTTACAATACAAGTCACATAAATATGGCAGTTTACCCTTACGAGCTTTAAGCCGCCTTTGAGTTTTGGGCCCTTTAACAAACATACTACATGAACCGGCATCTTCAACTTATTCATGGGCTTGGTTTATGAACCACCGTTGGGATAACTCGGCCCCTCCTGGGCAGGTCATATCCAATAGTCATATCTCCAACATTAGGCCCCAGGTTGATTTGAACATGTTCATGTCAATATTCAACACTTAGAAAAAAATCCTTCTTCATCTTCTTGTCATATATTGTAATCCGCCATGACTCATCTCCTGAAACTGTGGTAACCCGTCGTGATGTCACCTGTTATTAATATTATAAACGGCACAAAATCTTAATTAATCTTCTGTTTTAAGGAATCTCCGAAAATTGAGGCGCTCGCGCCGTCACATATCCATTTTCTTGTCTCCTCCAGTTCCGCGCATGCCACTTATCCTTCAAGCTTTATAAATAGGGCCACAGGTCCTCCTTTCATTCTCCCTCTTTGCCTTCTCATCTTCATCTTCTTCCTCACAATGCTCCAGCGCACGTGAGCTCCAGCGCAGTCAATCTTCTTCCTCTGTTTCCACTCCGGCCGCTGCATCACCCTGAATAAACCAGAATACCGCGGCGTCCCTCCGTTGTCCATCAACATCGGTAAACATTCATCTTTCCTCTTAATAGATCTGCCTTAGGGTTTCTCTATTCGTCGATGTTTCATCATGATTCCTCCTTCTCTTTCCTATATTGTATAGTTTTGACCTGAAAACAACATAGATCTTGTGTGGTAGTAGTTTAAGCACTTGTTTTTAATATTAGAGTATATCCTCATTGCAACTGATCTCATATGGGCATCCCCACTTTTCTGCTATTGCCACCTTAGGTTTAGTATTTATTTCATTTCTCTGAGCTGCTGCATATCCAATCTTATAGCTCAAATATGTGAAACCTGTTTGTCCCAACACTTAGTAAAATTTGCTCTTGTCCGATCTTGAATACCAGTGCTTGTCATGGCGGCTCACATTACCGGCTTATAATTACCCATATATCATTAGGCCCCATTTAAGTAGACATTTTGAATATATATACTGTAGTTTTTTTATTTCCGGCTTAATGAATCAATTTTGAACCGGCAAAATTTTTCCTTTCCTTTAGGCTTCTCTTTTGACAATGCCACCAAAGACAGTCACTTCATGTAACTGGATTCCCTCCATTGTCACTGAGAACACACTGAAAGACCTTTTCAAAATCGGGTACTTGCCAGCAAAGAATGTCATGCATTCTCGCGCCCCTGATCCAGGCAAGGAAAGACCTCAGCCAAAGGATGATGAAGTCTTTGTTTTTACTGATCACGTGAATCGGCGCTTCTCACCGCCCGGTTCTAAATTTTTCCGTGCACTTCTTTCAACTCCATCCTCAAGACAGTAGACCAAATTATGTGTCAAACATCTACAACTTTCAAGTCTTCTACGAAGTATACCTTCAAGAGGAGCCCAATGTCGAACTCTTCAGGGAATATTTTTATTTAAACCACCAAAACGAGTTTACGAATGGACCCAGCTTGGAACTTGGCGCAATCCCAATTCAACAAAGAAGAGATGCCAACTTCCCCTATGCTTGCTTGCCGAGTCACCACAAGGATTGGAACCAGACATGGTTTTACTGCAAAGATACCTCTCTGGCTGATGAAAATCCATTGCCGGGTTATTGTGTCCAATGTCTTGACCCAAAGCATCATCTTCTTGAAAAGCTTACCGCTGTAGAACGTAAAAATCTTGCCCCCACTATTGCAAATGTCAAGGCTCTGCTGGGAAATGGGTTAACTGGTATTGACTTGGTTCGATGCTAGGTTTCTTGGCGAATCATACCTTTGAGTCGCCGACCCGGCTTAATGTGTACTTATATGGGTGGTACAAAGGATCCATTACGTCACAGCTCCTTGCGTTTGATTGATGAGACAATCACTGAAATGACAAAGACCCTTCTGAATGAAAATCTGAAAGACTGCAGCAAAATGGGCCTGAACCCTTTCTGCAAACATAACCAGCCACAGGATGTGAGTCTCTAACTTACTTTACCTTTACCTCATCTTTTGAATATTCTATTAACTCAACTTGCTGATTTTCACAGGCTGAATCCAATTTTTGGAAGAAAAAATATGACCATGAAGCTGCCAAAAAGCCAGGGCTGCCAAGAAAGCCGCCAAGAAGATAAGAAGGAAACCAAGTGCTTCTGATATGTTTGAACTGAATGACAGCTCCGATTCGGAGGTAGCCCTTGACTCCCTTGGCTCATTTTTAATTATCTTATTGACACTTATTATTATCAGGATGACACTGGGGCCAGCCAAGCAGTTGAAGAAGAAGTAACTATTGTTTCCTCCGGCTCAGCACGTTTGCCAAGGCAGAAAATTCGATGAGTAACCCGGAAAGTAAGCTTTTGACACCCCTTAGCTCATTTGGATCATCACTTTCTTTTGAAGCAACAACAGCACGAGAACCGGCGACAGACTCGAAATAGCGGAGGTGAAGAAATATCCTCCAGTTTACCAAATACTCCAGTTCGACGGAAACGTCAAAACGAGGTCCTTCCACACTTAAACTCTTTTTACCCGCTGGCGGGTCTCATTCATCAGCCACTTAATCCTTCTGATTCAAACTACCAGGAGGTTTCTCGCTCTTCCTCTGATGACTCATCACAAACCCAGCTGCCGGCTTTCAAAACAGCCCCTCGGTAACAACAATTACTTTTTATTCTGTACCTCCTTATGCTTTTATAATTGTACTAACTTGTCATAAACCGTGTAGTGGCCAAGAAAAGCCTAGTAAAAAGGCGAAGGTAACCAAGCCAGTTGAAGATCCTAAGGTCCATGAACCGGAGCAGCAAGTCCCAGCTTCAAACATTTCTGAAAAACAACCAGAAGAACCTATTCATGATGTCCCACCAGAAATTTGTGACCTCTCCGGCGACCAGACAAAACTCAATCCTTTGAATACTGAAACATCAAGCCCACTTAAGCTGTCAAAGACTCATACCAATGATGTTATGATCACTGGCACCGGCTTTACAAAACTGGGAAATCCAACTGTCTTCGCCAAACATTCCGGTAAACAAGAGTTAATTGAAAAGCGGAAAGTGAGATTTGATGTCTCCCACTATTCTCAATTGAGCAGTAGTGAAGTACTCTCTGGCTACCTCAACCAAGTACACTCCAGCCGCGATCTCGAAATTGATATGGTTAAGCAGATGTATAAAAAAATATGAGGTATGAATTCCTGTTTAAATAAGTTATGTACATCCTGCCAGCCCCCAAGTCTACAGGGTATGATAAGATTGAATATGTTGTAGACTTAGAATAAGCATGAGCATCTTTAGTAGAATCCTTCCAAGGCCGGCTTTCATCATTATAGATATACCGGATTTTTAATTAACATTGCATCTGTAGTCCCCAAGGTTCGGTTTATTCAGCATGAATGAGCCGGTCCTACTCACCATTGTTTATAAAGAGAGCTTGCCTGTATAGCCCCCATAACCCGACTGTGATTGTTTACAGCACCATTGGGTTATCATAAAAGAATAAGGAGACACAAGCGATATGCATTAGCCCCAAGTGCCAAGTATTCTTGCGTGCAAAGTGCTTGGGACTTATTTATATCAATTGTTGTATGAAGAATGCTTCGGCACGAATTAGTCCCCTAGTGCCAAGTGTTGTTTCTTGCAAAAGGCTTGGGACTTATATATATTCCTGTAACCCATATATGAATGTATTTGCAATTCTGTGTTTGTATAGGATGCCACTGCTGCACTTAAATCACAATTGGATGATGCAAAGTCCTGGCTGGAGAATCAAGAATCTGAGACCCGGAAAGCTTAGTCAAAATTCCGGTTTAGCGTGGATGAAATGGAAAAGCTGAAGACCCGTTTTGAGACAGAGAAAAACGCTTGGGGTGAAGAAAGGACTGCTTTGACGCAGCGAGCTGAAAAAGTGAAGGCGGCTCTTCAAGAGGTGACCACTGAGCTCACCGGTTTAAAACACCGTGTATCCCAGATGGTTTCTGCTATCTTTGGTGAGTCGCCTTGCTAATCATCAAAAGTGAATCGTTTCCTTGGTAGTATAAACCGCCTCTAACCACTGTATGACTTACTCAGGTTGCAAGAGTAGCAATCTTAACCAAGATATGCTTGTGAAGCTCAAGGTTGTTTACACACTTGTTGAGCAGCTATACACTGGAGCTCTGCGTGCACTGGCCACAATTTCTCTGACTAATCAAGCACCTACTCTCTTGATAGATGTCTTGAAAAAACTTTATGTGCTGCCTGCTAGGATGGGCGAGATGAAGCGGTCGTCTGCAAGAGCCAGTGCCGTGACAGCTTTGAGCCAGGCCAAGGCATGGTACCAGAGCTCGACCCGTCTGAGGTAGCTACTGGATATCCAAGCTTGAAAGAAGACGACACTTCATTTGATCAAAAGGACTCTGCTTCTTGTGTGAAAGCAATACGTCATCTGGCTGGTCTGATTGCAAACGAAATGGATCTGTGAAAATACCACCCGGCTTACAGCATGGAGAATCAGAAGATGCCCACGACGGCTTATAAAGTGATGGATCTAATCCCTCCAATGCGTAAGCATTCTTTTGCCCCTGAAGTTGTCCCGTCCAAACTTATAAATGATGAAGCTGAATATCAAGCCTTGTGCGGCATCGATTGGTCATCTCCAAACTTTCATACGGCAGAGGAGGACGAAGAACTAGAGAAGGATGATCCAGAGGCCTCAACTCAGCCAAGCCAGGAAGAGTGATCTGCCGGGCGGGTTATATATGTGATCCTTTGAAAATCAGTCGAACTTTATTGGTTCCCTGAGTCATGTAATAGGCTAGTGAAACTTTTGATCTGTCGTGCGATCGTGCACGTTTCTGTTTTGCGCAATACTACCGATCCGCCACTTGAAAAGATACCGTTTTATGCGTATGATGTCGTTGATTTGAACAGATTAGATTGAATAGTATCATGCACACAAATATATTACAACTGCCCTGGCGGTTTATCGCCGGGCGGGTCACAATGCCCAAATTAAACTGCTGGGGACAAGTAGTCCATAACCAGGGCCGGGATGATCGCAATCCATATATAATTGTTAAAAAAATATCATACATGTGGTATTTCTTTAGGCTGCCGGCTTATCAGATCCATGCAGAGAGAGTTTCATCTCGTATATTGAACAAATAATGCCCTGCTTGTGACATACTGACGAATTAAATTCGAAAGCCAGTCCGGGTTATTAGAAACCACAAATGTTCTCAAATATGAGCCATACAAATTTAGGCTACATGGCCTGAATTTTCTTAAATCATATGATATAAGAAAGAAAACAAACATGTTCAAAGCAAAATAAATCACAAAAACAAGGGTTTTATAGGCCTCCAAGCCTAAACCTCAAGTGCTTTCATGGGCGCACCGCCACTGAGTTAAACCTTTATACAAAACCTTATAAGCCGGGCCTCACATGACCAATCATCGATTTAACTTTGACAAGTTTAGGGTCTTATATAAGATTGACTGTCGAAAGTACGGTGGGTCATTCCATTAAATCTAGGCGGAGTGGTAGACTTAAAAAGGCAGGATAACCTGAGTTTTTAGGTGAATGCACCTGGCTTCCAAGCCTGGCTTTTAAGCCTACTGCAAGGGTCATAAAAACTCTTGTCCATTGGACAAGAGCCCCCAGGTAATATTTTATTAAGGGCATACAAGCCGGATCAAAAGGGTAATCAAGGCTCTACTCATTAAGCAGGTCGCCCCCAAAGGATATTAAAGTAGGGTACCTATGTTTTATTTGTGCTTTGCAACAGACTCTCTTCGGTCCCTTTACCCTGGGTAGTGATCCCCCAAGTGTTTTTGTAATTATGGCATATAAGCCAGATCAAAGGGGTAGTCACAGCTATGCTCATTGAGCAGGAAGCCCCCATGTAATCATGATAATAATGACTCATTATTCTCAAAAGTGAAATGACAAAGACCCTGAATTATCAGGGATGCCAGCTTTATTATAGTTGTCATAATATACACATTGTCATAATATATACATCACAAGAGCCAGTGGCTCAGGTGTAATAAGGCCAAAGATGAGCAATATTCCATGGCCGGTGGGTTTCCTCCTCCGACGTGCATGAGTCCTTGTGGTCTCGAACATCGATAAGGTGGGGATAGCTTGTGCATGTTAGTTTGATCGTGGATAAGCCAGAGCACCAAATCACCTTCTTGGAATGTTGTGGTCTTAACCCGGCAGTTGTGATAGCGGCGTAGATCTTGCTGGTAAATCGCCGAACAAACCGCTGCAAGGTCACACTCCTCATCTGACAGGTCAAGTGCGTCCTCGCGTCCTTTTTTCATTGTCAGCTTCAACATAAGCCGCCACATGGGTCGAATCGTGACTGATGTTACTAGGGAGAACCGCCTCTGCTCCGTAAACCATGAAGGAAGGCGTATAACCCGTAGATCTATTACGGGTGGTGTTAATGCTCCATAACACTAAGGGCAGCTCCTCCACCCAACAACCCGGCGTTCTCTACAAAGGAACCAAAAGCCGGGGCTTGATGCCTCTCAAAATTTCCTAATTGGCTCTTTCGGCCTGACCATTAGACTGAGGGTGAGCCATTGATGACACATAAAGTCAAATATGCTCACGTTGACAAAATTCTCTCATAGCACCCTTAGACAGATTAGGGCCATTATCAGCTATAATGCTGTTGGGAAAACCAAAACAGAAAATCACCTTTTTGATGAACTAAGCTGCTGTCGCTGCATCACACTTACAGACCGGCTCTGCCACGACCCACTTTGTAAATTTGTCAACTGCCACAGAAAGGTGAGTCTTTTAATCCTTGGACCTTTTTGAAAGGCCCAACCATATCAAGCCCCCAGACCGCAAACAGACAAGTAATTGGAATCATCCTCAATTCTTGAGCCGTCACATGAGCTCGTCGTGAGAATTTCTGATAACCATCACATTTACTAACCAAATCCTCTGCATCAGCATGAGCCGCCAGCCAATAAGATCCATGATGAAAAGCCTTAGCCACAAGATATTTAGAGCCGACATGATCACCGCAATCTCCTTCATGAATTTCTCATAGAATCTCAAGACCCTCCTCTGGAGAAACACAGTGTTGAAATGCCCCTGAAACACTGCAATGGTGCAATTTTCCATTGATAATTGTCATTGACTTAGACTGCCGGGTTATCTGCCTGGCTAAAGTTTCATCCTCAGGTAACTCGCCCCGGGTCATGTAAGCCAAATATGGAACTATCCAATCAGGAATAGCATGAAGAGCCGCCACCAACTGTGCCTCCGGGTCAGGAATAGCAAGATCTTCCTCTGAAGGCAGTTTAACTGAAGGGTTATGCAAAATATCCAAACAAGTGTTAGGAGGCACCGGCTTACGCTCGGATCCTAACCGGCTGAAAGCATCAGCCACCTCATTTTTCCTGTGATCAACATGTTCAACTTGATAACACTTGAAGTGACCTGTGATAGCATCAATCTCTCAGCGGTAAGCCGCCATGAGTGGATCCTTAGAATCCCAAGTGCCAGAAACCTGCTGAGCTACCAGATCTGAGTCGCCGAAACATCTCACCCGGCTTAAGTTCATCTCCTTAGCCATCCAAAGACTGTGGAGCAAGGCTTCGTATTCAGCCGCATTGTTAGTGCAAGGGAACATCAACCTGAGAACATAAGAAAATTTATCACCTCATGGGGAAGTTAAGATGACTCCAGCCACCGAGCCCTCCAATTGCCTGGATCCATCAAAATGAATAGTCCAATAAGTGATATCCGGCTTCTCCTCAGGCATATGCAGCTCTGTCCCATCAATTATTAAATCCACCAGCGCCAGAGATTTAATAGCTGTCCGAGGCATATACTTCAAACCATGAGGCCCAAGATCAATGGCCCACTTGGCTACCCAACCTGTGGCTTCCCTGTTATAAATAATATCCCCTAAGGGAGCCAAACTAAACACAGTAATTGGATGACCAAAAAAATATTGCTTGAGTTTTCGGCTAGCCATAAACACTCCATACACAAGCTTCTGCCAATGTGGATACCTCTGCTTGGACTCAATAAGCACCTCACTGATGTAGTAAACCGGCCGCTGAACCGGGTGTTCCTTGCCTGATTCCTTCCTTTCCACCACAATGGCCTCACTAACGGCTCGGTTGTTGGCAGCCACGTATAATAACAAGGGCTCCTTATCAATAGGAGCAGCAAACACCGGCGGCTCAGCCAATTGTTTTCTCAAGGCCTCAAATGCCTGATCAGCAGCATCACTCCAAACAAATGATTTGTCTTCTTCATCATCTGGTACAGAGGGATAGCCTTGTCACGCAACCGGCTTATGAGCCGGCTTAAAGCGGTAATACGACCCACCAAACATTAAAGGTCATAGATGCACGCTGGCATAGCCAGAGAGGTGATGGCCTTGATCTTCTCCGGGTTAGCTTCAATGCCTCTTTCCAAAACCAGAAAACCCAAAAGCTTGCCTGCTGGTACGCCAAAAACACACTTGGCCGGGTTAAGCATCATCTTGTAGACCCGGAGATTGTCAAAGGTTTCCTTCAAATCATCTATCGGGGTTTCTTTCTCCCTGGACTTCACCATAATATCATCCACATAAGCATGAACATTGCGCCCAATCTGGCCATGGAGGGAATTTTGCACACATCACTGATAAGATGCCTGTGCACTCTTGAGCCAAAAAGGCATTGATACATAACAGAATGCTCCAAAAGGAGTGATGAAGGATGTCTTCTCCTAGTCCTTAACTGCCATTTTGATCTGATGATAACCAAAATAAGCATCCAAAAAACTTAGACGCTCACAACCCGCTGTAGCATCAATAATTCGATCAATACAGATAAGAGCAAAGGGATCAGTCGGACAAGCTTTGTTTAAATATGTGTAATCCACACACATACGCCAAGTGCCATTCTTGTTAAGTACAAGCACTGGGTTAGCCAACTACTCAGGATGAAAAACTTCAACAATAAACCCAACTGCCAAGAGCGGGGCTACCTCTTCACCAATGGCCTTACGCCTCCCTTCATTAAAGCGATCAAGGAATTGCTTGACCAGCTTAAACTTCGGATCAATATTAAGAGTGTGCTCAGCGAGTTCCCTCGGTAGACCTGGCATATCAGATGGGTTCCATGCAAAGATGACCCGGTTCTTACAGATGAACTCGATGAACGCGCTTTCCTATTTCGGATCAAGATTAGCACTGGTGCTGAACTGCTTAGATGAGTCGCCAGGAACAAAGTCAACTAGCTTGGTGTCATCGGCCGATTTAAATTTCAACAAAGGGTCATGCTCTGTTGTTGGCTTCTTCATGGACGTCATATCTGCCGGGTCAACGTTATCCTTGTAAAATTTCAACTCCTCTGTGGCACAAACAGACATGACATAAGCAGCGTCGCCTGCTTCACATTCCAAGGCTATCTTGCGACTCCCATGCACTGATATAGTGCCCGTGTGACCTGACATCTTGAGCTGCAGATAAACATAACATGGCCTCGCCATGAATTTAGCATATGCCGGCCGTCCAAACAAAGCATGATACGGGCTCTCGATCTTAACAACTTCAAATGTTAAAGTCTCCGCTCTGTCATCGTACTCATCTCCAAAGGCCACCTTCAAATCAATTTTGCCCATTGGGTACGCCGACTTAACAGGCACTACTCCATGGAAAACAGTACTGGACGGCTTAAGGTTTTTGTCAGTTAATCCCATGCGACGAAAAGTATCATAGTAAAGGATATTGATGATGATGCCACATCCATGAGTACCTTAGTGAACTTGTATCCTCCAACCCGAGGTGCTACCACCAAAGCCAGTTGACCCGGATTATCAACCCGGGGCGGGTGATCCTCTCGACTCCACACAATGGGCTGCTCAGACCATCGTAAGTAACAGGGAACTGCCAGTTTAACGGCATTCACTACCCTTTTATATAGCTTTTGATCCCACTTGCATAAACTTGTGGTAAAAACATGGTACTGCCCACTATTCAACTGCTTTGGATTACTTTGATAATCAGATTGCTGCTGCTGATTCCCCTGGCCAGACCGTTGATGAAAACCATCTTGATTACCTTGATTGCCTTGATTTCCTAGATTGCCTTGATTGCCTTGGCCCTGGAAACCAAAATTAGAGCCGCCGCCATCGTAACTCGGACCATGAGAGCCGGAACCTGAGCCGCCGCCCGACCTATGATTGTTCTGAAAAAGATTGGAGTTTATGTATTCTCTCATAATGAAGCAGTCCTTCCAGAGGTGAGTGGATGTCCTTTCCCATAAACCATGTTTTGGGCAGGGCTGATTCAATAGCTACTCGAGATTGAAACCTGATCCTCCAAACCGAGGTGGCCCTCCCTTACGACACTGGCCACTATTCTATGCGTTGGTATTGGCTACAAAATCGAAAGCATTATCAACCTTGCCCTTACCATTGCTTCCCTGATTCGCCAGGTTATGAGGTTGCTGCTCGGCGCTGTCGCTCTTCTTTCCCTTTACCAGCTTTTCATTGTCAGACTCGGGGTCCTTGGTACCATCAGATTCAGCATATTTAACCAAAGCCCCCATCAGCTCCCCCATATTGCTACAGTGGTGCTTGAGCCACCCCAGCTTCTGTTTAAGAGGAAAAAACGGCAATTCTTTTCCAACATCAAGACTGATGTGTCAGCATTGATACGATCCGATGAATGCAGGATAGTTGAGACCGACGCACCGAATGGGTTGTTGACTCGCCCTATTCTTGGACACAGGCATCCAAATCCACAATTGACATAGGCTGCTTGCATGTATCTTTAAAATTCTGGATAAACCAGGCCTTTAACTCAGCCCACGATCTAATGGAATTGGGAGGCAGTCCTTTCAACCAAGTACGGGCCGTCCCCTCCAACATCATGGTGAAGTTGCACATGCAGCATCATTAACATCCAGCAACTCCATGGCCATCTCATAACTCTCAACCCATGCTTCTGGGGGTAAGTCAGCTATGTAGTTAGGCACCTTACGAGGACCCTTGAAATCCTTGGGCAAACGCTCATTACGCAGAGCCGGTACTAAACATGGCACACCCAAGGTTCTAGAGGTCACACCTGTCTCCACCGAAGTGGTTGGGTAAGCCGAAGAATGCTGACGAGCCACTTGCTGAGCCGCTAGCTCAGCTTCCCGAAGCGCCCTTCCCTGGTCCACCAAATCCTGAGCACCATCATGCGCCGGGTCATGTCCATGTGGCCGGTTACGGCGTCTGTCACGGCTTGAAACCACTGACGAGTCAATGTGTCTTCTATCGGAACCATGCCAAAAACATCCGTGTCTCCAATTGCATTTGCACACTCCAATCTCGTTTCTTTACTTTCTTGCAACTTGCATGCTTTACTTTCCACTGCTCATCTACTCTTGCCATGCTTGCTTTAAATATATTGTGAATGTTTGAAATTGTGCTAAATTGTGCTAAAAACTCCACCTCAACTTAAATAACTTTAAAACTGCTACTTTTCTTGTTGAGTGTCTAATCACCCCCCCTCTAGACACCTCTCCTTTGATCCTCTCAATTGGTATCAGAACTTTGGTCTCCATTGCTTTGGTTTAATCACCATTGGAGGAAGATGGATGAGTCTACGATCGGGAGTATTAGACATGGAGTGCCTATGCTTGATGGAGAATTTTATAAGGAATGAAAAATGACATGCTTAAGATCTTCAATGAATATCATTTGAACAAGTATATTGTTAGCCCTTATGTGCCCCCCATTGACCCCTTGAATCATACTTCCGATGAACATCTTTACATAATTCGCAATCTTAGAACTGTTGATCTTATTACTAGAGGATTGCCTAGAAATTTGCTTGTTTGCTTACCAACTTTCAAATGTGCTTACACTGTATGGAAATTTCTTAAGGAACAATTTCCGGACTACTCTTTGAAAAATCTAGATGTGATCCTTCAAAAGTCCATTGCTTTAAATAAGATGAACACTAGTGGTCCCAAATTTGATGAATGCTTATTTGAGCTTCGTGACCTTATGCATGCCAAAGGAGATTTAGGAATCATTAGTAATATCATCTCAGAAGTCATCAGAATTCATAAAGATGCACATTGTCACGATCACATAACTAATGTATCACTCTCTCTAGGTGTTGATCAATGACAAGACGATGTTGAACATGGATATTATGATGAGGATGAGGATAGTGACTTTGACCTTGATGAACAAATGAGACACTTTGGTTTTATGGCTAATCTTCGTGGTTACGCAGTCGGAGGAAAGGAATGGGTGCTTGATAGTGGTTGCACGGATCATATGACGGGAGATAAGGACATGTTTCATGAGCTTGCTAGAAATGATGGTCCACATAAGTATGTTACCTTTGGCGACAACTCTAAGGGTGAAGTTGTTGGCCTTGGTAAGGTGGCCATATCCAACGATACCTCTATCAAAAATTTCATGGTTGTAGAATCTCTTGGCTATAATCTTCTTTCCGTGCCTAGATTAGCTGATTTTGGGTTAAATGTGCTATTCACTCATGTTGATTGCTACGTCTTCCGTAGAGATAATCATAATATGGTCTTTACCGACATTCGTAGAGGTGACCTATACATTGTTGACTTTAGTAAGAAAGCCCAACCTCGCACTTGTTTTATTGCTAAATCTTCTAAAGGTTGGTTGTGCATAGAAGGTTAGGTCATGTCGGCATGTGAAATCTTGATAAGCTTATTAAAGGTGATGATATCCTTGGTGTTAAAGATCTGATATTTGACAAGGATATACTTTGTAGTGCTTGTCAAGCAGGAAAACAAGTTGGAGGAAGTCATCCCATTAAGAACATCATGACTACGAGAAGACCACTTGAGCTACTTCACATGGATCTTTTTGGTCCCAATGCTTACAAGAGTCCCGGTGGTTACTCTTTTGGATTGGTCATTGTTGATGATTTTCAAGATTTACGTAGGTGTTCTTTCTTTATGATAAATCGCAGGTCCAAATGATCATCAAAAACATTTCTACGAAGACCCAAAACCAATTTGAAGTGAAGGTCAAGAAGGTTCAGAGCGACAACGGAACGGAGTTCAAGAACGCAAATGTGGATACCTTTCTTGACGAAGAAGGGACTTCACATGAGTTCTCGACCATGAACACACCTCAACAAAATGGAGTTGTTGAGAGGAAAAACCGGACACTCATCAAAATGGCGACAACGATGCTTGATGAGTACAAGACGCCAAAACACTTTTGGGCAGAAGCGGTTGAGACAGCTTGCCATGCTACAAATCGACTATATCTTCACAAACTTCTCGGCAAGATGGCATACGAGCTTCTCACTGGTAACAAACCCCAAGTTGGACATTTTAGAGTATTTGGCTCAAAGTGTTACATTCTTGACAAGTATCGTTGCTCGAAATTTGCTCCTAAGTCTCATGAAGGTTTTCTACTCGGTTACGGCTCAAACTCTCACACTTATCGTGTCTACAACAATTTCACCCGAAAGGTTGAAGGGACGGTAGATGTGAAGTTTGATGAATCTAACGGCTCGCAAGTAGAGCAATTGCCATTTGATGTAGGAGACAAAGACCCTTCGGAGGAAATAGAAGACTTGTCTATTGGAAAGATTCGTCGAACGGAGGTGAAGGAAAATACTTCGTCCATTCAAGTGGAAGCCTCAACTTCACGTCAAGGTGAACCACAAGTTGAGTTGGAGGCATCTACAAGTGGGACATGCCAAGATGAAGGAAACGAGGAAGTGCATCAAAATGAACCTCATCGACGTCCTTCTCCACCTCCACAAGGGGCCAACAACACCAACAACAATGAAGAAGGACAAGAAGAAGAAGAAAGTGAAGATGATGGTCCACCCCCTGTGACGCCCGAAGACCGACGTCCCAGAAGATTCCAGAAGATTCCAGATGTTCCGGGTCTCCCGTGTGTTTCTTTTGTGCTTGCTTTATTTATTTTGCATTGCATCATGTCATCATGCCATCATGTCATATTTATTTTTGCATCTCAACTTAAATAAATTGTGTGGACCTTCGGTCCATTTAAATCGAGGGAAGGATGACTTCTCTTTAAAACATATAAAAGCCTCTCAATATTATTAGGGAGCTATATAATAAATATTCCATTCGTTGGAATTAACCCAACACACTTGCAATATTCCCCATGCCCCTTTTGTTTCAAGTTTCACCGTCAAAAACCCTTCCTATATTTCTTTTCCCGTTTATCGAGGTTCCTCCAAAAACCTCAACACTTTTGGACACTTTTAAGTCCTTGCCCGTGCTTGATCATCTTCCTCTTCGTCTTTCTACCTTTTATTCGCAAGTGACATTTTCCTATTCGAGAGATGTTCAATATCTTCCTATAAATTCTAGGTCATGCCAAGACCACCTCCTCCAATTTCCATGTCTTTTGGAAGTGCTTTGGTTGTCCTACAGATTTATTCAAGTTTGAGTTATTTTCAAACTTGCATAAATTAGTAGTCTCTAAAAATTGCCAAAGGAGTTTATTAAAATAGCCCACAATTCCAGGGTTGTAGGGATATTTTTATGTCAGCCAAAACCATCTCCAAACTCTCTAGGCATTTCTATTTTGTTTTGTTCTATTTTCTTTACTGGAAAAGAAATGCCAGAGAAGGAGAGCAGAGGCCCAGCCACCAGGCCTTCAGCATCCCAGGCCGCCGCCTGCCTTCCCAGGCCCAGGCCTCAGCCGGCCCAATTCCCCCTCCTGGCCCAACAAACTTCCTGTAACCCTAGCGTGCGCCAGGCTCCCGCATCGCTCGCTCCCTCGTTTCCCCATCGACCGCCGCCACCCCTCGCACTCCTCTCTCGCCCGAGCCCGACCCTCCTCATCGATCTCCTTTTCCCTCGATCTACCGTCGCCTCGCACCTTCCAGCGCCCTCCAGCCGATCTCCTCACCGCGGCCTCCCTCCTCCAGCCGTGCCATGGCCCTACGCGCCCCCTTCCCTCCTCGCCTTGCCGTCTCTCTGGCCCAGCGGCCAGAGGTCGTCGTCCTCCGTCGCCGAGCCCGCGCCATGGCGCCTCTTCCTCGCCCTTCGGCCCGCGACCGCACCTCCGTCGCCAAGACAGCGCCTCGCTCCCTCGCCTCCAGGTCGCCCCTCCTGGGCCCGAGGCCAGCCAAGGCCGAGCCTCGACCCCGCCGCCCCATTCCTCTGCGTCGCGCCTCCCTCCTCGTCCAGGGCGCCCCTCCTCCATCTTCAGCGCCGGCCGCAGCTTCCGCCGTGGGAGCCGCACCCTAGCTGCCTCGCAAGGTCGCCCCGTCGGCCTCGTCCTTCCTCTGCGCAGCGCCTCGCCAAGGCCTCGCCTCCGCTGCGTTTTTCAGTGCCCGAGCGCCGCCCCGCCTTGACAGCCGCGGGCCGGCCAGGAGCAGCACCGGCGCCGACCCTGCCTCACCTCCGCCAGCCTCCAGCGCCGGCGGCCGAGCCCTCAACCACCGCATCAGCCCCACCGCGTCTCAAGTCCTTGCTGTTGAACAACTGTGTTTTTTTTGTGTTGCCTTGTACTGTTGAATTGGCAGAGGACCCGTGTACCCCTTCGAGTCGCCGACGACCTTCAAGTTCGACTACACGGCGACAATAATGACATGAACAACTACGAACGAGAACGACTTCATGAACAAGTACCTCTCCGATGCCCAAGTTCGACTACACACGGCGATACGTCATGTACATCTACCGTCGCAAGAACCAAGACCGGCAAGTACCACGACTACCGATGCGCCAAGTACATCTACGAACTCGACGCCCGAACGTCTACCGTCGCCCCGTGTACCACTACTTCCCTCTACGGAACGACTACTCGTTGGCGACCTCGAGAACGCCTACTTCCACTACGATCTCGAACCGCCCCGAAAATAGTGTTTCGAAGGTATAACCCCGAGACGTGCCCGTGAACGAATGCATGCTTGTGTTGTATGAGATGTTTGCCCTTGAGAGCACCGTGCCCGTTTCGACCTTTTGTCATGCTCCTCGGTTGCCTCGTCGCCGACCCGTGGGAACCCGGCAACGGGATCACCCCACCTTTCTTCTTGTTTCGCTCGCTCTCCGTCACCTTTTGCACCGGTCCCTCAACGAGTTACCGGAACCAATATGTTGTCGTTGCATCATTTTCGGATCGTTGTCGTGGCACCCTTTCTTTCCACCACGGTGACAAATTCTTCTTTCTCTTCATGTTAACCTGTTAATAAAAATTGCATAAACTTGATCATGTCATCCGCATCATGTTAACAACACTAAAATGTTTAATTGATGTGTGCTTATAATTGCTAAACATGCTCATGGGGATTTTTCCGGAATTGTTGTTGTTTTTCCGGCCCCATTTAAATTGCCTAAATAGTGTAGTTTATTTTTGCTTCACCTCTTGCCATGTTAAAAACATTTAATCTTGTCTTGTATATAAACAAGAGTCAACTAAATAAATAAATGTGGTGTTTCGTCAATATGCGACTCGTTGCATATTGAGATCCACTTAACTTGTAGTGTTGTTTGTGCACCTTGCCATGCCATGCATATTTAAACCGAACATGCATCATACTTGTTTGTGCATCGTATGCCATGTTTATGCTTGTGTGTTTACCGTGTTGTTTCTTTCTCTCCGGTTGCTTCTCTTGTTAGCTTCGGTTTCGTTCCGGAGTTGTGAGGATTCTCTCGACTGTGTTGCTCCGTCTACTTCGAGGATCCGTTCTTCTCCCTTGTGGAATCCCAGGCAAGATGACCGAACCCGGATACAATTACTATTTTTGCCTATTGCTAGAAGTCTCGATCTATAGTTTTGCCTCGATGCCCATGTTTTCCTGTCAGCCTCCTATTGTAACCATGAACCTGTTTAACCACCCTACCTATGCAAACCTCTAATTGGCTATACGTAGGCTTCGCTCAGCCCTTCTTATAGCATTGCTAGTTGCAGGTGAAGATTGAAGATGCTTGCTTCATGTTGAAGTTGTTGGGTTATATCACACTATATAAATGCTTAAATGAAATCATCTATATATTGGCAAGGGTGGAAGGCTAAGCCTTTTGCTTGGTGATTTGTTCCACTCATGCCGTTAGGAACCGTATAAACCGGTGTTATGTTCCTTGATCATGCGTTCCTAACACGGTTGGGGTGTATGGGACCCCCTTGATAAACCGCTAAGTGCTAAGTCTTTTCCAGCAAGTCCCAACATTGGTACTATTCGCCTAATAACTGATAAAACTTGCATAGGGACTAGCTATCCCTTTTATTTTAATTCAACAACCCCGGGCCAGTGCTCCACATGAGTGTTGGTCCGAAACGGGGAGCCTGCGGGGCCACCACGAGGAACCTCGAGGTTTGGTAAAAACCCGTAGCATCGCCCATCCGGTCGTGTCCTGAGACTAGATACGCGCGGCTACCTATCAGGGTGTCGACACGCCGGGAGGATTTGCTGGATTAGCCTTACCTTAGTTCGGAGTATCTTGAGCACGGGATTCCAGAATACTCGGGTCTTCCCACCTTGGAGTTGCGACTCCGCGGATCGTGGGCTTGTCATGGGCCAAGTTGGAACACCCCTGCAGGGTTTGAACTTTCGAAAGCCGTGCCCGCGGTTATGTGGCAGATGGGAGCTTGTTAATATCCGGTTGTAGATAACTTGACACCATGTTCCAATACACTACCAGCGTGAGTACCGTGACTGTCATTTTCCGAATGGGTTTCGGGAGTTGAACACGGTGGGGTTATGTTTGACGTGTTGTAGCTAGGATCACTTCGTGATCATCTCTCGACCGAGGCACTTCTCTTCTCGCACTCTTTCACGTAAGCTAGTGCTAGTTGCTGCTGCAGACACTTATTCTTTTCTTCAGCCTTATCCTCTCCCAAGGCTTAAATAGTCATGTTACCCGGGAACGGGATTGCTGAGTCCTCTGTGGCTCATAGTTACTTCACCACACCAGATGCAGGTTCAGCCGATATTGACGCAGGAGATGGTTCAAGTACTTCACTTGGAGTTCGTTGAAGATCGTGGCCGTTTGCTTGTGACGCTTCGACGATCAGTAGTGGTTTCTACTAGGATTCGATCTAGACCTGTGGCTTTATGTTGTTTTGGTATCTTTCTTTTGATCTTCGCCCGTAGTCGGGTTGTGATGTTTTGAATGATGAATTGCTTATGTAATGTATTGTGTGAAGTGGCGAGTGTAAGCCAACTATCTCCTTTTGCAATTTAATCCCTCTTTTACATGAGTCGTGCAAAGATACCAAACTTGAGATCATTCTAGGATGGGCTTATACCTTTAAGTCGTGCCTCGACACGTAGGAGGTATAGTCCCATCCTGGGCATTACAACCCCGACCCAAGCAAATGCTCTCACGGGTTAGAGCAAGAATTGCTTGAGATCATCCCATAGATAAAATCTACGATGATATCCAAACTGGGAGAATCACTCGCCCTAAGTCTTGTTTATCTAACTTTTGTGAACATTACTCTTTCATATCTAACCTTGAACCTATGAAGGTTGAAGATGCTCTTGATGTTCCGGATTGGGTGAACGCTATGCACGAAGAACTACATAACTTCGAGAGAAACCAAGTTTGGACATTGGTTGAGAAGACGAACAACAACCAAAACATCATCGGTACAAAATGAGTGTTTCTCAATAAGCAAGATGACGATGGACAAGTTGTTCGCAACAAGGCGTGTATCGTCGCCCAAGGCTACACTCAAGTAGAAGGTATGGACTATGGTGAGACATATGCCCCAGTTGCTAGACTTGAGTCCATACGCATCTTACTTGCTTATGCAAATCATCATGATATCACTTTATATCAAATAGACATTAAAAGTGCTTTTCTCAATAGTGAAATTGACGAGGAAGTTTATGTTAAACAACCTCATGGATTTTTTAATCCCAAGAAACCTAATCATGTTTACAAACTTCACAAAGCTCTTAATGGTCTTAAACAAGGTCCTAGAGCATGGTATAAATGGCTGACCAAGTTTCTTATTGAAAAAGGCTTTGAAATAGGGAAAATTAATTCAACACCTTTTACCAAAAGAGTTAATGGTGAATTATTTGTGTGCCAAATTTATGTTGATGATATCATATTTGGCTCGACTAACCCTCATTTTAGTAAAAAGTTTGGAAGACTTATGTCGGAGAAGTTCGAGATGTCTATGATGAGTGAACTCAAGTTCTTTCCTGGTTTGCAAATCAAGCAAACAAAGGAGGGTACCTTTGTTTCTCCAGCAATGTATACCAAGGACTTATTCAAGAAGTTCAACATGGAAGAATGCAAAGGTATGAATACCACCATGCCTACTAGTGGACATCTTGACTTGACCAAGTATGGCGAACCGGTTGACCAAAAGGTTTACCGCTCTATGATTTGTTCATTATTATATCTATGTGCCTCCCATCCCGACATTATGCTAAGTGTGTGTGCATCTGTGCACGATATCAAGCGGCCCCCAAAGAATGTTAGCTTAAGGCTGTGAAAAGGATAGTGAGATACTTAATTTACACACCAAACTTTGGAAATTCGTATCCTAAGAGGTCTTCTTTCGATCTTGTTTGCTACTCCAATTCTGACTACGCTGGAGACAAGGTTGATAGAAAGTACACTTCGGGTACATGTCAATTTCTTGGTAGATCTCTTGTATATTGGTCCTCCAAGAAACAAAACTCGGTATCCTTATCCACCGCCGAAGCGGAATACAATGCCGCTGGTTCATGTTTGCTCAATTACTTTGGATGACCCAAATTCTTAAAGATTATGTGATAAATGTGAAACATGTTCGATTACTTTGTGATAATGAAAGGGATATTAAGATTGCTCTCAATCCCGTGCAACATTCTTGAACTAAGAATATTGAAGTTTGTCATCATTTCAGATCATGTTGCTAAAGGAGACATCAATCTTAAACATGTTCGTATGGATAAGCAATTGGCGGATATAGTCACGAAACCACTTGATGAGAAAGTATTTCGTCGTTTGAGAGGTGAATTGAACATTATTGATGCCTCAAACTTGGAGTAGTAACTCCTTTGTATGTATGCAAGGCATCATTCTTTGACTAATCCATGATATTTCTCTTATAATGATGATCATATATCTTGGATCTACTTGTACCCTGTCATGCTATCTAACCCTTGTAGGTACTTGTATGAACCCAAATCTAAGAGATTGCAACTCACTTACATCCTAAGAAATCTCTACATCACCAAGTCTCTACAATATGGTGGTTGAAATCAAGGAAGCATGAATCCTTTCAACATATCCTTTGAAAATTTCTATATATCAAATTTCATTTGGTATCAAATTTTTATGATTGTCATTTTGGATACACAAGTGCTCTTCCTTGCAAATCTAACCCATGTTGGTAGATGAACTCAAATTACAAGTGGTGCTCCCAACTCTTGATGAACTACATCAACCTTGAGCATCCAACACAAGTTCAAGTACATGATCAAGATCAACCTCACTGCCCAAGGTATGTTATTCCATCTAAGAGAAGCTTTACCTCAAGACATGAGGCCAAAGCAGCTCAACAAGATGTGAATACATCAAAATGCTTGAACAAAAAATGGCAACCCCATTTTAAGCTTAAACCATGAGTATGACCCATGATCAAGTGTTCTCACTTGACTCCCAAGTCAATATACTCTAACATAGGTGACTCTGTCGCCGACCAGTTCTAGATGAAGTTCTCTGTTGTTTCTCTATTTTCTTGCATTTCTATTTGCATGCTTGTTCTCCTTTCAAAAAAAACTTCATCTAGATTCTTTTTTTATTTTCTGCATCAAATTCTTCGCAAATTTTTCAGTTAGTTCCCTGCAAATATTTGTGAGATCTTATTTGCCTAAGTGAGCTGAGATGACAAAATCTTTTCTTTGTATTGAACTTGGTCTCACCGATTTCAGCCTCTCAGCTAGACCGAACTGCAATGTTGTATTGCAAATTGCTCATCGGTCCAACCGATAAGGATAAACCCGATCTAAACGATTTCAACACTGAGCAAAGATTCTTTCATTTGCATCCTGCATATCTCTTCCAGCTCCACTCAATGATTCTTCTCCTCTACTAGCATCTTAATCTACATGTTGCTTTGTGACCCAAGGACCAAACCTATTTGACTCATGGTCCAGAAGATCCCTTCTTGGAAATTGATGTCAAAGGGGGAGAAAGAGCACATCAAAACTTATCACACAAAGGGGAGAGAGAAAAAGCACATTCAGGCTTATCCCCAGATGCTTATTATCTTAAGAGGAGAGAAGTCGCATGTCTTCAACAGGGGAAAGACATGTTAGTATGTATTATGATTGTGTTGCTCTATTTTTCTAGGTTGCTAGTTTGCTCTGATTTTCTATTACCCTATCTTCTCCCATTATCCAATATAAGATTCAGGGGGAGAAAGGTACTCAAGGGAACAAAATATTTGGTGACATGTCTATATTCATATAGAGTACTAAGTACTCACTCTCTACATGTCATCCCAATCTTGGTATCATTTGTGGTCACTCATTGTGCTTTGTTTAGTAGGTGATCTTGTGTTATCTAACCCCATATTCTGAAGTTCACCGTCTCCAAAGCCAGCTCAAGACCACAAGGTAAGTATATGCATCACATCCATGTGCATGATGATCTCTTGCTACTGTACATATTGTTTGCAAGGAGGACTCATAAACATGGAGGTACTTTTTCTACATTCAACATCATTTGCTCTGATGCATATAGCCAAGATACATGTAACTCATTGCTTGCTCAGACATGCTTATGCATTCACATGCTCATATATTCTATATTTACATGTTTGCATACATGTAGGGGGAGCATATGCTTGTTACATGTTCTTCCAAAGCTTTACTTGTTATTCTCTATATCTTTATCTGAAGATTTGATGTATGATTGTCATAAATTACCAAAAAGGGGGAGATTGAAAGAACAAGTGCTCCCAGGGTGATTTGATAATTAAGGACAACATATCTCTTATTGGACTAACATTTTCATCTAGTATATTTCAGATGAGTTCAACAGTGGAGTGGCAGGACAATAGGATGTGGAACCGTTTTCAAAAAGCTAAGGACAAAGATTAGCAAAAGCTCAAGACTCTACATTTTCATTTTAGTGATCCAAGATCACATTGAGTCCATAGGAAAAGCCAATACTATTAAAAGGGGATGAGGTGTTGCTTAATGGTATACTTGCTCAAGTGCTTAGTAATATGATCCAAATCCCTCAACCACTCTCTCATTTCCACATATGTCCCAAACCTAAAAGTCAAACTTGGCCCCACCGATTTGATCTATCTGGCGCCACCGAGTTCACATGACATAGCCACTGCCACAAACCCTAATCAGTTCGGTCTCACCGATAGGGATCTCGGTCTCATGGAGATGGGAATGCAAACTCTCTGGTTCCTTTTTGCAATGTTTCGGTCTAACCAAGATGTGAGAATTAGTCCCACCGAATTAGCATTGCAAACTCTCTGTTTCCTCTTCGTAATGTTTTAGTCCCACCGAGACGAGTGAATCGGCCCCACCGAGTTTGCCTGGCCAACACTTTGTTAGCCTATTACTAGAATCGGTCTCATTGAGTATGTGTAATCGGTCAAATCGAGTTGAGGTTTTTCCCTAACCCTAACACATCCGTCTCGCCGAGTTAATAGTATCGGTCCCACCGATATGTCTAACGTTCACATTTTGAACTGCTTCGGTCTGACCGAGTTCGTTAATTCGATCTAACCATGTTGGGTCAAATGTGTGTAATGGCTATATTTTGTGTGGAGGCTATCTATACCCCTCCACCCCTTCTCCATTAGTGAGAGAGCCATCAGAACGTGCCTACACTTCCACTATTCATTTTCTGAGAGAGAACCACCTGCTCATGTGTTGAGACCAAGATATCCCAATCCAAACACAAGAATCTTGATCTCTAGCCTCCCCAAGTTGCTTTCCACTCAAATCTTCTTCCCACCATATCCAAATCTGTGAGAGAGAGTTGAGTGTTGGGGAGACTATCACTTGAAGCACAAGAGCAAGGAGTTCATCATCAACACACCATTTAATACCATTTGGAGAGTGGTGTCTCCTAGATTGGTTAGGTGTCACTTGGGAGCATCCGACAAGATTGTGGAGTTGAACCAAGAAGTTTGTAAGGGCAATGAGATTGCCTACTTTGTGAAGATCTACCCTAGTGAGGCAAGTCCTTCGTGGGTGATGGCCATGGTGGGATAGAACAGGTTGCTTCTTTGTGGACCCTTTGTGGGTGGAGTCCTCCTTGGACTCGCGCAGCCGTTACACTTCATGGGTTCAAGTCTCCATCAACGTGGATGTACGATAGCACAACCTATCGGAACCACGCCAAAAACATCCATGTCTCTAATTGCGTTTTCACACTCCTATCCCATCTCTTTACTTTCTTGCAACTTGCATGCTTTACTTTCTGCTGCTCATATACTCTTGCCATGCTTGCTTGAAATGTATTGCGAATGTTTGAAATTGTGCTAAAAACTCCACCTCAACTTAAAGAACTTAAAAACTGCTACTTTTCTTGTTGAGTGTCTAATCACCCCCCTCTAGACACCTCTTCTTCGATCCTCGCATGCACAAAGAGCGGAGGGTGCACATCAGCATGACGGCGATCACACAAGCAATTTTTACCCAGGTTTGGGCCGCCGTGAGGCATAAAACCTTACTCCTGCTTTGGTGGATTGATGGGTGGATGTTGGTGTAAAAACGCAGCGCTCCTTCCCCACAAGGGTTGCGTGGGGGCGAGAGCCGCTATGCGCATATGTGGGTACAATGGTCTAGGGTCTGAATCCCTTTCCCCATTGACATGGGCCTCCTTTTGTAGATTAAGGGGTCACCACAGTGGCAAATCAGTAATTATGCATTGGTTAGATAGCAAACAGATATATCATACCTAACTCTGCATACTAGACAAGGCATATAAAATGCGCTACTTAGTGTCTTGTCAAGTAGCTGCCTAGCAAGCCTTGCCGGGCCAAAATTGCCACCTCCTCGCCTGTCTGCTTAACACGTTGCTGGACGGGTGTCACATGCGGGTTATATCCTCAGGAGATGGCTGCCAAGTACTGAATTATGGCTAGTTAGTCATTTGAGGGCTTGACACCGCACTGATGGATGACTTGCTCTTCTGTGACGTGGTGCAGTGGTGTCTTGTTGGGATAATGTGCCCCTTGCGTCCCCAACAAGCTTGCCGGGGTATTCTTGGGGCTTGCCTTCAGGCTAGTGTCGTCCTTGTCGGGCTCGCCTGCCTGGCAAGGGAGGCCTTATCCTTAGGGGTGCTTCACATCTCTGCCTTGGGCTTGGTCTTCTTGATCCGCCCCTTGATTTCTCAAAGGGCTATCTCCTTTAGCTTGGTCTTGCATGCTTCAACTTTTGGGCTCCATGGCTTGTGGTCCATGCACAAGTCAGGGCAAAACATACACCCCTCTTTGTGTAACCCGACAGAAGCCCCCGGGCCTAAGCCATACATGTTGTCGGGCACATTGTGTTAGGCCCTAATAGTGCATGGACATGCGACTAGAGAGCGCTGCGCGTGCAGTAGTTTTGTTGTGACGACCAGTTAACCTGATGCCCGCTGCGCATAATTACCGTGGGTTGTGGGGTCGTGGGACTGTAGCAATTAATGTAAAATGGTAAATTTTTGAAGAGTCAAGCCCTCCCCCGCGTCCTTCCCTCTTAAAGAGGAGGAAAAAACACGAAGGGGCCCTACTCATTCATCGTCCGTTTCTTTCTCAATTCATCATCTTTCTCCGCAAGCCAAGCAGCCGTCCCCTTTGTCCGCCCATATTCTCCATTGATCCCCTCCTTGGCTTTTCCTCCCCCTCTGACACAGTCTAAAGATATGGGGAAGAAGACCGCCCCCGCCAAGGGCAAATGAGCACCTGTTGCACAGGAGACGTACGCTGGAGCAAGTATTAAGAGGGTAGCGGAGCTGGACAAGAAGTGACGGGGAGGCGTAGCCTTCTCTCTGTCAAGCTTAGATGGCAACGTGCTGCAGTCGAGGTACGAATATCTATGGGGGAGAGAAGTCTCGAAATGGCATGGCGCACCCAATGTCCTAGCAAAGGGAAAGGCGGACCCGCTGGATTCATAACAGTTTTTATGTGCGTACTTCATTTGTGGCCTCTATCCCCCCCTTTTCTGATTTCTTCAAGGCCATGATGGTGATCTATGGGTTTCACCTTCTTGACTTCATGCCGAATGCGATGGCGTGTATGGAGATTTTTACTCATCTGTGCGGGAACTTCGTCGGAGTCGCTCCCAATGTTGATCTATTTAGCCACTATTTCGTCCCAAGAGTGGAGAACAGGGCCCACCGCTGTCGAAACATAGTTGGATGCTGTCGGCGTTCTGGGAACCAGGGTACCCAGACTTGCCTGCTTGCGGCCCACTGCGTGGCTCCATCAATGGCCTGGTACGACCCATCTTCGGCATCGACAAGACAAGACCATCGCAAGGCGGACGATGTCAACACCTATGAAAGGAGCTGCCTCCCCAGGCAGCCTCCTGAGGAGCGGAGTTTCCTATGCAAGCACCCACCTATTGAGGAACAAATGACACAAGCCATGACGACCAAGGCTAGGTAGATGCTAGCAGCCGCAGGGTAGCAGGTTTCCTCTTTGGTGCTAAGGAGGTAATCTTAGTCGCGGAGTCCTGAGGAATCAGCCAATGGTTTCCAATCCTGTGCAACGAGACCAAGACCGCCAACATGGCGGGACAAATGTCATCACCGAGCCCACCGCGGCGTCACGTTCAGAAGCTTTGCAGGCGAAGACCACCTTCCATCCGGATAAGATATACTTATTGTCCCCTTTCAAATTGATCATTGTGGGATCCCTTCCCGCCTTTGTTCTTAGAGGAAGAGGACTCGGGCCACTATATATATAGACTAGCCACCACCATAGAATGGACAGAACCCTCACTAGCCCACACTCACCCAAGAACACGCCTCTTGTGGCTGTTCTTCCTCTGTACTAGTTCATCCTTAGCCGCCCCGCGAGGCTAAACAACCCCAAATCAGGAGTAGGGTCTTACACCGCAAGGTGGCCAGAACATGGGTAAACTGCTGATTCTCTTTCCCTTCCCATTCATCGAGCCAGGCCATGGGATCGACGAGTTAGTAGGGTGGAGAGGTTGAGTTCTTCGCACACGCCCTAGAGTTCGAACCTTTTCTTGGGTCTGCGGAGCCCTGAATCCGACATTTGGCGCGCCAGGTAGGGGCATGTCGAAGCCTCCTCTCTACCATTCGCACCGTCACCACCATGGCGGGAGATCCTCGAGCTCACGCTGAGCATTGGGCCACTTGGCCTACCGCGGTGACATCCCCCGCCCAAGAAGCTCTCCACTCCACGCTCCTTGCGACCCGCACGATAGCCAACGTCACCAGCTGTCCTGTGGCGACATAATCGTGCCACCACGTGGCCTTCGGGCTACGCTGTGGCATCGACACTATGCACTCGCTGGGAGAAGGTGAACACGTGAGCCGCGCTCATCATGGCGCAGGAGCTGCTACGATGCAGGCTAGGAGAAGGTCGTCGAGCTGCTCGATGCCGCCTACGAGGTCGCAATGCCTTTCTGCACCTTGCCTACATTGCAAGCGCTGCCGGGGTCACGCGCGTGCCCTCGCTGCACCCGCATTACCTTCCTCGGGTGGTCCGAAGGACCTAGCGGCGGTAGCCTAGACCGCGACGCCTCTTGCCCGATCCAGGATGCGTTCCACCTGGGTACGGCTGGGCCGGGTGGCCCCGAAATGCCGCTCCTCGGTCGTCGTAACCTGGCACCAAGGATGGCAGACAACGGAGAAGGGGGGCTGGGTGCCGACTCAAGGACGATGGCCCCTGGCACCCCCGCACCTCCGCTGATGGGTTCGGTGTACGCATCAAGAAGAAACCCCTCCTCGTTCCCCTCGTCGGCCTGGGCATCGGGACCGCCGGGGCGGCACGAGACAGAGGCCCCTCGCGAGCCACCCCGGCGCTTCACTGGCGCCTTCAACAGCAACAGCCACCGGGTACAACCAATATCTCTGGGCACGATTGCACTAGCCTTGGATCACAGGTAAACCAAGCCGCGATAGAGGCCATGAACCTCAGGACGTTGGCCCTGCCACAGGCGGGCGGAATGCACTAGGGGCTGCGCGGGGGGAGCCCGGCGCCAGAGCCTCCCCCATGCCATGTAGCTCAGGGCGCCACCACGGCGGTGGCGCGCGCCGTCCAGTGGTAGGTCCTACACCGGGGAAGGCGCCGGCGAGCCCTTCCCCCGATAGAGGGCCTGCGACCGCCGAGGCACAGCCAGCGTACCCTCTTGCCCCTTGGTCTCGTCCTAGTTTCCGGAAACCCCAACGGTGGTCGGGGGATGCGCCGGGCGGGGTCCTCGCCAAGCGCCAAGAATGCCTGTGAAGATCTCCACTCATGACACTCTCACATAATAATGAGTTGGGGATGTACACTCTCCGGAGTCCCCTGAGCTCCCCCCTCGGGCCTCACTAGGGCTCCCACCCACGTCCAAGTGGAAGCACCATGCTCCGCGCTGGCAGTTGTCACTATCCCCCAATGACTATGCCCACGCCCAGTGGAAGCACTAAGCTTCGCGCTAGTGAGAAGACTAGTGTAGGTGTCGGCCGCGGCTGTCTCTTTTTGCCATCTGTTTTTTTTGTAACCCAATTCGCCGTCTTTGGAATGAAATTTGGAGTTTCGCGTGCGTATTGAACAAAGGGGAAGCTTTTCGATTTGTGTTGTTTTCTTACCCTTCGGTTTTTTTCAAGAAGCATGGTTCAGGCCTGCTACGCCCCCCTCGATCACCCCATAAGCGGGGGCTAGGTGTGGTGTGCGCACATGGGCTAGCCCGAGCAATGTCAAGGCCCCCTCGGGGCAAAGGGTGCAACTACCACAGGGTTGCCGCGCGCACACCTTGCAGAAACTCGGCAGTCGGCTCCTAGCGCGGCACTCTCGAGTAGGCCAGTAGGCTCCCTAGGCGGCTTAAACACTTGCAAGCTCGTGAAGGGCCCGCCATGGGAGAGGAGCGTCTCTATGATAGAAAAACCCGTCCAAGACCGCGAGCGCAAAAGATAAGTCATGGCAACTACTCTTGTCGGGAGCCTCCAGCTCACGGCGAAATGTTTTGGAATTAATTTAGAGAACACATCAGTGTTTCGTACATTGCAGGGGATCCCTCTCCCAAAAAAATGCTTTCACGCCCTCGCGGGGCCACACCTGAAATCTTAGCAGGAAAAGTATGGGACTCCAAGCCTAACGAGGTGCACTAACGCCGGTGATGTCATCATCATCACCACCAGCTCCACCCTCTTTGATCGCGGGTGCAACCATGTCATCGTCCTGGGCAAATTTCCTGACCAGGTAGTCCGCATGGTTGTCCACCCAGCTCGCCAGGTCGCCTTGAGTCACCCCGGGCATGGGGGCTATCACGGCGTGGAAATCAAAGTCTGGATCAAGGCTGAGGAGGTAGCTGAAGACGTGCGAGAATGCACGCCCAAGGAGATCTTGGCTCCTCTCTTCAATGAGCTGGCGCATCCTCGCGGCCTTGCTTTCGGGGCAGGTCATGACTTGGGTGAAGAAGCGGAGGTATCCTGCATCATCAGCTTTATATGGGCGACACCCTCCTCGCATAAGGTGTCCAAAGCCCAGTTTTCCCTAACCTCGAGGTCCTCGAGCATTGAGGAGAACTCGCACTGCAACGTTCGACGGCGACTCGCATCATCCGAAGCCCTCTCGACAAGAGATGTGATGCCCGCGACCTACTGTTGAAGGAAGGACAACTCGGCCTTAGCAGTGGACTAGGCATCTTCGGTGGCCTTCCCGCGCCGTTCTGCTGCAGCTAGCTTCGCCTTACAGGCGTCAGCCTAGCCCTGTAGTTCGTCTCACTGTTGCTTTAAGCGAGCCTCTTGGAGCCCCAGCTTTCGGCGGTATTCACCAACCAATGCCTGCCGGATCCCCTCCTCCTTCTGATCGACATCCTACTGAATCCTCGTCTCCCAAGAGGCAAGGGTATCCTCGGCCAAGGACACTTGGTGCTTCCTCACCTCCAGTATCTCGTGCTCCAGATTGTGCTCCAACACCTCAAGCACCAGCGCCTCCTCATGTGCTCGAGCCCCTGCCGCGTCGGTGAAGGGCTTGCCTGGCGGTGTCGCAAGGGCGGCCCTGCGCGCTTGAACCTGTAGCTCAAGGGTAGCGATCGAGGCCTAGAGCTCCCTCTCGCGCTCCTCGGCCGCCTCGTGACGTTGATCCGCAGCCCAGGCCTCCTCCAGAGCACGGGTGCAAGCCTCCTAAGAAGCTGCCAGGGATCCCTCAGCCTCTGCGCGAGCGCGTTCTTGTTGTAGGTGCCCAAGGTTAATGGCAACCTTCAGCTGATGCCACTCGCGTGCCAGGCGGATGCCCTCCACCTCGAGGCATGCATCAACATCGGCAAGCTCCACCACAAACCGAGCAAGCGCACTCATTGCCTCCTGGAGAAGGTCATGGAGGACGTCACATCGTCCGCACTAGAGCTCCAGCGCGTGGCCGAGCCCCTTCTCTGCACCCTAGGTTGTCGAAGAAGCACGAGATGACTCACCCGTTTCCGACTACATGCTGGCGGTCGGAGCCCCTCCGATCTCTTCCCGGACCCCAGCCGGGGCGCGACGGGGTGCAGCCCCGTCGCTTGAAGGCGAAGCCACTGCAGCGGTCACCCGACCACCTGCTGGAACAAACAAAGGAGCCCTTGGCACGACCCCTATGCCCCAGGGGTGGCTCCGGAGGAGGGATACCGGGCTGACAGGCTCATGGCCTTCCAGAAGTGGCCCTGGCCCATGGACCGGCGTCGCCTCCCGCGTGGTCATCCGAAGTGGGAGGCCTGGAGCTGTGGGCGAACCTGAGGCCTCAGGAGGCTGCACTACGGGCGGCTTCACCGCGGTGGCTGAAGGGATCGTGGGAAGCAGAAGTCAGGAAAGGACACGATATGCAGGAATCCGGGAGGCAAGGTACTTACTCATCCACATCTATCCACTTCCTCTATTTCAGGGCCCGTGGGGCGTCGCTGCGACAGTTTGCGAACCCCTTCCTCTTGTGCCATCCCCCGACGTTTGGAAGGGGTGCGCTAAAGGATGGCGCGCTGCCCCTTGTGATGGGAGCGGTGGTTGTATCCATGGGTAGAGCTTCCCCCGCGCTGCCCGCGGGGGTGAGGACCACCTTAGGAGCACTTGGTGGTGCCTGCTCCCCAGCGGCCACCTTGGGAGCGTGTGGTGGCTCCTGCTCTCCAGCGGCTGCCTCAGGAGTGCTTGGTGGCACCTGCGCTTCAGCGGTCGCCTATGGAGTGCATAGTGGCGCGTGTCCCTCCGCGACCACCTTAGGGGCACGCATCTCCGGGCCGACAAGCACGTCAGCTACCAAGATAGGGTTCTCACAAGGCCCCTCATGGCCCGTCGGGAGGAGCCCCCATTTGTCAAAGTGCGGCATCTTCTCGGCGAATCCTTCGCAACCAGGTAATTATACAAAGGGTGACTTGGAGGGAAAGCGTGCCCAGATCGCTGCCTGATAGAAGGCCTAGCACCTCTCGCAGCATGTCATGGGGGAGCGGGGGCACCCGAAGCCTCATGGGTTCACCTGGACCACAGAAGGCCCACATCGGGCGGGTGTGGCGCTGGAAGGGGGCAATGCGCTGTCGGACAAACTGCTTAACCAACATAGCCATCATCACCCTGGCCTACTTCACCTCCGCCAGTCTGGACAAGACGCATACGACCCGTGGATCGACGAGCTCTGCGTGCCCCCAACCGGAGCCTGGTTCCGCTAGGACCGTCGGAAGAATAAGAAGGGAGTTGTGCACGGTGGCGTCTACGTACATCTAGTGCTTCTAGAACCCCCTCACATCCGGGCGAAGGGAGAGGTCAATGATGGAGCCAGCAGTTGCCGTCACTACGTGAAGCAACACACACCCCAAGCGTTGCCTGCCATCAACCAGGCGAAGCGAGAAGAAGTGGCGGAGCAAGGCCACGAACGAAGCGACACCTACGATGGCCTCACACAAGAAGGCGAAAGCGGAGAGGAGGACTATGGAACCAGGATCCAGATGTAGCGCGTGGATCTGGTAATGCGAAAGCACGGTGTTAAAAGAGTTAGAGAACGAGGGTAACAGGCCGGCAAAGAGAGCTTGGAGGTAAAGAGGGATTTCGGTGGCCTCCATGTCACCCAAGGCCCGGGAGGCGGGCCAGATCGTCGTCACCCTCTACTCATTGGAATCGGCGGCAAGAGCTCGCCGGACCTTGTCCAACCCCTCTTCGTTGACCATCGTGGACTGGTCCAACACTGGCTTCGAACCTGGCACGGGCACCAAAACTACGCGGGTTTCCCCCCTCTTTGCTTTGGGAGCCATGGCGGCAAGGTGGGCTGGAGCAGGTGAGGAGTCTGGTCAGGACGGCGCGAGCTCGCAGGAAAGGTAGAAGAAGACAAGCTCCCCGAACAATGATGGCCTTTCTGCGTGCGCCAGGCAGTTGTCCAATCGAGCGGTAGTGAGGGCTGCGTGGGGAGGTGGAGACGCCCACATCTTATCAAGCGGCACGCGTCAACTCGGCTCGCACGCGGTCGGGGCCCATGGCACTTTGGCCTTCCCTCCTGGCTTCGCATCAAAGCAATGTCCAAGCACGCCTCGGGCCCCCGGGCTACTGTCGGCGTTTTGGGAACCAGGGTACCCAGACTTGCATGCCTGTCACCCACTGTGTGGCTCCATCAACAGCCTGGTACGTCCCATCTTTGGCATCGACAAGATAGGGCTCTAACGAGGCGGACGACGTCAAAACTTCCGAAGGAAGCGGCCTCCCCAGGCGGTCTCCTGAGGAGAGGAGTTTCCTATGCAAGCACCCACCTCCTGAGGAACAAATGATGCATGCCATGACGACCAAGGCCAGGCGGGTGCCAGCGGGCGCAGGGCAATAGGTTTCTTTGGTGCTAAGGAGGCAAGTGCGGTCGCGGAGTCCCGAGGAATCAACCAAAGGTTTCAATTTCTGTGCAACAAGACCAAGACCTCCAGGATGGCGTGACGGATGTCATCACCGAGCCCACATTAGCGTTACGACCAGAAGCTTTGCAGGAGAAGACCACCTTTCATCAGGATAAGATGTACTTCTTGTGCCCTTTCAAATTGGCCATTGTGGGATCCATTCCCGCCTTCATTTATGGAGGAAGAAGACCTGGGCCGCTATATATATAGACTAGCCACCACCATAGAAGGGACAGAACCCTCACTAGCCCACACTCACCCAAGAAGATGCCTCTTGAGGCTGTTCTTCCTCTGTACTAGTTCATCCTCAGCCTCCCCCCCCCCCCCCCCC